>JAPDVU010000008.1:95359166-96084166 GCA_026230045.1 Corynorhinus townsendii
GCTGCTTCATAGGGGATTGAGGGAATCTGACTTCATTGGGGGAATTTCTGCTTCATGGAGGATTTTGACTCTATAGGGGGATTGGTGGTTCATGTGTGATTGTGACTTCATAGGAGGGAATGGTACTACATAGTGGGGATTGTGACTTCATAGGGAGATTGTATCTTCATGGGAGTTTGTTACTTTATAGGGAAATTGTGACTTAATTGGGGGATTTTGACCTCATATAGGGATTATGACTTCATCAAGGAAATTGTTACTTCATAGAGAGGGCTGTGACTTCATAGGGGGGAATGTTATATCTTAGGGGATTGTGCGATTTTTACTTTGTACGGGGGATTTTTACTCCATAGGGAGCATTATGACTTCATAGGAGGGCTTGGGACTTCATGGGGGGGGATTGTTACTTCATAGGGGGGATTTTGACCTCATAGGGAGATTATGACTTCATAGGGGGAATTGTTACTTCATAGAGGGGATTGTCTCCTCATAGGGGGGGTTGTGAATTCATAAGATCTATTGTGACTTCATAGGAGGGATTGTGACCTCATAGGGGCATTGGTACTCCATAGTGGGGTTGTGACTTCATAGGGGGAATTTTTACCTCATAGGGCCATTTTGATTTCATAGGGGGGATTTTGACTTCATAGAGGGTATTGTGACTTCATAAGGGGTATTATTACTTCATAACGGGGATTGTTACCTCATAAGGGGTATTGTCACTTCATATGGTGGATTGTGACCTCATAGGGGGGATTGTGACCTCATTGGGGTTGTGACTTCATAGGGGAGATTGTTACTTCATACGGAGGATGGTTACTTCATAGTAGATTGTGACTCCATAGGGAGGATTGTGACATCATAAGGGGATTGTGACTTTATAGGGGGTATTGTGACCTTATAGGAGGATTGTGACCTGATGGGGGATTGTAACTTAATAGGGGGGATGGTTACTTCACAGTAGATTGTTACTTTATATGGAGGATTGTGACTTCTTAGGGGGATTGTATCTTCATGGGAGTTTGTTACTTCATAGGGAAATTGTGACTTCATTGGGAGGATTTTTACCTCATATAGGGATTATGACTTCATCTGGAAAATTGTTACTTCATAGAGGGAATTGTGACTTCATAGGGGGGAATGTTATTTCTTAGGTGATTGTGGGATTGTTACTTCATACAGGGGATTGTTACTTCATAGGGAGGATTATGACTTCATAGGGGGGCTTGGGACTTCATTGGGGGGATTGTTACTTCATAGGGGGGATTTTGACCTCATAGGGAGATTATGACTTCATAGGGGGAATTGATACTTCATAGAGGGGATTGTTTCTTCATAGGGGGGGGTTGTGAATTCATAAGATGTATTGTGACTTCATAGGAGGGATTGTGAATTCATAGGGACATTGTTACTTCATAGTGGGGATTGTGACTTCATAGGGTGAATTTTGACCTCATAGGGGAATTGTAACTTCATAGGGGGAATTTTGACTTCATAGGGGGGATTTTGACTTCATATAGGAGATTGTGACTTCATAGCGGAAATGTTACCTCATAGAAGGGATTATTCTTTCATAGGGGATTGTTAATTCATAGGTGGTTTTGACTTCATAGGGGGTATTGTGACTTAATAGGGGGGATTGTGACTTCATAGAGGGATTGTGAGCTCATAGGGACATTGTTACTTCATAGTGGGGATTGTGACTTCACAGGGGGGATTGTGACTTCATAGGGGGAATTTTGACTTCATAGGGGGGATTTTGACTTCATAGAGGGGACTGTGACTTCATGGGATTGTTACCTCATAAGGGGTATTGTTACTTCATAGGGGGGATTTTGACTTGATAGGGGCGATTGTTACTTCGTAGCGGGAATGTTACCTCATAGGGGAGATTGTTCCCTCATGGGGGATTGTTACTTCATGGGGGGATTGTACCTTCATGATGGATTCTGAGTTCATTGGGGGAATTGCTGCTTCATGGAGGATTTTGACTCTAAGGGGGATTGGTGCTTCACGTGGGATTGTGACTTCATAGGAGGGAATGGTACTACATAGTGGGGATTGTGACTTCATAGGGGGATTGTATCTTCATGGGAGTTTGTTACTTCATAGGGAAATTGTGACTTCATTGGGGGGATTTTTACCTCATATAGGAATTATGACTTCATCGGGAAAATTGTTACTTCATAGAGGGAATTGTGACTTCATAGGGGGGAATGTTATTTCTTAGGTGATTGTGGGATTGTTCCTTCATACGGGGGATTGTTACTTCATAGGGAAGATTATGACCTCATAGGGGGGCTTGGGACTTCATTTGGGGGATTGTTACTTCATAGGGGGGATTTTGACCTCATAGGGAGATTATGACTTCATAGGGGGAATTGTTACTTCATAGAGGGGATTGTTTCCTCATGGGGGGGGGTTGTGATTTCATAAGATCTATTGTGACTTCATAGGAGGGATTGTGACCTCATAGAGGCATTGTTACTTCACAGTGGGGATTGTGATTTCACAGGGGGGGATTGTGAATTCATAGGGGGAATTTTGACTTCATAGAGGAAATTGTGACTTCATAGGGGGGAATGTTATTTCTTAGGTGATTGTGGGATTGTTACTTCATACGGGGGATTGTTACTTCATAGGGAGGATTATGACTTCATAGGGGGGCTTGGGACTTCATTGGGGGGATTGTTACTTCATAGGGGGGATTTTGACCTCATAGGGAGATTATGACTTCATAGGGGGAATTGTTACTTCATAGAGGGGATTGTTTCCTCATGGGGGGGTTGTGATTTCATAAGATCTATTGTGACTTCATAGGAGGGATTGTGACCTCATAGAGGCATTGTTACTTCACAGTGGGGATTGTGATTTCACAGGGGGGGATTGTGACTTCATAGGGGGAATTTTGACTTCATAGAGGGGATTGTGACTTCATGGGATTGTTACCTCATAAGGGGTATTGTTACTTCATACGGGGGATTTTGACTTCATAGGGGCGATTGTGACTTCGTAGCGGAAATGTTACCTCATAGGGGAGATTATTACCTCATGGGGGATTGTTACTTCATAGGGGGTATTGCTGCTTCATGATGGATTCTGACTTCTTTGGGGGAATTTCTGCTTCATGGAGGATTTTGACTCTATAGGGGGATTGCTGCTTCATGGGGGATTGTGACTTCATAGGAGGGAATGGTACTTCATAGTGGGGATTGATACTTTATAGGGGATTATGACTTCATAGGAGGGAATTGTGACTTCATGGGGGTATTGTACCTTCATAGCGGATTGTTACTTAATAGGGGGATTGTACCTTCATAGGGGATTGTTACTCCATAGGGGGGATTGTGACTTCATAGGAGGGAATTGTGACTTCATGGGGGTATTGTACCTTCATAGCGGATTGTTACTTAATAGGGGGATTGTACCTTCATAGGGGATTGTTACTCCATAGGGGGGATTGTGACTTCATAGGAGGGATTGGACTTCATAGAGGATTGTTACTTCATAGGGGGTTATGACTTAATAGGAAGGACTGTGACTTCGTAGACGGGATTGTGACTTCATAGGGGGGAATTGTGACCTCATATGGGGATTGTGAACTCATAGCGGGATTGTTACCTCAAAAGGGGTATTGTTACTTCAAAGGGGGATATTGGCTTCATAGGGGCGATTGTGACTTCATAGGGGAACTGTTACCTCATAGGGGAGATTGTTCCCTCCTGTGGGATTGTACCTTCATAGGAGATTGTTACTTCATAGGGGGGACTGTTACTTCATAGGGGGTTTGTGACTTCATAAGGGGGAAGTGATTCCGCATGGGGGATTGTGACTTATAGGGGGGATTGTGTCATCACCGGGCAATGTTTCTTCATGGAGGGATTGTTACTTCATAGTGGGGATTTTTATCTCATGGGGGATTGAGACTTCATATGGGGAATGTTACTTCATAGGGGATAGTGGGATTGTTACTTCGTAATGGGGATTGTTACTTCATAGGTGGGATTGTTCCTTCATAGGGTGGATTGTGACCTCATAGGGGGGATTGTGACCTCATAGGGGCATTGCGACTTCATAGGTTGGTAGTGACTTCATAGCGGGATTGTGACCTCATAGCAGGTTATGACCTCATAGGGGGATTGTGATTTTAAAGGGAGGATTGTGACCTCATAGCGGGATTGTGACCTCACAGGGGGGATTATGACTTCAGAGGGGAGATTGCTGCTTCATGGGGGATTGAGACATCATAGGGGGAATGGTACTTAATAAGGGGGTTTGTTACTTCATAGGGGGGATTATTACTTCATTGGGGGATTGTGACTTCATAAGTGGTATTATTCCCTCATTGGGGGATTGTGACTTCATAGGGATTGTTAATTTTTATGTGTAGCGGGGATTGGTACTTCATAGGGGTGATTGCTGCTTCATAGGGGATTGTGACTTCATGGGGGGGATTGTATCCTCATGGGTGATTGTTAATTCATAGGGAAATAGTGACTTCATAGGTAGGATTGTGACCTCCTAGGGGGATTGTTACTCCATAGTGGGGTTGTGACTTCATAGGGGGAATTTTTACCTCATAGGGCCATTTTGATTTCATAGGGGGGATTTTGACTTCATAGAGGGTATTGTTACCTCATAAGGGGTATTGTCACTTCATATGGTGGATTGTGACCTCATAGGGGGGATTGTGACCTCATTGGAGTTGTGAGTTCATAGGGGAGATTGTTACTTCAAACGGAGGATGGTGACTTCATAGTAGATTGTGACTCCATAGGGAGGATTGTGACATCATAAGGGGATTGTGACTTTATAGGGGGTATTGTGACCTTATAGGAGGATTGTGACCTGATGGGGGATTGTAACTTAATAGGGGGATGGTTACTTCACAGTAGATTGTTACTTTATATGGAGGATTGTGACTTCATAGGGGGATTGTATCTTCATGGGAGTTTGTTACTTCATAGGGAAATTGTGACTTCATTGGGGGGATTTTTACCTCATATAGGGATTATGACTTCATCGGGAAAATTGTTACTTCATAGAGGGAACTGTGACTTCATAGTGGAGAATGTTATTTCTTAGGGGATTGTGGGATTGTTACTTCACACGGGGGATTGTTACTTCATAGGGATGATTATGACTTCATAGGGGGGCTTGGGACTTCATTGTGGGGATTGTTACTTCATAGGGGGGATTTTGACCTCATAGGGAGATTATGACTTCATAGGGGGAATTGTTACTTCATAGAGGGGACTGTTTCTTCATAGGGGGGGTTGTGAATTCATAAGATGTATTGTGACTTCATTGGAGGGATTGTGACCTCATAGGGACATTGTTACTTCATAGTGGGGATTGTGACTTCATAGGGGGGATTTTGACCTCATAGGGCCATTGTGACTTCATAGGGGAAATTTTGACTTCATAGGGGGGATTTTGACTTCATAGAGGAGATTATGACTTCATAGAAGGATTGTTACCTCATAAGGTGTATTGTTACTTCATAGGGGGGATATTGACTTCATAGGGGCGATTGTGACTTCATAGCAGGAATGTTACCTCATAGAAGGGATTGTTCCTTCATAGGGGATTGTTAATTCATAGGGTGTTTTGACTTCATAGGGGGTATTGTGACTTAATAGGGGGTATTGTGACTTCATAGGGGGGAATTGTGACCTCATAGAGGGATTGTGACCTCATAGGGGCATTGTTACTTCATAGTGGGGATTGTGACTTCACAGGGGGGATTTTGACTTCATAGAGGGGACTGTGACTTCATGGGATTGTTACCTCAAAGTGGTATTGTTACTTCATAGGGGGTATTTTGACTTCATATGGGCGATTGTGACTTCGTAGCGGGAATGGTACCTGATAGGGGAGATTGTTCCCTCATGGGGGACTGTTACTTCATGGGGGGTATTGCTGCTTCATGAGGGATTCGGACTTCATTGGGGGAATTTCTGCTTCATGGAGGATTTTGACTCTATAGGGGGATTAGTGCTTCATGTGGGATTGTGACTTCATAGGAGGGAATGGTACCACATAGTGGGGATTGTGACTTCATAGGGGGATTGTATCTTCATGGGAGTTTGTTACTTTATAGGGAAATAATCACTTCATTGGGTAATTTTGACCTCATATAGGGATTATGACTTCATCAAGGAAATTGTAACTTCATAGAGAGGGCTGTGACTTCATAGGGGGGAATGTTATATCTCAGGGAATTGTGGGATTGTTACTTCACACGGGGGATTTTTACTTCATAGGGAGCATTATGACTTCATAGGGAGGCTTGGGACTTCATGGGGGGGGATTGTTACTTCATAGGGGGATTTTGACCTCATAGGGAGATTATGACTTCATAGGGGGAATTGTTACTTCATAGAGGGGATTGTTTCCTCATGGGGGGGGGTTGTGAATTCATAAGATCTATTGTGACTTCATAGGAGGGATTGTGACCTCATAGAGGCATTGTTACTTCACAGTGGGGATTGTGACTTCACAAGGGGGAATTGTGACTTCATAGGGGGAATTTTGACTTCATAGGAGGGATTTTTGACTTCATAGAGGGGATTGTGACTTCATGGGATTGTTACCTCATAAGGGGTATTGTCACTTCATAGGGAGGATTTTGACTTCATAGGGGCGATTGTGACTTCGTAGCGGGAATGTTACCTCATCGGGGAGATTATTTCCTCATTGGGGATTGTTACTTCATAGGGGGTATTGCTGCTTCATGAGGGATTCTGACTTCTTTGGAGGAATTTCTGCTTCATGGAGGATTTTGACTCTATGCGGGGATTGCTGCTTCATGGGGGATTGTGACTTCATAGGAGGGAATGGTACTTCATAGTGGGGATTGTTACTTCATAGGGGGGATTGTTACTTCTTCAGGGGATTGTTACTTCATAGGGGATTATGACTTCATAGGGGAGATTGTGACTTCATGTGGGTATTGTACCTTCATAGGGGATTGTTACTTAATAGGAGGATTGTACCTTCATAGGGGATTGTTACTCCAAAGGGGGGATTGTGACTTCATAGGAGGGATTGTGACTTCATAGGGGGGATATTGTCTTCATAGGGGCGATTGTGACTTCATAGGGGGAATGTTACCTCACAGGGGAGATTGTTCCTTCATGGGGGATTGTGACTTCATGGGGGGTTTGTACCTTCATAAGGGGGTTTGATTCCTCATGGGGGATTGTGACTTATAGGGGGGATTGTATCATCACCGGGCAATGTTTCTTCATGGAGGGATTGTTACTTCATAGTGGGGATTTTTATCTCATGGGGGATTGAGACTTCATAGGGGGAATGTTACTTCATAGGGGATTGTGGGATTGTTACTTCATAGTGGGGATTGTTACTTCATAGGGGGGATTGTTACTTCATAGGGTGGATTGTTACCTCATAGGGGGGAATGCGACCTCATAGGGGCATTGCGACTTCATAGGTTGGTTGTGACTTCATAGCGGGATTGTGACCTCATAGCAGGTTGTGACCTCATAGGGGGATTGTGATTTCAAAGGGAGGATTGTGACCTCATAGCGGGATTGTGACCTCACATGAGGGATTATGACTTCAGAGGGGGGATTGCTGCTTCATGGGGGATTTTGACATCATAGGGGGAATGGTACTTAATAAGGGGGTTTGTTACTTCATAGGGGGGATTGATACATCATAGTGGCGATTGTGACTTCATAAGTGGTATTATTCCCTCATTGGGGGATTGTGACTTCATAGGGAGGATGGTTACTTCATAGGGATTGTTAATTTTTATGTATAGCGGGGATTGGTACTTCATAGGGGTGATTGCTGCTTCATAGGGGATTGAGGGAATCTGACTTCATTGGGGGAATTTCTGCTTCATGGAGGATTTTGACTCTATAGGGGGATTGGTGGTTCATGTGTGATTGTGACTTCATAGGAGGGAATGGTACTACATAGTGGGGATTGTGACTTCATAGGGAGATTGTATCTTCATGGGAGTTTGTTACTTTATAGGGAAATTGTGACTTAATTGGGGGATTTTGACCTCATATAGGGATTATGACTTCATCAAGGAAATTGTTACTTCATAGAGAGGGCTGTGACTTCATAGGGGGGAATGTTATATCTTAGGGGATTGTGCGATTTTTACTTTGTACGGGGGATTTTTACTCCATAGGGAGCATTATGACTTCATAGGAGGGCTTGGGACTTCATGGGGGGGGATTGTTACTTCATAGGGGGGATTTTGACCTCATAGGGAGATTATGACTTCATAGGGGGAATTGTTACTTCATAGAGGGGATTGTCTCCTCATAGGGGGGGTTGTGAATTCATAAGATCTATTGTGACTTCATAGGAGGGATTGTGACCTCATAGGGGCATTGTTACTCCATAGTGGGGTTGTGACTTCATAGGGGGAATTTTTACCTCATAGGGCCATTTTGATTTCATAGGGGGGATTTTGACTTCATAGAGGGTATTGTGACTTCATAAGGGGTATTATTACTTCATAACGGGGATTGTTACCTCATAAGGGGTATTGTCACTTCATATGGTGGATTGTGACCTCATAGGGGGGATTGTGACCTCATTGGGGTTGTGACTTCATAGGGGAGATTGTTACTTCATACGGAGGATGGTTACTTCATAGTAGATTGTGACTCCATAGGGAGGATTGTGACATCATAAGGGGATTGTGACTTTATAGGGGGTATTGTGACCTTATAGGAGGATTGTGACCTGATGGGGGATTGTAACTTAATAGGGGGGATGGTTACTTCACAGTAGATTGTTACTTTATATGGAGGATTGTGACTTCTTAGGGGGATTGTATCTTCATGGGAGTTTGTTACTTCATAGGGAAATTGTGACTTCATTGGGGGGATTTTTACCTCATATAGGGATTATGACTTCATCTGGAAAATTGTTACTTCATAGAGGGAATTGTGACTTCATAGGGGGGAATGTTATTTCTTAGGTGATTGTGGGATTGTTACTTCATACAGGGGATTGTTACTTCATAGGGAGGATTATGACTTCATAGGGGGGCTTGGGACTTCATTGGGGGGATTGTTACTTCATAGGGGGGATTTTGACCTCATAGGGAGATTATGACTTCATAGGGGGAATTGTTACTTCATAGAGGGGATTGTTTCTTCATAGGGGGGGGGTTGTGAATTCATAAGATGTATTGTGACTTCATAGGAGGGATTGTGAATTCATAGGGACATTGTTACTTCATAGTGGGGATTGTGACTTCATAGGGTGAATTTTGACCTCATAGGGGAATTGTAACTTCATAGGGGGAATTTTTACTTCATATAGGAGATTGTGACTTCATAGCGGAAATGTTACCTCATAGAAGGGATTATTCCTTCATAGGGGATTGTTAATTCATAGGTGGTTTTGACTTCATAGGGGGTATTGTGACTTAATAGGGGGGATTGTGACTTCATAGAGGGATTGTGAGCTCATAGGGACATTGTTACTTCATAGTGGGGATTGTGACTTCACAGGGGGGATTGTGACTTCATAGGGGGAATTTTGACTTCATAGGGGGGATTTTGAGTTCATAGAGGGGACTGTGACTTCATGGGATTGTTACCTCATAAGGGGTATTGTTACTTCATAGGGGGGGATTTTGACTTGATAGGGGCGATTGTTACTTCGTAGCGGGAATGTTACCTCATAGGGGAGATTGTTCCCTCATGGGGGATTGTTACTTCATGGGGGGATTGTACCTTCATGATGGATTCTGTGTTCATTGGGGGAATTGCTGCTTCATGGAGGATTTTGACTCTAAGGGGGATTGGTGCTTCACGTGGGATTGTGACTTCATAGGAGGGAATGGTACTACATAGTGGGGATTGTGACTTCATAGGGGGATTGTATCTTCATGGGAGTTTGTTACTTCATAGGGAAATTGTGACTTCATTGGGGGGATTTTTACCTCATATAGGGATTATGATTTCATCGGGAAAATTGTTACTTCATAGAGGGAATTGTGACTTCATAGGGGCGAATGTTATTTCTTAGGTGATTGTGGGATTGTTACTTCATACGGGGGATTGTTACTTCATAGGGAAGAGAATGACCTCATAGGGGGGCTTGGGACTTCATTGGGGGGATTGTTACTTCATAGGGGGGATTTTGACCTCATAGGGAGATTATGACTTCATAGGGGGGATTGTTACTTATTAGAGGGGATTGTTTCCTCATGGGGGGGGTTGTGATTTCATAAGATCTATTGTGACTTCATAGGAGGGATTGTGACCTCATAGAGGCATTGTTACTTCACAGTGGGGATTGTGATTTCACAGGGGGGATTGTGACTTCATAGGGGGAATTTTGACTTCATAGAGGGAACTGTGACTTCATAGGGGGGAATGGTACTTCATAGTGGGGATTGTTACTTCATAAGGGGGATTGTTACTTCTTCAGGGGGATTGTTACTTCATAGGGGATTATGACTTCAGAGGGGGGGATTGTGACTTCATCGGGGTATTGTACCTTCATAGCGGATTGTTACTTAATAGGGGGATTGTACCTACATAGGGGATTGTTACTCCATATGGGGGGATTGTGACTTCATAGGAGGGATTGTGACTTCATAGGGGATTTTTACATAATAGGGGGTTATGACTTCATAGGAAGGACTGTGACTTCGTAGGCGGGATTGTGACTTCATAGGGGGGAATTGTGACTTCATATGGGGATTGTGATCTCATAGCGGGATTGTTACCTCAAAAGGGTTATTGTTACTTCATAGGGGGGATATTGACTTCATAGGGGCGATTGTGACTTCATAGGGGGAATGTTATTTCATAAGGGAAATTGTTCCTTCATGGGGGATTGTACCTACATAGGGGATTGTTACTTCATAGGGGGGACTGTTACTTCATAGCGGGTTTGTGACTTCATAAGGGGGAATTGATTCCTCATGGGGGATTGTGACTTATAGGCGGGATTGTATCTTAACCGGGCAATGTTTCTTCATGGAGGGATTGTTACTTCATAGTGGGGAGTTTTATCTCATGGGGGATTGTGACTTCATAGGGGAGATTATTACTTCATTGGGGGATTGTGACTTCATAAGTGGTATTATTCCCTCATTGGGGGATTGTGACTTCATAGGGATTGTTAATTTTTATGTGTAGCGGGGATTGGTACTTCATAGGGGTGATTGCTGCTTAATAGGGGATTGTGACTTCATGGGGGGGATTGTATCTTCATGGGTGATTGTTAATTCATAGGGAAATAGTGACTTCATAGGTAGGATTGTGACGTCCTAGGGGGATTGTGACTTCATAGGGGGGATTGTGACCTCATAGGGGTTTTGACTTCATAGGGGGGATTATTACTTCATACGGAGGATGGTGACTTCATAGTAGATTGTGACTCCATAGGGAGGATTGTGACATCATAAGGGGATTGTGACTTTATAGGGGGTATTGTGACGTTATAGGAGGATTGTGACCTGATGGGGGATTGTAACTTAATAGGGGGGATGGTTACTTCACAGTAGATTGTTACTTTATATGGAGGATTGTGACTTCATAGGGGGATTGTATCTTCATGGGAGTTTGTTACTTCATAGGGAAATTGTGACTTCATTGGGGGGATTTTTACCTCATATAGGGATTATGACTTCATCAGGAAAATTGTTACTTTATAGAGGGAATTGTGACTTAATAGTGGAGAATGTTATTTCTTAGGGGATTGTGGGATTGTTACTTCACACGGGGGATTGTTACTTCATAGGGATGATTATGACTTCATAGGGGGGCTTGGGACTTCATTGCGGGGATTGTTACTTCATAGGGGGGATTTTTACCTCATAGGGAGATTATGACTTCATAGGGGGAATTGTTACTTCATAGAGGAGATTGTTTCTTCATAGGGGGGGTTGTGAATTCATAAGATGTATTGTGACTTCGTTGGAGGGATTGTGACCTCATAGGGACATTGTTACTTCAGAGTGGGGATTGTGACTTCATAGGGGGGATTTTGACCTCATAGGGCCATTGTGACTTCATAGGGGAAATTTTGACTTCATAGGGGGGATTTTGACTTCATAGAGGAGATTATGACTTCATAGAAGGATTGTTACCTCATAAGGTGTATTGTTACTTCATAGGGGGGATATTGACTTCATAGGGGCGATTGTGACTTCATAGCGGGAATGTTACCTCATAGAAGGGATTGTTCCTTCATAGGGGATTGTTAATTCATAGGGGGTTTTGACTTCATAGGGGGTATTGTGACTTAATAGGGGGGATTGTGACTTCATAGGGGGGAATTGTGACCTCATGGAGGTATTGTGACCTCATAGGGGCATTGTTACTTCATAGTGGGGATTGTGACTTCACAGGGGGGATTTTGACTTCATAGAGGGGACTGTGACTTCATGGGATTGTTACCTCAAAGTGGTATTGTTACTTCATAGGGGGTATTTTGACTTCATATGGGCGATTGTGACTTCGTAGCGGGAATGGTACCTGATAGGGGAGATTGTTCCCCCATGGGGGATTGTTACTTCATGGTGGGTATTGCTGCTTCATGAGGGATTCGGACTTCATTGGGGGAATTTCTGCTTCATGGAAGATTTTGACTCTATAGGGGGATTAGTGCTTCATGTGGGATTGTGACTTCATAGGAGGGAATGGTACCACATAGTGGGGATTGTGACTTCATAGGGGGATTGTATCTTCATGGGAGTTTGTTTCTTTATAGGGTAATTGTGACTTCATTGGGGGATTTTGACCTCATATAGGGATTATGACTTCATCAAGGAAATTGTAACTTCATAGAGAGGATTGTGACTTCATAGGGGGTAATGTTATATCCTAGGGGATTGTGGGATATTTACTTCATACGGGGGATTTTTACTTCATAGGGAGCATTATGACTTCATAGGGGGTATTGTGACTTAATAGGGGGGATTGTGACTTCATAGGGGGGAATTGTGACCTCATAGAGGGATTGTGACCTCATAGGGGCATTGTTACTTCAGAGTGGGGATTGTGACTTCACAGGGGGGATTGTGACTTCATAGGGGGAATTTTGACTTCATAGGGGGGATTTTGACTTCATAGAGGGGACTGTGACTTCATGGGATTGTTACCTCAAAGGGGTATTGTTACTTCATAGGGGGGGATTTTGACTTCATATGGGCGATTGTGACTTCGTAGCGGGAATGTTACCTACAGGGGAGATTGTTCCCTCATGGGGGATTGTTACTTCATGGGGGGTATTGCTGCTTCATGAGGGAATCTGACTTCATTGGGCGAATTTCTGCTTCATGGAGGATTTTGACTCTGTAGGGGGATTGGTGCTTCATGTGTGATTGTGACTTCATAGGAGGGAATGGTACTACATAGTGGGGATTGTGACTTCATAGGCGGATTGTATCTTCATGGGAGTTTGTTACTTTATAGGGAAATAATCACTTCATTGGGTAATTTTGACCTCATATAGGGATTATGACTTCATCAAGGAAATTGTAATTTCATAGAGAGGGCTGTGACTTCATAGGGGGGGAATGTTATATCTTAGGGGATTGTGGGATTGTTACTTCACACGGGGGATTTTTACTTCATAGGGAGCATTATGACTTCATAGGGAGGCTTGGGACTTCATGGGGGGGGGATTGTTACTTCATAGGGGGATTTTGACCTCATAGGGAGATTATGACTTCATAGGGGGAATTGTTACTTCATAGAGGGGATTGTTTCCTCATGGGGGGGGGTTGTGAATTCATAAGATCTATTGTGACTTCATAGGAGGGATTGTGACCTCATAGAGGCATTGTTACTTCACAGTGGGGATTGTGACTTCACAGGGGGGATTGTGACTTCATAGGGGGAATTTTGACTTCATAGGAGGGATTTTGACTTCATAGAGGGGATTGTGACTTCATGGGATTGTTACCTCATAAGGGGTATTGTCACTTCATAGGGAGGATTTTGACTTCATAGGGGCGATTGTGACTTCGTAGCGGGAATGTTACCTCATCGGGGAGATTATTTCCTCATGGGGGATTGTTACTTCATAGGGGGTATTGCTGCTTCATGAGGGATTCTGACTTCTTTGGAGGAATTTCTGCTTCATGGAGGATTTTGACTCTATGCGGGGATTGCTGCTTCATGGGGGATTGTTACTTCATAGGAGGGAATGGTACTTCATAGTGGGGATTGTTACTTCATAGGGGGGATTGTTACTTCTTCAGGGGATTGTTACTTCATAGGGGATTATGACTTCATAGGGGGGATTGTGACTTCATGTGGGTATTGTACCTTCATAGGGGATTGTTACTTAATAGGAGGATTGTACCTTCATAGGGGATTGTTACTCCAAAGGGGGGATTGTGACTTCATAGGAGGGATTGTGACTTCATAGGGGGGATATTGTCTTCATAGGGGCGATTGTGACTTCATAGGGGGAATGTTACCTCACAGGGGAGATTGTTCCTTCATGGGGGATTGTGACTTCATGGGGGGTTTGTACCTTCATAAGGGGGTTTGATTCCTCATGGGGGATTGTGACTTATAGGGGGGATTGTATCATCACCGGGCAATGTTTCTTCATGGAGGGATTGTTACTTCATAGTGGGGATTTTTATCTCATGGGGGATTGAGACTTCATAGGGGGAATGTTACTTCATAGGGGATTGTGGGATTGTTACTTCATAGGGGGGGGTTTACTTCATATGGTGGATTGTGACCTCATAGGGGGGATTGTGACTTCATAGGGGCATTGCGACTTCATAGGGTGGTTGTGACTTCATAGCGGGATTTTGACCTCATAGCAGGTTGTGACCTCATAGGGGGATTGTGATTTCAAAGGGAGGATTGTGACCTCGTAGTGGGATTGTGACCTCACAGGGGGGATTATGACTTCATAGGGGGGATTGCTGCTTCATGGGGGATTGTGACATCATAGGGGGAGTGGTACTTAATAAGGGGGTTTGTTACTTCATAGGGGGGATTGATACATCATAGGGGGGATTGTGACTTCATAAGTGGTATTATTCCCTCATTGGGGGATTGTGACTTCATAGGGAGGATGGTTACTTCATAGGGATTGTTAATTTTTACGGAGGATTATGACTTCATAGCGGGTGTGGTGCTTCATGGGGGATTGTGACTTTATTAGGGGAAATTGTACTTCAAAAGGGGGATTGTTACTTCATACAGGGGACTGATACTTCATAGGAGGGATTGTGACTTCATAAGGGATTGTTACTTCATAGGGGGGGTTATGACTTCATAGGAAGGATTGTGACTTCGTAGGGGGGAATGTGACTTAATAGGGGGAATTGTGACCTCATAGGGGGATTGTGACATCATAGGGGGTATTGTTACTTTATATGGGGTATTCTGACTTCACAAGGGGGATTGCTGCTTAATGAGGTATTTTGACTTCATACGGGTATTGCTGCTTCATGGGTGATTGTGACTGCATACGGGGCAAAGTTATTTCTTAGGGGATTGTGGGATTGTTACTTCTTATGGGGTATTGTTACCTCATGGGGGATTGTTACTTCATAAGGGGTATTGTTACTTCATAGGGAGAATTATGACTTCATAGGGGGGCTTGTGACTTCATTGGGGGAATTGTTACTTCATAGGGGGGATTTTGACCTCATAGAGCGATTATGACTTCATAGGGGGGATTATTACTTCATAGCGGTGATTGTTACATCAAAGGGCGGGTTGTTACTTCATAGTGGGTATTGTTACTTCATAGGGGTATTGTGAATTCATAGGGGATTGTTGGATTGTTACTTCATAGCGGGGATTGGTACTTCATAGGGGTGATTGCTGCTTCATAGGGGATTGTGACTTCATGGGGGGGATAGTGACCTCATAGGGGTTGTGACATCATAGGGGTGATTGTGACCTCATAGGGGGTTGTGACTTCACAGGGAGGATTGTTACTTCATACGGAGGATGGTTACTTCATAGTAGATTGTGACCCCATAGGGAGGATTGTGACATCATAAGTGGATTGTGACTTTATAGGGGGTATTGCGACCTTACAGGAGGATTGTGACCTGATGGGGGATTGTAACTTAATAGGAGGGATGGTAACTTCACAGTAGATTGTTACTTTATATGGAGGATTGTGACTTCATAGGGGGATTGTATCTTCATGGGAGTTTGTTACTTCATAGGGAAATTGTGACTTCATTGGGGGGATTTTTACCTCATATAGGGATTATGACTTCATCGGGAAAATTGTTACTTCATAGAGGGAATTGTGACTTCATAGGGGGGAATGTTATTTCTTAGGGGATTGTGGGATTGTTACTTCATAGGGGGAATTTTGACCTCTTAGAGAGATTATGACTTCATAGGGGGAATTGTTACTTCATAGAGGGGATTGTTTCTTCATAGGGTGGGTTGTGAATTCATAAGATGTATTGTGACTTCACTGGAGGGATTGTGACCTCATAGGGACATTGTTACTTCATAGTGGGGATTGTGACTTCATAGGGGGGATTTTGACCTCATAGGGCCATTGTGACTTCATAGGGGGAATTTTGACTTCATAGGGGGGATTTTGACTTCATAGAGGAGATTGTGACTTCATAGATGGATTGTTACCTCATAAGGTGTATTGTTACTTCATAGGGGGGATATTGACTTCATAGGGGCGATTGTGACTTCATAGCGGGAATGTTACCTCATAGAAGGGATTGTTCCTTCATAGGGGATTGTTAATTCATAGGGGGTTTTGACTTCATAGGGGGTATTGTGACTTAATAGGGGGGATTGTGACTTTATAGGGGGGAATTGTGACCTCATAGAGGGATTGTGACCTCATAGGGGCATTGTTACTTCAGAGTGGGGATTGTGACTTCACAGGGGGGATTGTGACTTCATAGGGGGAATTTTGACTTCATAGGGGGGATTTTGACTTCATAGAGGGGACTGTGACTTCATGGGATTGTTACCTCAAAGGGGTATTGTTACTTCATAGGGGGGGATTTTGACTTCATATGGGCGATTGTGACTTCGTAGCGGGAATGTTACCTACAGGGGAGATTGTTCCCTCATGGGGGATTGTTACTTCATGGGGGGTATTGCTGCTTCATGAGGGAATCTGACTTCATTGGGCGAATTTCTGCTTCATGGAGGATTTTGACTCTGTAGGGGGATTGGTGCTTCATGTGTGATTGTGACTTCATAGGAGGGAATGGTACTACATAGTGGGGATTGTGACTTCATAAGCGGATTGTATCTTCATGGGAGTTTGTTACTTTATAGGGAAATAATCACTTCATTGGGTAATTTTGACCTCATATAGGGATTATGACTTCATCAAGGAAATTGTAATTTCATAGAGAGGGCTGTGACTTCATAGGGGGGAATGTTATATCTTAGGGGATTGTGGGATTGTTACTTCATACGGGGGATTTTTAATTCATAGGGAGCATTATGACTTCATAGGGGGGCTTGGGACTTCATGGGGGGGGATTGTTACTTCATAGGGGGGATTGTGACTTCATAAGTGGATTGTGACTTCATAGGGGGGATTGTAACTTCATAGGGGATTGTTACTTCTTAGGGGGTATTGCTGCTTCATGGGTGATTTTGACTTTATAGGGGGGATTGCTGCTTAATGGGGGATTTTGACTTCATAGGGGGGGTTGTATCTTCATGGGGGAATGTTACTTCATGGGGGGATTATTACTTCATGGAGGATTGTTACTTCATGGGGTATTGTTACTTTTTAGGGGGACTTACTTCATGGGGGGATAGTTACTTCTTGGGGGATTGTTACTTCTTGGGGGATTGTTACTTCATAGGGCAGTTGTTACTTCATAGGGGGGATTGTGACTTCTTGTTGGGGATTGTTACTTGATAGGAGGGATTGTTACTTCATGGGGGCATTGTTACATCATGGGGGATTGTTACTTCATGGGGGGATTGTTACTTCTTGAGATTTTTACTTCATGGGGGATTGCTGCTTCATGGGAGGATTGCTACTTCACAGGCGGGATTGTTACTTCATGGGGGGATTGTTACTTCATGGGGGATTGTTACTTCCTGGGAAATTGTTACTTCATGGGGATTGTTACTTCATAGATGGGTTTATTACTGCATAGAAAGGATTGTTTATTCATGGGCAGGATTGTGACATGTGAGTGGAGCCCCTCCCCTGGGTGTCCCCTGCTGTCCTAACCTCCCTGTGCCTATGTAATTGCTTTAGGTCTGCCGTACATAGTAGTGAAGGAGGACAAAGCCCTCTCGCCCCCCCTCTCCTGCCCCCGTGCCTTCATCTGGGTCTGCCTTCCCGTAGCAGCACCCAGGGTCCCTGAAGATGCCGGTGTACCTTGAGCTGAGAGAGTGCCTGCCTGCTGCAGGAAATGAATGTGGTCCGCTGGCCTTGAAAACAGGGTGTGTGGCATCTTGGAGCTTGGTTTGCAAAATGCATTACCGCTGCCTGGCATCCCCAACCCACACGGGAGTGAAAGCAATGCCCACGCCTTCCACAGAGGAGCTCCACAGATGCCAGGGGCAGGGAGCCAGCAGGCTCTGTGTGCAGTCAGGCCAGCTGGCGGCTCCCGGCATGAGGGGAGAAGATGAGGAAGGGGAGAGAGTGGAGGGTGGAAATGCCCTCAACAAACAAACAAAATGGAACTGCTTGGAGTGATCATGCAGACACTTTTACAAGTGAGGTAAAATATACATAACATAAAACCTCCCAGCTTAAGTGTGTTTTAGTGTGCAGTTCAGTGGCATTACCTACATTCACGTTGTTTGCAACCATCATCTTCACCCATCTCCAGGACTTTGTCATCTTCCCAAGCTGAAACTCTGTCCCCATTTTAAACACTGACTCCCCTTTTCCCTCCCCTCAACCCCTGGCAAGCACCTTCTATTTCCTGTCTCTATGAATTTGCCCAGTCTAGGTGCCTCCTATACCTAGAATGGAAGCATGCAATATCTGCCTGCAATATCTGCCTCCTTGTGACTGGCTTATTTTCCTTAGGGTAACAATTTCAAGCTTCATCCATATTGCAGCATGCGTCAGAATTTCATTCTTTCTTAAGGCTGAATAATATCTCACTGTATGCATACACAATGCTTATCCACGGATCAGGTGATAAACATGTATTTCCACCTTTTGCCTGTAGTGGATGAGCTGTAATGAAATAGATGCACAGGTGTCTATCCAAGTTCCTGTTTTCAGGGTTGAGGACATTCTCAACAGTCATCTGTAAACAAAGGCCACATGATGTCCTGGCTAGACCTGGTTTCCCACCCTAAGGCTCCTTCCAAGAGGCTATGGGTACTTGCTTTCTTAATCTGAGTCTCATGACCTAACCTCTATAATAGAAATCATGCCCCCTCAGGTGTAAATAGTAGGGAGAGAAGTAGGGATTCATTTGGTTGCTGAGAACCCTCAGTTTCAAAAGTGTGGAGGCCCATTCAATGCATGCCCATATTAACATCAGGAAGGAGTGGGTTTCCAAGAGGCAGAGTATGTGTGCAGGTGCCGGATGGGTCCACAGAGGGGGCGCAGTAGGGACAGAGTGAATGTCTTGAAGTGAAATCCAGAAGATTGCAGGAGGCTGCAACACAACAGCTGAAGGGTAAGGCACGAGCAGGTCACAGTCCCATCTGGGAATGGTCTCGATGGACTTCAGGATTCCATGGTGGGGTTCAAGGGTCAGATAATTATTTGTTAGAGATTCCAGATCATGTCAGCAGTGAAGGCTTCTGGAAGAGGGAGGCTAGGGCAGGATACTGGGAGAACCTGAGTGCCCGCCATGGTGCGGAGGGGGTCTGGCGTGAAATCCAGTGTCCAGATCCCAGAGTACCTGAAGTATTCGGTCAGCTGTGTACACTAGTCTTCCCACAACAATCCCAGTTCAGGCCTGTTGTCCAGCATAAACACTTTCATTCTTGGTTTGGAAGATAAATTATATCTCCTGCTCGGTATTAGGGAGGTTACCAGTGGGTCAGCACAAGAAATGAGCCCAAAAGTTCACATCAAGGCTGGTGTCCCTGGGAAGGCAGGGAGCATGCCCAGGCTAAGGCAGAAGGAGGGCCTTCCTGCATGTGCCCCTGGCCAAGGCACCCCTGGCTCTCACAGTGGTGGTCCTGGTGGGGTGAGAGGGCCTGGGCAATGTAGATGCCAGAGGCCCTGCAAAATGTCTTGTTTCTGTTCAATGAAAATTGCTGGGAAATTTTATCTTGCTCCTAAAAGGGAAGGAAAGTGGATGTGTTTGGTTTTTCTGTGGGTCTTACCTGGAAGCTGGCATGAAACACAGTCGCAGTGCCCTGTAGCCGACACCTTCCCTTAAGAGCCACACAAAGCCTCAGACTTGGCTTCTGGAATGGCCCAGGTGAGAACACCCAGGTCTGCCCCCTTGTTCTGTGTTTTCATCACCATTTAATCCAGCCCCATTGGCACTGTGGCAGTGGGTTCTTCAGCAGGACCTGGTGGCGGCGAGGTCTAGGCAGCCAGAATCTCAAACTACCAGGTTTGCCCACGGCTCAGGTGAATGCCCCGTCTGGGTTCTCCTTTCCTTCTCTTGTCATTGCAAAAAACCTTCACAAAGTCTAGCTGATAGAATTTAGTATCAAGAGAATTTAGTATAAAAGAGAACATACACCCTGACCCAGTAAGGGTTACTCCAGTATGCAAAGTGGGTTCCATATGGAGAACATAATCCAGGTAATCTACCATATTAATGAAAGAAAAAAAATCACAGGATCATATTAATGGATGCAGAAAAAGCACTTGAGTTTAATACCCATTTATGATAAAAAGCCTCAGAGAACTAGGATTCGGGGAGAACTTCCTCACCCTGGTAAAGGGTCTAAACAAAAAGCTACAGCCAGCATCGTGCTTAGTGGCAAAAGGGCTACTAAGTTCCTCCTCACCCTGGGAATGAGGAAAGGCTATCTTCTAGCCTCTGCCAAGCAGCTCCTTCTGGAGGCTCTAGCACCAGGGGTCCTCAAACTACAGCCCACGGGCCACATGCGGCCCGCCGAGGACATTTATCTGGTCTGCCGGGTGCCACTGCCTGTCCTGCTTAGCAGCCAACTCATCCCGGGCCCACAGTGCGCATAGGAATTTGTTCATAGTTTTTTTTTTTAAACTCCAACCGTCTGAGGGACAGTGAACTGGCCCCCTGTTTAAAAAGTTTGAGGACCCCTGCGTCTAGCCAGTGCAGCAAGCAAGGAAAGGAATAAAAGCTCACATCCTTCCTCCTTGGGAGTCAGCCCCTTGTGCTTTCCCAGCGTCCAGGACTGTGTGGGCCCAGCACCCAGGGACTTGTTGAAGTCTTTATCTGGGAATCAACCAAAAAAGAGACAAGGGAGCACACTGTTTTCAGGACAGAGGCTGGAGCTCTGCCACACAGCACCTGTGTGATTGCCAGGCACTCACCTCGGTGTGCCTCCACAGTTTCATCTGTGAAATGGGAGAATAGCAGGACTTGCATCATAGGGTCCTTGTGAGACTTTAAGGAATAACAATGCACCCAGACTATGCCCTAGCACATGGTAAGTAGCATGGAAATATCAAGCTCTTATCACAGATTTTAATGATTTTTTTTAAGAAAAGAAAAAGTCAGCAGCCTCAAGCTGAGCTATAGAAAGTCAAGGGCTACTTCATACATCCCAGACTGTGACTTTCTATATCTTGAATACCTTGCACCTTGATACTGTAGAATGCCATGGTGGCAGTCTTTGATCCATCAGGCAATTTTCAGAGGGGTAAACCTGGAATAGGAGCTTCCCCCGCCCCTTTCTTTGTAGCTTGGATCACAATCTGGGGAAATATTCCCAGTCTTGAGCCCCACTTTCTTATTCCCCAAGGTTTTTCCCACTAACCTCAACGCCTTTGTTTCCCTCCCTCCGCCCCTTCTCTCTCTCAGGCCCTCTTCCCAGATGCCTATCATCCTGACTTTTCCAAGTTAAAACCTCCTGTAACTGACACAGATCCCTGTGAAACTTCCAGGCAATTAAGCTAGCTCTGCAGAGATTTGGGAGAACTCTGTAAAAAGGCCACAGCTCGTGTTTCTCTCACATACCATTTAAGTGGAACCTACAGAGATATATGTTGGGCCAAGAAATGAAGAAAGCCACCTTTTATTATTTTATTTAAAGAAGAAATTAAAAAATGCAGCTCACATGGATTGGAAACAAACACTTTCTACCCTTAAACCTTTCTCCATGTTTATTGCCCACTATAAAGTGAAAAAAAGAAAGAAAGAAAGGCAACCTGCAGTAAAACCACCACAACAAAGCTGGAGCAAGTACGCGGGCCTCGCCACAGCCGGGTTTACAGTCAGAAATGCGAGTGTGTCTCAGCAGGGGCCGGCCATGAACTAGTCTGAGCTAATATCAGGGGTGTGAAAACAAGCATTGTTGTTTAGTTAACTAAAGTCATACAATTAAGCGATTCTCAAAAATCAATTAGCCATATGTTATAACCAAGATGACATGTTTTTATAACTTCTCCCGGGATGTTTTATTGCCAGAGGATGTTCAAGTGGGCACTAGAAAAAGAAAATTAAACACTAGCTCCAGTGAAAGTGCAAAACTCCGGCCGTGAGCAATTAGCAGAGCCCCATCTGGAAGAAGGGACTCGCAGGGCTGGGCAGGCAGTGCCTCCATTCTGTTGCAAAAAGCCACGGGTCATTTTTTCTTTCTCTTTGTTTCTTCATCTTTTTTTTATTATTATTATTTAGCACAGATACAGCTGTGAAAACTGGATATGCCATTTGAACTTGCATATTTATGCTCATAACCGATGGTTCCAAGGAAACGTCATTTTAAAAGTTTTCCATGGAAAATGAGAAACGTATTTCTCTGGGTGAAACCCTAGTGGCACGCTGCTGTTCATGACAGAGTTTGCTTCCTGGCTTCTAGGAAGAGGCAGAAGTGAGGGCAGAGCTGTGCTCCTTCCTCCATGTAGCTTTAGTACCAAGCGAGGAACAGCGCATAGGATGGAGAACACGCAGTAGGGCCGGTTTTTAAAGGCCCTCCCCTTCCTGCATCACCACCCAGCGGGATGGGAGGCTTGTTCCATCTGCTGACGTGCACAGCACGAGTAGTGCGAGCCGGTCACGCGTGTGTCATGCGAAGGCCTGCTCTCCCTTCTGGAGTTTGGTGACCTAGTTACACCTGGGTCTGCCATCAGCACTTCTCAGGCCGCCCAGCCTGAGAGGGGACTGCTTTTGTGGAGTCTGGAGTCTGGTTCTGCTCTCCGTTTTGTATAAGCCAGGGCCCAGGGAGGGAGGACAGGTTGTGTGGAGGGAGGACTAACTTTGGTAGGGACACACCCTCATCTGTTCGTCCACTGGCCTGCTGTTGGAAGTTTGGGTTCTCCCTGGTTTTATGACTGAAGTTGTCTGGAACATGCCTGACCAGCCTTTGCTGGGCACGAGCACACCTTCCTGAGGGAGATGCGCCTGGAGCGACGCTCGGGGGGCCATGCACGTATGTGTTTAAGTTTAGATGGTCATGGCAGCTTTCCAAGTGGTCGTACACATCTACTCTTCCACTAGCCACAGACACACATGGGGTCGCCCTTCACTCTCCCAGCACTTGGTGTTGTTAGTCGTTTTATTCAGCTGCTTTGTTTGGAGAGTCTATTGGTATCTCCATGTGTTTTTCATCTGAATTTCCCTGGTGAGTTATGAAGAACTAGCTTTTGAACTCAGATCTATTTCATTCTAAACCCAACTCTTTCCACTGCTCCACACTGTAGCATTACAGCACGATGTGGCCACCTCCCTTCAGGGTGACCGGTCGCCTCAGCACAGCTCATCATAGACACCTTCCAGAAAGATCCATCCAGAGGAGCAATGTTCTGCCTGGAGCCAGGGCTGGTGAGCCACCCCCACATCTGGGCAGGAGGCACCGCAGCATGGAACCCATTCTGTGAAGGGCATCTCTGTGATCCAGAGTGATTGCTAACAGTGGTCAATAAAGCCCAAAGAAACCCAGGTCAGGCGGGACGGATCTGGCTGCATATGAGAACAGACTTCTCAGAGGGGAGCTTGGAGCCAACACCCTGAGAATGGGTGAGACATAACCAGGGAAAGGTGTTCCCCAGAGAGAGGCTGGGAGAAGGAATGCCATCACATGCCAGGAAGCCAGGAGGCAGAGAGGTGCAACTGATCAGAATCTGTATTGGCTTTGGTGAAGCCAGACAAATGCTCTGACACACTTCCACCATCTCTGTCGTTGAGGTGCCACTGATCTCTGCTGGGGGAAGACCTTGCTTTCTCCTTGCTGATGCAGGAGCAATGAGGTTTGCCCTGAGGTCTCTATAAAAGTGGACTCAAACCTTTTAATCCATGTGAAACAGGTGAGCAGGAAGCCAGGCTGTGACCTGAGCACCAGGAAGCATATTTCAGAGATGGGGTGAGCTTCTGCCGGTGAGGAAGCAGACACCCCAAGTATCCTGCTGCATTTGGCAGACCCCGGCAGGGTCAGCACGGGGCCAAGACTCCTTTTAGGGATGTTCCGGGTGTAGCTGTCCCAGACAGAGCTCAAAGCTAGATGGACTTGTGTGTGTGTGTGTGCGTGTGTGTCCTTTGAAAAATGTGAGTTAGCCTGCCCGTGTGGCTCAGTGGTTGAGTACTGACCTATGAACCAGGTAGTCACTTTTTGATTCCTGGTCAGGGCATATGCCCAGTTTGTGGCTCCATCCCCAATGTAGGGTGTGCAGGAGGCAGCAAATCAATGATTCTCTCTCACCATTAATGTTTCTATCTGTCTCTCCCTCTCCCTTCCTCTCTGACATCAATAAAAACGTATTTTAAAAAAAGAAAGAAAAATGTGAAATCAATAAAAATATATTTTAAAAGAGGAAAGAAAAATGATAGTTAGACTTGTGGAGAACTTCATGGTTTTGTTGCTTGTCCAGTTGTTAAAGTCTTTTTCCAAAAATACTATCAGAAAGTATGCCCAATAGAGTAAAGGTGGGACAAATTTGAAAACAGATTTGTAAAAGACAACTGCCTTGGAATCAATACCTGTGAGGAACATACTAAGACAGTATATAAAATAGTATTTTTTTAAGAAAAAGAGAAGATATTAATAAGCTTAAATGGCTGCATCAGAAACTGCGTCTAGGATGGGTGGACACCACCATCCATTGACGTGGCTTCTATCCAGACTCTACACTGGCCGTAGCTCCCAAGTCTTTACAGTGAGGTGTGTGCAGCTGTGAAATGTCAGCTCCATTTCAATTCCCTGCTTTAGGACAGCCTTCGCTCCCTGTTGCCTGCAGATGCAAATCCAGACCCTCAGGGCATCTAAACCTGCCATGTTCTGGGCTCAACTACCTGTCCATCCGTGCCCCACTGCTCCCCCGTCCCTGCAGACCTCAACCCTCCTTCTCTAGGCACCAGAGTGTTGCATATCTTGTTAGTTTTTCTGGGAGCACCTTCCCCTCCTTCCTGGCCTGGTGGAAAACTGCAGAGTCACAAATGGGCAGAAGATACTGGATCTTATCCTAAGATCCATCGAGTCCTTTCATCCCCCGTCAGGCACAGCTCCCTGCTGTCCTGTTACCATCTTCAGGGGCCGTAACTTGTTTCTATGCTTCTCTTGGTAGACTGTGAACTCCATGGAGCAGGGATGAACTATACTTGTTTTTATAGCCTTTCCTTCTTCTGTCATTAATGCCCAACACATAATAAGTGCTTAGTAAACATTGCTTGAAGATATTATGTATTTTCTTCTTGAAATAATGAGCAGACAAGAAAAAATAAAAGGTGGACTATGTCCTCCACACTGCCCTTCCCTGCTTTTCTGGGCCAGCAGTCTGAGGACAGAGCCTTGAGCACCTCTCATCCATCCCCCTATTTGCGTTTGCGGTACTTGGCGGGGCCTTCTCTGCAGGCATGCGCTTTCTGGTGGAGAATACGGTCCTGGAGTTTCCCCTTCTCAGTGCTGCTGCTGTTGTGACTATTCGGAGGACACGGAGGCCCCATCTGCACACAGGCACGTGGGGTCATTAATCACTCCCACCACCTGATTAAAGGAATTCTCCAGGCCGGGGAAAAAAGTGCTATAAAAAGACTTTGAATTATAGAGTCCCTCCGCACCAATACTTTCAAATCAGGCAATTTATTGCAAACAACTAAAATCTCATTCTCAGGCCATTAACTAAAATAGGAAAATATCATCTGAATTCTAAAAATAACAATGGACACATTGTAACGGGATTCCAGTTCTGGACAAGCGGACGGGTACTTAGCATGATGGAAGCCTCAGGAACTTGGAACATGACTCTTTCTCTCCCAGGCCCTCTGACTCGGAGGCCACAATCTTCTGTCCTTCATCTTTTGGATCCCACAACTGCAGGGCTGCCGGTCACCACACTCAGGAGTACAGCCCTGAAATGAGCCACTTACTAATATAAGGGGTCTGCCAAAAGAGACCTCCCTTGTTGTGTGTTGTTTGATTTTGTTTTTGTTTTGTTTTTTGTGGAAAGTTGCAGAGAGTCACAGATGGGCAGAAGAGACTGGATCTTATCCCAGTGAGAAAGACTCGGCCCCTGCTCCTAAAACTCCTTCCTGAAGACCACTAACCGTCTTTGGAGGCCTTCTCTTCTGTATTTTCTGCTTTTAAGAGAAGATGCCCCAGGTAAGGCAGCAAGGGACCAAATCAGTGGCAGCCAAGGGGAGGGGCTTGGTCTCCCTGAGACTGAGATCAAGAGCAAGCGTGGAAGGAAGAGCTGCTGTCACTAATTTGGGTTTTAGGACCCTGCGCACACCTGGCTGCACTATTTTCCTTTCCATTAAACTCCCCCTTTCTTTGCTCACAGACATGGTCTTTGGTGGTCCCAGGGTGATGGACATAATTGGAACGAGGCTGGCCTCTCTTTCCCACGCCTGGGGGAGGACACCAAGCTGGTTGAGATTGATGGAAGCCCCGAGCAGCCTGCTCTGTGGCTCCTTGTTTGGGAAGGGTCACCCAGGCAGACCAGGCTTTGAAAATGCAGGGGATCTGTCTGCCCCCAGAAGGTGGCCCAGCCACCAGGGAGAAAAGCCAGCTGAAAGGCCTTCCCAAACCAGTGCCAGTGACTTTTCTCTTGGGTCCTCTTAAAACTCCGCACAAAAAGATGGTGGTGGCCTGCGTCCCCTGCACATTCAGGACAAACATTTATCATGCTGCAGGGCAGGGGAGCGCTGTTTGATCTCTTGTTTACATAGACTTGGCCTCTGCAGTGCTCCGAGGAACCCAGGTCCCATGCAGCCTCGGGCACCCCGGGGCCAGCACCGCCTCCCTGCGCCTGTTCTTGCCACATGTGTTTTTGCAGTTTTCCGCCTCTGCCCATGTGAATCGGGGCCCTGGCTGCCTCTCCCTGGGTAGCAAGTGCACTTGCCGGAGAAGTTGGCCCTTCACATCTGCACGCAGCAGGAAGCCAGCGCTGCTCAGGAGTAAGACTTCCCCTATTCTAAATAATACTCCCATGGTGTGTTTGTTCTTATTTTTCTTGCAAATTTCAAAGCACTCTGAGTCATTTTGTCTCTCCAGATGAAGCAAGCCAAAGTTAAATTATAAGATAATGGTACCCAAACGTGCCTGAACGTAAGTCTTTTGCAAACAATGTTTCAATATCTCAGTAAACCCCCATTTCACAAAGGAGGAATCAGCCAACCTCCTGAGGTCACACAGGGACCGGTGGTGGTGTGACTGGATTGCAGCCTGGATCTGACACTGATTCTGATCCTTCCCTCATAGCATCCCTATTACCCCACATTCCCAGTCACCTCTGCCCCTGCCAAGCCCACTCCCCCAGCTTCTTGTTCCCAGGTGTCCATTTCATTTGTTCTGACAGCCTGAAGGGGATGCAAAGCTTTCCACGTGGGGGGCCTCAGAGACAAAGCTCCAGTGTCTTCCCCTGGCCACGGGGCTTAGCTGGGCTCCCTGTGGGAGCATCCAGACCTGCAGACAGGCTTGGATTTCCTCCTTCAGATGGCGTCCTGCCCGAGCCCGGGCGAGGACCAAGCAATCAAAAGCAGATGTGCTCTCGTGGAATCCATCCGGAGCTCTGGGGTTAGATACGACCTTTACGATCACACCAAGTTCGTCCCCGAGGACCCCGCTCCAGGCTGCTCTGTGAAACCTCCCCACCTCTTGACCCAGACGCGTTTTAAATATCTGGATTACAGACATTTCTGCTCCAGTCCAAAAAGGAGGAAATGCTCTTATTCCCCTAAGAGTGTGATCACTTACCATCTTTAACCTGATTTCTATGTCTCTTTGAACTTTAATATCTCCTCTAACCAGGGCAGTTGACGTGTTTAGGAACACCATTAAAAGCTGGACTCTGGTGGAGCTTTTGAAAAGATTCAATATTTCTTTGAAGCAAGTGAGTCCTTTTGGTAGATACGTACTTATTGCTGAAAATTTTTATGAAATTTTCATATTACTTATCATTGTTGTCAACAGCAAACCATCACACTTACTACATACTCATTAAAGTCAAAGCTGATTGGAGAGAGAGATACAAATAAATACACAAATATATGTAAAAAATACTATCCGTGGCCTCGAGTAGCACATTAGAGACACAGACCTGAATGCTCTTGGCACTGATGTGAGGCAAAACCGGGGTGTGATGAGCTACAACAAAAGCAATGATTTCTACAAGGGTGAGTGGAGACACTGCATGGAGAAAGGGGCCTTTGACGGAATATTCAGATTGAAGAAAAGGGAGACTGTGATAGGTAGAAACATGACCTGTGGAGGATGCTTCCCAAATGAGGAAAGGACACAGTGCACAGTGTTCTGAGGAGTCAAGAACCTTCTTCCATAACCAGGAATGAAGAGGAGAACTGTGACTGGGGAGGGCATGGGTGGGAGTGATGTGCAGATCATGTCAAGATTGCAGTTTTATGGTTCAGGGAGTTGGATTCACCCCCTTCTTTCAATCTCCAGGTGCTGGCCTGTCGGGATGTGACCTTGGGGGGAGAAATGGGTGGGTTGCTTTGGCAGCAATGTGGATGCCACAGCTTCTTTTCTTGGACACCTGTCCCTTTAGATCAGTGGTCGCCAACCAGTAATCCACAGACCAACTGGTGAGGTCCAAAAGATTGGTGACTGCTACTTTAGATGAAGAAAGAAGCCATTCCAGGCAATCATTCCATGTAATCCCGTCTTCTGTGTCTCCTTTGAGACCAGGTCAAAGGGGACCATGCCTAACTCTCCATCCCCTCCCCTTCTTCAAGGCCCAGTGACAGTCTTCTTTCTCTCTGTGCATGTTTCTGCTAAGACATCTAATCCGTCTATCATGATGGCTTATGGATCCACCTGCCTCCTTCACTGAAGTTAGAACTTATAAAGAGAGGGATGGTTCCTTACTCTTCAGACCACACAGGGTCACTTAGGACAGTCTTACAGAGATTCATTCATTCACAATCTCTTACTGAGTGCACAAGAAGCACACAAGAGATATTTGTATGTGGGCAGGGGATGAGAGCCTGGGTGGGTAAAGAAAATGCCATTTTCTATTTCCAATGGGGCCTCAAAGCCATAAACATGAGAAAATGCTGGAGTCTCAGAGAAGCAGATAACTGACAGGAAAAAAGTATTAACAGGGTGCAGGTACTTCTTCGGTGGATTCTTCTAGTGGAGCTAGGCCCCAGAAGTATATATTACTGCTCTTCTCAAACCAAAGATAAACACAGTAGAATGAATGCCTGGAAACTCAGCTTTGGGTCAGCCTATGAGGCCCCAAGTGAGTTGCAAACATTTATTAAGTAGTTTCTAAGGATAGGACACTCACTTGGCTACTGTAATGGGTAGGAGATGAATTACTCAGGCTCAGATGAGATCATGTTTCAAAATCCCTGGGAGGACAGACAGAGCCCAGGGGAGTGCCAATAATCGGGGCATGCCATCAGCTTGGGAGAAAGAGTTAGGGCATAAACTGGAAGAATGTGCTTGAATATTTCTAAACATTATCCCCACTAGGCCATGACATTATCATATGAACTGGGAAATGACTCTGTAAAGCATGAGAGAATTCATCTGAAATCAAAGTAGTAGAATTGCTAGATAAACGTGAAAATTGGCACCAATTTAAACATTCACTAATGGCACAAACTCGTAAACCAGGGTTTCTTAACCTCAGCACTATTGACATTTTGGTCCAGATGATTTTGTTGTGAGGAGCCATCTTAAACATTGTAGGGGTTTAGTTATGGCCTCTACCCATGAGATTCCAGTAGCACCCTTACCCCAGCTGTTAACCAAAGCAGACATTGCCAAATGTCCTCGGGGGGGGGGGGGGGGGGGCAAATCACCCCCAGCTGAGAACCACTGCCTTAAGCCCAGTCAGACAACATGCCCACCTCTCCAAACACCTCCCATTCCTTTCAGATGCCAACTTCACTGCTAGCCACCCTGGCTGAGACAGTGCCCAAGTATAGCAGATGCTGTCCCTGCTCACCCTGTAAGCACCATGATCTCTGATGTCTCCCCACTCAGTAATGACAACCAGGGTGGCTCTTTGCTCACTCAGCTTTCAGTTCCCATGGCCCATACCCATGTGCATTCCAGTGTCACTACCCAACTCAGAGGGCATCACTCTTGTCTCTGGCCCCCTGTGGTTACTCCAGTGGTGCAATACCTATTTAGAGGTGGTCTTCTCTCTTCCAATGCCTCCCACATTGATTCTGTTTTACTTTAGAAAGAAATGCATTCTAGGCTTCAACTTCTTTTGTCTATAAAACAGCAATTAGAAAGATCTGGTCAAACTCCCAACATAGTGTTTCCAGGCCTGAAGGCTGAGAGGGGGAATGAAGGCCAGTGTGCTGCCCCCATAGCAGATCGTCCCCTGCAATGGCTGCTCTGTGCAACTGAGCTCCTTGGGAAGAGGAGTTCTGGGCAGCAGCCTTCCATACAAAGAGAGTCCCTAAAGTCAGTCTTCTATTTGGGGGAGCCTCCAATGATTTCATACATCTACTAGATGCTTAGACCTGCACATCAGGATGGTTTTCATGCTAACACACAAAGGCAATGCTAGATGAAAGTCTATGTATTTTCACAGAAATCCTGGTGAAGCCTCCAGCTTGTTTGTATACATCATTGATTTGCTCTATGAAGCCTCCCAAACAGGAGGAGCCATGCCTTCCTGCCATACTGTGATATTTCAGTGGGGCATGGAGACTGAAAGGCCCTCAGAGTATTTGCCAGTGACAAATAAGAGACTTATTTCACAGATCTTAAGGGGCCATGAAAAGAACACTCAATAACCTTTAACAGTTCCAAACAGTGTGAGATAAATCTATAGTGCTCTTAGAATGAATCACCAGTGCTTACTCAGCTGAAAGGAGTTTAGTGCCATGAGTGCCAATAATAACAAAGAATGTGTCATCTTCTAAAAAATTACCCCCCCCCCCATTCCTCCAGGTGGACAGCTACCAGGAGTCCCACAACCCATTCTTCAAAGCTGAGGCAGCTGCTTCTGGGAGCCCCAGTGTTTCCAAATGTGACCACCATCAAGGTGAAGGTACACCACAGGCCAAAAAGGAGCATAACAAGCCAAATTTGGTGTCAGGCAGTCCTGGCCTGACCCTGGGTATTGGGTCAAAGGTGGTGAGGCCACATGGGTCTTAAGTACCTGCTTCAAGGCCCTTGTTGCAAACATAACTTACACCCTACAAACTTCACTTTCATCATCTGAGAAATAGAGATCATGCTACTGTTACTACTCCTACATCACAGAGCTGTGTGGTAATTTCATGGGATACTATATGTACAGATGTGTTTGCAACTCCAGAAATATCACTGTTTGTGTGTTTGCATAATGTTTGTAGGTTGACACTGCTCTTAACTTCCTAATATTGTACCTGTTCTTGCCCAGTTCTCTGCAGCAGGAAGTACAGACCCAAGAAGCTGCCAGGCACACAGCACTCCTGAGCCTCAGGGCTCATTCCAGGTGGACTTCTCCAACACACAGGATGAATTCTCCCGCTGGTTCTCCGGAGCACATCGGCCCTTTTTCCTCTCCTCCTATCTTTGGATTGGGTCACTGTTTACTCTTGCTATTTGGGAATTCTAAAACCCAGTTCAAGACTGGAAATTGGATCTAATTCGGCATTGGACCAGACCCAGATACTGCTGGAATCTTGTTTTTCCCTCAGCCTGAGTTGGGAAATTGTCTTAATGATTTGTGCCTGTGGGGCCTTATGTACAGAATGAAATGTAAAGTCTTGTACATTTTCATTGGAAAATTGAGGGGTTGATTTGGAGGGGAGCATCCTGAGTCTGAACTCAAATGTTACGTACCCTTTATGTTAACTTGTTTACCAGGTTGGAACAAAACTCCACAAATAAAGTTCCCTTATCTATCTATCCTTATCTATCTATCTATCTATCTATCTATCTATCTATCTATCTATCTATCTATCTATTATCTATCTACCTATCTATAGCTATCTCTGAAACAGTGGCTGGAAATGCACTCTCTTCAAAGGAATTTACTAACCTACACTAGCTACCCAATTTGTTAAGCGTTCAGAAAATCATGGAGATGGAAGAAGGTCTAGAGATACTGACAGAGCTAGAATTCACTGAACTCAAGGGTGGCAGCTTGCCTGAGAGAGGACACAATGCTTTCAGATATGGGTGATATTAACATTAAGAGGGAGAGAGTATTTCAGGATGATCCATGCAGATGCAAGCAGAAAGTGAGGAAATGAAAAGCCAAGCAAAGCAATCAGGCTCTGGGATGACAAAGAGAAGTGGTTCCACATCTGGGACCAAAACTCCTCTTTACTGGCTGCTCACAGCAGTGCTGAGAGTGTCAGTGGATTGGGTGATGGGGAACCTGACCTCTGCTGGGGGCGGGCGGGGAAGGGGAGTGAAGAGGAGGCCAGTCAGTCAGGAATATCAGTTAGAGGCCAAAATCCAAGGATGAGCTGTTAAACAACTGAGCTCACCATGATGTGCATTTGTGTAGCATTTGAGTAGATCATCAAGATGGAGTTACCCCAGTCTCAATGCTGACCACAAGAACATCCACACGATTATTCTCTCTCCCCATCAACAAGACCTCTCAGGCTGAGGCATGGAAACAATCCCTTCCTTGTTCTCTCCTGGCACCTGCATGAAGACACCTGGCATCTAGGACTTTAAGAGCATTCTGGTTATTCTACCCTTAAAGAGACAGATGCCCAGCATAAACCCAGGTTTCCAGCTGGACCTGCCTTGCTCTATAACATCAGAATAGGAAGGTTCCTGCAAATGTCCCTGACCTCAAAGCATTTTTTTAAATAACAACCACAACAATAAGGTTCTTAGAGAATATCATAAGGATGTGACCCAATAACCAAAGGGATGACAATCATAGAACTTTGAAAATTAAGAGGCACTCTATAAACATTGAGTAACTTGGATGCTCCCATGCAGTTTCTCCTTCTTCCTTTTATTAAATAAAAATTCCCAAACTACACATTAAAATGTAGCAGGGATAAAATGTGGTTAAAAAAGTCAATTGCCCAAGAGCATCGTGTTGGAACTGGCATAAGATCAGCAGCAGTTCAAGGACGTGTAAACAGCCAGAGCCTTAGGAAACACAGTTTTTGATCTGGGGATGTCGTTGACCTTGTAACCCACAGTGGCCTCTGTCAGGACCAGTAGAAAATGTTTCCCTTCGATATCAGCATCAGAAACAGCCTTGGTTGTCCTGCACCTCTTACTGGTGTTCCATTTATGTACACTCTGACACATAAATGATGATGTTACCATCTTTCCACTTGTTACTAGGAAACTCAAAGCCAAATGTGTGGCCCACCTCTAGCATGGTTATAGGATCTCCTGGGATGCAGTTTACCTACCAATAGTGTCACTTTCGCATTTTTCTATTTTTGTGTATGCATTATATATTTTTGTTAGTTTCTTCAATTAATAATTTTACGTATGGTTGAATTATATTTTAAATGGTCATCTTTTTAGGACTGATAAGGTCAAGAAATAAATAGTTGAATAAATAAATAAGGATAATGGTTGATGTTTACAAAACTAAAAAACCAAAGAGGACCTACAGATGTGTAAGTTTAAGGGGTATGCCCAACATGAGTCACATGGTACGGGGCATCTTTAACCACACAAGTTAGATTCACTGTCTGAAATATGATCCATGTCAAACGTGATGTTTTAAGAGTGATGCTTGCCCTGGCCCATGTGGCTCAGTTGGTTGAGTGACGACCCATGCACCCAGAGGTAGCCTGTTGATTCCTGGTCAGGTCACATGCCTGGATAGTTGGCTCAATGCCTGGTACGCCCCGTGCAGGAGGCAGCCGATTGATACTTCTCTCTTTCCACCTTCTTTCCTCTCTCTCAAACACACAGGAAAAAGAAAAGATAGAAGTGTCTGGGAAGTTTGAGAAAGTATCAAAGAAAGGTGGTTAATCTGCAAGGGGAGAATATTCTAGAAGCCTCAAGATTTTTGACGAGCCATCACCTAGAAGAAAGAATGCACTTATTCTATTTCATTTCAGGCAACAGAATTAGAACCAGTGATTGGCAATCAAAGATGGGGCAGATTTGAGATTCATGTGAAGAGAAATTCCCATCAGGATGAACACCGAGAGCAGGAGTCCCTGTGCCAGAAGAGTGATGAGGAAGCGGAGCCTCGTGGCAGGGAAGGGGCTCCCACCACACCTCGGTAATGGGGTAGCTGTTCTTATGGTTCTCTTACCAATGGAGGAGCCAGACTCCATCAGGCTCCCAGATCAGTGACCCCAGGCAAATGGCTTTCCTGCCTGCGTCTCATTGTCCTCACGCCAAATGGCAGGTTGGTGACCCTGAAGCAGACTTGGCATGCCAGGTGTCCCTTCTTCCCAGGTAACTGTCCATTATGCACTGCACCATTTTACAGAGGCAAGTCTACCCAGGAGGGAAAGCCAGTCTTATAAGTGAGGTGCTGTTGTGAGACTTCGACCTCCCTGTCACAGGTGACAGATGCGTACTGGGTCAGCCAGCTGTGCAGGCCGCGGCTCAGCCCTGTCCCCTCCACTCCACCAGGAGAAGGAAGGAAAACACGTTCCTCCAAGCCACACTGCAGACAAAGGCAAGGTTCACTGGTAATTGCAGCAGGGCTGACCTGGTGCAGGATGGGCTGGGGAATTCAGGAAAACAAACTAGGGAGAGACTGGGGCAGCGCGCTGATGGAGAAACCAAGAGGAAATGAAGTCAGCAAGGGTTTCTGATGTGTATTTCAGAGTTGACAGAGCATAAGCCTAACCAGACAGCGTTTCTGATTTATAAAGTCTTTTTATTATATTACCTATTTTGTATTATATTGGAACTCTGCTCTTTGAGCCAGAAAAATAAACAGCAGCCCCCACCATCCCCAAGGGCCTTTGGTCTAGAGAAGAATATAAACTCTTACAACCTTCTGGCTCCGCACCAATATTCCTGTCAAAAGTTGAACTTGGGATTTTGGGACTTCTGGAGTTAGCCTTTGTGAATTGGGGAAGTGAGGTTCACACGAAATACAAATGTTGCTATTCTGTACATTTTCAAAAGGTGAAGGGTTTAAGGTTTGCCGACAAAAGCCAACAAAAGCACCGTTGCCTACTGCTACAAAAAAAAAAGTGTATTTCCTATTTTGTCTGTGTCATGGCTAACTGGCTCCTCTCTGGCTTAGGCAAGTCTGCAGCAGACACAACTTCATCAGCCAACAGGATCCCAAGACACCCGCCCTCCAGGATCCCAGCCTGACGGATTGGCAGGGAGTGCAGGTCTGCCTTCTGTGCTTCACAGGAGTGTTCTTTTTCCAAGAAGTCATTCTGCCACTTGAGCAGAGCCAGTTCCTACTGAGGCTCACCTGGGGCTATTCTGGCTCCAATAGCTGAAGTGAGTCCCTGTGACCAGTGCATTAGGAAGGTTTGTGCTGAGCGCGTGTCACCAACGTGGAACTGGGAGGCTACAGCCTGCTCACTCTGTGCTGGCACCTGATGCGGAGAAGTGCCCAGGGCCCTGCGGCCGCTCAGCCACACTACCCCCCAGGGCCAGGGCGGGTGAGGGGACGGGGGAGCAGGGAGGTAGCGCGTGAAGATGAATCAGTGAAGATTTTCATCTGCAGGTCTCCTCGCAGGGACGTGTGGACATGTGCTTTGCACTCCACAGCTTCATCTAGTTTGTGTCTCATGAACAGATGAAAAGCTCAGAATCCAAGCACTTACAGCCGCTAATGGGTGAGTACATGTCAGACCCCACATTCCTTGCAGCCTGGCATTTTCCTAACACGTGCTGCCCCAAACCGGTTCCCAGTGAAAGGTGGCTAGAAGATGAATGAAAGAACCAGCAAATGAATTAAGAGAAGCCTAATGGCTGCACCTGCACAAAGATCAGCAGCAGATGCTAAGGCCAAAACATCAAGTATCGAACCCAGTTCCACGCCTGCCATAGCGATGCGGGCCCTTTGTCTTCGCCAGAATATGGGTCACCACCCCTGCCGCCTGAAGAGCACAGGTCGGCGTCACACCGTGAGACAGTGAGAGCAGGAGCCGCCCAAGGCTGCAGGGCTGGGACTCGAAGCCCCGGTGCATTCTCCACGCCTCGGCGGTACAGCAGGGTCTGCTGCGCTGAATCCCCCTCTTTGTTTAAATTTGGACAAACCCACAAAACACAAAATTTAACATCATAACCATCTTTAATGTACAGTATAGACATGGAAAGTGTGTTCACACGGTCATGCCACCATCACCGCTTCCCATCTCCTGAACTTTCCCAACTTCCAAACTGAAACAGGAAATCCACATTCTCCCTCCACCACCACCCCCACGCCCCCCACCTCTCCAGTAACCACCATTTGACTTTCTGTCTCCATGATTTAACTCCTCCAAGTGCCTCATATAAGTGAAAGCATACAGTATCGGTCCTTTCATGGCTGGCTTGTTTCATTTAGCGCGGCCCCTCAAAGTTCATCCAGGCCCTGTGAACCCCTGCCCTTCTGAGCGGGAAACGACGCCTCCCCTCCAGGCCCTTCATCACCTCCCCGCATGCCCAGCTGCTGGAAGGAAGCCTGGCTGAAGCGGTCTCATGATGCTGTGAGCAAACCTAGGCTTATAAAATGGGATTTGCTATGTAACTATGGAAAATGCAGCTTCAGTGAATAGAAATTGAACTTGGGTAAAAGGGGAAAGGCTGGCACAGATCAGCTGGTGGCCCAGTTAGAAAGCTCAGAGCCTTGCCAAGGTCCATTTGCACTCCTAACTAGAGAAAAGCAGCGTGTAGCCGAGGGTCTAGGAAGAAGGCATGGGCAATCTGGACTTGCCTCTAATGGACGACTAAGCATTTCAGTCCCCCAAGCCACAGGATTGAGGACATTTGCAGAGGAAATGTGTATTTCCATGGTCACTGGGCCACACCCTTGGCCACCCAGCTACTCGGAGCCCAGTTGGAATGACTATAGATGGCGGGTAAGACCAGAAGCCTCCAACTACATTCCTAGGTAAACGCTCTCTTTTTCTGCTTTAGAAGAGCCCTTGATTTCTACCAGCTGAAGGAGCTGAAAATTCCCCAGGCCCTGCACACACCTTACATTGCTGTGGCCTGTGAGCTGTGTGCCCAGGGCCACATCACTAAAGGCTAAGCACAGATGCACCAGCAGGGAGAGAAACGCCCAACTGAGCCCAGCCTCCTCTAACTGTGGTGGCAGTCCTGCTAGCCCTGGAGCTCTGAGTATCCCAGCATTCCAAGCCAAGACGATGGCTGCTATGGGGAGTCAGCAAGCTTCTGTGCAGTGACCAGGCCCAGCGTGGCCCCTGGACTCTGCCTGTGCTCTGAGCAATGCCCAGGAGAGGTGCCCTCGAGCAGAGGGCTCTGGGACCTGCCCTGTTTCCCACCTTGGGTTAAGCTTGGACTGAGATGCTGACAGGCACAAACGCAGGGGGAAAGTGGGCAGGAGCATACCCAGCACCAACAAAACACTGCTCAGCAAAGAACTGCAGCCAGGCTCAGCTGGCCAGGAGGCTGGGACGACACAGGGGAAAGACCAGGGCCCAGGCTTCTCTCTGTCCCAGGCTCTCTCTCTACTCAACCAAGTTGGGCATCTGTGCTGCTCTCCTCAACCAAACCCACAAATTAAATCATGCTGAACTAATATCCCCAGTACCCAAAAATCCATCAATGAAAGTGAGGATGGTGTTTGAATCTTTTCCCCGAGGGAGTGGGTATGTTTAAAAGTCCTTCATAAATTATCTAAAAAGAAATCTAAATCATTCTGGTTCTTAGAAGAGTCCTACACAGACAGCAGGACACCTACTGTCTCCTGCTGTGTGTACGTGTGGGCCCATGGGAGCTTCACCCCAGCCCTGGTCCAGTGATGAGTTTAGGGGGAAACCTGACCCTCCCCATGGCCATTTCCTTCCCCTCCTCCGCACACTGAGATTTTCACTGGGCAAATTTTCAGGATCGTTTTCTATGATTGTTTTCTTGATAAACAGTCCATGCATAGTGTTTGAATTGTTTAATGGTTTCATTGCTTCATAGTTCCTGAGAAAACAATACCATAGGGGGAGCCTGAAAATGAAGCTGGAAATAATTGGGGAGTGAATAAGGAGTCAATTTTATTCTTACTCCTTGAATTCCAGGAAAGTGGGGACGTGTCACCGTCTAGTGCAGAGCAAGCCTGGCTGCTGGCCCAGCACACAATGGGCTTGCCATGGAGCCACGGGCTTTGTGGTGAGAAGGACAATGGAGGCAGCAGACAACCAGGCCCCGTGCAGTGCTGAGCCACAGGCAGCCAGCAGGACAGGCGTGGGCTCCTGTTCTTTTACCCACAATAAGGACTCAAAATAAGATCTGGCAGGAGGGCCCTTTGTAGAGAAGAGCCTGGGCCTGTGATGGGAAGCCACACCTAGGAGCCCTAGGACACCCTGGGGAGGACCAGGGCCCAGGAGGCAGAAACTGGGTTGGGCTCTGCCTCTGTCTCTTACCAGATTTGTCCCTGGGCCCTGCAGTCTTCCTGTTTGACCCAGTTCCATCACCTAAAAACAAGAGGAACAATTTCCATCTTTGGGAGAACACTGACAGTCATGGAGAAAACGCGTGAACCGTGAAAACTAGAACCTCTGGGCGGACATGGGATTGAGTCAGGATGGAGCCAAAGGCCCCACATGCCAAGGGTCCCTGATGCTGAGCCTCCCGGTGAAGTCAAATGCACTGTGGGTGGCAGGGAGCAGGCAGGTCTATGACATTCTTTCCTCAGCTACATCAAATTCCCCCGAACAGGGGCACACCTCATCATTGACCTATGTTTTGAAGACCCTCTGGGTGCTTTAGGATGAGCCTGGGAAGCACAGATTGGCTTCAAGCCAACCCAGACACAGAAAATAGGACCAGAGCTGGAACAGAAGGTGTAGGGAAGCAGCTTTTATCTCTGTGAGAGGAAGAGCTTTCTAGTAATAACACTCAACCATGGGCAACAGGAGTAATGCAGCCCTGCCAGTGCCCACGCAGAGCTGAGCCCTGCCAGGACCAAAGGGCGGGATCAACTATCTGACAAACCCTGATCCTCCAAATCTCCACAGCTCTGTCAACGAAGCTTCTCTGTAACACTAAACCAATGCTCAGTATTTGAAAGTTTCCCCTTATCTTTATGGGTCTGGCAGGAAGAAGGAAAGAACATTGGAAACCAGGTCATCATGAATGGCACACTCAGGCCTTAAGCTAAGCTTTCTCTGCCAGCTTGCATCTGGAAAGTTCTGTCTCTCCAGGTTTGCCTAATTAAGTCTGAAATTCTTGTCCCTGTACCCAGAATGTTAGGGGGGGTCACCTAGTTATAGTGTGATGGTCCATTAAAGCAAGGACTGGGTCTGTCTTACTCACTGGTGTTAATTCTGGGGTCCAAACAACTGGCACAGTGTTGGTGCTCAATAAATGTTTGCCAATTGAATGAATGGGAACTTATCTTTTTAGGGCTTGTCAACACTGATGTGGCAGGTCCTGCACAGGCCTTTCCAGGTGGACCTGGAATCAGACAAGGAGGTCTTTCCTCCTTCATAGCAACTCTTTTTAGGAAAACTGGAAGATCTGTCTTCTTTCTGGGTTCCTGTTGACACTTAGCTTGGTACTCCTGCCTTAGCAGGAGGAGAGGAGGCCGCCCTGTAGAATCTGAGAACCTCAACTCTGAGGGGGCTGCGCCCAGGCAAGCTGATCGCCTTGGCAGAGGGGCCTGTGTTTCTGAGACAAGGGCCAGCTGGGTGGGAAACTGCTATAAAAGTGCTTTCACCCACATTCACTTCAGCTGCTTAGTTAGTGACACTGGGCTTGTTTTCTCAGAATAAACGAAGGATCCAGAATATCTATCCTGTGTCGCAGGAGGTTAGTGTGATGAGGGGCAATGGTCAATACCCTTGATCCAGAGTAGGGAAAGACATATGCGATGGATGTGGCTGCTCCTATAGGCTTCAACTTCATATGCACCAAACTCTGTGAATCCAACATTATAAAGTCTATTTTCCCATGTGTGATGGAGGTTCAAAAACCTGCTGACTTGACCTACCTAGAACCGGTTGCAAGATTCGAGGGTCTTTGCTTTTTCCTGCAATTAGGACATCTTAATTTTCCAAATCCCATTTCTGAAAGAAGTACTGAAATGTCATTTTATGAACATGTCAGCCCAAATACAGCCCAAGAATGAACCAGCAAAAAAGCAGCAGCACATCCACTGCCTGGCCTGTGACATTTCTAAAGGGAGAGGTCCTAGGCTGGGACTCAGAAGAAAAACATTGATTTCTCCCTTTGAATTTGACTGTTTAATGTAATGTGCGCCTTTCTCCCCAATGTCCCCACCTGAAAGTGAGGAAACTGTGGTCATAGAAGTTAAATGAATTACCTAGACACATTACAGTCATGTTTCCAGTCCCAGCCTGACCAGTTCCAAGCCTTTTCATGCTCTCTTCACTACACCAGTCTTTATTTATTTCTCTAAAAGGGGGCTCCAGTGTTTTTTAAGTCATTCTCTCTGTGCTTCAATTTATATAGTTTCTATAGCTCTGTCTTCCAGTTTGCTGCTGTTCTCTTTTTTAGTGTATGAAGCCTTTTCTTAAACCCATCTGTTGAACTTTTCACTTTAGATGTAGCGATTTTTAGTTTTAGAATACTTATTTGGTTCACTTTCTAGTCTCTATGTCTCTGATGGGATTCTCTTTCTCTATAATTATCATCCCTACTTTGTCATTGAACTATTTTAATATACTTATATTGGCTTATTTAAAGTCCATGCTCAGATCTGTCTCATCTTTGAGTCTATTTATATTGACTTTTAAAATTATGCATTACATCTTCCTGCTTCTTCTTATGTCTAATAAATTTTTATCATATATTACCCTGTTGAGAGAATGGGTTTCGTTTTCTTCCTTCAAAGAATGCTGATTTTGTTCTGTCAGGCAGTTCATTTCCTGATGGATCAGCGTAAGTCAGACGCTGGTTGAACTTAAGCTTTGTTAAGGCATGTATACACTAGTTCTTACTCTAAGACTGAAACAGCCCACTCTTAAGGCATTCCTTATCTAGGACCTCAACTTAAGGCCCTGGGTGTTCAGTGAGATCTTTCTACTTTTTTGTGAAATTCCAATTGTCCCTGAATTATGTGACCTCTATAATCTCTTTCATTTACAGCCCCCAGCAGCCGCCAGGCCTCTCAGTCTTATGCATGACACTTGGTGCTTGGCCACAGACTCAACGGGATCTTCATAGTTGTGTTGGTGTCCCTTCCCTAAGCAGTCTCTTCCTTCCTGCAGCATCCCCTGCATACTCTGGCCACTTCCAGGGCCCTGACCATCATCTGTTTTATCTGACTCATGAGACCACAACTCTCTATTGGACTTGATTTCTTTGTGCAGTTTGTGCAGTCCCTCCATGCAGAAAGTCAGAGTGAGCATGAAATTCATTTCATGTTTCCCATCTCTCAACAGTCAGAGCATCCCTTTAAAATAACTAATTGTACTTCTTATCCCCAAATCTTTTGAAATTGATCAGGTGCTCTTAGGATCATTATAATCATATTTTTGTGAAGGCCGTGGAGATGATATCGAAACAGAATCCCCAAGGAAATGCCTTGGATGCCTAACCTAGTATGCAGGCAGACAAAGACCTGCACAAAGGTTTGGATCGAACAGAAACTATCATCTCTTCTACCACCCGGCAGTCTATAATTCAATCACTTAGAGCCACCACTGAAGTTGGATATATTCCTAATGACAATTGTTTTCATAATGAAACTGCACCATTGGATCACAATGCATATACAGCAAGTAAATGTGCCAACATCTGTTTTTAAGCTTCATATAGGGAGCGAAAATGAAGTAATCTCAAGGCAATGCACTGAGTTTGAAATATATATGTTTCTGGCTTGTTGACTCTTTGAGGCTTTGCTTTTCGTTAGAAAGAACAAGAAAATGTTATTCTAATCTCTCTCAGGACAGTACAGTCACACATCAGCTCTCGGCCCTGCTGGTTACCTTGGCAAGCTTCTGATGTTTCCTTTGGCCTCTCTGTGACTGAATTAGGAATGGATAAGCTGAGATCCACATTTGGATCAATCCACATTTGGTTCAATAAAGGTATAGGAGAATTAGAATAGAATCAACCCAGGTGGTACAATAAAATAAAAAGGGACTTGAACTAAGCATATAATCTCTTCTAATGAAATTCTACTTCAACTGCTTTAACTAGTGAGTAACAGGTTGAACGGATTTCAATTTTTTCTAATATATGTTCATCATTTGTACTTTACTTCAAATAAAATTTCTTATTATAGTCATTAACCTTCTATCCATTTATGACTTCCTAGAGTTTTTACAAATTTGGATAAAACAAATTTTGTCCGTCATAACTATCACAACTGTTTCTTTTACTTTTCACTTTGTTAGTGTTTGTGAAATGAAGTCTTTAATTTCCTTTTATTCTCAAATTTATTAAACATTTTATAAGTTTTCTATTGCTTTAATTGTTTAAAAATTCTCATTTTTGTACTTTTAGTATAAAATATATTTTCTAAATTTATTTATTTTCTCTTATTTTATTCAGAGTGACTTTATTTTGTTCTACAATATGTAGTATGAATCTAAATTACTTTTGCTCTATATTGTTGCAAATTACCACCAACTCATTTTATAAAACTATATAGTCTTCATTGTTTATGGGAGGTTTTTACATATTAAATTTATACCTAAAGAGGGTCAGTGTTTGGGACCTTTGGTCTGTTACACTGGTCCATATTTATTTCCTAAAAATGTATTATAATATCAGATAAACCTGGTCAAACATTCTTATATTATTTAAATTTTTGAATATCATTTGAAATCCTCACAAATTTATTTTCCAGACCACTTTCAGTATAATGTTTTGAGTCTTAAACACACAATACATCACTACATATGAATTGGTTCTTTTGAAAAAGAGTTATGTTCAAAAACATTTATAATAGTGTTTTAAATGACATGAAAAATATCCAGATGCCAAAGAGCAGTGGTGCAATATGTACCCTAATGTAAGTGTCATAGCACCATTAAAATATGATAGAATAGCCCCGGCTGGTGTGGCTCTGTGATGAGCACATCAGCCTCCGCATCAAGGGTCACAGGTTTGATTCCCAGTCAAGGGCACATACTTGGGTTTGCGTGAGGGAGGCAACCAATAGATGCATTTCTCTCTCATCAATGTTTCTCTCTCTCCCTCTTCCTCCTTTTCTTCCACTCTCTCTCTGAAAATCAATGGGAAATATATACTGAGTGCCCAGATTAATAAATATATATATATTAGAGGCCCAGTGCATGAATTTGTGCATGGGTGGGGTCCAGTCAGTCTGGCTAGGGGGAGGGGACATGGGCGGTTGGCTGGCCTACCTGCTGGTCGAACTCCTGGTCGAGGGGACAATTTGCATATTAGCCTTTTATTATATAGGATATACACTGAGTGGCCAGATTATTATGCGTTCAGAGATCATAATAATCTGGCCACTCAGTGTGTGTGTGTGTGTGTGTGTGTGTGTGTATCTATCTTCAGGTGAGAATTAACAACATAAAAGGTAGAATAACGTAATAGCATGGACAAATTTTTATTATGAGCTTAAGATGACTGATACCTTGTTCTTTAAATAGGATGATCCCAATTAAAAAAATTGTTTTTACTCATTCATTAACAGTTATCTCTGCAACTTCTACTATGAGCAAAGTACTATTTGGAATGTACTGCATAAATGTAACTGTTCCAGCAGTTAACAAAGTGCACACAAACCCCTACCCCCATGGGTACCCTCAGGGCATTTCCCAATGTGGGGAGAACCAGTTTCACAAGAACAAACTGTGAAATCAGGAATTTGCAAGCCAGTTGTTAAACACAGCCGGCCTTGCAACTGGCCATAGTGGGAATATTTACACCACTGGTAAGCACTGCACATCAGGGCATTCACCGCATCCCATCCTGCCCCATGGAGCCAGATTTTAAACATTTGCCAGAATAACACTGGATGTCAAACAATGAAGAACATAAATAAGCCAAAGATATACATGGTATGTTGGAGAGCAATGCATACTACAGAGAAAATTAAAGCAGTGACGTGGGATAAGGGGTGTTCCTTTAGAGCAGTGTGGAGTTTTGAATAAGGTGACCAGAGCTCACTGAGAAGGTAGCAATTAAGTAAAGACCTGACATGGCTGAGGGAGGGAGGCCTGGATGAGCATGGATCTTGTGTGCAGGTGGCTACGAAGCAGAGTTTAAAAGAACGTCTAACCTAAGTGTGCCCACTGACCACCAGACCAATCATTCCATTCCCTTAGGGAAGGGTGAGTCAGGTGTGAAAAAGAAGCAAGGAAGTTGCTTAATTATCCCAGGAATGAAGCAGCAATTTTTTAGCAGAAACATGGGAATTGGGGAAATTTTGGTTTCCTTTGCTACAGTTGGCAGAGTCACTCACGTTGAGGGACTTTGCAGAAGCAGACAGTTCTGCTGGACTGAACTGCACAGACAGGAGCTAGAATAAGAATTGTTGGTCTTAACCAAATGGTTCATGACTCAAAGGTGATAAGAAGATAGAGTCAAACTTGAAACCAGAGCAGAGACCCAGCAGACAGGTCTGCATCTCCATGCAGATTTCATTTCATCCCAGAGACCCAGGCACCAGGTTTGAGCAGCAGAATAATTCCAGATGCCCTGGGCTAGTCAATGAGAGGGTAAGGAGGGTGGGGAAGAATTTTCAGTAATTTGGGGACTGGCAGGATTTCCGCTCATCGTTGAAGTATCTATAGACACTTGAATAAGTGCTGAAACTCGCAAGGGGTTCCCCCGGCTTCCCTCAGGTTCCAGATTAGTAAGAATACCAACAATCCACACTCATTCCTCACCCTCTTATAGCTATAGCTGTGCGAATGCGTGGCGGTGACACTAACAAAAATGATTTGCAAAGCAAGTTAGTCACTCTTCCTTTTCTGATTTTAGACAAGGAAATTCATGACTGATTAAGTTTTCAATGACATTAAAATGTTAACAGAAATGCCAACATATGTAGTCATCAGAAATGTACAAAGGTAATATTCTTAAACAAACAAATGTAACAAAAATAGTAACTCCCAGAGGGCAGTGTGGTCTGGGCCAGTTTGGAAGACATGAGCCCTTGCTTCTCTGTGTTCTACATGCTCAACTAATCCATACTGCTGTCTAGGCACACGGTCCCGTTACATATGAACTTTTCTTGACTTGTTAACGTAACACGTTTGTTTCAGGGCCTGGTTTCCAGCGTTGCTCTTGCTTTCCTGGTGGTTGATGGGGTCTCAGTTTACCCTGGCTCCCCTGCAAGGCCTTCCGTGTCCCATGGTGGTGGCCACAGCTGCTCCCACTCACATCCTTTCCCAGGGTCCAGCGGCCTGCAGCTTCTGAAACCAACGTAGTGATTTCTCAGCAAGCTCCGCTTTGCTCCTGCTTGTTGTATTTTGCTTTAGGTTGCAACATACTTTACTGGTCCCATGGATCCTCTTGTATGATTTGGGATTACTGTGTTTGTTTCTCAAATTATTGCTCTTAGGTTTTCTTTCCTTTCTTTTTTGTTTCTTTCATTTTGTTTTTCTTGGTGTCTCCTGGAAGTCTCTCCTTTGACCTCTGACCTCTTGCTGTAAGTCTCTCCTTTGACCTCCATTGTGGGTTTCTCGTGCATGATACCAGTAAAGACAAGAGCTATCATGAAAGCCACTTTTTTGTGTGTTAATTGCTGTGAAGTTCTATTTTATAATATTGGGAGGATCATTTGAAATTAAAATGAAATGACGAATGTAGAGTGACTAGCTTATAGTAGACACTCAATAAAAATGTGCAGAATGTCATAGTGTTTTGTAAGCTTCAAGATTTTTCAAGTGTTGGCCAATAACACCTCTCCCACAGTCCATAGCCTCACTTCTGTGCTGCAGCTACCAATGCACTTGCCTGTCTCTGTCTCAGCCAGTGACCAGGGAGTGACCGACCTGTGAGAGGCAGGGACTGGCTCTTGCTCCTCACGGAATCCCCTGCACTCACCACTGGGAGGGGGGGCGGGGGGGGGGGTAAAGTAGCGGTGTCTGTGGCAATGCCATGATAGAAGAGCAGTGAAATACAGTCCTCAAGAGAACCCATAATATCTCAGCCACAAATCTGAGCTAATATTTCTCTAAATAGCTGAATTTTTTTATTTTCTTTTGCCTGGTGAGGTATTTATGGTCTTAGTCTTCACGGAGCACTGCCACTGAGCTTTTCGTTTATGGATCTTATTTCCAAGGAAAAGAGATGTAAACATTCCAACGTGAAAAGATCTCATTGTATTTATGAATTTTCATAATGGTCCATTTCCAGAACCTGTTAGGTTGACCACCAAGGGACATTGCCATGGGAAAAGGGCCATTTGGGTTGTTTGCACAACATTCAATACAAATCCATCTTACCCAGCAGCTATCAAATTATCACATTTTCTATAAAAACTTATTTTTCTAGCTACCATAATAACCACTTTTTCTAAATAAAATCACTGTATCTATTCAGCCCAACTACTTTGGTTATTAAAATGACTTAAAACATGAACAACAGTGAAACCTGGGCATGGAGTGACTTACAGGAAATTAGGAGAATAATTGACTCCAAAGTTTCCTTGTCTTACAAATAATTTTTCTTCCTCCATCACTTCACATTGTTTGATTGAGCACACACAGATTCTATGCCTCTGAGGAAACGGTGCACGCGGGCAGTGTGAATGCGAAAGGTCACATCTTGGGGAGCTATCTGCTGCCAAAAGGAATGGCTTGCATTTATTTTTCAAGTTGAAAACATTTATTTTTTTCCTGTTCATGGAACTCAAAAATGCCCTGAGTAATTTTACTCAGACCGACCAAACAGAATGAGCACGTTTTCAGCTGTGATAAGACCTAGCATGTCTGGTCTTACTGGGAAGAGAAGACCAGACATGCTTATTTGGAATAAATCTGGAGAATTATTTGGAAGTTTCTTTTGGAAGCTAGGCCTCCAAATGATGGATTTTGTCTCAAAACCTGAGCTTTGCTTTTCTGCTGCAATTTACAAGGGAATGAGGAACCTTAGTAAAAGGCCAGAATTCTTTTGGAATGTTTAACTAAGGTAAGCTGAAAAAAGACATGACCAACGGTCTCTAAACCTTTCTGATTGGACACAGAAATATTGCCCCAATTCACAGAATGTCATCATTGAAGCTTTGAAGTTAGCAATGTGTATAAAACTGCAAACCCAAATGCCACCACCAGACTTTACAAAGGAAGTTTCTGGCTTCATTCTGAACCGTCAGCCTGACCAGGGTTCAAGGACAGGGGCCACTGTGAGCTGGCAGAGCCCATCCTGGCCTGGCACCTGTTTCCAGGCCAAACCTCCGAAGATCCCTGTGGCAACTCCCATACCAGGGACCCATACCGGTCCCTTGCTGCTTCCAAGAGCCTCTCTGTCAACATCCCATGCCATTTTAGGGCGCCTACCACCTAATCACACCAAAGCAGTTGTTTACTCCTCGGATGCAGGCTGCATTACTGCCCACATTCCTTGTGGGCCTTCTGCCTCTCCAGGCTGCAGCTCTAAGATAGCAGAGACCCTGCCTTGCTTACCAGCCCTGACCTGTGAACAGCACGTGGCATGGGCTTGCTCTGAGTGAAACCTTATTTGCGATGATAACAGATATTTGGACACCAGCTCCCCCAGGTCATGGACAGGTCCCTGTCCTGTCCCATTCCACCTTTAGTCCTGGCAAAAAATCCCCACAGCTTCATTTCACAAAGTGGGGCCCCATTAAAATCCCTGCTACCAGGCTGTGTTTTGAAAGTATTTGAACAAAACCATGAGATTGCTGTTATTCTGGCTCCTGAAATGCAAAATATGCACATTTCATACGGAATTCTCAGTTTATACCTAATGAATTTTTATCATCCAGGTTTTGCGTAAGAAGTTTGGGGTTAAGTAGAAAGAAACTTTTCCAAAAATGCTTCCCTTAGTTCTAAGAGTTCTGCTGTGTTGTGTTAGTAATGCTGTAGATAGGACCGAAATGTCTCCAAACTCTGAACTATAACTAAAAACACAGTTACTACTTGCTTCTATGAATTTCAACCTCTGCTTTACTAATGTGTGAAGTCCTTACTATAAATTTTTGAATGATGATTTTTGTCTCATTGTTTTTCTAACATAATCCCTCCAAAATAACTGAACCTACCTTTTTCTGAGGCTCTTCATTTACCTTGTACCCTAACTTTGTAATAAAACACACAGAGAAGACACCTCAAAACAAAAAGATGTCCAGGACACAAACATGTAACTCAGAGTCTAGATTCTTGAAAGAATACAGGTGATAAACTGAAAAGAACATTTTTCAGTATAAACCAGTAGGACATGTTCAGTGATTCAATGCGAGAGTGGAGGACATTAGAGTAATAACAATGAACATGGAAACACCTCATTTGTGGCACACTGGGGAGCAGGCACATGTGGAGCTGGGCACTTAAAATACCATCTTACCTGGCCCTCACAGCAGCCCTAGGTTGTGGAGGCTGCTACTAGACCCATTACACAGGTAATAAGATCAGGTAAACAGTGGCACTGAGTTCAAAACCAGGGCTTTCTGACTCAAATATGTAACTCTTACTGTTTTAACTCATATTCTTAGCTCATATGTGATATCGTATGTGGTTTGCATCCTTTTCCCAAGTAAAGAGAGACTACTGTTAGGCCGGCCAAGAGTTGTTCTTCCTTACACATGTCATTTAAAACTAGATTTTCAAAAAAGAAAAACAAAATATGTTCATAGTTGTAAATAATGACAACGTGTACTCTTTCATTATTGGATGCAGCGTTTATGGGCTATACATTACAATAAGCTTATTAATATATTTATTTGATCTTGCCCACTCTTACAACTAACTGCTTTGCTGGTTAATTCAGTTTCTCCCAATGTGCCTATAAGTTTATTTCTAATTGTGATTCTCTGAGTTTTGACTTATATATTTTAAGACTGTGTTGTTAGTGTCATTTAAGCTAAGGACAGTTATAGCTTACTGAATTTTTATATTTTATTATTAAACTAGAGGCCCAGTACACGAAATTCATGCATGGGGGGTGGTGGAGAGGGAGAGTCCCTCAGCCTGGCCTGCACCCTCTTGCAATCCGGGACCACTGGCTGGCTCCTAACTGCTGGCCTGCCTGCCTCATCGCCTCTAAACCCTCTGCCTGCTTTTATGATCGCCCCTAACCATTCACCTGCCTGCATGATTGCCCCTAACAGTTCACCTGCCAGCCTGGTTGCTCCTAACCCCTCTACTTGCCTGCCTGATTGCCCCTAACCACTCTGCCTGCCTGCCTGATTGCCCCTAGCAACTCTGCCTGCCTACCTGATTTCCCCTAACTGCCTCTGCCTCAGCCTCCACTGCCGTGGCTTCATCTAGAAGGATATCCAGAAGGTCATTCAATTCTCCTGTCTAATTAGCATATTATGCTTTTCTTATTATAGATAATAAATGGTTTAATTTCTAAAATGCTTTTCCTTTTATCTAATATTAATATTGCCACACCACCTTCTGTTTGTTAGTATTTTTTAAATAAATCTTTATTCAGATTATTATAATTGTTTCTCCTTTTTCCCCCCCATAACTCCCCTCCACCCGGTTCCCACCCCACCTTCTGCTGTTACCCCCCCACACTGTCCTCATTCATAGGTGTACGATTTTTGTCCAGTCTCTTGCTGCACCACTCACACCCGCTTCCCCCTAAGAATTATCAGTCCACTCCCTTTCTATGCCCCTGATTCTATTATATTCACCAGTTTATTCTGTTCCTCAGGTTTTTAATTCACTTGATTTTTAGGTTCACTTGTTGATAGATATGTATTTGTTGTTCATAATTTTTATCTTTATATTTTTCTTCTTCCTCTTCTTAAAGAATACCTTTCAGCATTTCATATAATACTGGTTTGGTGGTGATGAAGTCCTTTAGCTTTTTCTTATCTGTGAAGCTCTTTATCTGCCCTTCAATTCTGAGTGACAGCTTTGCTGGGTAGAATAATCTTGGTTGTAGGTTCTTGCTATTCATCACTTTGAATATTTCTTGCCACTCCTGTCTGGCCTGCATAGTTTCTGTTGAGAAATCAGCTGACAATCATATGGGTACTCCCTTGTAGGTAACTAACCGTTTTTCTCTTGCTGCTTTTAATATTCTCTCTTTGTCTTTTGCTCTTGGCATTTTAATTATGATGTGTCTTGGTGTGGTCCTCTTTGGATTCCTTTTGTTTGGGGTTCTGTGCACTTCCTGGACTTGTAAGTCTATTTCTTTCACCAGGTGGGGGAAGTTTTCAGTAATTATTTCTTCAAATAGGTTTTCAGTATTTTGCTCTCTCTCTTCTTCTGGCACCCCCATAATTCTGATGTTGGTACGCTTGAAGTTGTCCCAGAGGCTTCTTATACTATCTTCATATTTTTGGATATTTTTTTTCTTTTTGCTTTTTCGATTGAGTGTTTTTTGCTTCTTTGTATTTCAGTTCTTTGACTTGATTCTTGCGTTCCTCTAGTCTGTTGTTGGGTCTCTGTATAATGTTTTTTATTTCAGTCGGTGTATGTTTAATTTCTAGTTGGTCCTTTTTCATATCTTCGAGGGTCTTGTTATATTTATCGGCCTTTTCTAGGATATTCTTGAAAAGCCTTCTAACCGTGGTTTTGAATTCTATATCCAGTCATTTGTTTTCCTCCATTTCTTTCATTTGTGATCTGTTTCTTTGTTGCCGCATTTTCACTGCTTCCCTGAGTTGGTAGGGTAGCTTTGTGTGCTAGGTTTCCTATATGGCCCAGTGGATTGGCCTCCCCAGTTAACCTGAGGTGGACACTCTTGGTGCACCCCTTTGTGCACTGTGTGTACAGCCTTGTTGTAGTTAAGTCTTGATTGTTGTTGGTATCACTGGGAGGAATTGACCTCCAGGCCAGTTGGCTATGAGGATCAGCTGTGTCTACGATGGGAGAAGTTCAGTGCTGAAGGCAGCCTTATAGGATTAGACTTGCCAAATTGCAAAAGCCTCTGTACTCAGCTTGCATGAGGTGGAGTCTCAGGGTGGAGCGACAGTCTTGGCTTCCCATCAGCCCTACCCTTGCATGCACGCCTCCAGACCTCTGCCTTCCCCGGCTCGAGAGTCCAGGTTTCCCCTGCAAGAGCGTGGATCCCCAGGGGCTCGCCTGGAACTGGGGTTCAGTTAGGAGCTTCCAACTCCCTTCCGCTAGGGAAAGCCTGTAACAACCTCCCCAGTCTTTGTGCACACTCACGCGCACCTCCAGACCTCTGCTCGCCGGGGCTCCCTGGGGTCTCCCCTGGGTCTCCGAGTCCCCGTGTACCTTTCTCTCTACCTGACAGTCCAGACTCCCCCTGTATGTGCCTGGATCCTTGGGGTTTTGCCCAGAACTGTGGTTCAGTGCAGTCGGAACTGGGGTTCAGTGCAGTCAGGGGCTTCCTTCCCCCTCCCGCCAGAGAAAGTCAGCCAGGCTCTCAGCCGCCCTTCCTCTCTGTGCGCACAAAGATCCTTTGCCGTACCTCAACCCTTTGCCGTTCCTCCAATTCTCCGTGAGCTTTTCTCTTTCCTTCTAATTATAGAATTTCCACTCAGCCAGCTTTCCTGTGGTTCTGGATGGTGTCTGTTCTGTCTTTTAGTTGTAGTTTTGAAATCGTTGTGCGAGGCAGCAGTTTAGGTGCTTACCTATGCCGCCACCTTGGTTTCTCCTCTTGTTAGTGTTTTTGTAGTATATTTTTCCATCTCTTTACTTTTAATTTTTTCTTTGCCAGTTTATTTTAGATAGAAGTTTAAGGCTGACTTTTATTTTGTTTTGTTTGCTATAATCAGATATAAAGATCACTCAATTTATAATTCAAATTTAGAGTTATAGTCTAATTACTCTTATTTCCACTTATTTTAGTCATCTTTTTTAGTGTTTTCTCTTTGCCATATTTTTGGTTCATTTTGTTTGTTTCTTTTTCCTAACTTCTGTCAAATTTTTTAGGTTTTCTTTTAATTAAAAAAAATATTATATTGATTGATTTTAAAGAGAGAGGAATGGAGAGAAAGAGAACGTGAGAGAGAAAGAGAAGGAGAGAAGTTGATTGATTTACTGTTCCACTTATTTATGCATTCATTGGTTGATTCTTGTAAGTGTCCTGACTGGGCATCAAACCTGCAACCTTAGCATATCCAGATGACACTCTAACCAACTGAGCGACTTGGCCAGGACTATTGATTAGGTTTTCTTGTTTCTCCTTATAATGATTTTGAAATTTGTATTCTACTTCCATCTATGTAGTTACACTAAACTTTTATTGCATAGACTTAATATATATAAAATTTGTCGTTATTTTTATCTACTTTCTAAACACACAAAGATATTGGAATACATCACTTCTGGTTTCTACCTTTCCTCCTATTGTGCTATTGTTTTTAGTATTTTAATTGCACCTTATTTTTAAGCCTTCCAAATTTTGTCTTTTTTGTTTTCGTCAATGTTCCTTTGGATTTCCCAATATATCTGCCACTATTTTTATGGTCACTATTATTCCTGGAAACTGACTCTTATCTCAGGTTCATTTTCCACCTTATTATAGCCTGTCCTTTAGAAGTTTCTTCTTGGTAATTTTCTAAGGGAGAAATTTTCTTAGTTCCTATTTTCCTGAAAATGTCATTATTTCATTTTGGCAATAATTGTGGTGGTGAAGAATCTTTCATCAGTCTACTGTCTTTGTGAGAAAGACTTTCCTCTTTATTTCATGTTTTTCAGTCTTATTGGCTCTAGAAGAGTTCTATTTTCATATATTCTTCTCAGAACTCCTGTGCGTCCTAGATTGAAATCTATGTTTTCCTTGAAAACTGATTCTCAGCTACTGTCTCTTTAAGTATTTCTGGTGGATTATTTCATTTACTTTATTCTCTCTTTCTGGAATTCACATTTTAAGGAATCAGCTTACCCTATCCTTCATATCTCTCACTGACCTTCCCATATATTTTCCTTTCTTTGTTTCATTCTAGTTGACTTCCTCAGAACTACCTTCTAATTTACCAATTCTTTAACTGTGTGTTTAATCTGTAGTTGATTCTGCCCATTGAGTTCTTTCCAATGACATTTTTTTAATTGATTTCAGAGAGGAAAGGGGAGAGAGAGAGATAGAAACATCAATGATGAGAGAGACTCATTGATCAGTTGCCTCCTGCATGCCCCCTACTGGAGATTGAGCTTGCAACCCAGGCATGTGCCCTTGACTGGAATCGAACCCGACCTTTCAGTCCCTAGGCTGACACTCTACCACTGAGCCAAACCAGCAAGGGCTTCAATGACATTTTTCACCTAGGGAACTCCTACATGACTCCACACCGGCTAACCTTTTTATTATTTTCATTTATTTTTTATCTCTTTAAATTTAATACTTTGAAACATACTAATATCATTGGTACTCTTTCCAGTTAAAGGTGCTTATTTTATTTTATTGACCCTCCTTCACTGTAGTTCATTTTCTTGGGTAGTTGGTATATAATTCCGATTGTGGCACTGTTTTCTCTATGGAAGTCCCATGACCCCTGGGTTGTGAAAGCTTCCCTGCAACAATAACTTTAATTTTGTTTCTGCAAAAATGTGGGACTTTAATGATCCTGAAAGGTGATTTTAATTTCTCTACATGCAGCTCCCACACCAGGCTGGTAGTATAAATATGGGTTATACATCTGTGTGTGCACAGCCTGGCATTTCAATGTTTCATGGGTATCTTTCCTCTACCCTGCTCTCCTACAAGACAGCATTTTATTTTTATTCTTTTACTTTTTTTTTTTTTACAGAGTTCTTGAGTATGTTAGTTTCTATTAAATGGAAGGGACAGCTCTCTGAAGCTCTAGACCAGTAGTCCCCAATGTGGGGTACATGCTTTACAGGGGGGCAATTTGAGAATGAGTTATTAACAGTGAATTTTTTACATTTCTTATGGTTCTAGGGGCCTTATATACAGTATATAAATATATATGTGACATATTTATGCATTTCAGTACTCTATTATATGTTTTGAAACTTTATTTGCTACTTTTTCATATCGCTTCATATTATTATTACTAGAGACCCGGTGCACTAAATTAGTGCACTAAGGTGGGGGTTGTCCCTCAGCCCAGCCTGCACCCTCTCCAATCTGGGACCCCTCGAGGGATGTCGGACTGCTGGTTTAGATCTGATCCCTATGGGCCTACAGGCCTAAACCGGCAGTCGGACATCCTTCTCACAATCCGTGACTGCTGGCTCCCAACTGCTTGCCTGCCTGCCTACCTGCCTGATTACCCCTAACCGCTTCTGCTTGCCAGCCTTATCACCCACTAACAACTCTCCTGCCAGCCTGATCAACGCCTAATTGCTCCCCTGCCTGCCCAGATGCCCCCAACTACCCTCCCCTGTAGGCCTGGTCCCCCCCAACTGCTCTCCCCTGCCAGCCTGGTTACCCCTAACTGCCCTCCCCTGCAGGCCTGATCACCCCAACTGCCCTCCCCTGCTGGCCATCTTGTGGTGGCCATCTTATGACCACATGGGGGTGGCCATCTTGTGCGAGGACATGATGGTCAATTTGCATATTACCTCTTTATTATATACGATATTTTTAATAATATCTTAGTGATTTCTTCCTGAATACTTCAACTGTCCTTTCATTCTTTTATTTTTCTCCTTAATGGATGCCATGTTCTTTGGAAGCTTGTTTAGCCCACATTAATGGCCTTTTAGGCTTCCTCCATGTGAATAGGAGTTTACTTTTTGAATAATAAGAATTATGTCATGGCAGCAGGGGGGAGCACTGGGATTTTAGAGATGCTTAGGTGGGACATAGCCATAAAAAGGTTGGGAACCACTGCTCTAGGCTTTATACAGGGGCTCAGTTCTAGCTGCCTCCCTCAGGTCCATCCAATATCCTATCTCCTACTCTGCATGGGGATAAGACCTTGTCTCTCTCCAAAGCTCTCTGACCATGAAGCTTCCTCACTGGACACCTGGAGAGTTCATGTTTTCCTTCTATGTACAAGGTTGTCAAATTTTTAGTTTTATCTTAGGAAATATAGAGTGTTCATCACAATTTTCCCACCACATAGCCTCCACCCAGACACACACACACACACACACACACACACACACACACACACACTATTGCCTGATACATTCTGCTGTTCTCCAGGCCCCAGTTTAGATGCATTTTCTCCAGGAAGCTTCCTCTGAGCTCTCATCTCTAAGAACAGTGGGAAGTACCCTTCCATGTGCCCCAGGCCTTATACCTGCCAGAACATTTCTCACCGATTCTTGCAACAGATTCTAAGACCCTTGTAGACAAGATTGAGTCTTGTTCCCCATTTATGCTCAGCAGCTGGGACTAGACACTCTTTATACTTGCTTTGGTCACCTCCTACAGGCTGGACACTGTCCTGGGTGACAGGTTCACAGCACAGTTAGGCAGAGCCCATGTCTTCCTGGGAGAGCAGACCCTCGGTCCCGTGCCCCCATGTGGCCCCGTCTCGATTTCAGTTAGAATGGTAATCTGCTTCCAGGACTTTTCCCCCATGGATTGTGACTTTCCTGTCTGCAAGTAAGGAGAGCAAGGGTTAACATTTCTCATGCTCCTGGTCCTCATCTAAGGGTTTTTATATATGTTATCCCATCAGTCCTCACAACAAGTCTATGAGGTAGGTCTACTGACCCATTTTGCAGAAAACAAAACTAAGTTTCTAAGTCTAAGTGGTTAAGACTCTCATTTATGCTCATATTGCTAGGGAGTTGTTGTTTTCATCCAGACCCAAAGGCTCCAGCGTCAGACATGCTATTCTCACTGAGAGGACCTGTGGCGAATCTTGCCATCCTATTCATCATGTCCCTGACACTCATCCCAGAGCTGGAAACATCAGGAAAGTAAGTGCTTGTGGAACAGAGGGTGAGATGAGGGATACATGCTGCTTAGGATGAGCATGGAGAGGCTGTGTTGTGATTCAGAGGTGAACCCCAGCACTTTGGTCTGAGAAGTGCTAGCCTAGAAGAATCTAGAAGAATCTAGATTACGTATATGAGGTGGCTGGAGCCAGAGTGTGTGGGGGTGAGAGCAGCAAGGCTGACAGTGGGACTCGAGGTTATGCTTCTCTTCCACGTATGCTGTCTGCCAGGACAAAGGATCCCTCCAAGGGGTCCTCAGGTCCAATGTTAACTAACCTCAGCCTGTTCCCAGATAGGACTCCCTAACTGAGCATTCCTGAGACCTCTGAGGCCTCTCCTCATTTTATGTTCCCAGGAAAGATGGGCTCTGTCCAGACACCCACTCTATACATAGGACCTTCCAAGAAAAGAGCTGCATCAACGACCCTGTCCCTGGCCTTCCTGGGCCCATGTTTTCCTGCTCGTGTTGCACTGGGTCCCAAGGGCCTGCCTGGGTTTGAAGACAGTACCCAACTGTGAGGAGAGAGGGGCCCTATATTAGCCTGCTCTGAGTGCCATAGCGAAGTATCACAGGCTGGGGCCTTAAACCTCAGCATTCATTTCTCACCGTTCTGGAGGCTGGAAATCCAAGCTCAAGGTGCTGGTAGGGTTGGTTTTATTTCAGGCCTCTCTCCTTGGCTGGCAGGTGGCATCTTCTCGCTGTGCCCTCACCTGGCTTTTTCTCTGGGCCTGGTGTCTCTTCTTCTTCTTCTTTTAGGTCATAGACCCTTTGAATTAAGCCCCACCTTGATGACCTCCTTTAACCTTAATCGTCTCTGTAAAGACCCTTTCCCCAAACACAGTCATGTTATGAGGTGTTGGGGACAGGACGTTAAGGTACAAATTCTGGAGGGCACTCGGCCCTTAACAGGCCCATGCTTCCCCAGGAAGGGCCTCACAGCAGCTTTCTCTTAGGTGCTGAGCTCCATGTTCTATCCTGGAGGAGCTGGTCAGTGAGAGATGATGAGGTGAGACACAAGGTGTGTGAGGGATGTGGAGAAGAGAGGAAGTGCATGGGATGTGAATCCATCTTCTCTGGGGTCAAGCCCAGAGCTTTCCTTCGAGGAAGCCCCAGTAGCTGATACCACTCCACAATGTGTGCAGCTGTGCAGCCAACACACCAACCTGCCCTTCAGCTCAGGACACAACTCAGGCCCACACTGTTTTCTTGTTTCTGAAATGGAATGCTTATTTTGACCGCAAGTACTACACTCCGCTAACTGGAATTCAAATGACCATGGAAAAATGTTTCAAACACACATTTTTAAAACCTACCATCTGCAAGCCCCTGAGAGGACCTGCGAAGGCTGGAAATCCCGCCATCCATTGTTTTCTCAGACTTGCTGAATGGGGCAGAGGGTGTACTCACTTTTGAAGAGAATTTGAAGTATTCGAGTATATCCCCTGGCTAGCTGAAGTCTGAATAAAATCTCCTTTGTATTTCACTAGTGCTCACAGTCCTGATGACTATAAGTGCTCTTGTCTAGATTTGTGTGTTGATTTCTTCTCCTTCCCTATGCTGTTTATTAACAACTCATCTTTAAGTTGTACAGTGACCCAGAAGAGAGTTAAAGCAACTGAAAATTGAACCCTGGAGCAAATTAAACTAGATAAAGGCAGGCTGATGGGAACAGAGGTTGTAACTTTTCCCTGAGAAGCTAGACGCCGCGAGCTGTCCTTCCAGCTTAAGGAAATGCCTTCACTGTCTTGATCTTATGAGCACTACGACCAAGACAATCACCTGAGCACTGGCCATTGGGGCTCGGTTGCTTGGAGTGTCCTCCTGTACAGGAAAAGGTCATGGAAGGGTCGTGGGTTCAAGTCAGGGCACATGTACACAGGTTGTGGTTTGATCCCAGATGGGACAATCTCTCTCCCTCCCTCCCTCTCTATCTCTCTCTCTCTCTCCCCCACACCCCCCCTCTCTCTCTCTCTTTCTCTCTCACTCTCTCTTCCTCTCCCTTCCTTTCTTTCTAAAATCAATAAAATCATGTCCTCAGTGAGAACTAACACACACACAAAATGACAAGTGCCTGAAGTCATTCCCAGGTGGTGATTGAACAGAAACTGAAGCAGCAGATGGCCAGGAGGTGAGCCCCACCTGGCCTGCCCCCCAGCACTGCAATCTGAGAGGGCCACCTTAGCGTTTCATCCACTGACAGGTACGCGCTCTCACTTACAAGGCTGGTTCTGCCTTTAACATAATTGTAAGATTTAATTAGCTATGCATAGAAAAGGAGGGACATATAATCAGAACTGCCAAACTTCACAAGGAAGCAGTGCAGTGTCAGGACCTGGATAGCACTCCACTCCCACCCAAGGTTTCTTGGGTTTCTTAGAAAGCGGCCATTAGAGCAGGTGGTTCTAATCCTAACACGGGCTGCTGGAAGGACTACCTTCTAGCCATTGCTCGCTGTGCAGAATCAAACTTCAACTGTGACAGCCATCGGTCCTCTCTCCCCAGTCACTGGGAAACAGAGGCTCTGGTCCAGTCAAGCTCTCCAACTCAAAACTGAGTGTTCGGGCCACTCTTTGACGATTTGCCAGAGGAATTGGATTGTGATGCCTTTCCCAGTATCTGTGTACCTCCATCAATTTAGAAAGGGATGGAGGGGATTCCTGGAAGAAAAACACCTGGGAACTGAGCCTTTATCCCCTTCACTGAGGCTCAGAGCTATGAACCCGTGGCTGGTACACGGAGATGCCCATGCAGGATCAGGCTGTAAAGGGTTGGGGACTCGTGCAAGGGAAATCACCTTAAAAACAAGGACCGTGGTCATCTGAGGGCAGTGTCCTCACATCAGCTTACACTGAATTTCATCGCAACACACATATTGTCAGAATGTCTGAGCCCAGAGGGGAATGTATGTCTTCTGGTTACAATATAAAGTAACAATAATCAGAGTTCAGGCCTTTGAGACTTGTCTTAATGATGGATCCAAAGTGGCCTGCCACTCCAGGGTCAAACAGCATTGAGGGTTGTGAGCCTGCACCACCAGGGACACAGGGAGGCTGAGAGTCCTTGGGGAGAAGGTTAATGTCGGTGCTGTAGTTTTATGAGAGACAACAGTAATGTGCAAGAATTTGTTTTTTGACAACTGCTAGAGGAAATTGGGGAGTGGGGTAGGCAGGGAGAAGTCCCTCTGAGCCAACACCCGCCCCCCCCCCCCCCGAACCTCAGACAAGCTGTAAGGGTCAGCCTGGCCTGACACCAAAGTCAAGGGTATGCTCCCACTCAAAATCCCTGGGAATGTCTGTGGAGAGAAGTCCCAGGGCCACACTAGACCTCTCCCTGCGAAGAGGAATAGGAGGGGAGAATGTGCCATTGTACAGAAATCTAGTGTTTATGATAGGGACACAAATGTAAATGTGACTGCCTTTGTCCTCTCCGTCTGATAAGGTGTGAGACTTGCTGGTTTGGTTATGTGGATGTTGTTTTTGCCAGGTCACACCTTGCTCTTCCGTCCAGTGTGATATGGTCCTGGGCCTCAGAGATGCCAGTGTTGTGGCAATGAATATCAAGCCCATTGTATCACATACTAGCACGGTTCTTATGCGGGGTCTGAAAGGCAGATGGTTACATGAGATTTTCCCAAAGTGGGTGCAGGTTGGGCATTCCTGAAGTCAATGATTGTAAGAAAGGGTTTATCGGAAAGGAAATGGGAATTTCCTCTCTACTAAGGCCGACAGAGAAGGGGCCTCTGCATCACAGGGAGCGCACGCTGCTTTCTGGACCTGGGAGGGTCAAGGACTCATTGTAGGCTCTTATCTATGGAGCATGGAGACAGAGCCCACCATGTAGAGGAAAACAGAAGCTGAAACGCAAATGTCCTCTGAGCATTCAGAATCGGGAGCCAGACCACCCACCTAACTCTGCCTTGATATTTGTGTTTCTCAGTGATCCTTGACTGCAGCGCAGTCCTGTCGACATGGCATGGCCTTGCCTCGGCCTTGCTGCTGAGGAAGGGACATCTGTCTTCACTTAAGCTTGAGTTGCTCAGGGGCATGGCGTCCTTCTGAGGAGGATGGGGATTTAAGAATAGTCATGTCATGCAGAAGCCCCAAGGCAGGGGTGAATATCCCTCCGTGACCACCTTGGAGAAGCTTTGTTAGACCTCAAGGAAGACTCAATGTCCCCACAACAAAGACGAGAGCTAACAAGATAGGAAGAATTAAATGGTGGGTGGGGAAGCTGGGTACCGGGTTTGCTGTTCAAGTTGACAGCCGTACATGCCAACATAGTCCTTTTAGGAAGCTGAGTGCTGACATTAGTTCCAGGACCTCCAGTTCACTGATCCAACAATATGAGAAATACACCCAGTGTGTTTCCTGGACAATCTCCTATTTTATTTCTTGAGTAGAGTTTTTTGGGACCCCTTTTGGCCTTGGGAATTTGGGAAATAATGAAGTCAAATATTTCAGCAGAATTTCTCAGAGACACCAAAGAAAGTGGAATAGAGTTAAGGATCTGGAATTTTACTTGGAATATATCACTGCCCTTAGGGGATTTGTCATGGGGGAGCATAGCACATAGAGCAAGATGGATGCTGAGTACAAGTCAATCAGCCACACAGTGGTTCTTTTTTTCTGGCTTACTTTACTCAGTATAACAATCGTGAGATTCACACATGTTGCATGTATCAGTAGTTTATTTTTTATTGAACCGTAATCCATCCTATGTATATACCAGATTGTTTACCCACTATTCTGTTGATTGTATCTAATTTGGGGCTACTACAAATAAAGTTTCTATAAACATTTAAGTACAAATCTTTGTATGAAAGTATGCTTTCATTTATCTTAGGTAAATACATAGGAGTGGAATAGACGGATTACTATATTTATACATTTAGCTTTTTAAGAAGCTGCCAAAGTACTTTCCACAGGGCAGAGAGTTCCATTTTCCACATTCCTGCCAGCACTTGATAAGTTCAGTCTTTGTTAGTTAGGATGCTGAGCATCTCCTCATGTGCCTACTTGCTATCCTCTACCTTTTGTGGTGAAATGTCTGTTCAAATCTTTTGTCCATTGAGTTGTTGGGTTTTTTCTTATTATTCAGTTTAAGAGTTCTTTATATATTCTACATAGAAATTCATTTTTAGATATTTGATCTACAAATATGTTCTCCCAGACTGTGGTTTGTCTTTTCATTTCATTAATAATGCCTTTTTAAGAGCAGAAGTTTTCATTTTGATGAAGTTCAGTTCGTCCATTTTTTTTTATTTTAAAAAATTTGGCTATATCCCAGTTCTTAAAGATATTCTCCTATTTTCTACTAAAAGATTTGTAGTTTTAGATTTCATGTATAGGTCTATGAACCATTTTTATTTGAGATTTTATATATGATACAAGACATGAATCAAAATTTGTTTTATTTTGCATATAGATATTCATTGTTCCAGAACCATTTGTGGAAATATCTTTTCTACACTGAAATACCTCTGTACCTTTCTTGAAAATAAATTCTCCATGTGTGTGCTTGTCTATTTCTTAACTCTTTATTCTGTCCCTTGGATCTTTTTTGTCTGTATTGATGCCAATCTCACATTGTTTTAATTACTGTAGCTTTATAACTCTTTAAATCCAGCTTTCAACCTTGGGTATATTTTTTTCCAAACTTGTTTTGGCTACTCTAGCTCTATCATTTTAATTTTAATTTTAATTTTAGAATAAAATTATAATTTCCTCAAAAAAAAGCTTACTGAAATTTTTTTGGGGATTCCATTGCTTGTAGTTTAATTTGGGGAGAATTGACATCTAAATTAATATTAAGTTTTCTGATTTCATGAACAATATTTATCTCTCAATTGTTTAATTTTTCTCAACATTTTTTCTTGTGTTTTTTTATTGTGAAAAATAGAGGCTTTTCACATCATTTGGCATATTTATCTCTATTTAATAATTTGATGGTATTGTTTTTTTAATTTTAATTACTGATTTTTTGCTAGTATATAAAAATTAAAATGATTTTTGAATATTGCCCTTTTGTCCTGCAATCTTGCTAAACTTGTGTATTATTTCTAATAGCTTTTATTTTGTAGATTGCAACATATTTTCTACATAGGCAACCATGTTGTCTGTAAGTAAAGACAGTTTTGCTTCTTTCTTTCTAATCTGAATAACTTTAATGTCTGTTTCTTGCTCTATTTCATTGGCTAAAACATTTGTTACAATGAAGAAAATGGTGTGGTGAGATATGACATACTTGTCAGTATTGCTCTTATCTTTCAAAGATAAGTGGCACTTTGGAAGCCTCGAAACCAATGCAAATCATTGCCTGTGACGGTTAATACTTTCTTAATTATTTCAGAGACAGAATTTAGGAAGTGTTGGATTGTCTCTATATCCTTTGAAGTCTAGAAAAGTATATATTGCTCAATTTGGAATCATTGTACAGCTAAGACTTGTACACTTGTTAAAGTCTAGCCCAACCCTAACCAGATTGGCTCAGTGGATAGAGCGTCGGCCTGCAGACTGAAGGGTCCCGGGTTTGATTCTGGTCAAGGGCATGTACCTTGGTTGCAGGCACATCCCTAGGAAGGGGTGTGCAGGAGGCAGCTAATCAATGTTTCTCTCTCATCCATGTTTCTAACTCTCTATCCCTCTCCCTCCCTCTCTGTAAAAAATCAATAAAATATATTTTTAGAAAGAAGGAAGAAAGGAAGAAAGAAAGGAAGAAAGAAAGAAAGGAAGGAAGAAAGAGAGAAAGAAAGAAAGAAAGAAAGAAAGAAAGAAAGAAAGAAAGAAAGAAAGAAAGAAAGAAAGAAAGAAAGAAAGAAAGAAAGAAAGAAAGGAAGGAAGGAAGGAAGGAAGGAAGGAAGGAAGGAAGGAAGGAAGGAAGGAAGGAAGAAAGAAAGAAAGAAAGAAAGAAAGAAAGAAAGAAAGAAAGAAAGAAAGAAAGAAAGAAAGAGAGGGAGAAAGAAAGCGAAGAAAGCAAGAACAATGTGGCCCAAAAGCTGTGGCTTCAGGTGAGCACCCATAATTGCCTGGATTCTCACTTTGAACACATTGCTATGCCTTGCAACCTCATGATGAGAATGGTGATTCTTTCAGTTCTAAGCAAACATGTGAGGAAGGTCTGTTTCGTCAGTGTATTATCAGTCTCTCTCTCTCCTAAAAATCTCTTCTCAGATAACTTTTTAGCTTTTGGTTTTGCAAGGCTCCTTCGTCAGACTTTGGCTTCTGTGCTGTCTCTTCTCTCTCAGTAGGCAGAGATGAGCCTTCTGCTGACTTCAGCCTGCACCAAGGTCAGGCCTGCTGTGCTGAAGGAGACAGGCCTGATTGTGACCTCTTCTCATGGAACTGTGAGGCCTTGTGAGATAATAAAGACCAGTCAACTGAGACAAGGATGGGTGTGTAGTTGTGGAAATTATGATGGTGGTGATGATGATGATAATAGTTAAGGTACATATTAGGTACTTACTATGTGCAAAGAACTCTGTTAAACACGTTACACAGATAATCTCAGTTAATGCTCAGACTGTTATTGTCCCCATTTTACAGATAAGGAATCTGAGGCTGAGAGAGGTTAAACTACTTGCCCACAGTCGAGTTGGCAGTAAGTAGTAGAGCCAGATAGGAACGTGTGCAATGGGTTCCAAGGCCTCTTTCCTAGTCAGTATGATGCACTGTCCTGAAGAAATATTAAACTCCTGTTTTTCTGTATTTTTCTACTTTCTTTATTAGGAATAAGTTTGCAGGCCCTGGCCTCTATCAGTATTCCCAATTCCACCCACCTTCACTCATAGCCACTTGGCAATTACAAGCCATGAGTATCCTAGAGGTTGAGACAGAAATTCAAACACAGAATAAAGCCAGGGTGAGGATCAGGAGAATGGTACTGTGACTATGAACTGAGCCTGAACTCTCTGGGGACTGGATTTGAATAGGTGCTTCTTGCTTTAGGTCATCTTGATCTCAGAGCTGGGATAGATCTCAACCTGCAGGTAAAGGGCAGCATCTGAAACTGTGGATTTGGAAGGTAAGGGGAAGAGGGACACTCCCCTTTTGTAACCAGTCCGTATTCCATGGCAGAGTGAGCCAGAGAGGAAGCACTAGAAAGACAGACTGACATCTTCATGAGAATTGGCTGAGAAAGGAAGTTGTAAGATACGAAAATACCCCACAGCTAAAAGGGTTTAAGGATGGTCCTTAACAAAAACAATGTCAAAAGGTCATCTGAGAAGCAAGATATGTGACAAAAAAACAAAATCCATGGGAGAGAGATCAGAACTAGAGAAAGGGGAGGTGGAGCAGGCTGTGCAATGACATGTCCCAGGGCAAAAAGGAGTTCAAGGCTGAAGCTGGACTCCCATCTGTAAGTCTTCCCACTCCTTGACGTCACACCCACAAACCTGCGTAGTGCCTGGATTCATTACGGCAAGTGACCAGATTATATGTATATTTGTGTGTTGCCAGTGTTATCGCCCAGCCTCTATATTTTTAGCTTGAATGTCCCATGCATCCACTTATCTATTCATTCAATGATCACATGTTAAAGCCCTATGAGTCAAGCGCAGTTAGGCATGGGAGGGGTGCAAAAATGAAAAGTAAACAAATAAACATAAAGGTTACCTTTGTGGAACTCAGTCTGGTGAGGGAGACAGACAAGCACATTAAAATTATGAAACAGTGGAATTTTTTGCAGAAAGTTCTATGAAACGAAGACTAGCACCACAAACTCTCCTCAGGTAAGTCAAAGATTAGTCCTTTAACTATATTCTCTACTGGATAGTCAATTCTTTAGGACGAGGGGAGGGAAAAGATGGTTTTGAAATTAACTGTCCTTGACTTTTTAATTTTCTTCATTCTCATTCATTCTGTATATTGCAACCAGATTATTTCCTAAAGCATAGAGCAAATACCATGCAATTCTCCAATGGTACCTTTCAACAGCAACCTCAGAATAAAGAGGGTATTCCTTAGGCCCACGTATCCTTGTTTTGTTTTGTGTGTGTGTGCGTGTGCACGCGTGAAAACAACTGTGGTTTATAAAAGCAAAAAATATTTTGTATTAGAGTCTATGGATCTGTTCCATGTGGCTGAACAATATTCCCTTGTATATATGTACCACAGCACTTTTATTCACTTGCTTATTGATGGGCACTTGGGTTACTTCCATAGCTTGGTTATTGTAAGCAACCCTGCAATTAACATAGAGGTGCATATATTCTTCCGAATTAGTGTTTTGGGTTTCTTCAGATAAAGTCCCAGAAGTGAAATCACTAAGTCTTAAGGCAGGTCCATTAATAATCTTTTGAGGAAACTCTATACTGTTTTCCTCAGTGACTGCACCAGTCTGCATTCCCACCAACAGTGCACGAGGGTTTCACATCCAAAGCAGCACTTCCTGTTTGCAGCTTTTATTGATGACAGCCATTCTGACAGGTGTGAAAATAGCAGAGGATCTGAATAGAAGAAGACATACAGAAGGCCACTAGACATATGGAAACATGTTTCCTAAGTGTCAGAGAGATGCAAATTAAACTCGGGAGAGAATAGTGAATTGGCCTGGGTCATCCCCTCCTTCATTGGTCAGCAGAGATGGGGTGGGTCAGGACAATTCGAATAACAGTCCCACCAGAGAGCTACCCAATGGAGAGAGATAGCCACCAATGAAAAGCAGAGAAGTTGTTACCAGAGGGAGAGATGGACGCAGGCAGGTGCAAACAAAAACAAACAAAAATCAAAATGACCAATAAAATCAAATGAAAAAGTAATCACTTTTGACCACCAAAGCAATCAAAAATCTCCAAAAGTAGGTACAAGTGACTTTCATTAGACACTTCTCTCTTTCACATACTCTATGTTTCTGTCAAACTGGTCGCTTTCCAATACAGGGTCCACCCAACTCACATACTAGTATTTGCTCCTGTCCTTTATACTTTGCAGATCTTTGCAAGGCCGGCATCTCCTGGCCACTCCCAGTCAGGCCATCCTTGCATGGCTAGTGAAAAGCACCTCCACTTACTCTCCTGATGACTGCCGGAGAATTGCCGGGCTGTGCACTCTGCGGAGCAGCGAGCACACGCCCCTCATCTCTGCCCTGCTTTCTAACACAGGCTCCAATAAACACTGATGCCACAAGAGAGCTGAGCTGCCACCACCTCCTGGCACAGCAAATGGACTGATGTCAGTACCCACAATGCTCAGTTCCTCCACCGTGTACCTCTGAGAAGGAAAGGTAGCCAGGGCCACTCCTCACCCACAGAGCAAGCTCACTTGTGCCACATTCAGATGTCACCTCATTTGAAAATGATCAGAACCTAAAACTGTGGCATAGCACTCACTTCTGTCATCTTGCATTTGCCAATTACTTAATTTTTACATATAAATACATTTTAAAGTAATTATGATCATTTCTCTAAATGCTGGTGCCAAGAGCAACTAATAAGGCCAGTGTGCACAGGAAAGCAGCCCAGGGAAGGGACTGAGCCATTGGACCTGAGTCGGGGACTTCGCTTCCAAGTCCTGCTTTGACGCTGACTCACTGTGACCTGGAACCTCAGGGAGACTCCATTTTCCAAAGGTGGGGTGAGTTCCCCTCACACCCAGGCTCTGTGGCAGGCAGAGGGCCTGGAGCCAGCTCTATTCAAATGAAAAACATGACTCTCTCCCTTACTCGCTTTGGTCCTGAATAACACCCAAGTCAGTCCTTCCTAAACTCTGCTGATTAGCAGAAAGTCCTGGTAAACTCGTGGAAATTACAGGTACTTAGACTCCAGAAATGAGGATTTAGGAGGTCTGGAAAGAAGTCCAGAAATATACATTTCCCAAACACTGCCAGTTTTGGGAATCTCTCCCTCAGCTACTTTGAGTCAGTTTCTTAATCTGTAAAATGGGGATAGAAACAGCGTCTCCCTCCTGGGATTGGTAAGAGCACTTAGGAGAGAATGGGTGCACATTTATTGGCACACAATGGAATACTCCTATGGCCAGTCAATCAGTGAGGGTGCCTGATCACCTGTCCTGGGGACAGAGCGATGAGCATGACAGGTGTGCTCCTGATCCCATGAAGAACGTGTGCTAGAGCAGGAAGGTGGCCAGCACCCAAGGAAGCCCACAGAAATAATTCTCATTCTACATGTTTGGTCTCTGGGTAGCCAGAGCATAGACATAGCCTGGATCCAGAGAATGGGTGGAGTTGGAGAGGCAGAGAGAAGACCTCCTTCTGAGGGGAAGCCAGCCTGATGCTAACCCAGGTGGAGAAGAGGATTAGGGCCCTGGAGGGGAGCCAGAGGCTGTGGGGGAAGAATTCGCCTGGGAAGGGGTTATCCAGACACGAGGGAAGTTGGGATGCCATGGACCCAGGACCTCTTCTACTGTCATTCCCCATGACACTGGGTACTTTCCCAGTACATATCTGCCAAGAGCATTTCTTGCCACAAATATTTCACCACATAACTAATTGGTCATAAGGTAATCTTGCCATAAAAAATAAAACAACAAAAAATAAAAAGATATTAACAAGACATAAAATTTAAAAGATTTTATTTGTGTACATTTAAAATGTGTGAAGATTCATGGCAATATTGCACAAATAACTTGTTTTACTTTGTAGATTGCACCTAAGCACTAGGCCTTGGTCTCTCTCTCTCTCTCTCTCTCTCTCTCTCTCTCTCTCTCTCTCTCTCTCTCCCCCCTCCCCCACTGTAGTGTATTTAAAAATAAGTAACAAAAATAAGAAACCAGCTTTTGGGTAACTCCTTGTCATCCGGAAGAAATGTTCACTATTTGACCACCACCGCCACATCAATGGAGAAATGAAGCCAAACAAACAACAAAAATCAAAGTGTCAACCAGTTGTTTCATCCTTTTATGGCAAAATTAACTATGGCCAATTAGTTATGGGGTAAATGTGTTTGCAGCAAGAACATTTGAAGCAAAGATGCTATGGCAAAAATACTGCACCCAATTCCCCACCTGGGGTAGCTGAGCTCTGAGGAGGGGAGAAGCCCCTTTGGGATCATATTGTTCCAGATGGAGCAATGAAGCAGGACAATTTAGAAGTTAAAAACTCAGGTGAAGTGGTAGTAAAGGGTCAAGGGGGTCAAATATGTGGTAATGAAATAAGATTTGACTTTGGGTGATGGGCACATAATGCAATATACAGATGATGTAGCATTGAATTGTACACTTGAAACCTATATTTTATTAACCAACTAGAGGCCTGGTGCTGGGGTCCGGCCAGCCTGCCCTGATGGGGATGGACCTGCCAGGGGGTAGGGACCTCAGGAGGTTGGCTGGACAGCTCCATGCCTGTTCAGGGTGGCAGGAGGGCAATCAGGGGTGAGGCCAGCCAGGGGGAGGGGATGTGGGCAGTTGGCTGGCCAGCCCCACCCCCAATCGGTGGCGAGGGGTGGTGCCAGCTGGGATTGGGGCCAGCCAGTTGAGGGGCCACAGGTGCTTGAGGGGGCCGATAGGGGTCCCCATTGCCGGCTGGCCACCTCAGTGCACGTCATAGTGACCCGTCTTTCCAGTCATTCTGCCTTTCCAGTCACTTAGCTTTTATGTATATAGATGCCCTCCCAATAAATTGAATAAAAAAAGAAAGCCTCAGAACAAGCTTCCAACACTATGGGAACTCTCTTTTTCCTGGAGAACCTAAACCATTGTGTACTTCGTTCTTAGTTACTAGGTATGAAGAAGGAGGAATACAAACCTGGGACAGAGGCTTTAAAGAATCAGTAGAGTTTAGAAGAATTTAGAAGATTAAAGATATCCTGGAGGGGGGAAATCAACTAAAAATATATAATAATTAAGGCTTTTATTTTGTCTGTGTTAAAAAGCAGGATTGAGTTATAGGGCCACTCTATTTTGAAAACAAAATGTCAGTGCCTGGGCTCAAGGTTGCTGGATCAGAAACAGTTTAAGGCACCAAATTCTAGGCACTCAGGCAGCAAGATAAACTCGAGGGAGCTCAATTTTCACTGAAGTGCAAAAAAGCTTAGAGGTGGAGCTGGAACAAATGTGGAGGTCTGCAAAGGGCTTCATGCACCTGTAGCAGCCTGTGATGAGCAAAGACACCTTGCATTAGGCTGGCAAAGGTGGCAGGTTCCAGCCCAGGACCTGAGGGTTTTAGGGCAGACTTGACCTCAAGCCACACTTAGCAGGCTGGTGTCCAGCACTTATAGTTTCCGTGAGTTGTATGGAGCTTGTAAAATTGAAGGACATATGTACTGTAATGACTAGAATGAAAGGCGGAGGATGAGTTTACATATCTGTGTTTATTCATCTGTGCCCATGTGCCCCGAGTCACTGTCATCACTTAGGAATGACTTCTCATGGATGGCCAGAGTAATTGTTCTGTGTTATTTTGTGAGGCACAGTTCTAGGTGCCTTACTATGACCCCCATTTTAAAGATAAAGAGCTGCAGGTTAAGGTGGGGTGTAAGTTGAATCTTGCCCAAGTGCAAAGACCCAGTGAAGACCAGGATGTGATTCCGCAGTCTCCCCTCGCCCTCCTGGGTCCTGCTCACTACACTCCTGTGCAGATCCGAGGGCTCAGGCACCAGCAGCAGCCCTGTGTCAGCTGGCAATCTCCTGTTAATGGAAGGGGCATGGCAGCACCTCCAGCTGAGCTTAAGGTCCTGGGGAGAGGGGTCAAGGTCAGTCATTTCTTCACTCTGTCAAACAGCCAACCCCACTCTCTCCTGAACAATCCCAGGAGGAGAGCATCATTTATGACTTGTAAACAATTAGGCTTTAATAAAATACACTGGAAACTAAAAGAATCCAGATCAAAATCAAGTGTGTCTTTGAAGGCATTCCTGGATCTTAGAGGATCCTTAGTTCTCCCTGTCACCCTCACTTGCCCATCAGCAGTATTCTGAAGCATCATGCTCCCTGCAATCAAGGGAAGGAGCGGCAGGCTGAGCAGGGAAACTGGGCAACCTCATGAGAGTCCAAGTCCAGACAAGACACTCCTCTGGACGGATTCCTCCTTATAGGCTAAGTCTATAGGAAGACTTCTTTTTTTTCTAAAATGTTGAAGGCTATTCTAGGCCTTGGCTTCAAATAAAACTGACTCTAATGTGGAGAGAGCTCTAGACATAGTCAAGCTTAGGGTTCACTGGATGAAGAATGAAGAGAGGTGCAGAGACTCATGGGAAGGCTGAGTGATGTAACATGGATATCACTCTCAGAGCCATGGTGTGTGGCACATCATTTACTCACACAGTCTCTGTGCAACTTAAATAACCTCTTTTTGGCCTCAGTTTCCACATCCAGAAAATGGGATAATGAAGTACCTCTTTAGGTGGTTGTGAAAAGCAATTAAATTAGCACATGTAAGTGCTCAGGACAGAGCCTGGCACGTAGTAACACTATGGTGTAGCTGCTCATATCAGTTTACGCAACTCTACTCCCACACACACTTTCTCACTGCTGACCTCCAGAGAGAAATGGACTTCAGAAAAGATGCCAGTTGTTAATTTCCCTGATCTCTTGTCCTCAAGCTTGTAGATCAGAACTCAAAAATGACTCAGGCACTCACCCTGAACTCAAAACATTTCTGGCAGAACTTTTCCCCTCCAAGAAGTCGCCAGCTAATTACACTGACTGCTGCTCGCCTGGGCCAGGATGCAGGATGTGGAGGCTGGAGGCAACACCAGGGAAGCTGACAAAAAGTTGAATGGAGGTGACTCCACGCAGGAGGGAACAAAGGGAAGAAAATCGAGAAGTGGAAAAATGCTTAAAAGACTTTAAATGATGTCATGTTCACTCTGAGGTAAAGTGCATGTCCAGACCTGCCTCTCTCCTGCCTCCCACGCCTAGTTCTGTGGCCGTGGCCAAGCAGAGGCTGGGCATCAGGGTGTCCCTTTTCAGCATGCTGTTATCTCACCTGATTGGTCCTCAGATGCTGCTGAGTCAGTCTGACCCTGTGAAGTTTGTGATTTCACTTCCAACAGAGCGCTCCAGGAAGGACCTTTGTTGTGGCAGGTAGGGCCCCAGGCATGAGCGGGCAACCAGCTGCAGGCTGCCCAGACTGTCAGCCCATCCTAACGGGGAAGTGGGAGTACATCACTGACCAAAATGTCTGATAGGCAGCCCTCCACACAGGTGTCTACTGCCTTGCCCACGTGTCCTTCACATGGAAATGAAGCTTTTCGCATCTCTGTGTCTTCTTTTGTTGCTGTTTTGCTGTTAATCAAATATACGTCTGCTCCCACTGGCTCCACTGTCTGGGGGCTTCTGCTCATTAACTCTCTTTCTCTCTCTCTCTCCCTCTCCCCCCTCCCCCCCTCTCTCTCTCTTCCTTGCCCCTCTCTCTCATTTGGCATGTGCTATTCCAATGTTGGTATCCCTCTGTGTGTCTCATTTTCAAAATTCAGAAGAAACGGGATTTAGCTGGATTGCCATGGTGCCATATGGAGCAACCTTGCTGGGCGGGGCGGTTGGACAGGTGGCTGCACAGAAAACCGAGCTGTTTTGGGGCAGGCTCAGACCCCCAGTCCCCTCTTCTGTGGCAAGATCTAAAAATAGCAAACCTTTATGGACCGTTAGTAGTCAATATATTCATTGAAACTTCAGATTTTTTGCATGTTGTATGACTTCATTTGCCTTTGTAAGGAACAGGTAATTAAATTATAAGGAACAGCTTGAAAGTGATGTTGGAAAGACAGGGGCAATGCAAACAACAACTATGCCATAAGCAGAGTTTGGGAGTTGTGGGAACATTAAAGCTCTTTCAGGGCCTTTTGTACCTCACGAATTCAGACCTGTGAGCAGGGTACCAAAGAATGTTACTCATTTTTAAGTGTCCTTTTTAAGTGTCCTTTCTGATCAGCAGTTCACAGAAGGCATTTCTCTACCCCAAGGGCCAGGGCAGCCCTCATGTGAAGTCAACATTTAAACATGCAGCAAGGATGTGCCAGGCCACGCAGGCTCCCCAGGCCCCGCAGGCTCCTCAGCCCCCGCAGGCTCCCCGGGTGCAGACTGGCCCTGTGCTTGCTGCATGTCTGCAGTTTGGGCCACAAAGATGCTTCAAGGTCTCTGACTCACCACCATGCCACTGACTGCATCGTCACACTCATCCCAAGGAAGAAACACATATTTAGGTGAGTGATGGAGAAGGTGGTTCAAGAAAAATATTCATTGTTGTTAAAATCTTCTGTGGCCTTGAGAATCTTGCCTAACTTCCAGCTCCCTGTATATGAAAGGAAATGTAGAGGGCACACGGGTTTCAGTGGAGATCAATAAGTAAAGCGGCAAAGGAGGGTGGACTGGAAAGAAAAAACTTCAATTCCTGAAGCTGATTCAGTAATGATTGAAAGCAAGTGAAATCGTCACTGCAGTCTGACAAGTCCTTTCCACGTATCCCATCATTCCATTTAACTCTCCATTTTAAGCAAAATGTAGCTGACCTTCTGACTTCCATGGAGTTACTCAGTATCTCCCATTGTTGTAGGGTCACCCATTTCCTGCCTGGGGCAGTGCATACCTGTACTTTTATGGTGTGGACTCCACATCTTGTAGGAGCTTCCCCATGTCCCTCTGGGCTGAGACCAGCAGGGCAGCCACCATGACTCAGCTTCCTGTGCACCTGGCTTGAACCCTAGGGAGGTGGCCTGAGGGAAATAGCACCCCCTTCATGAGGTCAGCCTGGCCCCCACCTTGAGGAGCAGGCTCCCAGAGGGCAGTTCTGGACTAGCCGAGCCAGCATCCCACTCTCCTCTTGGCTGTCCTTGACCCACAGCCTGGCCCTCTCACCCTAGGGACAGAGGCTGCCGGGGACAGCACCAGGACAGCTGCTCTCCCTCTGTCTTCTTCCAGCCCCATCTGGGCAAGTGAGCACTTGTGGGGGACCTTCATGGGATTCTGAGTGCTGAGGGCCTGCGGGAGCTCATCATTGGATCACTCCAAGAGGGAAATCAAATAGCCCAGGAAACACAGTGAAAGTGCTGCCAAGGGAGCAGGCCAATGTCCACTTACAAGAACCTAGGCATTCCTACCAATAACACAGGGTGGGACAAAAGGAGGTGTATAGTTGTGAGTACCTGAACCACAGAGTTTACTCTTGTATTGTTATATATGAATTACTGTATCCATATAAACAACTGTAAACCAACTTTTGTCTCACCTGTATAAACATAATGGGATTAGAACCACTATGCTGTACACCTAAAACTAATACAAATAATATTAAATGTAAACTCTAATTGAAATAAAATATTTAATAAATATATATTTATTTATATATACACTAGAGGCCTGATGCATATTAGCTCTTTATTATATAGGATACATAATGTGAAAAGATGGCTAAAAGCATTCATGTGCAATTTAAACCTTATCTCATGCACCTTTGAGTAAAAGTAAGACCAAAGAAAGCAGTCTTAGAGCCAATGGAGAAATCTTGAATGGGCTTGATGGATACAGATGTAGCTGCCTGGGGTTTGGCAATGTGTTTGTGAATTATTCTTTTTGCAATAAAACCTCAAGATTCCTAGCTCTCATAGAGATCAACTTCTTGCAATGCATTGGGAACAGTCACTTATGGAGTGGAACCGCCTTATTTCAGGATATATGATGCTTGAGAGCTCACAATCATCCGAAGGAAAACCCTCCAGAAATAAGATGTCAACAACTGCACTTTTGTAACCCATATTGATGATGGTGAAAACCTCTTTGGCATCAATAAAACTTGAGTGATTGCCTTTTCCAATTGTCCAAAATGAGAAGCAGACCCAAACAGGCACGTTTTTGCCAAGGGGAATTACTCTTAATTATCCCTGAACCTCATTTGTTACAAGCTTAGTAAACAGCCGGAAACTCTCCTCTTTCCACATGACCCCATGCACACACGTGCTCCTGAGCACAGGCATCTGCATACATGTGCATCACATGCACACCCATGAAGATAACCAGGTAGGGCCAGGCTGACTGGTAAGTTGACTATGGAACTTGCTAGGTAAATACACAGGCAATGCACAGAGCAGATATCAACTCCATGCCAAAAGCTTTGTCACATGAGGCCCAGTTTGTTTAAAGGTCCTTCAGTCTTTGTGTTTGAATAAGTGGGGGTTTGAATTACTCAAAGTTACTTGCCTTCTAAAACCACACAGAATTATTCTTTTTGCAATAAAACCTCAGGATTCCTAAATCTCATAGAAGTAAAAAAAAATAAAATACCATGTCCCTGAGGGTTAAAATAGAAAGAGAAGGAAGTGGCAGCCAAAAACATTATCTCCAGCTCATAGGGGCCCGCCTCCCATTCTCAAAGCTGTCATGAATTGTAAAGTAGGCAAAGGGTCCAGTTTATCCCACCAAGATTAAGAACTTGAGGCCAAAGGGTGGCTCCCTGGAGCCAGAGCTGTGTAGGTCTGAGGAGAGCATGCGTCCGTTCTGAACCACACCAGGATGCCATCCCCCAGGTGCTGAAATCCAAGGAGCCAAAGAAAATTGTCCAAAACCTGTGTTTTATAACGGCAGAAGGTGAAGGGAACAAATGATGCTCCATGTCCCTGAAGGTTTTAGAGATTATTAGATTACTATTTCAAGACAGGAAAATTCTGACATGATGTAGTACTTGGACTAAAAAGTGAAAGGCTGAATCAAAAGCAAATTTGTTGAGCTTGGATGTTGGGGAAGCTATTTCTCTCCTCTCGACCTCACTATTTTCTTCTTCATTTGATTCATTACAGCTACAAACCCTAACACTTTAACCATATGACTGCTATTACTCTGTTTGTCTTTCCAAGTTCCCTTATTGGGATCAACTGTTGATCAAACATGTTAATGTACCGCAACCAAGACTATCACAGGCTTGAATGTCAGGTCAACACTCAACTGGTCCTCCCCTCTTCTCCCCACCCCACCCCTGTTCTCTTTCTATTTGGTGGTGTTTGGCATCCAATGAACCTACCCAATATTCTGCCCTGCTTTACTAGTACTGAGAATTTAGGCAAGGAACAACTTTCTGAGCTTGTTTTCTCATCCTATATAATAAAAGGCTAATATGCAAATCAACCGAACGGCAGAACGACCAGTCGCTATGATGTGCACTGACCACCAGGGGGAAGATGCTCAATGCAGGAGCTTCCCCCTGGTGGTCAGTGCACTTCCACAGAGGCAGCGCTGCTCAACCAGAAGCCGGGCTCATTGCTGGTGAGCACAGCAGTGGTGGCACCTCTGTGGCAGCGATGAGGGTATCCGATGGCCAGTTTAGGCCCGCTAAGCCAGCAGTCAGACATCCCCCGAGGGCTCCCAGACTGCAAGAGGGCACAGGCCAGGCTGAGGGATGCCCCTAAGTGCACTAATTTCATGCACTAAGCCTCTAGTATTTGAAATAAAACCCTCCAGTGAGGATTGAATAATATAGTTCATAAGATTAATGAGATGATCTGAGCAGAACTAACCTAATCACAGGAGCTCTTTAATAGCCAAGAGTTTTGCCTCTGGCTTTTCAGGGCTGTGTCAGCCTATGAACTCCAAGGGGTTCATTTCACCAAACTTCACCACAAGCTCCGCATCAAAGCATGGAATGGGCCTCTGCTTCCTCTGAAGGAGCCAGTCAAGACGGCTCCACAGCACTCTTTCCAAATAAGCAGAAATATGGAACAGGTTGGGATACTTTTGTTTAAAATGTAACCCATTTTTAAAGATTGCCATTGTTGTCTTAAACTCACTTTCCTTCCTTTGCTTCCTGTACATAAAGAAAGTTCACACTCACACACTCTAAACATATTGCAACACAGAATGTGCATGAGGTCACCCCACCAGGACTGTGCAGGGGAATTCCAAGTCAGACTCCATGTCTCCATTGGAAGCCAAAGCCAATCTCAAGCCAGTGTCCAGCCAGCCAAGGGGCTGAGGATCCCGCTGTTCCCCACCACTCCCAGCATGTGCACACATGGGTCTGAGTGAGGGAGGAAGCTGTGCTGGAAGAGAAGGAAGAGAAGAGAGCAATAGAAGGATGTCTGCTGATGGGCTTTCCAGATGGCAATTTAAATTGTTCCGAATTGCCTGAGATAACATTAGTCATACTGTTTTTATCTTTTTCTTATAGACTTTTTAATTTTCATAAATAAAGGGGCTTTTAAATAGCTTCCATAGGTACTAGTATAAAATTACCCCTGGAAAAAGAGAAAACATTAATGCATGTAAATAAACACATCTTGGATAATTTTTGGATTGAAGGATAATTTTTGGCCAGGGGTACCTTTGTTCCTCTGTGAACTCTTCTCCTTTCTACTTAAAGAATTCTTCATATTCTCTTTATGCCTTTTTCAGCTACCTACCCATATTTTTGGTCAAATACCACCCCTTTGGTGAATAAGTTCCCTACTCTCCTTTCCTCCCAAGAAGAATTATTCATTCTCTATCAATGAACTTGTTGCTTGTTTATTTGCCACCACTACAGCATTGATTATCCTCTAATTATCTGCATAATCCACACTCCTGGGGTCACTCACCCCTTCATGTACACCTACAATGCTGATGTCATAGGAGGCTGCTGGTCCCAGAAAGAAAATGGAGCCTGGAGACCACGCGACAGAGAAAGCTCGAGTGGCTGGGAAAGTGGATTAATCATGGTGCGGGTTGGCCAAGGCAGTGGGTGAATGAGTCTTTCTCAAGAAAGTACATTCAGTGATGGGAAAGACAGGGCAGAAGTCCTACTAGATTTAGGGCATGCCCATAGGTCTCTTAGGTGCATGGAGTCATATTCATTCCTGCATTGCCAGGCAGGTGTGAGCAGGAGCTAATGTCAGCCTGGTGCCCTTCAGCAATGTGTGCACAGTCCTGTTGATGAGGCGGTAAAGGAAAGACTGTGGCTGTGAGGGACTTCATCCTTTTTGAAGAAAACACTTTAATGAGAGGTAGGTTTTCTGATGCTGACTTTAAAAACATGCATGACAGAGAATCCAAGATGGCGGCGTAGGTAAACACCTAAACTGCTGCCTCCCACAACAATTTAAACTGCAACTAAAAGACAAAACGTCTATCACCCAGAACCACGGGAAAGCTGGCTGAGTGGAAGTTCTACAACTAGAAGGAAAGAGAAAAGAGCTTTGAGACGTGCACGAGCGCTGAAAAGCTGAGGTACGGAGGCGCGTGATCCGGGCTGGCTGCGGGCGACTGGGTGCGTTGCTTTTTTCAACCCAAACGGAGACAAGCCCCCGATTACTCTGAAATCCAGTCTCTGGGGAGATGCGGGGGACCCAAACTCCTACGGGGAGAAGCTGGACTGTCTGCCAGCGAGGGTGGCTTGCTTGCAGAGCTGCGTGCAGGAATAATTGTTTACTGAACTGGGGCACGGGACTCGCGGATGCCTTTGGGGACACAGAGCTGGCTAACTAGCAGCCATTGCTGTTTGCCACGCCCTAACCTAGTGACAGCCTGAGGCCCTGCCCTGCACAACCTACAAACCCACCCAAGCTCCAAGCAACCGAGTTAGCATAAGAAAAGCCTGCCCTATCGCAGCTTAACCTAGCAAACTTGCAGCCTGGGTCAGACAGTTCCAAAACCTCCAAACCCCAAGCAAAGAGGAGAAAACTGCAGCTCTCACTGTAGCTCCTGCTGAGTGGCCTCAGACAGTAGCTGACCTGCACCCCATTGGAGATCCAGAAGCCAGTGTACCTAGTGGTCAGTGTGAGACACCAGATTTCAACTCCTCACATCAATAAGTGACACATTCAAGAGGCAAACTCAGTGAGCACCGAAGCCCCACTGAAACAAGTCCTGCGTGTCTTCAGCACAGCAGTTCTTCCATTATAGACACAGGGAGTGCTCACAGCTAATTGGCTTGGAGGTCAATTCCTCCCAGCGTATCAACAGCAATTCAGGCTTAACTACACCAAGACTTTGCACTCAGCCCACAAAGGGGTATACCAAGAGCATCCACATCAGGTGATTGGGGAGGCTGAGCTACTGCCCCCTATAGGTCACATACCACACAAAGCCACTCCATCAACACAGGGAAACAGCCAAAATGCAGAAACAAAGAAACATGTCACGAATGAAAGAAACGGAGGAAAGCAAACTACTGGATGACATAGAGTTCAGAACCACATTTATAAGGTTACTCAAGAATCTTCTAAAAACCGCTGAGAAACTTGATGACACTTCTGAGGAGTTTAGTGAGATCTTCAAGGATCTTAATGAGAATGCCAAAAAAATGGAAAAGGATCAGTCAGAAATGAAGCATACACTGTCTGAAATAAAAAATATACAGAAACTCAACTGTAGATCAACGTACCCCAAGAATCAAACCAAAGATCTGAAATATGTGGAAACAAAAAACATCCAACCAGAAAAACAAAAAGAAAAAAGAATCCAAAAATATGAAGATAGTGTAAGGAGCCTCTGGGACAACTTCAAGCGAACCAACATCCGAATTTTTGGGGTGCCAGAAGAAGGGAGAGAGCAAAATATTGAAAACCTATTAGAAGAAATAATGACAGAAAACTTTCCCTACCTGGTGAAAGAAATAGACTTACAAGTTCAGGAAGCACACAGAACCCCATACAAGAGGAACCCAAAGAGGACCACACCAAGACACATCATAATTAAAATGCCAAGGGCAAAAGACAAAGAGAGAATATTAAAAGCAGCAAGACAAAAACAGTTAATTACCTACAAAGGAGTACCCATACGACTGTCAGCTGATTTCTCAACAGAAACTATGCAGGCCAGAAGGGAGTGGCAAGAAATATTCAAAGTGATGAACAGCAAGAACCTACAACCAAGATTACTCTACCCAGCAAAGCTATCATTCAGAGTTGAAGGTCAGATAAAGAGCTTCACAGACAAGAAAAAGCTAAAGGAGTTCATCGCCACCAAACCAGGATTACATGAAATGCTGAAGGGTATTCTTTAAGAAGAGGAAGAAGAAGAAAAAAGTAAAGATAAAAATTATGAACAACAAAATGACATCAAATACATACCTACCAACAAGTGAATCTAAAAATCAAGTGAATAAAAAATCTGAAGAACAGAATGGACTGGTGAATATAATAGAATCAGGGACATAGAAAGGGAGTGGACTGACGATTCTCAGGGGAAGCAAGTGTGAGGGGTGCGGGAAGAGATTGGACAAAAATCTTACTCCTATGGATGAAGACAGTGGCGGGGTTTAAGGGCCTGGGGTGGGGTGGGGAATCAGGTGGAGGGGAGCTATGGGGGGGAAAAAAGTGGAACACCTGTAATAATCTGAACAATAAAGATTTATAAGAAAAAAAATAATAAAATAAATAAAAACATGCATGGCAATAGTCTCTTCATCCAATCAACCAACTGGCCTTTACGAAGCACCTGCTATACGTTTAGGAATAGTGTGCAAGTTCTCGAAGTCTTGGAGCTTGCATTCTCCTAAAGGAACATAAAAGAGGTCATGCTGAGAAGTTTTCTCATAGCCAAGGAGGAAAGAATGGCAAAAGCAAGTGAGACAGCATGGAAATGAGAGGACCCCTGGTGGCAAAGCTGGGTGTCCATAGGTGATGGCAGGAGAGCAGGTCCTTCCACTCAACCCCTGGCAGGGTCCCCCCAGTGGCAGTCCTGGGAATACTGCCGGGAAATGATCATCTTGGGATTTTACCCGGAATGTAACCCAGTGATATGACTCAAGAGGGAGAATCAAGGCCACTTAAGTGTGACATTTCTACATAAAGAGTTGTCATTGAAAGGCTGTCTAGGCAGGGAGGTTCCTTAGCCGGAAACGGCTTTCCAAATTCCACAAAAACACTCTCAGTAGAAAAGAATTTCTTACTAGTGTCTGTGACACCAAAGCTATAACGTCACTTTACCAAGATTAATGTATAGGAACCCTTAGGGGAAAGAAGGCCCTGGGATATTAGGGGGAAAGGGGCCAGTGTGACTCAACTAGGGGAGGACAGGATAGACGTTTCAGCGAGAAGGTAAATGTGGAGCTAAAGCTAGAAGAATAAATATGCATTTATCACATAGAAAAGGCTGGGGTAAGGGCAATCTTGGCAGATAAACCTCTGTGAGCAAAAACAAAAACACAACAGGATGAAGTGTGGCCAAAGCATGGGCTCTGAGGAAAGACACTGTAACAAATATGACTGGAAAAACGGAGAAGGTCAGATCTATCGGGACCTTATAGGACATACCGGGAAGTTTACACTGTTGGATAGAATGGTCTCTTTCAAACTGATATGGAGAATAATCTTATACCCCCTAAGGGTCTTAAGCCATAATGAAACAAAACCCTGTGCATGAGATTATTTAAAATATTAAAATTTTTTTTTCTATTCTGCACTAGATTGACATTTGTTTTAACGTTCAAAAATAGTTCTTATCATAGAGTAAAATGGATACTCCAGAATAATATACCACATCTCTCACGAGGCTCAAGTGCCCTGGAACCCAAAGCAGTACCCCCAGGATCCATGCAACTCCGTTTGAGAAGAATTATATTTCATTGGAAATCTTAAAAGCATTTTAAAAAATGGAATAATTTTAGAAAACTGGGAGACCACTTGGATTATAAGATTTGGAGTTGGTGAGCTGTGGGAAAATATAAAAGATGTCAAGGTGGAAACTCTGCTTGGATGTGGTGACTGGTGGAAAATAGGAGTGAAGAAGAACAGTGGGTGAATGAAAAAATAGAGGATGGGGGATGAGTCCAAAATGGTAGAGTGGGTGAAGTTACATGCACCTCCTCCAGGAACCACATGAAAATTACAACTGAACTATAAAACAATCAACCTGGATAACCATATCAAGACTAGCTGAAAAGAAGTCTTATAGCCTGGCTGATGTGGCTCAGTGTTTGAGTGTCAACCTATGAATCAGGAGGTCACAGTTGAATTCCCGATCAGGGTATATACCCAGGTTGTGGGCCTGATCCCCAATAGAGAGAGTGCAGGAGGCAGCCAATCAATGATCCTCTCTTATCATTGATGTTTCGAACTCTCTCTCCCTCTCCCTTCCACTCAGAAATCAATAAAAAATATATTTTAAAAAGAAGTCTTATAACCAAGGACATACAGAAGCCACACCAGGACTGGTAAAAGGAATAGAGATGCAAAACAAGCTGGCCCCACAGCCATGTGCTGTGGTTGAGAACCCAGAGGGAATCTCAGCTGCAGACGTCCCCCCTGAGAAACCAGGGATCTCAGCCCCATGCCGGGCCCCTCATCCCAGAGCACTAGGGCAGGAAGAAGAGCCCACATATCACCTGACTGTGAAAATGAGCAGGGATTCTGTCCACCTGACTGAGATGGGGGGCTGCTGGAAACCCAGGAGCCCTCTTAAAGGGACAGCACACAAAATCTCACTCACAGGCACTCACCCTGGGCTCCAGCAGAGGAATGGGAGCACAGAGGGGACTGTAGTCATGCAGGGAGAAATTGGGCTGTGTAGCTTCAGGAAGAGAGCTGGAGGGACAGCCACAATGTTTTCTTGTTGAATCCCTCTCCCACACCAATGCCATCTTTCCTAGGTCGAACACTCCCCTCCATTCATCATCAGCCTGGAGAAGCTACACTAGCCCCACCCTGCCGACTCCCTGAGGCCCAGCCCTGAGAAGTTTGAACTCAGTTGTGGACTCTGCTAGTGGCAACCAGCCAAGACCTTCAATGCAGTTTTCTTTAAAAACTTTTGGGGTGTACCAGACCACCTTGAGAGATGTCAGAGTCACACAGAGAGAGACTGAGAGGTGAGGCTTTAGAGTGAGGGAATTTTCCCTGCAGCACAACACTTACCACCATTCCTGTGCTGGGCTCTCCCCATGGCATCAGCCTAGGGAGTTGATTAACCCCATCCTGCCAAGCCTGAGCCCCTGATCTGGTCATTTTTGAAAAACACTTGAGGAATTTCAGGCAAGTCCAGGGGATGCCAGAGACACATAGGGAGAGGCTATAGGGTGAGGGACATTTTCCCCACATACCTGACAGGTGCCACCATCCCTCTGCAGATCCCTCTCTCTATTTGGAAAAATCTCAAACTGTATTAGCCTAATGAACTCCACTGGCTCCACACTAATGATTCCCTGAGACTCCGCCCCATCACAAAGGTCCCCAGGCAAGTGGTGGTTGGCTTTGCTGTACCTTGAGACTTTTTCTGAGTTTCCTCAGTGCCAGTACTGGCACCAACTTTGAATCTCGGTGAACCCGGTGAACACAACTTGCCCTACCTTGTGACTCACTGCAACTCACATACCACCTGAGGCCTTTTCAGTGGATGAACCTAATGGACAGCAGGCAGATGGCAATGTATCTCAAGGTGCCATGGACCTTTTGCTGACTTGCCCCAGGCCTGGTACTGGTGGCAGCCAGCTTGGTGTGCAACTTGACCTCTCTCACACATACCCAGAACCAGCATAGGCAGTTATAAACCTTGAAACTCTTTGTAGCTCCTAACAGGTAACCCAGAACTGGTCACAGGCAGTGTCTGACATTGACCTGGACTAAAGTCCCTCCCAAGAGGCACCAGAACAAACACAACTGGTGGCTGATTTCACACTACAAGAGGCATACACAGCCATGACCGAGTGGCTCAGTTGATTAGAGCATTGCCATGCACCAAAAAAAAAGTTGTGGATTTGATTCCCAGTTAAAACACACAGCTAGGTTGTGAGTTCTATCTCCTGTTTGGAGGTGTATGGAAAATAATCAATCAATATTTCTCTCTCACATCCATGTGTCTCTCCCTCTCCCTCTTTCTCTCTCTAAAAGTCAATGAAAATATCCTCAAGAGAGGATTTTTTTTTAAAGGGCATAAAAAAAAATAAGCTCTGGTCACATACCCAGATCCCACTGAGACAATTCTGTAACATGGATAACATGGATTCAGCCCCCACAGAGAAGCTCACACACTGTGGTTGGAGTCAATCCTTAGAGTCAGCCAGCCAAAAAGTCAAACCCAACAACAGATGGCCCAACTAAAATCAAGATTCAACTACAATAGGTAGTTGACATAACCCACACAAGGGACGCTCCTGGAGCACCTGGCTCAAGTGATCAGGGAGACTGTGCCACTGAACCTCACAGAACACCTGTTACATAAGACCACTTAATCAAGACTGGGATTCATGGTAGATCTACCTTATAGACAGATACAAGTAAAGAGAGGCAGCCAAAATGGAGAAACAAAGAAATATGCCCCAAATAAAAGAACAGGAGAAATCTTCAGAGAGAGAGAGAGAGAAACTAAATGAAATGGAGACAAGCAATTTACCAGATACAGACTTTAAAACACTGGCTATAAGGATGATCAAAGAACTTAGGGAACTTAGGAGAAGAATGGATGAACTCAGTAAGAACTTCAACAGTGAGACAGTAAGCATGAAAAAAATAACAACATAGAAACCATTTAAAAACAGTAAAAAAAAATAAAGAAAACAATATCAGAAATGAAGAATACACTAAAAAGAATCAACAGCAGATTAGATGAAGCAGGGGATCAAATCAGCTATTAGGAAAACAAGGTAGATGACAATGCATAATCAGAGCAGCAAAAAAAAAAAAAAGAATATTTTAAAGAGATTAGTTTAAGAGATGTCTATCAATCTTAACATTCATATTATAGGAGTACCAGAAGGAGAAAAGAGAGAACAAGGAATTATGAAAGTATTAGAAGAAATAATGATTGAAAATTGCCCTTGCCTGGTGATGAAAACAGACACACAAGTTCAGGATGCTCAGAAAGTCCCAAACAAGATGAATCTAAAGAGGCTCACACCAAGACATATCTAGATAGTGTAGTTAGTGAAGGTTAAAAACAAAGTGAAGCTCTAGCTGGTTTGGGTCAGTGGTTAGAACGCCAACCCACAGACTGAAGTGTTGCAGATTTTATTCTGGTCAAGGGCACATACCTCGTTTGCAGGCTCAATCCCCAGTCCTAGTTGGGGTGCATGTGGGAGGCATCTAATCAATGTATCTCTCTCACATCTATGTTTCTCTCTCTGTTCTCCCCCTCCCTTCTACTCTCTCTAAAAATCAATGGGAAAAAATATCCTTGGGTGAGGATGAACAAACAAACAAGAAAAGACAAAGGAAGAATCATAAAAGCAGAAAGAGAATGGCAATCAGTTACTTACAAAGGAGCATCCATAATACTGTCAGCAGATTTACCAACAGAAACTTTTCAGGCTGGAAAAGATTGGCATGAAATATTCAAAGATATAAAAAGCAAGGACCTTCAACTAAGTCTACTATTCACAGCAAGGCTATCATTAAAATTGAAGGAGAGATAAAGAGCTTTTCAGACCAAGAGCAAAAAAAGCTAAAGGGTTCATTGCCAGCAAACCAGCATTACAAGAAATATTAAAGAAACTTCCTTAAGAAGAAAGAAAAAGAGGATCATAAACATGAATAACAAAATGGAAATAAATATGTATCTATCAATAATAACAAGGAAATAGTAGTCATAAGAAAAACATTAGATCAGATGTACTTAATTGAAATTTTAAAACATTGTACCACAAAACAAAAGAATACACATTCTTTTTAAGTGCACATGGAACATTTTTCTGAATAGACCACATATCAGGCCACAAAACAAGTCTCAACAAATTTAAGATTGAAATCATACAAGTATCTTTTCTGACCACAATAGTATGTAACTAGAAATCAATCTATAATAACAAAAGCATAATATGCTAATTAGACCGGACAGCCAAACGACCTTCCAGACATCCTTCCGGACATCCTTCCAGATGAAACCTTGGTGGTGGGGGCTGAGGTAGAGGCTGTTAGGGGTGATCAGGCAGGCAGGCAGAGTGGTTAGGGCTCATCAGGCAGGCAGGCAAGTGATTAGGGGCAATAAGGCAGGCAGGCAGAGGGGTTAGGGACTATCAGGCAGGCAAGCAGCGTGGCTAGGGTTGATCAGGCAGGCAGGCATGCAGTTAGGAGCCAGCAGTCCCAGATTGTGAGAGGGATGTCTGACTGCTGGTTTAGGCCCAATCCCACAGGAATCCCTGCAGGACTGGGCCTAAACCAGCAGTCAGACATCCCCCGAGGGGTCCAGGATTGCAAGAAGGTGCCGGCCAGGCTGAGGGACACCCCATCCCCCCATTAACTAATTTTGTGCACTGGGCCCCTAGTTACTATATAAACACATGGAAGCTAAATAGCATGTTACTAAACAAAGAATGCATTAACAGTTAGATCAAGGAAGATATCAAAAGATATCTTGAGATAGAAAAAAATGAAAACATAACAACCTAAAATCTATGGCACAAAAAAATAGCAATACAGGCTTACCTCAAGAAACAAGAAAAATCTTAAAATAAAACCAAAAAACAATATAACATTACACCTAAAAGAACTAGGAAAAAAAATCCCAAAGTGCGAATAAGAAGGAAATAATAAATAAAATAGAGTCTAAAGAAACAATACAAAAGATCAATAAAACCAAGAGCTGATTCTTTGAAGAGATAAAAAAGATTTGTAGACCTTTAATCAGACTCATAAAGAAAAAAAGAGGGTGGACCCAAATACATAAAATCAGAAGTGAAAAAAGAGAAGTAACAATTAACACTTCAGAGATAAAAAAGGATTATACGAAAACTAGAGGCCCGGTGCATGGATTCATGCACTGGTGGGGTCCCTGGGCCTGGCCTGCAGGGATCAGGCCAAAACCAGCTCTCCAGCATCCCCCGAGGGGTCCCAGATTGCAAGAGGATGCATGCTAGGTGAGGGACCCCAGCGTTGCACAATCAGGGGCGGGGAGGGACCATGGGAGGACTCCAAGGCGTGTCCAACCCGTCTCGCCCAATCCCAATAGGCCAGACCCCAGCAGCAAGCTAATCTACTGGTCAGAGCATCTGCCCCCTGATGGTCAATTCATGTCAGCAATTGGTCGAACGGTCAAACAGTCAGACACTTAGCATATCAGGTTTTCATTATATAGGATATTATTAACAATTATATGCCAAAAAATTGGGCAATGGTGAAGAAATGGATAAACTCCTAGAATCAAACAGTTTTTTCAAAATTGAATCAAGAAAAAAGAGAGGGAGAAACCAAGATGGCAGCATAGGTAAACACCTAAACTGCTGCCTCACACAACAATTTCAAAACTACAACTAAAAGACAAAACGTCTATCACCCAGAACCACAGGAAAGCTGGCTGAGTGGAAGTTCTACAACTAGAAGGAAAGAGAAAAAAGCATTGAGACGTGCACGAGCGCTGAAAAGCTGAGGTAGGGAGGCGCGTGAATCGGGCTGGTGGCGGGTGACTGGGAGCACTGCTTTTTTCAGCCCGAAGGGAGACAAGCTCCCAATTACTCCAAACTCCAGTTTCTGGGGAGACGCTGGGGACCCACACTCCAACAGGGAGAAGCTGCACTGTCTGCCGTCGAGTCAGAAAGGGAAGGTGACTTTCTTACAGAGGTGCACCCAGCAATCATTGTTTACTGCACTGGGACGCAGGATGCAGGAACTTGGAAACTGGCAGCCATCACTGTTTGCCACGCCCTAGCCTAGAGACTCCCTGAGACCCCGCCCCACACAATCTACAAACCCACCCAAGCTCCACACAGCAGCTTTTGCATATAAATGGCCTGCCCTATCACAGCTAAACCTAACAAACTGCAGCTCTGGTCAGACAGCTCCAAAACCTCCAAACCCCAAGCAAAGAGGAGAAAACAGTAGTTCTCGCTATAGATCCTGCTGGGTTGCCTCAGACAGTAGCTGACCTGCACCCCATTGGAGATCCAGAAGCTAGTGTATCTAGTGGTCAGTGTGAGATGACACCAGAGTTCAACTACTCACATCCATAAGTGACACATTCAAGAGGCAGACTCAGTGAGCACCAAAGCCCAGCTGAAACAAGCATGTCTCCAGCACAGCAGTTCTTCCATTATAGACACAGTGGGTCCTCACAGCCAATTGGCCTGGAGGTCAATTCCTCCTAGTGTACCAACAGCAATTAAGACTTAACTACAACAAGACTGTGCACACAGCCCACAAAGGGGTGCACCAAGAGTGTCCACCTCAGGTAACTGGGGAGGCTGAGCCACTGGGTCCTATAGGACACCTAACACACAAAGCCACTCTATCAACTCAGGGAAGCAGCCAAAATGCGGAGACAAAGAAACAGATCACAAATGAAAGAAATGGAGGAAAGAAAATGACTGGATAAAGAGTTCAAAACCAGGTTATAAGGTTTTTCAAGAATTTCCTAGAAAAGGCCGATAAATTTAGCGAGACCCTCAAGGATATGAAAAAGGACCAACTAGAAATTAAATATACACTGACTGAAATAGAAAATATTATACAGAGATCTAACAGCAGACTAGAGGATCGCAAGAATCAAGTCAAAGATTTAAAATACAAAGAAGCAAAAAACACTCAATCGGAAAAGCAAAAAGAAAAAAGAATCCAAAAATATGAAGATAGTGTAAGAAGCCTCTGGGACACCTTCAAGCGTACCAACATCAGAATTATGGGGGTGCCAGAAGAAGAGAGAGAGCAAGATACTGAAAACCTATTTGAATAAATAATGACCAAAAACTTCCCCCACCTGGTGAAAGAAATAGACTTACAAGTCCAGGAAGCACACAGAACCCCAAACAAAAGGAATCCAAAAAGGACCACACCAAGACACATCATAATTAAAATGCCAAGAGCAAAAGACAATGAGAATATTAAAAGCAGCAAGAGAAAAACAGTTAGTTACCTACAAGGGAGTACCCATACCACTGTCAGCTTTCTCAATAGAAACTATGCAGGCCAGACAGGAGTGGCAAGAAATATTCAAAGTGATGAATAGCAAGAACCTACAAACAAGATCATTCTACCCAGCAAAGCTATTATTCAGAATGGAAGGGCAGATAAAGAGCTTCACAGATAAGAAAAAGCTAAAGGAGTTCATCACCATCAAACCAGTATTATATGAAACGCTGAAAGGTATTCTTTAAGAAGAGGAAGAAGAAGAAAAAAGGTAAAGATAAAAATTATGAACAACAAATACATATCTATCAACAAGTGAATCTAAAAAGCAAGTGAATAAAAAAATCTGATGAACAGAATAAACTGGTGAATATAATAGAATCAGAGGCATAGAAAGAGAGTGGACTGACAATTCTCGGGGGGAAAGGGGTGTGGGGGGTGCAGGAAGAGACTGGACAAAAATCGTACACCTATGGATAAGGACTGTGGGGGGCGGGGGTGGTAAGGGCAGAGGGTGGGGTGGGAACCGGGTGGAGGGGAGCTATGGGGGGGGAAAGAGGAACAATTGTAATAATCTGAACAGTAAAGATTTATTAAATTTTTTTTAAAACCTGGGAAAAATCTAACCAAGGAGATAAAAGACATGTACTCAGAAATTTTTAAGACACTGAAGAAAGGAATTGAAGAAGATGAAAATAAGTGGAAGCATATACCATGCTCATGGGTAGAAAAAATTAACATTATTAAAGTGCCCATACTACTCAAAGCAATATATAGATTTAATACAATCTCTAGTCAAATACCAATGGAGATTTCACAGAACTTGAACAAATTATATATATATGTGAAATGACAAAAGACCCCCAAATAGCCACAGCAATCTTGAGAAAGTAAAACAAAGTTGGAAGAATGAAGCTACCTGATATCAAATTATACAAGGCCAGAGTAATCAAAACAGCATGGTACTGGCATAAATACAGGCACATAGATCAGTGGAACATAATAGAAAGCTCAGAAGCAAACTCATGCCTTTATGGTCAATTAATATTTGAAAAAGAGGCAAGAAGATACAATGGGTAAAGACAATTTATTCAAAAAATGGTATTATGAACACTGGGCAGATGTATGCAAAAATAGTGAATATAGACTGCCACCTTACACCATTTAAAAATATTTACACAAAATGTATTAAAGACTTAAATGTAAGACCTAGAACCATAAAACTCCTAGAAGAAAACATAGGCAGTAAAATCTCTGACATTTCTCTCAGCAATATTTTTTTTCTGATATATTTCCTCAGGCAAGGGAAACAAACAAACAAAAAAACAAATGAAACTATATCAAACTAAAAATATTTTGCACAACAAAGAAAACTATCAACAAAATGAAAAGACAATCCACTGAATAAGAGAACATAATCATCAATGATACATCTGATAATGAGCTAATATCCAAAATTTATAAAGACCTCATACAACTCAAACCCCCACCAATGGAGAATATCCAATTGAGAAATGGGCAAAGGATCTGAATAGACACTTCTCCAAAGAGAACATACAGATGGGCAATAGACATGTGAAAAGATGCTCAGCATTACTAAGCATCAGAGCAATCCCAATTAAAACCACAATGAGACATCATGTCACATCTGCCAGAATTGCTATCATCACAAAAACAATACACATCAAGTGCTGGCAAGGATGTGAAGAAAAGGGAACCCTCGTGCACTGTGGGTGGAAATGCAGACTGGTGCAGCCACTGCGGAAAACAGTATGGAGTTTGCTCAAAAAATGTAAAATGGAACCACCTTTTGACCCAGCGATTTCACTTCTGGGAATATATCCAAAGAAATGAGAAACATTAATTTGAAAAAATACATGGACCCTCTGTTCATTGCAATGTCATTTATAATAGCCAAGATCTGGAAATAGCCCAAGTCCCCATCAATAGATATATGGATAAAAACCTGGGTTACATTTTTGCAATAGAATACTACTTAGCTGGAAGAAGAAGAAGAAGAAGAAGAAGAAGAAGAAGAAGAAGAAGAAGAAGAAGAAGAAGAAGAAGAAGAAGAAGAAGAAGAAGAAGAGGAAGAAGAGGAGGAGGAGGAGGAGGAGGAGGAGGAGGAGGAGGAGGAGGAGGAGGAGGAGGAGGAGGAGGAGGAGGAGGAGGAGGAGGAGGAGGAAGAAGAAGGGAGAAAGAAAGAAAAGAAAAGAAACTTACTTTTTACAACAGCATGAATGAATCTGGAAATTATTATGCCAAGTGAAATAAGGCAGTCAGAGAAAGACAAATCCCATATGATCTCACTTATATATGGACTCTAATTAACAAAATAATTTAACATACAAAATAGAAACAGAAACATAGATATATAGAAGAGGCTAACAGGTGTTAAAGGGAAGAGGGTTTGGGGGCCTGGGTGAAAAAAGATGAAGGAATTAAGACAAATATAGACCAGTATATACTAGTACAGGATAGAGCAAAAGTAGGCTTAGACTTGTGAGTACACGAAACAGTTTATTCTTGTATTATTACTAATTATTGTATTATATTCCATACAAACAACTGTAGACCTACTTTTGCCCAATCATGTGTGTGTGTGTGTGTGTGTGTGTGTGTGTGTGTGTATCACACATAGACACATACAACAATACAACAGTATGGTGATACCCAGAGGGAAATGGGGATGAAGGAAAGTGAAAGTGGTCAAAGGGTAGATAAGTGGGGATGGAAAGAGACTTGATTTTTGGTAGTGAATGCAGGATGCAGTGTGCAACTGATGTTTTATTGAGTTGTACCCTTGAAACTTGTATGGTTTTGTTAATAATTTCATAACAATAAATTCGGTTAAAATGTAACTTGTGATATAGAATACTAAAAGTATAGAAATATGAAAGAAAGAGAGAGAGAAGGAAGGAAGGAAGGAAGGAAGGAAGGAAGGAAGGAAGGAAGGAAGGAAGGAAGGAAGGAAGGAAGGAAGGAAGGAAAGAAGGAAAGGAGGGAGGGAGGGAGGGAGGGAGGGTCTTATGTCCCAACAATTCCATTCTGGTGTATATCTGAAGAAACTCAAAACACTAATTTGAATTAATATATCCACCCCTATGTTCATTGCAGTGTTATTTACAATAGTCAGGATATGAAGGCAACCAAAGTGCCCATCATAGAAAAATGGATTAAAAAGCTATGGTACATATATTACTTTGCCATAAAAATGAAATCTTACCATTTGTGACAGCATGGATTATCCTAGAGGGTATTATGCTAAGTAAAATAAGTCAGATGGGGAAAGACAAATAGTTTATGATTTCACTTATATAAGGAACAAAATAAATGAACAAACAAAATAGAAACAGACTCATAGATACAGAGAACAGATTAATGGTTGCCAGAGGGGAGGGGCTTTAGGGGGCCTGATTTAAAAACGTGGTTATTAAGAGTACATATTGAGAGCAGATTTTTGTGGATAACCTGCTGCTCTCCTATAGTGGTGGCAGTATTGGAATAAATGCTCATATATGATTCAACCTTGTCTCTGCTTAATTGGCTCAAGTAGTGACAGGCAGCACAGACCCATTGTTTGTCCAGGTACATATTCTGATAACCATGAAGGGATGTAAGCAAGATACTCCTCTGGGATGAGTACCAGGGATGCTGCTTGCTGCCTGGGCTGGGGGTTCCTGGGGCTGAGGCCTGGACTCTTACTTGCAGGGCTGCCAGGAATTTCCCTGTTCTGAGTCCCAGCCACAGCCTCAGCAATCCCTGTTGTCTCACCTAAGTTGAACAAGCACTTTTGTAGGAGAAATCAAGTGTGTTTGTATAGCATGAGAAGCACTTGCTGCCTCTCATCTGGGCTTCCTTGTAAGGAAGTATGTACTGTGTATGGCAGTACTTGGAATGGCACGGGAGGCATTTTCCTGCCTCTCGTCCAGTTGAGCCTGATCAGCTCCAGGTGGTCCTTGACTGGTCTCTGAGCCCTTAGTCTGATCCACTCTGGGACAGGAGACATTGCTCTGCTTCTGTCAGTTTTTAAACTCAGGGCATTCTGAGGTTTCTGTGACTGGACAGACAAGGAGCATGGTGGGAAGCTCTTGTCTGTGGGTTGTGCCTGCCTGTAAATATTGTACATAGAGTATCTCTGTTGATTGTTGTTTTGTGTCTCTGTGTTGTTTGATTTAATTTGTTTAAAGACATGGCACATCCCACTTTGCTAGGGGCCCCAGCTGCTTGTGGCAGGCTGAACCCATGGCAGGGATTGCAGGAACTTCCCAGCAGCTTCCAAGAATTCTTCATCTTGGGCACCCTTCCTGCTCCCCCTCTCAAGACATCAACTACTAGAAACTCTTAGCTAGTGAAAGCTTGTGTCTGTCTGTGATATAACTTTGTTATTGATGTTATTTGCTTGTTTTCTTATCTTTGGAGGACTTAGTTTGCTCTTCACCATTTTGTGAACATAAGGAATTCTCTCTCTGTTGTGCCACTCAGACCCATTTGCTATGCTGGGTTAGTGTGAGATAATATTTTAAGGCTAATGTCCCAGTCCATTCTTTTGTGAGTACTCATTCATTTACTATACGGTTTTTCTGTATCTTTTTTTAAGATCTGTTCTTATATGCAAGATTTTATACTGTTAGTCTATTCAGAAAGAAGAAATATGGGAAATAAAACCTTTTAAACCCTCCAAGTCTTTTTCCTAGGAGGACCTACAGAAGTTCCCTCCAGCAGGCTTCAGAAATAGCAGTGTGTGTGTCAGGGGGAAAGGGGGGGGGGGGCGGGGGAGAGGCACTCCCATTTTTGTAAGGAAAAAGAAAATAGTACTTTCACATTAAAGCCATTGGAGGCTGGTGAGTTATCCCTGTTACAAAATTTGCCAAGAAAATGCCTTGGATAATAATAATTGGCTTTAAAATCTCAAAGTTATTAAAGCAAAATAAATATAACTAAAATGAAGGGTATACGATAAAGCTTTTTCAATGGTAATTATACAGTATATGCCTAAACATAGTTTTTCAGAGTCTTTAGTAACTTAAAACTTTGGAGTTTGCTGGATTAAATAATAAAATTATTAAATATCTATATTTTGAAATAACAGGATACTGAAATATTAATCTGAGTTTTCCTTGTATGGAAAATCTAGATGATGGATTTGAATCTGTTAATGAATAAGTTTTGTATTTAATTTGAAATATATCTTAAAATGTGAATGTATTACTAACCTGAGGGATGTTAATTACTTACAAGTCACTAAAAATTAAGTTTCATAAGGGTTAAGAAGTCTAACTGATTGGAAAGAAATTATGGTTTTGGTTTAATAGAAGCCATGAGGCATGGAGATAAACTTTGAAGGGGGGAAAAAAGTGGGTTCTAAAGATGGTTATTTCTGAAAGTTGTAAGATTCTGAAGAAAGGTTTGTGAAAGTTGTAGAATGCTTCTAAAGAGAAATGTTGAAAGGAAGTTACATAAATGAAACAGGCCAGTAAGCCAGGAGTAGTACAATAGGGAAAATGAGATGGTTAAACAGAAATTTGGAGCCATTTAGTAAATCCTGTCTTTCCTAAACCAAGGACACTTAAGAGTAAATGATTTTAAAAAGGAAGAAAAATGGCGGCGGAATAGACAGACAGGCCTGAGCCTTGTCCCAGAGCAGAAAGAAAGAACAGCTGAGGGTTGCACGAGGAGTATTTGTAGGTGAGTTAAGGGGTAGTTATACTCCAGGAGAAGGTGGGGGACTGCTGGATGGGGTTCCCCTGACCGAGCAGCCCCCACTGCTGCTGGGCCCCCTCCCAGAGCTACAGACTCAGACACAGAGACCTCGCCATCTTGAAGGGGAAAGTGGATGTTATAGGAAGCTTGAAAATCTACAACTGCGGCAACCACCGAACAGCTACGAGCCCCAGAACACCGGTCCTCAATTGGCTCAAAAATGTGGATTCAGAGGAGCTCTGCACTCCATCACAGAAAGGTCAGATTTTGCCTGGAATAAGAAGAGAGAGAACTACATAACCAGACATCTGGAGAAGAGAGACCATGGGGAGAAAAAGACACAGCCCGCATATGAAAGAAAAGCAGGCATCACCAGAAAAGGAAGTAAATGAAATGGAGAAAAGCAACCTGTCAGAGAAAGAATTCAGAGAAATGGTCATAAGGTGGCTGAAAAGAATGGAAGACAAATTCAACAATATGAGTAAGAACCAAGAGGAAATGAAGAACCAAGAAGAAATGAAAAATGACATCGCTGCTGTAAAGAACTCAATAGAAAACATCAAGAGTAGACTAGAAGAAGCAGAGGACAGCATCAGTGAGCTAGAAGACAAGGTGGGAAAAAATACCCAAGTAGAGCAGCTTCTAGAAAAAAAAAATTAAAAATCAGGAGGAGAGCCTAAGGGAACTTTGGGACAACATGAAACAAAACAACAACCACATAATAGGGGTTCCAGAAGGAGAGGAAGCTGAGCAAGGAATAGCAAAACTGTTTGAAGAAATAATGACAGAAAATTTCCCTGATATAGGGAAGAAAAACCCCACACAAATCCAAGAAGCTCACAGAGTCCCAAGCAAAATGAACCCCAAATGGCTAACGCCAAGGCACATTATAATTAAATTGGCAAACACCAACAACAAAGTAAGAATCTTAAAAGCGGCCAGAGAGAGACAGAAAGTTACCTACAAAGGAACCCCCATCAGACTAGCAACTGATTTCTCAACATAAACTCAAAAGAATTTCATTCCCTTGCCCCCAGAAGGCAATGGAATGAAATATACAAAATCATGCAAAGGAAGGGTCTGAATCCAAGAATACTGTACCCAGCAAGGCTATCAATCAAAATTGAAGGTGAAATCAGGAGCTTCACAGACAAAAAAGGACTAAGAGAATTTAATACCACCAAACCAGCACTGCAAGAAATGCTAAAGGGTCTGCTGTAAAAAATATATACATATAGGAAGCAAAGAAGGAACACAGGGTTAAAGAATAAAAATGGCGACAAATAAGTACCTATTAATAATAACTTTAAATGTAAATGGATTAAATGCCCCAACAAAAAGACATAGGGTAATGGATTTGGATATGAAAACAAGACCCATATATCTGCTGTCTACAAGAAACCCACCTCAGAAAGAAAGATACACACAGACTGAGGGTGAAGGGATGGAAAAAGGTTTTCCAGGCTAATAGAAATGAAAAAAAAAAAAAAGCTGGGGTAGCAATACTTATATCTGATAAATTAGATCTCAAAGTGAAGGAAGTAACAAGAGATAAAGAAGGCCACTTCATAATACTAAAGGGAGCAATCCAACAAGAAGAAATAACTCTGGTAAACATATACGCACCCAATACAGGAGCACCCAAATACATAAAAAAAACTCTTGGAGGATATCAAAGGAGAGATCGACAGCAATACAATCATAGTAGGAGACTTTAATACCACACTATCACCATTGGACAAATCCTCTAAACAAAAAATCAGCAAAGAAACATCAATCCTAAATGACTCACTAGACCAGATGGAATTAATTGACATCTTCAGAACATTTCACCCCAAAGCCACAGAATATACATTCTTCTAAAGTGCACATGGTCATTTAAAAAAAAAAAAACATATGCTGGGATATAGGCAAAGTCTCTTCAAATTCAAGAAGATGGAAATCATATCAAGCATCTTCTCAGATCACAGTGGCATAAAACTGGAAATCAACTACAATAAAAACAATCCAAAAAAAAAAATCAAACACATGGAGACTAAACAGCATGCTATTAAACAATGACTGGGTTACCAGAGAGATCAAGGAAGAAATAAAAAACATCATGGCAACAAATGACAATGAAAACACAATAATCCAAAACCTATGGGACACAGCGAAAGCAGTCTTGAGAGGGACGTTCATAGCTCTACAAGCCTACTGCAAAAAAACAAGAAACAATGGTAATAAATTACCTAACCCCACAACTCAAAGAGTTAGAAAGAGAGCAATAAGAAAAGCCCAGTGTAAGCAGAAAGAAGGAAATAATAAAGATCAGAGTGGAGATAAATGACATAGACACCAAAGAAACAATACAAAAGATCAACAAAACCAAGAGCTGGTTCTTTGAAAGGATAAACAAGATTGATGAACCTCTAGCCAGGCTCACCAAGAAGCAAAGAGAGATGACCCAAATAAATAAAATCAGAAATGAAAGAGGTGAAATAACAACAGATCCCACAGCAATACAAAGGATCGTTAAAAAATACTATGAACAACTCTATTCCAACAAACTGGACAACCTGGAGGAAATGGACATACTCCTGGAAAAATATAACCTTCCAAAACTCAATCAGGAAGAATCTAAAAATCTCAATAGGCCAATAACTATGAAAGAAATTGAAGCAGTCATCAAAAACACCTATAACACAATGAAAGAGAATTATAGACCAATATCCCTCATGAACATAGATGCCAAAATACTCAACAAAATTCTAGCATATCGAATCTACAAGTACATCAGAAAGATCATACACCATGACCAAGTAGGATTTATCCCAGGGATGCAAGGATGGTACAATATCCGCAAATCAATAAACATGATACATCACATAAACAGATTGAGAGATAAAAATCACATAATCATATCAATTGACGCAAAAAAAGCATTTGACAAAATCCAACACCCCTTCTTGATCAAAACACTCAGCAAGGTGGGAATAGAAGGATCATACCCCAACATAATAAAAGCTATATATGAAAAACCCACAGCCAACATCATAGTCAATGGGCAAAAACTAAAATCATTTCCCCTAAGAACAGGAACAAGACAGGGATGCTCACTCTCACTACTCCTGTTCAACATAGTACTGGAAGTACTAGCCATTGCGATCAGACAAAAAAGAAGAAATAAAAGGCATCCAAATTGGAAAAGAAGAAGTAAAACTGTCCTTATTTGCAGATGACATGATATTGTACATAGAAAACCCTAAAGACTCCATCAAAAAACTATTAGACTTAATAAATAAATTCGGCAATGTAGTAGGATACAAAATTAACGCCAAGAAATCTATGGCATTTCTATACACCAATAGTGAACTTACAGAAAGAGAGACTAAAAAAGCAATCCCATTTTCCATCGCACCAAAAAAATTTAAGATACCTAGGAATAAACTTAACTAAGGAGGTAAAAGACCTATACTCAGAAACTATAGGACACTGAAAAAAGAGATAGAGGAAGATGTAAACAGATGGAAGAACATACCATGTTCATGGATTGGTAGAATCAACATCATTAAAATGTCCATACTACCCAAAGCAATCTATAGATTCAATGCACTTCCCATTAAAATACCAATGGCATATTTCACAGACCTAGAAAGAACTCTCCAACAATTTATCTGGAATAAAAAAAGACCCCAAATAGTCACAGCAATCCTGAGAAAGAAGAATAAAGTAGCAGGGATCTCAATACCAGATTTCAATCTGTATTACAAAGCCACTGTTCTCAAAACAGCCTGGTACTGGCATAAGAACAGACATGCAGATCAATGGAATAGAATAGAGAATCCAGATATCGACCCAAACCACTATGCTCAATTAATATTTGACAAAGGAGGCATGAACATACAATGGAGTCAAGACAGTCTCTTCAATAAATGGTGTTGGGAAAATTGGACAGATACTTGCAAAAAAATGAAACTAGATCACCAACTTACACCATACACAAAAATAAACTCAAAATGGATACAGGACTTAAAACATAAGGGAAACCATAAACATACTAGAGGAACCCACAGGCAGCAAAATCTCAGACATATGCCGAAGAAATTTCTTCACTGATACTGCTCCTAGGGCAATGGAAGTTAAAGAGAAAATAAACAAATGGGACTACATCAAAATAAAAAGCTTTTTCACAGCAAAAGAAACCATCAACAAAACAACAAGAAAGCCCACTGTATGAGAGAACATATTTGCAAATGTTATCACTGATAAAGGTTTAATCTCCAACATCTTCAACTTATACAACTTAATAAAAGGAAGATAAATGATCCAATAAAAAAATGGGCAACACACCTAAATAGAATCTTTTTGAAAGAAGACAGAAGGAAGGCCAAGAGACACATGAAAACATGCTCAAAGTCACTAATTATCTGAGAGATGCAAATCAAAACGATAATGCCGTACCATCTCACACCTGTCAGAATGGCTATTATCAACAAATCAACAAAAGACAAGTGTTGGTGAGGATGCGGAGAAAAAGGAACCCTCATGCACTGCTGGTGGGAATGCAGACTGGTGCAGCCACTGTGGAGAACATTATGGAGTTTCCTCAAAAAACTAAAAATGGAACTCCCATTTGACCCTGTAATCCCACTCCTAGGAATATACCCCAAGAAACTAGAAACACCAATCAGAAAGGATATATGCACCCCTATGTTCATAGCAGCACAATGTACAATAGCTAAGATTTGGAAACAGCTTAGGTGCCCGTCAGCAGATGACTGGATCAGAAAACTATGGTACATCTACACAGTGGAATACTATGCTGCCATAGAAAAGAAGGAATTCTTACCATTTGCAGCAACCTGGATGGAATTGGAGAACATTATGCTAAGTGAAATAAGCCAGTCAATGAAAGAACAATTCCACATGATCTCACTCATTTGTGGATAATAAAAAACACATTATAAACTGATGAACAAAAAGATAGATACAAAGGCAGTAAAGCATCAAACAGACTGTCAAATTACAGAGGGAAGGTTAGGGAGAGGTGGGGGAGGTAAGAGATCAACTGAAGGACTTGTATGCATGTATATAAGCATAACCAATGGACGCAAAACATTGTGGGGTGAAGGCATGTATGGGAGTGGGGTGGGGGAGGCAATGGTAAGATATGTACACATATAATACCTTAATTTTAAAAAAGCAAAAAAAAAAGAGTAAATAATTTGCATTTTGCCTCCCTAACCAGAGGGTAAATAGCTTATATCAACCTACTCAGGGAGACTGATAGCAGAAATCCAATTAGTGTCATTTGCTGACCACACCCTAGGACAAATAAAATTAAAGAATAAACCTTATTTTGGTTAGTCATTTTCTAGTATGTTAAAAGGGAAAGGATCTTTCCTGTTTTTCTATCCAGGAAGCAAAAGTTCTATAAATTATCAAAATGGTTATATGTTATGTTAATCAGGTATTTTTTAAAAAGTCATCTTTTTAATCATGGGAACTAAAGTTTGCTAGCCTATGTTTGTGTCTAATACATTTTGATATATGATCTTTTGGTAAAATAAGTTTGACAATCCTTCCAGGGTTTGAATTTTAAGAAACTTTTTCTTGACATAAAATTGGCTTTAGATCATTCCAATAGGCTCTGGAATGCCTCAAGTGTTTGTTTGTTTTCTCTGTCATGAAGGAAAACTTTCTGCTTAAGGTACATGGGAAGCTTAGTCAAATAATAACAACTATATTATGTTTCATTTATAGCTCCAATTGTTATTCTGGAATATTGTGTTTTGCAGAAAGAACAAGATTCCATGTCATTTGCATTACTATATAAAGTATCTGGATTTCTAGAAGTACTGGCAGGAAAAATTGGGAGAAACAAAAATTTGATTATGGGGCTGAATGAATGGAAAATAATTATATAGTTTTTGTAACTTTTGTTGAAAGTATTGCTGATTCTTAAACTTTTTGTTTTTCAGATATAAGGAAGCATATTTAAAGCAATTTGGTAAATTATATTTTTTCTCTACCTGTCCCTCCGGAATCTGGCATTTCTTAATAAGTGGCAATACGTTTCTTTGTATGAATTCAATAAGACCTGTTCCCAATTGTGGCTATATCAACCAAGACTTTGACTGGAGTATTATGCCTGAGAGAGACATGCCTGGACTCTGGATGTCACCAGAAGGCTTTAAGGAATAAAGCCAATAAGTGCACCTTGGAGAAAGCTTGGTACCTTGCTTGGTCACATGGTTCCTGGCAGTCTCTCCAGGTAAGGAACGAAGGCTGCTTTCCTGAGAAATGGCAAAGAAGGAACCTCAAGACATAATTGGAGACCTCAACTTGAGGAGTTCACCCATATCTATAGATATTGCAGGCAAACCTGATGGCAGCTAGGTGGCTCAGCTTCTTTGCCATGTAGGGCTAATTAAAGCTTGATCATGAAATTCCAGCAAAGCATATCTTTTTAAAATAGCCTATGTGATCAACTGTTATTTTTATTGGGTTCATGCAAACAAGCAGGCCAAATTGTAACTAGACTTAATACTAAACAAATTATTCTTAACTTGGCTCTTTAATAAAAATGAGAGTGATTTCAGGGAGAAAAATTGTGTTTCAATAGGGAATTACTATAACTGAATTTTTTTCCTTTCACCAGACTATTTGTCATAATTCTTGCTATTATAACCTTTGCCCAATAATACTAAGTTTTGTAACACAGTTTGTCTCCACCAGGTTACAAGCCCTACTTGCACTCAGGGAATATCACCTCTAGACACCACTGCCGCCTCCTTCCATGACCAGGCCTCATCATCCCTCTGACAGAGAGCAAGGATCTCGTGGCTCTGAAGGAAAAACTTCATCCCTCCTCAGCATGAAGCAGTTACAGAAGAGACCCTGCACCCCTTTTTTCTGAAAGAATTCAGAGCCAAGATCTTGGGGGGAATGTGATAGAGTTAGACAGATGTGAGCAGAGCAAGGATGATGGGCCTACCGGAGAAGAAATGGATGAGACCCTGAGGTGTGCTTCTCACCACTCCAACTGCTCTTAGCTGGCAGTGGAGGAAACTATGTAGAACTAACCTTTACATTTGCTGAGTAGGAGAATTCTATTGATGATGTATAGAACTAGAGGCCCAATGCACGAAAACTCATGCAAGAGTAGGCCTTCCTTCCCCCGGCTGCTGGCACAGGTTTCCCCACCCCTACCCCCACCCCCTGGCACTTAGGACCCGGGCTGGCTTCCCTCTGGCCCCAGCTTTGTCAGGAAGGACGTCCGGAATGATGGCCAGAAGACGTCCAGTCTAATTAGCATATTACCCTTTTATTATTATATATTATTCCTTTCATTTTGGGGAGTTATATACAGGGACCTTTATATGTTGGGACCCACTGTCTGGAAAAAGGATGCAGGAATATCTTCTCTAAAGGTTGCTGCAATAGTTCTTTGTGGCAAATGTCTGACTGTTACTAAGTGTTTTAGTTATTGTCTTTCAGTATCTAATAACTATGATATTAATTGTTCTGATAATTTCACCCTCCTTTATAGTAATGGACATAATAAGCTGCTGGCTGGTTGGTTTCTGATATGTGGGGTAACTATTTATCCCTCCTAACAGCACTAGGGAGCCCTGTTCCTTAGGATGACTAACTGTCTTTATGCCTCAGAAACATCACAAGGTCTGAACCAACAGATGCCTTCTCAAGGGCGTAGCACCGGAATGCAATGAGGATCTCCACCTGTGGAGCTCTGCTGCCCATGTGGCTTTGACCATTTCTGTTCTACTAGTAATGGTAAGGCTCCCTTAATATAGAAGTGACCTGGCTGGCTTGCAGCAGGTAAAAGCCCTGAATGCCACCTCCAAGGCTATACCTGGGGCAAATCAAGAGCTGAGTCAGGTCAGGGTGGTAGTTCTAGAAAATCGGGAAGCAATAGATTATTTGCTGTTGCAACATAACCATGGTTGTGAGGAATTTAAAGGAATATACTATTTTAATCTTTCTGACAATTCTCAATTGATAGAGCATATATCCAAGATCCTGCATTTGGTTTACCCCATCCCTGGGAACTGCTTTCAAGGCAGAAGCAGATGCAGACCAACAGGATGAGACTTTTCATGTAAAACTAATCTCGTAGATATGAGATGATAGAAATAGCAGTGGGGAAATGTTAGGGGCAAAAATAGAATGTTGGGGACTAGCTATGGTTATGGAAAATATTAATCATGCTCTGTTAACCATGACTGCCTTGTGTTGGTTAAAGAAAGGACATTCTAACCTGGCTGGTAGTTGTGTATCCCCGGGACCTGGGAGTCAACCTTTGAATGCGGTCCATTCTCATTCAAGAACTGTCTGTTATCATGGAAAGATTAGCAACCTTGTTGCTCAAACAATGGAATACCACCCCAGGCTCCTACTTCCCCATGCCTGTAATCCCTGCTTCCCCCTGTAATCCTTGTCCTACCCTATCTAGGCAGCTGGTTTATGGGGGTCTGCAGAGAAGATTTTTTGTAGATAACCGCTGCTCTCCCATACTGCCAGCAGTATTGGAATAAATGCTCATATATGATTTTTAAAAAAGTACAGATTGGTACTTACAAAATACTCACTGGGATGTAAAGTACAACATAGGGAATATATTCAATAATATTGTAATAACTATGAATGGTGGCAGATGGGTACTGAAAATATTGGGGGAATATTTGGTAAAGTATATGATTACCTAACCACTATGCTGTATACCTTAAACTAAAACAAAATAATATTGAATGTAACCTGTAATTGAAAAATAAATCTAAGCCCTAACCAGCGTTTCTCAGTGGTTAGAGCATTGGCCTGTGAACCAAAAGGTCACAAGTTCAATTCCTAGTCAAGGGCATGTACCAGGATTGCAGGTTTGATCCCCAGGCCTGGGTCAGGGCACATACAGGAGACAACCAATGGATGTGTCTCTCTCACATCCATGTTTCTCTCTCTCTTTCCCCCTCTTTCCCTTTCACTCTCTCTAAAAATCAATGGAAAAAATATCCTCAAGTGAGAATTCAAAAAAAACAAAAAAATCAAACAATAAAAAAGGAAGATATAGGATGCTGGCTTCAATCCACTCCTCCACTTGGGTAAGAAATGCAAGAAAATAAAAACAAACACGTGGGGGCAGAACAATAAGGTTACGTGTACAGATGTGAAGTTTCATTGCCTGTGGATCATCTGACAGGAGATGCTTGGAAAGACAATAGGTCTGCTTTTAAGGGAGTTCTATGCTAAAGGTCATCTTTGGGAATCACTGGCCTTGCAGGCAGCAAGAGAAAATGTCTGGGGAGAAAGGTTCAAGGAGAACAACCAATTTATTGGGGCCTCCAAAGTGGTCTGAGGGTCTAGGGGTAAAGCAGATGTTCTTTTTTCCTACAGAATTCAATTTAAGGTACAAGTCAGTCTGTCTCATGGCAATGCCAGGAATAGAATGACAAGTGGATGGTCAACTGCAAACTGGGAATTCTCAGGTTTGCCGAAAGCAGAGGGTCAAATAAAGAAGTCATGGAAACTAAGACTAGACAAATCAAGGACAGCTTATGAATGATCAAGGAGTTTGGAAGACAAATGAGAAAGGTCGGAGTTTTATAAGCAGGATGACACCAGGGCCAGGGCTCTGGGAAGCATTGTCCAATCTGGCTGGGAGAAGCATTTTGGCCACATGAAGGGGAAGCAGTGAGGGCTGGTGCCAGTCAGGGGAGGCATTTAAAATACCTAATGACCGTTATGCCATAGGCATTAGCTATTCAACATACATGCCAGGCAGGGCACCAGACCGACACTGTATCAGCTAATGCCAGCTGTTTCCTGACGACCAGCAATGGAAAGAGTCGATACAACCCTCTTGTATGATTGATAGACTATAAATAGGAGGTATAGATGGCCCTTTAATGGTTGTAGTGTAATGTTAACAAACAAAGGAGGAATGATTTCTTGATAAAACATAGCTCTGCCTTTCACATGTACTTTCATGGAACAAAAGGGGAAAGTCAGGATTCAGACACAGAAAGACCTTGTGTGCTGGGAGAATCCAGGTCACTTAGAAGCACCACTGCCTTCAATTTCCCGTCATAAACTTGGCACGTTTCAGTCTATGCATCAGTCACTCTCCACAACTATGGGGCCATCTATCTTACTTTTCCATAGCAGTGAGCTTTTTTTTTCTCTTCTCAAGAAACATCATAAAATATTTTATGAATAAATAAAAATCTAAAAAACAATCTCAAATTTATGAGATGCTGCAAAAGTAGCAGTTAAAGTTTAACAACCTATTTGAGGAGTAAAAGAGTCTCAAATAGTTAACTCAAAATCTTCCACCTAATAAGCTATAGAAAGAAGAGCAAAATAAATGCAAAACAAGCTGATAGAAATGGTGAATATATGAGTAGAAATTAGAGCATTAAGCTAACTCAAAAATGTAAAAACAAAAGAAAACAGTCACTTTCCTCTTAGCCCTAAATGCTCCTGGAAAAAGTTACTGGTGAAGGCATTTCGGAGTACTACCATGGGATTCAAGGTTCAGCACATGGTAATGTACGTTGGATAGTAGACCTCGAGAGCCAGGAGAGGCAGGACCACCATGCTCTGAGGGCCATGCAGTCTCACTCTGCAAGAGGAAGGAGCATTGCACAGCTCTGGAACCACATGTGGGGGTTAGCCCAAGTTGCATTCAGAGGTGCCTAAGGTGCTTTTGCCACATTCACCTTTATGTCCCCTTCTTCCTAGTCCCAGCAACAAGTAACCCTCCAATTTCCAGAGTGATGGAAAGCCCCATCATAGGGAAGCCCAGCCTCTGCTTATAATGTCCAGCCATGGGACTCTCAGTTCCTCCCAGGGACAACCTGGCATTTTTTAAAATCCCTGAATATTGGAAGTCCCTTTTTTGTTTAGCTGAAATCTACCTCCCCTAGCTTCTCCCTATTGCTGCCATTGGAGGGACCAAGAAGCAGTGCAGCTTGTAGGTGGTTCCTTCTGAAATGTTTGTCTCAGTGGCATGATGTTGCCAATGCAGTCTCATCAGATGACCCCACAAAGACAGTAGGGATACATGAGGATTCTGCCTGTTGGAGACCCTCAAATGAGCATCGATACTTTCTGTACACCGCCTCTGAGCCTGCCCCTTTCAATGTGCTCTGCCCGCCCTATCAGTTGGTTCCTTGGGCAGGTTGATGGTGTATGAGTTGGGGGAAATTCTCCCTTCTAATTTCTGCCATTTCTCCTCTTGAACAAACAGGTCACCTTGACAGAAGGCCAGCTCAGACAAACTATAAACATCGAGTTTGGGGAGGAGGGAATCAGAGCTCATTTATTTCTGCTCATTGGCCTTGGTTCAAAAGAGGCAAAGCTGACTCTAAGGTCATTTTTTTCCACTTTTTTCTGCTCTATTCCACTCCCTCTCCAGTCACTCCTCCCATCAGAGAAAATTTAAACATCAAGACACATGGTTTCCTCTTCAGCTTTACCTTCCCAGATTTCTTTATGCTGTGGAAATGGACCCTACGCCATCCATGACACAGTACTCCCTTTCCAGGTTGAGGGATGTTGTAGGCGTCTCAATCATCTCTCATAACATCTGGGAGATAAATCTTCCTCTGGACCACATATCCTCCTCTAATGTGGTCTAAAAAGCGTTGCTTTTTACATATATTCTTCTATCCATTACAGAAGTAAGGCTGTTCGTTTCATCAATGATGAAGATGCTTTCTCTAGATTGTAGTTTTTAAAAAAAAAAAAAAAAAAAAGTGGGTGCATTCCAAGAATAGAGTTATATAAATATGTACTTTACTTACAAGCTTTCTAGGAATTTTTGCTTTATTTTTCATTTGGCGTATATAAATCTATTCCTATTATTTGGCACATATAAATCTATTCCTATTATTTCTTTTGGTTGTTGATTTCAGAGAGAGGAAGGGAGAGGAAGAGAAAGATAGAAACATCAATGATGAAAGAAATATTGTCTGCCTTCTGCATGCCTCCTGCTGGGGATCAAGCTCACAACCCAGGCATATGCCCTGGCCAGATATCAAACCTCGATGTCCTGGTTTATGGGTCTACACTCAACTACAGTCACAATGGCCGGGCTACTTTTTTTAACTTTATTTTTATAGTTGGTACTATTGCAAATGTCCCCATTCTCCCGTGCCTTTGCCCACCTCCACCCAGCTTTCAGCCCCCTTCCCTCTGGCTATCACCACACTGTTGTCTGTGTCTATGGGTTACTAGTATGCATATATGATCTCTGGCTAATCACTTCACTTTCTTTCACCTAGTCCTCCCATTTTTTTATTGCTAATTGTATCTTTAATATAATTTCCCATGCTGGTTAATTATTTTTTACTGAATGCTATTTTTTATGAGAGCAATCTTTCTACCCTTTTTTGAAGAGGGGTTGCATTTGGAAAACTGTAATAGGAGGTGGGAGTATACGTGCCTAGTTTTACTTGGGATGTCTCTGTATCTTTCTACATATTTTATTTTGACTATAATTGGATTATATTTCTTAATTGAGTAGTCTGTGTATCTATCTATAAATATGTAATTTTGTTCTTAATTCTATCATTTTGTTTTATGCTTTCCCCTCTGCAACATCCTTACTGTTTCCCTTGTACTTTTTCTAAGAAGCTTTCCTTGGTTTTTAGTTCATCTCAATTATTTGAAAGTATATGTCCTGTTTCAAATTTACTTCTGACATCCTTAAAGATTTTCCAAAACATACATTTTTTGTTTTCTCTAATTGTCAAATTCAAGAAAACTTAATAGCTTTTTACTCCCTTGTTAATGGGGAATTTTTGCATGTTTTGATCCACTTGCTTATGCCAGTATGGTTGTTTTTCTTAACTTTATATTCAAATGTCATGTATCTTATGATTTTATATTTTTTTAATTTTTGAAAACAAGTTGGACTTTTTATTTACAAAACTAGTTACTATCTAGATCTAAGAATATACCTAGCAATAATGCTAACCACAGGCCTTTTATATTATGATTTTCCCATTCCTAAATATTTGCCTTGGGTTTATTTTTCACTCGACCTGTAAGTTTTCCGAGAATGGCACATTCAAATCTCTGAAAGATTTTTCAAATACTTTGTAAGTTTCCTTATTTTTCTGCAAGGGTGATCTTGGATGATTATTTTGAATTACTGGGCAGGTTGTATCTACTTGCTATTTTCTAGTCATAAAATGATTTGTTTTATTCAAAAAGTCCATATTGTCTTTATTTTTTATTTTTTTAATCTTTATTGTTGAGAGTATTAGAGATGTTCCCCCTTTTTCCACTTAGTGCCCTCCTCTACCTGGTTCCCGCCCCACCCCAGGCCTTCCCCACACTATTGTCTGTGTCCATAGGTAATGCATATATGCATGTTCTTTGCTTAATCTCTTCCTGTCTACTCCCCCTTTCCTCTGAGATTTCTGTCAGTCTATTCTGCCTCTGATTCTATTTTATTCATCAGTTTATTTTGTTCATTAGATTCCTTGCTTACTTTAATTTTTAGATTTAATTGTTGATAGATATATATTTATTGACATTTCATTGGTCATAATATTAATCTTTTTTATCTTCTTCTTTTTCTTCTTAAAAAAATATCCTTTAACATTTCATATAATGCTGGTTTGGAGGTGATGAACTCCTTTAGCTTTTTCTTGTATGTGAAGCTCCTTAACTGACCTTCAATTCTACATGATAACTTTTCTGGATAGAGTAATCTTGGTTCTATTCATCACTTTGAATATTTCTTGCCATTCCATTCTGGCCTGCAAAGTTTCTGTTAAGAAATCAGCTGACAGTCTCTTGTAGGTAACTAACTGCTTTTCTCTTGCTGCTTTTAAGATTCTCTCTTTGTCCTTAACCCTTAACATTTTAATTATGATGTGTCTTGGTGTGGGCCTTTTTGTGTTCATCTTGTTTGGGACTCTCCGTACTTCCCGGACTTCACCAGGTGGGGGAAGTTTTCTGTCATTATTTCTTCAAATAGGTTTTCAATATCTTGCTCTCTCTCTCTCTTCTTCTCCTTCTGTCATCCCCATAATGCAAATGTTGGTACATTTGAAGTTGTCTCAGAGGCTCCTTACTCTATCTACATTTTTTTTGTTATTTTTTTCTTTTTGTTCTTCTGATTGGGTATTTTTGCTTCTTCTTATTCCAATTTGATTATTTGATTCTTGGCATCTCTACTTTACTGTAGATAATTTATGCTGTATTTCAGTTACTGTAGTCTTCATTCTGACTGGTCCTTTTTCATGTCTTTGATGTACTCACTAATTTCCTTTAAATTCTTACTAAGATCCTTGAAATTCTCACTAAGTCCCTTGAAGTTCTCATTCATTAAGATCCTTGAACAGCCTTATAATCATAGTTTTGAACTCTATATATAGTAGTTTGCTTGTTTCCATTTTATTTATTCTTTTTCTAAATATTTTTTTCTGTTTTTTTATTTGTGACATGTTTCTTTGTCTCCACATTTTGGCTGCTTTCCTGTGTTTATTTCTGTGTATTATGTAGGGCTGCTATGTCTCCTGGAATTGGTAGAGTTGTCTTGTGTAGTAGGGTCCAGTGGCTCAGCCTCCCCAGTCACCTGAGCTAGGAACTCTAGGTGCAACCCTGTGTGGGCTGTGTGCACAGTCTTGTTGTAGTTGAACCTTGATTGCTGTTGGTGTCACTACAAAGAATTGACCCCCAGTCAATTGGCTGTGAGGACCAGCTGTGACTACATTGGAAGAGCTGCTGTGCAGGAGACACTCCTATGGAGCATGACTTGCTTCAATGGGGCTTTGGTGCTCAATGAGTCTGCCCCTTAAGTATGTTGCTCATGGCTGTGTGGAGTTATAATCTGACATGGTCTGAAACTGTCCACCAGTGCACTTACTCTAGGTTCCCCTGAAGGTGAAAAGTCAGCCATTGCATAGGCCCTGCCTGGGGCCACCCCTTAGGAGCTACAGAGTGATCTGCAGCTGGCTGTTACTTGTATTGGGCTTGGGGGTGCCTAGGAGAGGTCAAGCTGTGTAACAAGGCAGGCTGCTGTTATTGCCCAGCTTGGGATCTCTTATTGCAAGGAATAGAAAACACTAATGCCAGCTGCTGCTTGTTTGATAGATTTTAGAAAGGTCTGAAGCCTGAGCTAGGACAGGCCATTCATATGGAAAAGCTGCTGCAAACAGCTTGGGTGAGGATGCAAATTGGATGTGGTGGGATCTTACTAGTAGGGAATCACTAGGGTGAAGCAAACAGTGTGAGCCAGGCTGATGAAAACTCAGATATGGTGCCTGCCACTGCCCTCTACAACAGGGGAGGTCTCAGCATAGGAACAATGACCTCTGCCAACTTTTGTCTGGGAGAAAGCCACCCCTAAGTTCTTGCCTGAGTGACAAGCAGTCCACTTCTTCATGGAATGTCCCTGGATCCCCTCAAGCCACTGCCCCAGCACTGGAGCTCAGAAGTGAGTCCAAGTAAATCCAAGTGCCAGCCCTTTAAGAGGAACTGCTTGGATCTCCAGCAGCCTCCATGTCACAATCCATGCTGGTTAATATAACCCTAAGTTACAGGGATTTCTCTTCCCAGCACTGAAACCCTCTGGTGTGGGGCTGGGACCCCTTGCCCCTGACAGGAGCCCTCTGCAGCCGAGATATCCTCCTTTATTAAAAACACACCACACATGAGTATTGGAACAGCCTGTTTCACGCCTCTGCCCCTCCTACCCATCTCATTGTTCTTTCTTCTTTAATTCTCTAGTTTGTAGGACTTCCATTTCAGGCTGTTATGAATGATGATTGTTCTATATTTTAGTTGTAATTTTATATGGTTGTGTAAGGTAGCAAGTACCAGTATTTAACTGCGCTGTCATCTTGGTTCTCCTCCATATATTAATAACCTCAGAAAGATATTCTTCTATATTATAACTTTTTTCCTACTTCATTTCTTTTTTTGTAGTTTTTATTTCACAGAATGCTAATTGGTCAGAAATTGGATTTTCCTTTCTGGATATTCATTATATTCCCTCTCATCCTATTCTACTTTGTTTAGTCATTCTACTTTATTAGAAAGCTGATGGAGTTTGGTCTCCAGGTCATTTTTTTTTCTTTTGCCAGCTCTCTTCTTTTCTATTTATGGTACATTTTTAATTCTGTGATGGTTTTTGGCATTCCTATATTTCTTTTACTTTCTGTCCAGTGTTTTATCTAAATCCACCTCAACCTCTTCCATATGTTCATCTCTATCATATGAACTTCATGATATCTTACATCTTATCAAGAGCATAGAATATATATACTTTTTTTTTTCAGAGTTCTTTGCCAATAGCTGGGGAGAATTTAATCCCCTTTTTCCACCTGCAATATTTTAAGCTGAAGGCCTGGTGGTTGTGTGCTACCTCTGGTTGAAATCCTCTTGCCCATCAGGAATCTAATTTGCATGTTTCTATTGAACTGGGATGAATTGACCTCTGCTGATACTGCTCCATGTGCTGAACATGAAGAGGAGAATGAGCTCCTGAGTAAGTGGATACACACACTGCTCTCCTATTCATCTTTGCTGGAGATATGTCATGCACATTGGCAGTCCTCAGAAGGAAGTATTCTATTGCTCCTTCTTCTTTCCATCATCTCTGCTATTGAGCTGAATCCCAAAATGCAGTGAATTGCCATATGAAAATTTTTACCAAGTAACAGTGTCCTTAGTGGATGTAGCAAAATGGAAATTGCAATTGAGTAGCTAAAAGTGGGGAGTGACTGTGTAAGGAAAGACTTGAGCATATCAGAAACAAATCCTCTTACTGGGGGTTGGTGGACAGGCTTTCTGTTTGACCCCTGGGACCAGGTCTCTGAGGAAGAACCACACAGATGGGGCAAATGCAACCAGCTTCCTTCTTCCCCTCTCTCTAGACTGCTCTTGTTTCAGAGCTTTAAAGAAGAGCATTTTTAAAAATATATTTTTATTGATTTCAGAGAGGAAGAGAGAGGGGGAGAGATAGAAACATCAATGATGAGAGAGATCAGCTGCCTCCTGCATGCCCTCCACTGGAGATTGAGCCTGCAACCTGGGCATGCGCCCCAACAAAGAATTAACCTGTGACCTCCTGGTTCATAGGTCAATGCCTAACCACTGAGCCACACTGACTGGGCTAGAGATGAGCGTTTTTGAAAGTTCTACACTGGACTCAGTAACCAAACTCCTTGATTTTAGTTCTAGAGGCTTTGCACCATTTCCTTCATTTCCTGGGAGTTCCCATGGAAGGTGGAACAGATAGAATTAGGCATGGGGAGCAACTCTCATTCAGAGCCTGGACATATTCTACTGTGTAAATTTTATCTTCTTGTATGGTGCATGTTTTTGTAAACTGCATCAAAGACTTTCTTGAATGAATTATGTTACAAATGAACAAAATATTTCAAACTAAACAAATAGGCCTTAGAAAACTAAGACTCGAGTGCTTGATAAAGTCAAAAGCAATTTTCAAAGTATTTGACCAAATCTATTCTTTATAATTTTACTGTAATACAAGCGCTGCTTAGCTCCATTAAATGTTTTGATTAGGGTTGATTATCTCAGTTTGCCTTCTGTTGGGCTTGTCAACAGTCTGGTTTGCCTGGGCAGCTCTCCTGGGAGGTGTGTTTTGATGAGAAACAAAACATCAAACTTGCAGTTCTTGTTAACTTGCTCTCTCAAGTTCACTCAGAAAACTAGCAAATGGGGATCTCTTATGATTCTCACAGCTGTGCTGGTCTGAGTAGAAAGTGTGTTTCTTTTAAAGGCTGATCAGAGAATAGTAAATGAACTCTACTCAGGAACTATTTCAGGCAAATGCCCTCAGTAGAAGGATCTTGGGCCCACCCCTCAACACTGGAGGCTCCTCACATTTGTCAGCTCTTCCTAGTGGGCTCTCTCCATGTTGAGACCTTTTCTCAGGTTGCTTTTTCCCTTAAAACTCCTTTCCCACAAGAGCGTATCTGCCAGGTGCAGTGGAGTCCTGCTCCATGCATCAGTAGGCTCCTGACATCAAAGGGAGCCCACCAAAACCAAAATGGCCTTTCTCTCCCAGTATTTGCTTTGGAATTCACGAACGCCAGACCCAAGGAACATGATGACAACCTAAAAGCCTGTGATTAATTTATGCTGGTCCCCAAGCCTTTGCCCCTCAGTGCCACATGGTGAAGCAGTTACCAGCACCTGGTTTTGCTCCATAACCAGACAGCCCTTCCAGGAATTTCAGTCATCATCTGAATAGAAATAGGCTTGAGTGTGTGCATTCTTATATGCTATTTTATGCAACCTCTTTTATCCATTCCCTCACTGAGATCCCGTGCATAAGCAACCCTACTTACCAACAGATTATTTACACATGTAATTGGTTGCTTTTTTCAACCCGTTGTCTAATGCTCCCTGTTTCAATGTTTTTGTACAAGTACAAGGCTAAAATGGCAGGAAATGGGAACTGTCCAAAGGAGAAGTAACTGATAAATGAGACCGTGTCAGGCTATTTACATACATGAAACAATATAATCAAAGGAATGAAGTGACTCTGCAAAATTTCAAGTTGTATTAAGTCAGTAGTGCTTATTCTTTTGGCCAAACCAAAGTTTTTGAAATATATTATTTATTATCTTTGGTTTGAAAAGAACCAATATATATGAGAAAACATTTATTGTAATTGTTTAAACAATATGTATAATTGGCCCTGGTTGGGTAGCTCAGTTGGTTAGAGCCAAGGTTACAGGTTTGATCCCCTGTCAGAGCACAAATGGGAAGCAACCAATGAACATGAAGCAACCACTGAATGCATAAACAGGTGGAAGAACAAATCTCTCTCTCTATCTCTCTCTCTCTCAAATCAATGACTAAACATTTTTTTAAAGAATATATATAATTGAATGTGTTTTTCTGCTGGAAAGTATAGAAACTTCACACAACAGGGCACAAATCATATTATAGGGTTTTTCATTAAAGTCTTAAAGAATGTTATTTGTTATTTCGGTCAATGTCAGAGTGAGGAAAGGCTGTATAGAATGGAAGAAAAGCATTATGTCAACTTTTCTCTATAGAAAATTAGTTGTATTTCTGGGGTCACATTTTTAAATGGCCTCATGTGCCCTCAGTCGTCTGTAAAATGAGAGGTCACACCTGAGAAGATGGGGTGTATACTCTTGACTGGAGCACCTCAACTACTGGGGCTTGGCCTGGATACTGAAGTTTTTCCAGTCAGAGATCTCAGTTGTAGAGAAGTCTTGACCTGTGCTGGTCACTATAACATGGTAAGATATCTCCACCCCGAGCCACAGAAGACTCAAGTTTTCCCAGGGTGGCTTTCCATGCAGATCGGGGTAAAAAATCATCCTTTAAACTCTGGCCTCAAGAAAAATTCAGTGTTCTAGGATTGTGCTTATCCAACTGTGCTGATTCTGGGTCATGGCCAAGAAAAGGGGGATTGTTATGAACTCCAAGTACAATTACCAAGCAATAGACACATCACCCAAACCATGACAAAAGGCATCGTCCCAGGGCTCTGCTCTCCTTGACATAAAAGTACTGACAACTTCTCAATAAAGAGCCTTTATCTGAGTAAATCTGCAGGTCATCCTGAAATAAGTTAGCCATGGGTCTTCATCAAAGTTTAGATTACAATGTCACAACAGAAGTATCTGGTTAACATAGCTCAGCAGCAATCTGAGATATGGCTAGAGCCTTTAAGCTGTCTTTTTAACTGTGGCCATCTGCTGTGGAGCCTCAGAATACCCCGTTTTCATTCTGGGTTCCTGAAAACAACAGAGATGGCTAATGTGAAGGCCCACCTGAGGGAAGCCCAAGTTTCATGTACCACCTAAATTTTACCCTGGAAAGGATGAGGCTAATTAAAAGAAGTCTTTATTGTTGAAAGTATTACATAGGTCTTCCTTTCCCCTGCCCACCCCATTAACCTCTTCCAGCCTACTTCCATCCCCATCCCCATTGTCTGTGTCCATCAGATATGCAAATATGCATACAAGTTCATTGGTTGATCTCTTCCCACCCACCCTCCCCTGCCTTCCCTCTGAGGTTCAACAGTCTGTTCATGTTTCTATGTCTCTGGGTATGAGTGAGATCATGTGATACTTGTCTTTCTCTGACTGGCTTATTTCATTCAGCATAATACTCTCAAGGTAGGATGGGGCTATTTTAAGTGTTTCCAGCTTGTTCCAGTTTGTGGGATGGGAGAGAATTTGTGGATCTTGCCATGGAGTTTGGAAGTCTCTAGGAAGGACAGTTTCCCCTCACTGACTCCACTTCCTCACCTCCCTTTCATGACCTTTCTCACCCTCATCAGCCCCCTACCCATGTATCCACATTCACCGTGCTTTAGCAAAACTTCCTGGGCACTTGCCCAGTCCTCTTTGTGTTTGCCTTCTCAGTAAGGCATTAGATGCCACCCCTTCTTTGAACCTTCTTCACCTGTGCTTCTGTGAAGGACAAACTCCAGTTCTCTCCCACCTCTCTGGTATCTCCTTCCTTATGCCCTCTGTGGGCTTCTCTTCCTCACTTGCCTAATAAAGCTTAGCTTTTCTCTGTCCTCAAAGCTCTTTTTCTCTCCTGCATACTGTGCCCAGATGGACCCATACATACCCACCTCCCATACACTGTGAGGACTTCTGAATCCCTATCTCCATTAGACTCACACCCTTTCTCTGGATTCATATTCTCAACTGTATGCTTCATGTGCATAAATTTCATTGTATGTGAATTTCATCTCAATAAAGTTAAAAAAAGAAAAAAGTAAATGTCATCCCCTGATATACTACCACACATGGCATGTTAGCCTCTCCACATTCTGGCTAAAATTTACAGTTTTAGCACCAACTTACTTCTACCAGCTCATTACATTTCAGATTAGCAAATCATGCCTACATTTTAAATCATTCCCTAAATTAGATGTTTCCACATGGCCCCTTTTATATATATACTAGAGGTCTGGTGCACAAAATTCATGCACAGGGGTGAGGGGGTCCCTCAGCCTAGCCTACATCCTCTCCAATCTGGGACCCCTTGGGGAAGTCCGACTGCCAGTTTAGACCCGATCAATTGGGCCTAAACCGGTAGTCGGACATCCCTCTCGCAATCCGGGACTGCTGGCTCCTAACAGCTCACCTTCCTGCCTGCCTGATCACCCCTAACCACTCTGCTTGCCTGCCTGATTGCCCCCAATTTCTCTCCCCTGCCAGTCTGGTCACCCCTAACTGCTCTCCCCTGCTGGCCTGGTTGCCCCCAACTGCTCTCCCCTGCTGGTCTGATCACCCCTAACCGCCTCTGTCTCGGCCCCTGCCACCATGGCTTTGTCCAGAAAGACGTCTGGAAGGATGTCCGGAAGATGTCCAGTCTAATTAGCATATTATCCTTTTATTAGTATAGATCAGTGGTCGACAAACTGCGGCTTGCAAGCCACATGCGGCTTGTGAGCCGCAGTTTGCCGCGCTGTTGACTAATGAGTTTGCCAACCACTGGGATAGGAGCTTAATCACAAGGAACAACAACAGCCTGTAATTATTGGAATTGAGAGTCTAGGTTAGTGGTCGGCAAACTCAGTCTACAGAGTGGCAAACTGCGGCTCGCAAGCTGCATATGGCTCGCGAGCCGCAGTTTGCCGACCACTGGTATAGATTATTGATTTCAGAGAGGAAGGGAGAGGGAGAAAGAGATAGAAACATCAGTGATGAGAATCATTGATCAGCTGCCTCCTGCAAGCCCCTTACTGGGGATGGAGCCCACAACCCATACATGTGGCCTGACCAGGAATCAAACTGTGACCTTCTGGCTCATGGGTTGATGCTCAACCACCAAGCCACACTGGCTGGGCTCTCGTGGCCCCTTTTGTTTGCACACACTATTTCCTATTTCTGGAATACCTTGCCCTCCAACCTCTTGGTTTTCTGGTCAACACCCAGTCATTCTTTAGTACCTCTTCCAACCACAGGAGGCATTTGATTCCTCTGCATCGGATTCCCTCACAGTGCTGATCTCAGGAGGCAATCTAAGAATTCAAGTTTAGGGCTTTTTCTGAATGACAGGGATCAAGGGTAGAAGAAAAGAGAGACTGTAAAATTGCACAGGTCTGGATTTCAATCTCAGATCTGTCCCTGTGTTACTCTGGGCAAATAAATTGGCCTCTGAGTGTGAGCTTCATATTTATAAAAACAAGATTAACACTATACACCCAATAAATTGCTTTGGGAGAATTATATGGGATGAGGTCCTTCAGGTGATTGGTACACTCAATAAAAGTTAACTTTCTTTGTTTCTTCCTCTACCTTGACTATTTCTGTATGTTTGTCCACATTTAAATGTCTGTTATTGAGTGGGTCATCTATAAATGTTTTCTTGAATGAATGAATGAATGAATGAATGAATGATTTTTTCCTAGTGCCAGTTGTGGACCACCTCTTCTGGGTAGGTGCTCCTGAATTGCTCTCTTTACATACCACAATAGGATTAACGGAGGGCCTGAAAAGTTGATATTGTTACAAGTTACTATGCTCTACTGCTACTGATGACTATGATGGTAATAGAATGAATAAACACTATGCAAGACTTCATAAAGAGCCTTCACCCAGGAAAACCAAATCAAATCAAATCAAACCATTAGAAACATCAAGGAAATTTAGTAAAACATCCTTCAGTAAAATGGCAGATTAAAATTTCATAATATTTCCTAAACATAAGCAACAAGTATTTAGAAAATAAAATTCAAGAAGATGAATATATATAATTTTATGTGTTTCAAACATTTTTGAAAGGATGGGGATGAATACGGGGAGAGAGGATTTATCTTCTTTTTATTCTCTTTTGTATTTAAATTGTCAACTATGTGCAGATATTTTCTCAATAAAAACTCTAGTTTATTTTAAAATGGAATTATAAAAAGAATTCTATTTCTTAGGCTCCTTTTTCCTCAATTAATACAAAGTTATTTGTCAATTTATGAAGTATGCTTTTTAAGTTAGGTGATATTTGATCACCTTTGAAATATATTCTTTAAAATACATTCATGTACATTATCTGCATTTTTAGACACAACCCCTTCTGACATGGATTTAACCTTCTGCTTTATTACAGAAGCTGAGTTTGCCAACACTTTAATAGCCCATGTCCCTCTGAGCTGTTTTCCACAAGAGGAATGATACCCCCCCTCCCACCGAGTCACATCTCACCTCCAGAAGTCCTCTGGGTCTGCTGCAGCTGCTGCCTTTAACATGAGGTCCAGGGCTCTGGAAGGACCTCACCTTCTCTCTCCCTCACCTGGGACTGAGGGTTTCAGCAGGAAGTCAATGCATTTGGAACAGAAGGATTCACATTTCACTTGCTCAGGGTAAGCTTTCTTTGCCTACATAGCAACCCAGAAGCACACAAGGCTCAGCCAGCGTTAGCTTCTCAAGGCCGATAATCCCATGACACTCCACATTCTTGTCACCCTGGGTCCCAATCTGTGATACAGGCCCCTCTCTTGCTCTCTACTGGTCAGATGTTCTCCAGCCATATCACTCTGCCTCTCCCCACTGCTGCATGGCCCTACCACACCACCACATTCCTTCTTTCCTTTTAAAAAAATTTTTTTTAATTTATTGACTTGAGAGAGAGAGAAAGGAGGGGAGGGAGGGAGAGAAATTGAGAGAGAAACATTGATTCTCTGCCCCATCCACCCATGTACTCACTGATTGCTTCCTCTATATGCCCTAACCAGAAGTCGAACCTGCAACCTTGGCATATCGGGACGAGGCGCTAACTAACTGAGCTACCTGGCCAAGTCTCTTCATGATAGATACTATCAGCTATGCCCTTAACCTCTTCACAGGAAAGATCAGCACTCCCATCTGGACTGAAACGTAACACTGCACTGAGAACCCCTCCTCCCCATGGTCTTCTCAAGTGCACAGATACCCCCACTGATCTTAACAGATGGGACGCTGGCATTCTCTCTGCCAGTCTTATGCCCATTCTTCTTTCTTCTTTGTACCATATGTCCCTCATTGGCTGCCATCACCCTTGTCTTCGTTCCCTTCATTATTTTATTGAAGATTGTACTGCATCATTACCTTTCTCTCATTGCCTCACCCTGCCAGTGGTCCTTACCATCATCTTCACTCACCTCAGCCCCAGCCTATCACTCAACACCAGTTTCCTTTAGCTACCTGCTCCTGCAGTCTATGGAGTAGAGGTGCCCTCCACTGGTACCGCCTCACCTCAGGCATTTTAATTCCAACCCAAAGAGAAGCACAAGCTTGAAAATTTTAGAAGAAAACTGGAAATTAAAAAAAAAAAAAAGTGGTAGGCAGATTTGAAAAGTACAGACTATGGCTTTTTTTTTTTTTTTTTTTTTTTTTTTTTTTTGCCTATTAGCCTTTGGGACAAAAATCTTTAATCCATACTGTCAACCCTAAGACCTTCACTATGCTAGCTTCTGTGCATGTCATCACCCTCATCCACTCATGCTTCTCCTTCCTATCTGAAGTCCAGCCATGCTAACCTAACCATGGCTCCACAAGACTCTCTTTCGTCACTGTGCTTTGAATATAGGACTCTTTTTGGTTAGATCCCTTACCTTCCCCCAAATTCCTCCTGACCAATCTACTCATTTTGCAACACTTGGCACTGTTGTAACTTAATGAAAACCCTTCAGATTAAGGGTGAGACTAAAAAGGAAGACAGCTATAATTAGAGTGTATGCCATTGTAATAGTTTCTTTACATTTTATATTCTTTGCTATGTGCCGAACTTCTATTAAATAATACAATTGTCTATTATAGAACTATAGAAACTGTAAAGTGAAGAAGTTAAATAACCTTCACACCTAGGGAATAACTGGCAAAGTTGAATTTTAAATAATGCCATTAGTCTAGTATTAATTGGAGCCAGTGTTAGACCACATAATTAGCCTTAATTCTATTTATAACTTGAAATATTTTTTTAAAATTTACAATCAGAAAGACAATTTATTGTATGAAAATAAGTTATCTATGATGGATAAAAAAACTAGAAACCATTGTATCTTTCAGGTACCTTCTAGATATGTCTTCTTGATATTCAATACCCACCTGTCTGAGCCACTCTCCCCCTACCTCCCCTTGCTATAATCATAAGTGGGCAAAACCTGGAAACTATATGCCCAGTCCCTTGGAAATCCAGCAGGAGGCCTCCTCAACAAGAGAAGGCCTCCTACAAAACTGGAAGGCAGAAGGAAAGAGGAGCCATCAAATGCTCCACAGCCGTTGAAAGCAGGCAGGTGCCTTTGGCAGACAGCAGTGATGGGGTTTTCCTCTGCCATGGGGCATCATTGGGGAGTGCCCCACTTCAGGGCTGTCCTCAACTTCAGGGCTATGGCCTCTCAGATGTTCAAGCTCCCAGCCCCTCAGGCATCCTTGTGAGAGCACTCCCTCAGGTACTGGAGATAGCAGAGACCATAGAGACCTCTGCCCTTCCACAATTTCCAAAGGCAGCCCCATTCTTTCCTGACCCCAGGTTGCCTAATCCTAATATGTATAAAGCCAGGGGCCATCATGACCTAAATGGCCAGATGAATGACCCAACAGCAGGTTGCGTGGGGAGACCAGGCCGGGGGGGAGGGGGGAGGAGTTGGGGGCAACCAGGCTGGAAGCAGGGGAAGTTGGGGGCGATCAGGCTGGTGAGGGGGGCAGTTAGGGGCAACCAGGCTGGCAGGGGAAAGCAGTTGGGGGCAACCAGGCTGGCAGGGGAGAGCAGTTAGGGGTGACCAGGCTAGCAGGGGAAAGCAGTTGGGGGTGACCAGGCTGGCGGGGGGGGGGGGGGGGAGCGATCAGGCAGGCAGGCATAGTGGTTAGGGGTGATCAGGCAGGCAGGAAGGTGAGCTGTTAGGAGTCAGCAGTCCCGGATTGCAAGAGGGATGTCTGACTACCAGTTTAGGCCTGATTGATCAGGCCTAAACCAGCAGTTGGACTTCTCTGAGGGGTCCCAGATTGGAGAGGATGCAGGCCGGGCTGAGGGGCCCTCCCATCCCCGTGCACAAATTTTGTGCACCAGGCCTCTAGTATATATATAAAAGCAGCTATGTGGAAACATCTAATTTAGGGAATGATTTAAAATGTAGGCATGACTTGCTAATCTGAAATGTAATGAACTGGTAGAAGTAAATTGGTGTTAAAACTGTAAATTTTAGCCAGAATGTGAGGGGCTAACATGCCATGTGTGGTAGATCAATACAACAATAGTATATCAGGGGATGACATTTACTCTTTTCTTTTTTTAACTTTATTAAGATGTAATTCACATACGATGAAATTTATGCACATGAAGCATACAGGGGTGTTTTAAGGGTGATCAGGCTGGTAGTGGGGGAGTTAGGGGCAACCAGGCAGGCAGGCAGGTAAGGAGTTAGGAGCCAGCAGTCCCGGATTGTGAGAGGGATATTCGACTGCCAGTTTAGGCCCAATCCCCAGGATCAGGCCTAAACCGGCAGTCAGACATCCCCTGAGGGGTCCCGGATTGCAGAGGGTACAGGCTGGGCTGAGGGGAGCCCCCCTTCATGCATGAATTTCATGCACCAGGCCTCTAGTTCTCTAATAATCTACTACTAACCTTTTATTCTCTGAAATACCTAGAGTGGTACTTGGATTCCTGACTAAACCCCTACTGGAAAAATCTACATAGCCTACTTATTTCTTAATACATAAAATTTTCCTAAGCAATGACAACTGCAGTTCATGGGTGGAATTAAATAATCTGCAAATAGCAGAAGAGAAAAGAGGTGTTTCAATTTAGATAGGTTTCAGATATATATTTTCCCATTTTAGAACACGCATTTTGTATACATTATGAAAGAACTAATTCTACTATGCTAATGTGAACAATATTAACAGTTTTATTTTGTGCCTCACCCAGCTCGCCTTACCTGAATATCCTGGGTATGAATTTCATTATAACCCATGGAATGCTCTGTCCGGGGCAAGATTGTCTGTGTGATGAGCTTACTCCCATTAGGACTGCAAGGAAAGACTGCATCTGAGCACCACTCCCACAGACTGGACTTACTGTATTTAAATAAAACCTGGGGGTGTTTTTAGTTTTTATTATTGACAGTATTACGTAGGTCCCCCTTTCCCCCCCCTTCCAAACCCTCCCCCAATTTATGGCCTGTGGGCCAAGAAATATAAAAAGACCTGCCATTAGATAAATCCTTAAATCTATTATGCTTTTATCATATGGAGTGAAAGATGAGGAGAAGGTACTTTCCCCTGAGGTAACAGGATCTGAAAGATTTTTTTTGTACTGTGTTAGGAGATAAAGCATATCTCTTCCAGACATCTAACACTACTTAGTTCTATGCATTAGAAATCCATTCCCACCAGGAGGCCTCCTCTAGTTCCAGAGTGGTCCCACTGGTTTCCTATGCAGATCCAGGCCAGTAAGAGCATCGCACCCTCCTGGTGGGAGTGGGGCAGTAGTGGTGGGGGTCTCTCTGCTGCCCACTCGGAACCTCCTGGGTGTGCTGAGCTGCCTCATTTGTGCACAAGGATGTATGGTTCCTCCTTCCTCACTTCCTCTCTCTCTCTTCTTCCCTCACTTTCCCTTCTTCCCTCTCATTCTCCCTCTCTCCCTCCTCCTCCTTTCAGTTGTTTCTAAGCATCTTCTGTGTGTGTGTTGCTGTAACTGGGTGTCAGGGATGTTCTGTTGATCAGGACCCAGTACACCTCTTCAAAACCCAGACCCTGTTGGAGAAGACAGTCAAGAATTGGTGATTACAGGGCAGTTTGATGCATGCTATACCAGGAATAAGAACAGGACCCTTCTCGGCACATAGAAGGGGCAGCTAGCCTGTCTAGGGCAATCTTATCCAACAGAAATATAATGTGAACCACATATGTAATCTTCAATTTTCTTGTAGTTACAATATTTTTAGCTTTAAAATTTCAATTAACTTTAATAATATATATTATTTAACTAAATATATCCAAAATATTATCATTTCAACATGTAATTGATATAAAAATTATGCTAAATCTGCTATATAGTTTATACTTACAACTTAGAAATTGTTTTCCAATCACACTAGTCACATTTCAGGTGGCTTCTGCCTTGGACAGTGGGTCTGGGGAGGTGGGGAGGAGCTCCCTAAAGGCCATGGCTCTACTGAGCTAAGGGGGACTTAGGTAGGAGGAGAGAGAAGAAAGGGCACTCCATGGAGACAAGCGCATGTGGGATAGGGAAGGGAGGCTGGGGAAGGCACATGGAGAATGACAAGCGGAAGCAGGTGAGATCAACGTGAAGTGTTTGTGCAAAAGAAATCTGAACTTCCTCCTGTGGTCAGTAGGAACCCCACATGTTTACTGAGTAGTGACTTGGTCAAGAGAGCATTTTTAGAATAATCTAGAAAGACATCCATAGTGTAGAGGGAGAATGAAGAGTGGAGAGAAGGACCAGAGTCAGGAAGCCTCCTAGAAAGCTGCCAAAATCATCCAGGCTGCAGATTATGGTGTCTTGCATGAAGCCAGTGGCTGGAGGATAAGAAAAATGAACGCAAAAGTGATTCAATGAATGGGAATAAAAGAATCTGATGACAGAAGGAGGAAAACTTGGGTGCCTCTGGCTTGGAACGTGTGTGTGTGTGATGCTGCTCAGTGAGATGGAGCACAGAGGAGGGCAGGTTCTGGGGCAAATGGGGGTTTTCTTTGGAAAATGCTACATTTGAGGTTTGTCTTAGCTGGGGCCCCCATAACAAAATACCACAGACTGGGGTTCTTAAACAACAGATATTTATTCCTCACAGTTCTGGAGGCTGGAATTCTAGGAACACGGTGCTGGCAGACTGTTTCTGGTGAGAGCATATTTTTCTGGCTTGTAGATGGCCAGTTACTCTTTGGGCTTCACATGGCCAAGAATGAGGGAGAGGAGAGAACTTTCTGGTGTCCCTCTTTAATGACTCCTGCAAGATTAGAGCCCCACCTTCAGGACCTCAGTTTACTTTAATTACTTCCTTATAGGTCTCATCTCCAAACAGTCACATTGGGGGTTAGGAGATAAAACATATGAATTTGGGGAGACAATTCCATCCGTAACAAGATTGTTGGAAGCCATCTGAGTGGAGAAGCTACATGGAGGATTCAGCCTGGGGTTACGGAACAAGGTCTGGGCTGGAAAGTGGTGTCACCAGTGTCCTACTTGCGCCATCCCAGGTCCTACTTCACAACATGCCTGCCTGACTCACTCAGACTTCCAGCATTACTCATAGGTCCTTGCCAGGAGCCACCAATTGCTCCTTACTGTTTTCTGCTCTTTGCAAATGCCTTTTTCTAAAAGGAAGTCACAGAATAAAGTCCTGCTGTTTGCAAAGTAAAGGTCTCATACTGACACTCAAGGCCCTTGACCTGGGCCATTCTTCATCACAAAGCTTCTATTATAAGCACAAAGCCCTTCACATTACTCCCAAACCCTCTGTTCCTTCCCCATCTCTGCCCACATAAAATGTGGGCTCCTCTCTCTGAATAGTGCACTCCTCTGGCCTAGGACCCCAAAACCAAGGCCAGGCTGATGGCTTTGGCAGATGTTTACCATCACTGCTACCCATGCCATGCAGGAAAGGGCGTAACATCATTTTATGTGATTCCCCAAAGCAAAGCCAAGACCAGTGGAGGAAAGTTGGAGGTAAGCTGATGTTACCCGTCCACAGAAGCCCGCTGCAGGACAATGTTTCTTCCAGTTGAATGCCTCTGCAGAACTCCTGGATCTTGCAGGTTCTCACTCAGTGGGTCCAGGGTGGGCCTGAAGCTTTGCATTTCTAAAAAGATGATATAGATCCTGTGACCTACAGGTTCCACTTTGAGTGACACTTCTCTTCAAGACTTACCCAGAAATACCTCAAACCTGAGCGAATTCCCTGGCATGGGAGGTGTTTAAAAACAGGCTATGTGGCCCTCGCTGGTTTGGCTCGGTAGATAGCACATCGGCCTGAGGACTGAAGGGTCCAGGGTTTGATCCTGGTCAAGGGCACATGCTTGTTTTGTGGGCTCGATTCCCAGTAGGCAGGGGGCAGCTGATCAATGATTCTGTCTCATCATTGATGTTTCTCTCTCTCTCGCTCTCTCCCTACCTCTCTTAAAACAATAAAAATATATTTAAAAAAATAAAAATGAATAAATAAAATACAGTCTGGGTGGCCATGGGTTGCTCTTAAAGGAGATTTCTGCTCTGAGATTCAGAGATCTGTGATTCTTCTGGGGTTAAAATTATCTCTGAGGACAGCCTGGGAGATCTCTATCCCTCTCCATGGAGAGTGTTCACTAGGGAGACCAGGGCTGAGAATAACCAGGGAGGTTACTCCGCCTTCATTGCCGGCCCTGTCTTCTCCGAGGGCTGTAGAATAAAATGCCTCTTGGCCATCTACACGCCTTCCTTTGTGACTCTCTTGTCACATCTCTCCTAGCCTTAAAAATGCACTTCCAGACTGCAGCCAGGAAGCAGAGATGGCCCAGGGCCCCAGTTGATGGCTCTGCAGCCCAGGCTGCACATGGGTGGCAGGGAGAGCAAGGCCTGGCCTGCTCCCAGGAACCTGAGACTCCCAGAGGGTCCAAGATACTTCCTCCCAACCTTCTCCTTTTCATACTTCCTTATCAGTTCCCTCCCTCTATTCTCCCCTCACCCTCATTTTCCTAATAAAGCCCTCCCAAGATTAATGTAGTCACCTGCTGCTATCAAAGGGCCTGGTTGATCCCATGTCCTTGACCAGTTTTTTCTTTAGTTTGGGGGTTGGTTTGTTTCTTGAGCATTGGTGCTTTTCATAGAGGGCAGGAAAAAAATATGCCAACTAAACCTTGGATAAGGTAACAGTAAGCACCCAACTTTTTAGAGGAAAAAAAAGTTTAAAAAATGAGGAAACTTTATGGGACCTTTGTGATAACATGAAGCATATCAACACCTGCATTATAGCAGTACCAGATGACAAAGACAGAGCAAGGGTTCAAGAACCTATTGGAAGATATAATGAAAAATTACCTAACCTAGTGAAGGAAAAAGACACAAGTCCAGAAAGCACAGAGAGTCAAAAAAGATGAACCCAAAAGAGGTTCACACCAAGACACATCATAATTAAAATGTTAGAGGTTAGAGACAAAAAGAGCATTTTAAAAGCAACAAGAGAAAGATAGTTATCTATAAGGGAGATCCCATAAGACTGTCAGCTGATTTCCCAACAGAAACATTTCAGGCCAGAAGGGATTGACATGAAATATTCAAAGTTCTGGTGAGCAAGCACCTACAACCAAGACTACTTTGCCCAGCAAAGCTATTATTTAAAATTGAAGGGGAAATAAAGCTCTTCCCTGAAACTAAAAAGCTAAAGAAGTTTATTACCACCAAACTAGTATTATAATAAATGTTAAAAGGATACCCAAAGAAGAAAACAAAACAGGGGAACATAGTTATAAAGAATAATATGGTGAGTGCAGAATCTCAGAGGGAAGGTATTTGGAGGTAATCAACCAAATATCTTGTATGTATATATGCATAACCCATAGACACAGATAATAGGGTGCTGAAGGCCTGGCGGGGGAGCAGGTTGGAGGGAGTCAATGGGGGGAAAAATGGGACACTTTAAATGTAAATGGCTTAAATGCTCCAGTCAAAAGACAAAAGGTAGCTGAATGGATAAGAAAACAAGACCCATATACATGGTGTCTACAAGAGACCCATCTCAGAATGGAAGATACACAGAGATTAAAAGTCAGGAGATTGAAAAACATATTACATGCAAATAAAAATACAAAAATATTTTTAAAAAGCTGGGCTAGCTATAGTTATAATTATATCAGACAAAATAGACTTTAAAACAAAGGCTATAGTAAGAGACAAAGAAGGGAACTACATAATAATAAAGGGAGCACTGAAACAAGAGGATATAACCCTTGTAAACATTTATGCAACAAACATGAGAGAACCTAATTATGGAGAGCAAATCTTGATGAACATAAAGGAAGAGATCAATAGTAATGCAGTCATAGTAGGAAATTTAACACCCCATTGACATTATGGATAGATCTTCCAGACAGAACATTAACAAGAAACAGCAGCCTTAAATCACATACTAGATCAGATAAGATTTAATTGATATCTTTAGAGCACGTTACACAAAAGCATCAGAATACACATTCTTTTCAAGTGTACATGGGTCATTTTCTGGGATAGACCACATGTTAGGACACAAAACAAGTCTCAATAAATTTTAAATGTTTGAAATCATATAAAGCATCTTCTCTGACAATAAAGGTATGAAACCAGAAATTAATCAGAAAAATAACTAAAAGCACACAATACATGGATACTAAATAACATGTTACTAAATAATGAATGAGTTAACAATATGATCAAGGAAAAAATCAAAAGATTCCTTGAAATAAATGAAAATAAGAACACATTAAACCAAAATGGGACTTAGTGAAAAAGTCTTAAGATAGAAATTAATAGCATTACAGGTCTACCTCAAGAAACAAGAGAAATCTCAAATAAACAATTTAACTTTACACTTAAAGGTATTAGAAAAAGAAGACAAATGTAACCTAAAATGATTAGAGAAAGGAAATATTAAAAATTAGAGCAAAAATTAAGAATCAGTGTGTTTTTAATGAAAGTGAGTGACAGGTTATGGCAATGACAAGCATGCAGTATTTGTTCAAAATATCGCTTGAGCAAATGTATGGATAAATTAAATGCAACATGAACTAACCTCTTTCATACATTAGCCATGAATCTTATTGAATTGGGAAGAAATAGGCCATCTACAAATATCTTACCTAACAATAGAGAAACATGTAAATTGACTGTACCTCCGCTATGCACACAGCCAATCAGAGTGAGTATGCAAATTAACCCAACAAAGATGGAAGTTAATTTGCATACATACCTGGGTCCCGGGCACCCAGGTCACTCCCAGACAGCCATGGGAGGGGCCGAGCCTACGATCAGAGGGGGGGGGGGGGGCCGGGGGGCATGGGGGAGGCTTCCCAAGCCTAAAACCTGGGGCTTGGAAAGGGGCCGAGCGGGCGACCATCCGGAAGTCAGCGCTGGGTTGCCCAGTTGCAGCCTGATGACCCAACACTGACTGCCCAGGTGGCTGAGACCCAGAAAGTGAGTCAGGGTCTGATCTGCAGCCTCAGTGGAAGCTGTTGATCAGTGTACTTACCTCTCTCTTTCTCTCCCTCTTTCTTTCTGATCTTAGGCAGCAGCCAGGCTTTTCTTTCTCTCCGGGGCTGGGGAGGGGGGAGGGGGCTGCTGTTAAGCCCCACCTCTTTGATCAGGCCCAGAGACAGGCCTGGAGATGCTGACTGGCATAGGAACCAACCAATCAGAACCAAAAGTGGGTGCTATGAGGAGCCAATAGCTGTCTAAGAGGCAGAGCTTTTGACACTGGCATAGGAACCGACCAATCAGAACCAAATTAGCCAGCAGAGGGCAGTTGGGGGTGACATCAGGCCTGCAGGAGAGGGCAGTTAGGGGTGATCAGGCTGGCAGGCAGAAGCAGTTAGGGGCAATCAGGCAGGTAGGCATCTGAGCAGTTAGGAGCCAGTGGTCCCAGACTGTGAGAGGGATGTCTGACTGCCGATTTAGGCGCAATCCCTGGGATCAGGCCTAAAATGGCAGTCGGACATCCCGCAAGGGGTCCCCAATTGGAGAGGGTGCTGGCTGAGTTGAGGGAATCCCTGCTCCGTGCATGGATTTCATGTACCGGGCCTCTAGTTCTCTAATAAAATACTTGGTAATAGTGATTATTAACAAAAATAAAATAATTAGAGAAAAATAAATGAAATAGAGTCTAAAAAACAATACAAAAGATCAATAAAACTAAGAGATGGTTTTCTGAAAAGATAAGCAAGTTTGACAAACCTTTTTTTAAAAATATATTTTATTGATTTTTTTACAGAGAAGAAGGGAGAGGGATAGAGAGTTAGAAACATCACTGAGAGAGAAACATCAATCAGCTGCCTCCTGCACACTCCCTACTGGGTATGTGCCCACAACCAAGGTACATGCCCTTGACTGGAATCAAACCTGGGACCCTTGAGTCCACAGGCCGACGCCCTGTCCACTGAGCCAAACTGGTTAGGGAAAGTTTGAAAAACCTTTAACCAAACCAAATAAAAAGAGAGAGAGAGAGAAGACCAAAGTAAATTAAATCAGAAAGGAAAGAGGAAAGGTAACAATGAACACCAAAGAAATAAAAAGGATTGTTAGAACAATTAAAATAAGACAATCTGGAAGTAATAGACAAATTCCTAAACACATACAATATTTTTAAACTGAATTAGGAAGAATCAGAAAATCTGAATAGACCAGTTACAACTAGTGAAATTGAAACAATCATCAAAAACTCCCAACAAAGGAAGGTCCTGGACTGGATGGCTTCACAGGAAAATTTTACCAAAGAAGAACTAACAGTTATACTTCTCAAACTATTCTAAAAACATTCAAGAGAAGGAAAGAATCCCAAGCTCCTATATAAGAACAATAGTATTATTCTGATTTCAAACTAGATTAGGACACTACAAAGAAAGAAAACTATATCCCTGATAAACATATATGCTAAAGCACTCAACAAAATTTTTTGCTAACTGGATCCAGCAATACATTAAAAATATCAGACATCAAGTTAGATTTACTCCAAGGATGTGAGATTGGTACAATATCTGCAAATCAATAAATGTGATACACTACATAAACAAAATAAATTATGAAAATCACATGATCATATCAATAAGTGCATAAAAAGCACTTGCTAAAATTCAGTACCCATCTATCCTATCTAATAAAAGAGTAATATGCAAATTGACCATCACTCCAACACACAAGATGGCTGCCCCCATGTGGTCAAAGATGGCTGCCGTAAGATGGCCAGCAGGGGAGGGCAGTTGGGAGGGACCAGGCCTGCAAGGGAGAGCAGTTGGGGGTGATCAAGCCTGCAGGGGAGGGCAGTTAGGGGTGACCAGGCCAGCAGAGGAGGGAAGTTGGAGGCAACCAGGCCTGCAGGGAAAGGCAGTTGGGAGGGACCCAGGCCTGCAGGGGAGGGCAGTTAGGGGTGACCAGGCCTGTAGGAGAGGGAAGTTAGGGGCAAACAGGTTAGCATGGGAGCAGTTAGGCATCAATCAGGCTGGCAGGGGAGTGGCTAGGGGGTGATCAGGCTGGCAAGCAGAAGCGGTTAGGGGCAGTCAGGAAGGCAGGCAGGCAAGCAGTCCTGGATTGTGAGAGGGATGTCCGACTGCCCAGTAGGATCAGGCCTAAATGGGCAGTCGGACATCCCTCGAGGGGTCCCAGATTGGAGAGGGTGCAGGCTGGGCTGAGGGACACACACCCCCATGCACGAATTTCATGCACCGAGCCTCTAGTATATATATAAAATCCTAATATGCAAATAGATTGAACAGCAGAACAACTGAACAACGGTCACTATGACATGCATTGACCACCAGGGGCGGAACATGGCAGGCTTTGGTGGCAGGCAGCAGAGCAAGGAACATGGTGGACGTTGGCCACGGCAGGATGGGGGAGCAGGTGAGTGGGGGCTCCAGACCAAGGTGGGGTATTGGTCACTGTCATCGGGGCAAGCCTCTGGTGGTTACTGAAAATTCTTCACTCCTGCTTGTCGCAGTCCCACCTGATGCTCATACCTGCTGCCGGCACCTGGCACCAGTCCCAATCATTTGGCACCATCAGCAGGTGTGAGCAGTAGCTGCTGGCCCCAATCACCCCTGAGGGCTTCTCCACCTCCCCCTGTTCCTGAGGTATGATTGGGGCAGCAGCTGCCACTTTCACCTGCTCACAGCACCGGCCCTGCTCACACCTGCTGCTGGCACCAGCCTCAGTTGTTCCATGTGGTCAGCAGGTGCAAACGGGGTCAGCCCTGTCAGTGCGTGGGAGCAGTGGCAGCAGGAGCGGGGCTGCTGGCAGACAGGGGACTGGGCTCTGTGGCGGGAGGGGCCAGGCAGAGGCACAGAGGATGAGCCAAGACCCATCCCTGTGCACACCACAGCCTCACAGACCACAGGTCCTTTCAAGGTGCATGAATTTGTGCACTGGTCCCCTAGTTTATGATAAAAATTCTCAACTAAGTGGAAATAGAGGAGACATACCTCAACATAATAAAGGCCATACATGACAAGCCCACAACCAACATCATACTCAACAGGCAAAAACTAAAAGCATTTCCCTTAAGATCAGGGACAAGACAAGGATATACATTTTCACCACTCTTATTCAACATAGTACTGGAAGTCCTAGCCACAGCAATCAGACAAAATAAATGAATAAAAGGAATTCAAATTGGAAAAGAAGAAATATATCTGTCATTATTTGCAGATGATATAATATTGTATACAGAAACCTCTAAAATTTCCACACAAAAATTACTAGGATAAATGAATTCAGTAAAGTAACAGAATACAAAATAAGTATCCTTAAATCAGTTCCTTTTTTATATACCAATAATGAATTATCAGAAAGGTTAACTAAGAGAAAAATCCCATTTAAAATTGCCTTATAAAATAAAATACCTAGGAATAAATTTAACCAAAGATGTAGAAGACCTATACTCAGAACATGATACCACACTGAAGAAGGAAATTGAAGAAGCTACAAATAAGTGGAAGCATATATCATGTTCATGGTTAGGAAGAATTAACATCATTAATATGTAGATACTACCAAGGCAATCTATAGGTTCAATGCAATTCCCATCAAGATACCAATGGTGTATTTCACAGAACTAAAACAAATATTCAAAAAATTTATATGGAACCACAAAAGACCCCAAATAGCCACAGCAATCTTGAGAAAGAACAAAGTTGGAGGTACTATGCTACCTAATATCCAACTATACTACAAAGCCATAGTAATCAAAACAGCATGGTATTGGCACAAGGACGGACATGTAGATAATGAAGGAGAATAGAGAGCCCATAAATAAACCCACATCTTTATCATCAACTAATATTTGACAAAGAGGGCAAACACATACAATGGGGTAAAGATGGGTGTATTCCATAAATGGTGTTGGGAAAATTGGATAGATGTGTGCAAAAAATAAAACTGGACCATCTTTTTACCCCATACAGAAGAATAAAATCAAAATGGATTTAGACTTAAATGTTTAACTCGAAACTTTAAAAATCCTAGGAGAAAATATAGGCAGTAAAATCTCACACATTTTTTGTAGCAATATATTTTCTGAGAGATCTCCTTAGGCAAGGGAAACAAAAGAAAAAATAAACAAATGGTACTACATCAAAAAACTAAAAACTTTTTGCACAGCAAAGAAAGCCATCAACAAAATGAAAAGACAATCCAGTGAATGAAAGAACATATTCACTGATGATACATCTGATAAGGGGTTAATATCCAAATTTCATAAAGAACTTATACAATCAACACTAAAATGAGCAAACAATGCAATTAAAAAATAGGCAAAGGACCTGAATAGACACTTCTCCAAAAATGACATACAGATGGCCAATACATAAAGAAAAGACGCTCAGCATCATTAAGCATCAGATAAATGCAAATTAAAACCACAGAGATAGCATAAAAGAGATATCAGAATGCCTATCATCAATGAATCAACAAGCAACAAATGTTGGCAAAGATGTGGAGAAAAAGGAATCCTCATGCACTGCTATCGGGAGTGCAGATTGGTACAGTCACTGTGGAAAGCAATACAGAGTTACCTCAAAAAATTAAAACTGGAACTGCCTTATGACCTAGCAATTCCACTTCTGGGAATATTTGAAGAAACCATAAATACTAATTTGAAAGAATATATGCCTCCCTACGTTCATTTCAGAGTTACTTACAATAGCCAAGGTTTGGAAGCAATCCAAGTGTCCATCAGTGGATGAGTGGATAAAAAAATCTGTGGTACATTTACACAATGGAATACTACTCTGCTGGGGAAAAAAAGAAAATCTTACCTTTTGGCCCTAGCCGGCTTGGCTCGGTGGATGGAGTGTTGGCCTGTGGACTGAGGGGTTGCGGGTTTGATTCTGGTCAAGGGCATATGACTGGATTGCAGGCTCCATCCCCAGTGGGGTGCATGCAAGAGGCAGCTGATCAATGATTCTCTCTCATCATCGATGTTTCTATCTCTCCCTCTCCTTTCCTCTCTGAAATCAATAAAAATATTTTTTTTAAAAAAAGAAAAGAAAATCTTACCTTTTGTCCTAGTATAGGATGGACCTGGAGAGTATTATGCTAAATGAAATAAGGCAGTCAGAGAAAGAAAAATACCATGTGATTTCACTTACATATGGAATCTAATGACCAAAATAAACTAACAAACAAAATAAAAACAGATTCATAGATACAGAGAGCAGACTGAGAGAGCTGTCAGAGGGGAGGGGATTGGGGGACTGGGTGAAAAAGGTGAAGGGACTAAGCAAAAACAAAAACCAAAAAAAAAATCCTCATAGACACACAAAGGTATTGTGATTACCAGAAGAAAAAGTGGGTGAAGGGGAGATAGAAGAGGGTAAAGGGAGGGTAAATTGTGATGGAAGGAGACTTAATTTTGGGTGGTGAACACACAACACAATATACTCATAATGTAGTATAGAATTGTACATTTGAAACCTATGTAATTGTATTAACCAATATTAACCCAATTAATCCAATAAAAATATTTTTAAATAATGAAAAGGTAAAGTATGGGAAATGTGAACATTAACTTTATTAACATTCAGCCAAACAGACTATGGTTTTTGGTGCTTATTTGAGATAACTGTAGCACAAAAGAGATGATTTGCAGCAGTAACCAACCTGTTCAGCCTGATTTTAGCTCCAGCCCTGAGTCGTCATTTATACTTAGCTAAGTGGCCTTGGAAAAGGGACGTGGCTCCTTGGTCTTCAGCTTCCCCTTTTGTGATTAAACATGGATTTGATTGTTTGCTAGTTTACTGTGCTTCTTCCATAAATTGAAAGGGACACAGGACAAGCACTACATCTGCTCTCTCATCAATGAGCCATGTGTTGAGCACTGTCACATGGAAGAAGCTCAATATGTGATCTAACATGAACATTGGCAGCATTTGCTCAGAAGCTCAGCCACACTCAGTGGAGATGGGTGTTGCTGCTAAGCAGCCAACCAGACATACCAGGCCCAGGCAGAGCAAACGACTCTGAGACTCAAATGCATCTATGAATAAAGGTGTCTCCAGTAATCTCTTCTGCTGACATCCTGCGGCCTTTGTCTTTGGTGGCTTCACCTGATGTGAGCTATTCCACCACTAAGCCCTCTGTGCAGAGTCCTCCTCTGTGGTGAACTTGAATTTCTCCTACTCACAGCAAAAGTGCCTCCGTCTGTACTAATGCTAAAGTCCTGCTCCTGGTAGACCACTGCTGTCCCTGATGATAAATCAGAAAAAGAAACTGCAGGCTTGGGTAACAACATTATTATCCCTTCCAATGACAAATGCAAACCAGATGTTCGCAATCCACCAACATGGTCCCTCCATCCCTTTCCCACAGTTCCCAGGCTAGGAAACAAGGTAAAAGCCCATTAACAGAACATTTTCTGTTTTTAAAGATGGGTTTGATCATCTAAAATGCTGAAGTGGTCCTACTATCATTAATTCAATCAAATGACATGGGCATTATTTCACACAACAGCAAATCTGTTTCTCTGAGTCCATTTTCTTGTCTATAAAATAGAGATAAATAATATTGGCCTTGATAGCTTTCTTCACAGTGATGCTGTAGGGATCAGTGAGATCACAAAAATGAAAGTTTCTTGAAAACTTAAAAAGCTTATTATGACCCTTATTGTAACACCTATGTGTTACTGACATGTTTACAGTTCCAATAGAGAAAAAAAGAACATTCTGAAGAAGTAAGAAAATAATTTGCCTCACTGGATTCATATTCCATGAACCAGAGGGTCTGGAACCCAGTCATTCTTCAGGGAAATTCCCTCTGTGTCAGAAACAGGCAAGGATTTCCATGAGAGTGACACAAACTCCTTGCCAGTTATGCTCTAATAAAAATATTTTTTAAATTGATTTCACTTTTCAGTTCTAGTCAAGGTGGAGTATTCTCATTTCCTCCCCAAGTTATCCCTCTTTTTAAAAAATACTGGACATAACACAACAACTCAGTCATAAAAAATTAAACAGAATTATTCATGATCCAGCAATTCCTCTTTCTGGTGTATAACTAAAAGAATTCAAAACAGGGTCTTAAAAAGTACTTATACACCCATGTACATAACAGCATTATTCACCATAGCCAAAAGGTAAAAGAAACCCATGTCCATCAACAGATAAATGGATTTTTTTTTAATGTGGTACAGGAGAAAGCAAGATGGTGGCATAGGTAAACACCTAAACTGCTGCCTTGCACAACAATTTCAAAACTACAACTAAAAGACAAAATGGACATCATCCAGAACCACAGGAAGGCTCGCTGAATGGAAATTCTGCAACTAGAAGGAAAGAGAAAAGCACACTGAGACTCAGAGGAGCTGCAAGAGGCAGAGGTACTGAGACATGTGCACGGAGAGGACTGGCAATTGAGTGTGCGGCTGGCTTTCTCAAGCGGGAGGGAGACAAAAGCTCCCGACTGCGCTGAACTCCAGTTCTGGGCGAGACTCTGGGGACCCAGAGTCATATGGGGTGAAACTGGACTGTCAGGAAAGAGAAAAGCACACTGAGACTCAGAGGAACTGAGGAAGGCAAAGGTACCAAGGAGAATGCGAAGAGAGGACGGGCAACTGAGTAAGCAGCTGGCTTTCTCAAGCAGGAGGGAAACAAAAGCTCCCGACTGCTCTGAACTCCAGTTCTGGGTGAGACTCTGGGGACCCACACTCATTCGGGGAGAAACTGGACTGTCTGACAGAAGGCAGAACTCAAGGGTGGCTTTCTCTCATAGGTGCTTGCAATGATTACCACAGGACACTGAGACACAGGGGCCTATTAGGGCAGGGCTGATGGAAAACCAATGCTGTCTGCTCTACCTTGAGCCTCCGCCCCATCCAAGCTGAGCACAGAGGCTTTTGCAAGTTCTTGTCTCATAAGGGTGTCTCCAGCACAGAAGTTCTCCCAGCATAGACACAGATGATCCTCACAGCCAATTAGTCTGGAGGTCAATTCCTCCCAGTGATACCAACAACAATCAAGGCTTAACTACAACAAGACTGTGCACACAGCCCACAAAGGGGTGCACCAAGAGTGTCCACTTCAGGTAACTGGGGAGGCTGAGCCACTGGGCCCTATAGAACACCTAGCACACAAAGACACTCTATCAACTCAGGGAAGCAGCCAAAATGTGGAGACAAAGAAATAGATCACAAATGAAAGAAATGGAGGAAAGCAATCATCTGGATATAGAGTTCAAAACCAGGTTATAAGGTTTTTCAAGCATTTCCTAGAAAAGGCCAATAAATTTAGCGAGACCCTCAAGGATATGAAAAAGGACCAACTAGAAATTAAGCATACACTGACTGAAATAAAAAATATTATACAGAGATCTAACAGCAGACTAGAGGATCGCAAGAATCAAGTCAAAGATTTGAAATACAAAGAAGCAAAATCACCCAACCGGAAAAGCAAAAAGAAAAAAGAACCCAGAAATATGAAAATAGTGTAAGAAGCCTCTGGGACAACTTCAAGTGTACCAACATCAGAATTATGGGGGTGCCAGAAGAAGAGAAAGAGCAAGATACTGAAAACCTATTTGAAGAAATAATGACCAAAAACTTCCCCCACCTGGTGAAAAAAATAGACTTGTTTACAAGTCCAGGAAGCGCACAGAACCCCAAACAAAAGGAATCCAAAGAGGACCACACCAAGACACATCATAATTAAAATGCCAAGAGCAAAAGACAAAGAGAGAATATTAAAAGCAGCAAAAGAAAAACAGTTAGTTATCTACAAGGGAGCACCCATGTGACTGTCAGTGGATTTCTCAACAGAAACTACAGGCCAGACGGGAGTGGCAAGAAATATTCAAAGTGATGAATAGCAAGAACCTACAACCAAGATCACTCTACCCAGCAAAGCTATCATTCAGAATTGAAGGGCAGATAAAAAGCTTTACAAATAAGAAAAAGCTAAAGAAGTTCATCACCACCAAACCAGATTATATGAAATGCTGAAAAGTGTTCTCTAAGAAAAGGAAGAAGAAGAAAAAGGTAAAGATAAAAATTAAAAACAACAAATACATATCTATCAACAAGTGAATCTAAAAATCAAGTGAATAAAAAATCTGATGAACAGAATAAACTGGTGAATATAATAGAATCAGGGGCATAGAAAGGGAGTGGACTGACAATTCTTGGGGGAAAAGGGCTGTGGGGGTGCGGGAAGAGACTGAACAAAAACTGTACACCTATGGATGAGGACAGTGGTGGGGGAGGTAAGGACAGAGGGTGGGGTGGGAACCGGGTAGAGGGGAGCTATGGGGGAAAAAATGAGGAACAATTGTAATTATCTGAACAATAAGGATTTATTAAATTTTTTAAAAATGTGGTACATACAACATGGATGAACCTTGAAACATTATGCCAAATGAAATAAGCCAGTCACAAAAAGATACATATTCTATGATTCCACTTATATGAAGCACCTAGAATAGTAAAAATTATAGACAAAAAGCAGAATGGTGTTTGCCAGGGCCTGGGGGAGGGAATAGTGAGTTATTATGTAATGAGCATGGAGTTTTAGTTTGGAAAAATGAAAAGATCTGGATATAGATGGTGGTATGAGTTGCACATCAATGTGAATATACTTAATTCCACAGAATTGTAACTTTAAATGGTCAATTTTATGGTATGTATATTTTACCACAATAAAAGAAAATCAAACACAGGAAGAGTCTGAAGGGTGAAAAGAATAAGGCAACTTCCTAGGGACCTTGGTACTTGAGGAACAACACAGCAGTGAGGGTCCTGGGGTTTTTTTTTTCTGCCTCCGTGTGATTCAGGCACAGCACTGGCAAGCCTGCAACCTGAAACTACCAACTGGGACAGACAAAGAAACCCAAGCAATGCCTGATTTGTGGGTCTATGGGACCAGGAAATGCCTAATCACACAGAACAGAAAGTCTTCTTTTTTTAGGATAATAGTTTTTATTTATTTTTTAGACAGGCTTGCTTCATTTTATTTTATTTTTAACTAAATGTATTGGAGTGACAGTTAAGATATAGGTTTCAAGTATACATTTCTATGATACATCATCTGTATATTGTATTGTGTGCCTACCACCCAAAGTCAAATCTTCAACATAAGCAAATCAATCAAAGTGATACACCACATAAAGGATAAAAATCATATGATCACATCAATATTTGCAGAAAAATCATTTGAAAAGTTACAACATCCACTTATGATTAAAATATTCAATGAAATGGACATAGAAGGAAAAGTACCTCAACACAATAAAAGCCATATATGTCAAACCCTCAGCTGATGTCACACCCAATGGTGAAAAACTGAAAGATTTTTCTCTAAGATCGGGAACAAGACAAGAAAGTCCACGCTCACCACTCTTATTCAACATAGTTCTGGAAGTCCTGGCCAGAGCAATCAGGCAAGAAAAAGAAATAAAACTTATCTAATTTGAAAATGAGAAAGTAAAATTGTAACTTTTTACAGATGATTCCTTATATAGAAAACCCTAAACACTCCACCAAAAACTCTTAGAAACAATAAACAAATATAGTAAAGTTGCTAGATATAAAATCATTGCACAAAAATCTACTGCATTCCTATATACTAACAATGAAATTTCATGGAAAAAACAATTCCTTTTGCAAATGTATGAAAAAGAATAAAATATCTAGGAATAAGCTTAACGAAGAATGTTAAGGACCTATGCACTTAAAACTACAAAGTATTATTAAAAGAGATTGGAAAAGACACAATAAAATGAAAATATAGTTTGTGTATATGAATGAAAGAATCAACAGAGTTAAAAATAACCAAAGCAATACATTACCCAAAGCAATATACAGATTTAATGCAATCACCATCAAAATTCCAATGACATTTTTAAAGAAATAAAACCAAAAAATCATCAGAAAGTCTTTTGACAATAACTGTTTTACTCTAGCAAAATATCAGTGGAAAACAATCTTATCCCTCAACTCCCACCACAATTTAGACATGGCTTACTAGACAGCTAAACTTCCACATTTTGTATTTTGTTATCAACCATTTTGTCACTTTCAGTGACATGTAGAAACCTTCCTTCTACTTCACTCCTTTATCCCCCCCCACACACACACATGCATTTTTTAAATCGAATTATTATATTTTCTCTGCATAAATTAAACACACATCAGATGTTATAATTTTTTCTGAAATCATCAAATATAATTTTAAAACATCATAGGAAGATAGTCTACTTTATATACTCCCATTTATCCGCTTTATTATTCTTTGTCCCAAGTTTCTTTCTGTTCTAATTTTCCTTCTGGAGAAGGTCTACAGATGACAAATTCTCTTGGTTTCTTTCCTCTGAGAATATATCTATTTTTCCCTTCATTACTGAGCGGTATTTTTCACTTGGGATAGCATCATCAACCAAGAGATTCTAATAGACAGTCATGGAACACTCCAACCAAAAGCATTATGATACACATTCTTTCAAAATATGTGATTATCAACATTTTTCCCAATTTGTATATTGTATTTTCATTCTCTTTACATTTCATATTTGTGTGGTTATGCAAATCTATATTTAAGATAAAATTGTATAGTACACACACATATACATACACAAATAATGCATGTAAAAATTGTTGAAAACTGGATAAGTCAGTGCTCTAGACTAATATTGCCATGTGGAGACAGAGTAAGGAGACAATCATATTCAGTAGGAGCCATCCTAATCCAATATGACCTCATCTTAACTTACTATATCGGCAATAACCATATTTCCAACTGGCAGTTAGGACTCCAACATATACAACATGTACCATGCAAATTCCATTTTCAATATTGTGCTACAGTTATAAAAAAAAGTATCAACACTGGGGGAAGCTGGAGAAAGGGACATGGGACTCTGTGTATAATTTTTTCAACTTTCTCTGAGTCTATAATTACATCAAAAGAAGTTTTTAAAATAATTTTACTTGATAAACAGATCAAGTGAGGGTTTTACTCCATTTTTCATCTTCACTGACACATTTTTGGGGTTTTACATTTTCAACTATGTTTGACAGGGAATTAAGTTTCTTCTGTGTTTTTTCTGTGGTTTACCCTAAGTGTTTGCTGAGTATATAGCATATTTTTAAATAAGCTGGTCAGCAGCTTTGAGACTTTGTTGAGATTTCTCATTGAAATCCCTTCTAAAATTTTCACAAATAAATCACCAAATCTCCTAAGAAATGATGGATGACATTTCTCAATCCTGCAGATGGGAGAAGCCACTATAATCTAAAAAAAGATGTTCACTCCTCACCAGTCTCAAGTTACTGTGGTCTGGGCCTGGAGAAATGGTGACATTTTCCTGACCTTTAGGAAAAGCTTGAGAGATCATTCCTGATCTCAAGTGTCTGGGTTTTGTGGTTCCTGGAAATTCCTGGAAATAATCTGATGGGAACTAGGAACCATAGCTATGTAAAATGTGGCCCATTGGAGAAGGGCCCTGGGGCCCAAACCTCTCCTTCCTCACTCATCCAGATGCATGGGGCCAGAGGGACTGCCGCTGGGGAAGACCTGTGATAGCCCAGAGCCCAGGGTTGATCATCCATAAGATGGGCTCAGGATGGGATCCCGGGATGCAGGCCAATCAAGAAATCAGGCAATGGCAGAGAGAACAGGGCAGTCCTAACACTGATAAAATCCTGAGCTACATGGTGGGGGAGATAGAACTACTAGGGCACAATGTAAGCTTTTGGCCACTGTATAACCAATTCCCACAAACTCAGCAGCTTGAAACAGTGTGTGTTTATTATCTCACAGTTTCCGTAGCTCAGACATCTGGGCATTGTTTCTCATAGGCTGAAATTAAGGTGTCGGCCCAGGTATATTCCCTTCTAGGGCTCAGAGGCCACTTCCAAGCTCACATGGTTGGTGGCCAAACTCAGTTCCTTACAACTGTAGGACTATGGTCCCAGCTTTCTTGCCAGCTCAAGGTTGTTGGCCATAGGCTGCTCTCAGTTCCTAGAGGCCTCACTAACCTCCCTACCTGAGGCCCACTCACAGGCCTTCTCACAAGGTAAGCACTTGCTTCCTCGAGGCTGGCAGGAGGAGCTCTCTCATGGTTGAATGGCCAAATCCTTTTTTTTTTTTTAATTTTTTTTTATTGTTTTAGGTATTACAAATAGTAGTACATATGTCTCCTTTCCCCCCCCCTCCGCCCCCCATTGACCTCCCCCCAACCTCCCCTACCCCCCAGTACATGCCTTCACCTGCCCGTCCTCCCCGCCGCCCCAGTGTTTTGTATCCATTGGTTGTGCTTATATGCATGCGTACAAGTCCTTCGGTTGGTCTCTTACAGCCCCCCTCGCCCAACCTCCCCTGTCTTCCCAAGGTAGTTTGACAGTCTGTTCAATGCTTCTCAGCCTCTGTATCTTTTTCCAACCATTTATTTCCTTTAAAAAGTTTTGCCTTTGCAGACTAGAAATAAATATATAATAACAAAACAAAACAAAACAAAAAAATGTTTGAGTCCCAATTTCAATGTCCAACAGTTCTGAGTCCCCGTTTCAATGTCTAACAGTTCCTTATGTGTACATGTCAGCAATGATATCTGGATGGTGGGCACATGGTGGCAATGCAGGTCCGACCCTCTCTGGTTTGGTCCTAGGTAACCTGCAGTGGTGCACAGCTGCTGACTGCTGGCGTGGCAAGGCATTGTCAGCATCTTCCATCTCTGGACTGTTTTTTCCTCTTGTCTTCGTGGTTGGAGCACACCTGTCAATTCCTCTCTGTTGCAGGAATCCACCTGGTCTTGGGGTTGTTTTCTGAAAATATACAAATATATTCTTGACCACAAGTTAATAAAGGAATCTTTTTTATATAATTGATTTGGGATCCTTTTTATTTTTGTTCAAACGATTTTCCTTTGTCTTATTTAGACACCATGTGTGTTTTTAATGGCCATCTTGCTGTTAGCATTACAAATGAAAATTAATTTTGCGAAGTAAAAATTTTCTAGATGTAATTTACTTATAGGATATTTATCCTTACATGATATTGCCCTACTATCCCCCCCTTTTTTTTTATTAATAGAGGTTTTTGTAAATTTTATAATGCAGTCTTGATAACTTTAAATTTAATTTTTTTTTTTTTTTTGCCCACACATATTACTGCTTTAGGTTCATTGCATATTCAGGAATTTTACCATGAGATGAATTACCAATAGAAATTTTAGTTATTACTTTAAGAACAGCTTTTTTTCCAGTACAATTAACTTTACTTGAATATTCACTTATTTCAATTAGCCTATTTAAATTAATCTGAAAACTTGATTACTATTTTACTGTCAAATTTAATACTCTACCAACAATCTTAGTTTACCCTGTAAATATTAGTGGGAAGGATTATTTGCATTCTTGAGTGGGCCCTGAGCATTCCAGATGCTAGGCTGAATTTAGATATAGGGCAGCTGCTGTCGGCCAAGTCTCTTGTCTGTTACCTGGGTCCCGATCTGAGCTGGGCCAAGTCTCTGTCTGTCACCTGTATCTCAATGTGAGCTGGGCCAAGTCTCTTTCTGTTGCCTGGGTCCGGATCTGAGCTGGGTGTGGGAAGCGCGAAGCTGCCATGGGGGCAGGAGACCTCCTTCAGAAGGGGTGAGGGTTCAAGCCCCTGCAATTTTGGGGGGTGAGGGTATGTGCCCCACTTCTGTTGCCCCCCCAAGTTCTCTCCTGATGGCCCCTCTGCGACTGTGCCTGTCTTAGGTTGTTCCTTCCTTGAGGAATCTTACCCGTCTCTGGCTAACCAGCCATCCTCCGGGGCCAAGCAGGGTGCTGTGAGGTTCAGTTCTGTCTCCTTGGTAGCCTATGCCCCCGTGGCCTCCACACCCAGCACCTACCTTGGGAACCCCTGGCCTGCTGGCAGGGTCCCGGTGCTGATCACATATCTCGGGGAACTTGGGTTTCTTCTCCAGTCAGGGCCCAGCTCACACAATTGGGTGTGAGACAGATCCATGGTACCAGGCCCCACAAGGCTTCAAGCTCAGCATGATCAGAAAGCTCAGGTACCAGCTGAGGGCAATTGGATTGTGAGAAGAGGGTCCCTCTTGGCACAAAGGGCAAGAAGGGGCCAATATAGAATGCTCAAGTGCTTTCGAAGTGCCTTAACTCCTTCTGCAAGGGATTAAATCCTTTCATGTCCTTTTTTTTTTTTAATTGCTGCCAACCATTCAAAGAATTAGTTTGTAAGTTTGTTTGGGATAATTGTAAAATATGCTGTTGTAAAATATCTAAAATTATAATGACATTGTAGAATAATATCATGTAAGGATATTCTTTGCCCTAGGCCCTGGCAATTCCATTTCAAACTGGCTGTCAATTTCTTTTTGTAGCTTTTTATAAACTTTGTCAGGGAGGCAAAAACACAAATTACTTACTTTAGCTCAAGAGGCCAAATATATTGACTTTCAATTACAATCCTTATGACTTTTGAAGGAAACTTCTCTTTGTTTCCTTCAAAAATAATTTTCAGTCTACAGAGAGTTTCATTTAAAAATCTTTGTCACATGAAACAATTTCTCTTAAGGCTATGGTGACCACTAGTATTGATTAGATTTAGTATTTTATTTTTATTTTGTAATTTTTTAGTTAATTTTTTTAATTTTTATTTTTTACATATGTGTCCTTATTTCTCCATAACCCGCACTTATGCCCCGCCCCCTTGTTGTCTGTGTCCATTGATTAGGTTTATATGCATGCATACAAGTCCCTTGGTTGATCTCTCCACCTTACCCCCACCCTCCCTTACCTTACCTGAGGTATGATGTTCTGATTGCAGTTTCTCAGCCTCTGGATCTGTTCTTGTTCATCAGTCTATGTCATTCATTATATTTCACAAATGAGCGAGATCATGTGATATTTATCTTTTTCTGCCTGACTTATTTCACTCAACATAATATTCTCCATCTCCATCCATATTGTTGCAAATGGTAGGAACTCCTTCTTTTTTACCGCAGCATAGTATTCCATTGTATAGATATACCACAGTTTTTTAATCCATTCATCTGCTGATGGGCATTTAGGTTGTTTCCAAATCCTGGCTATGGTGAATTGTGCTGCTATGAACATAGGGGTGCATGTTTCCTTTCTGATGCCTGTTTCTAGATTCTTGGGATATATTCCTAGAAGTGGGATCACTGGGTCAAATGGGAGTTCCATTTTTATTTTTTTGAGGAAGCTCCATACTGTTCTCCACCGTGGCTGCACCAGTCTGCATTCCCACCAGCAGTGCAAAAGAGTTCCTTTTTCTCCACATCCTCGCCAACACTTGTTGTTTGTTGATTTGTTGATAAAAGCCATTCTGACAGGTGTGAAATGGTACCTCATTGTTGTTTTGATTTGCATCTGTCTGATGATTAGTGCCTGTGAGCAGGTTTTCATATGTCTCTTGGCCTGCCTTCTGTCTTCTTTCGAAAAGTGTCTATTTAGATCAGTTGCCCATTTTTTGATTGGGTTGTTTATCTTCTTTTTGTTAAGTTGTATGAGTTCTCTGTATATGTTGGAGATTAAACCCTTATCATTGATATCATTGGCAAATATGTTCTCCCATGCAGTGGGCTTTCTTGTTGTTTTATTGATGGTTTTCTTTGATGTGCAAAAGCTTTTTATTTTGATGTAGTCCCATTTGTTTATTTTCTCTTTAGCTTCCATTGCCCTAGGAGTAGTATCAGTGAAGAAGTTCTTTTGGCATATGTCCGAGATTTTGCTGCCTGTGGATTCCTCTAGTATTTTCATGGTTTCCCATCTTATGTTTAAGTCCTTTATCCATTATGAGTTTATTTTTGTGTATGGTGTAAGTTGGTGATCTAGCTTCATTTTTTTGCATGTATCTGTCCAATTTTCCCAACACCATTTGTTGAAGAGACTGTCTTGACTCCATTGAATGTTCATGCCTCCTTTGTCAAATATTAATTGAGCATATTGATTTGGGTCAATTTCTGGGTTCTCTATTCGATTCCATTGACCTATATGTCTTTTCTTGTGCCAGTACCAGGCTGTTTTGAGAACAGTGGCTTTGTAATACAGCTTGATATCTGGTATTGAGATCCCACCTACTTTGTTCTTCTTTCTCAGGATTGCTGTAGCTATTCGGGTTCTTTTTTTATTCCAGATAAATTTTTGGAAAGTTCGTTCTAGGTCTGTGAAATATGTTGTTGGTAATTTAATGGGAAGTGCATTGAATTTATAGATTGATTTGGGTAGTATGGACATTTTGATGATGTTGATTCTACCAATCCATGAACATGGTATGTTCTTCCATCTGTTTATGTCTTCCTCTATCTCTTTTTTCAGTGTCGTGTAGTTTTCTACGTATAGGTCTTTCACCTCTTTAGGTAAGTTTATTCCTAGGTATCTTAATTTTTTTGGTGCAATGGTAAATGGGATTGCTTTTTTAGTCTCTCTTTCTGTAAGTTCATTATTGGTGTATAGAAATGCCATAGATTTCTTGGCATTAATTTTGTATCCTGCTACATTACTGAATTCAGTTATTAAGTCTCATAAATTTTTTATGGAGTCTTTAGGGTTTTCTATGTACAGTATCATGTCATCTGCGAATAAGGACAGTTTTACTTCTTCTTTTCCAATTTGGATGCCTTTTATTTCTTCTTCTTGTCTGATCGCAATGGCTAGTACTTCCAGCACTATATTAAACAGGAGTGGTGAGAGTGGGTATCCCTGTCTTGTTCCTGTTCCTAGGGGAAATGGTTTTAGTTTTTGCCAATTGAGTATGATGTGGGCTGTGGGTTTGTCTTTTATTATGTTAAGGTATGATCCTTCTATTCCCACCTTGCTGAGAGTTTTTATCAAGAAAGGGTGTTGGATTTTATCAAATGCTTTTTCTGCATCAATTGATATGACTATGTGATTTTTATCTCTCAATTTCTTTATGTGATGTATCACATTTATTGACTTGTGAATATTGTACCATCCTTACATCCCTGGGATAAATCCTATTTGGTCATGGTGTATAATCTTTCTGATGTACTGCTGGATTTGATTTGCTAGAATTTTGTTGTGATTTTGGCATCTATGTTCATGAGGGATATTGGCCTGTAATTCTCTTTCATTGTGTTGTCTTTATCTGGTTTTGGTATTAGGGTGATGCTGGCCTCATAGAAGGAGCTTGGAAGTGTTCCTTTTTCTTGAATTTTCTGGAATAGTCTGAGGAGGATAGGTTTTAGTTCTTCCTTGAATGTTTGGTAAAACTCCCCTGTGAAGCCATCAGGCCCTGGGCTTTTGTTTGCTGGAAGCTTTTTGATGACTGTTTCAATTTCTTTCACAGTTATCAGCCTATTGAGATTTTTAGAATCTTCCTGAGTGAGTTTTGGAAGGTTGTATTTTTCTAGGAATGTGTCCATTTCCTCCAGATTGTGTAGTTTGTTAGAATAGAGTTGTTCATAGTATTTTTTAACAATCCTTTGTATTTCTGTGGGGTCTGTTGTTATTTCACCTTTTTCATTTCTGATTTTGTTTATTTGGGTCCTCTCTCTTTGCTTCTTGGTTAGCCCGGCTAGAGGTTCATCAATCTTGTTTATCCTTTCAAAGAACCAGCTCTTGGTTTTGTTGATCCTGTGTATTTTTTTTTTGGTGGGGGGGGGGGGTCTCTATGTCATTCATTTCTGCTCTGATCTTTATTATGTCCTTCCTTCTGCTCACTGTGGGCTTTTCTTGTTGCTCTCTTTCTAATTCTTTGAGTTGTTGAGTTAGAAGATTTATTACCATTTTTTCTTGTTTGAGAGGGAGCTATAAACCTCCCTCTCAAGACTGCTTTCATTGTGTCCCATAGCATTCGCATTGTTGTGTTTCTATTGCTGTTATTCTCCAGGATGTTTTTAATTTCCTCTTTGATCTCTTTGATCACCCAATCATTTTTTAATAGCATGCTATTCAGTTTCCATGTGTTTGAATTTTTTGGAATGTTTTTATTATAGTTTATTTCTAATATTATGCCATTGTGGTCCGAGAAAATGCTTGATATGACTTCAATCTTTTTGAATTTAGGGAGGCTTTGTTTGTGACCCAATATGTGGTCTATTTTTGTAAATGTCCCATGGGCACTTGAGAAGAATGTATACTCCGAGGCTTTGGGGTGAAATGCTCTGAAGATGTCAATTAGGTCCATCTGATCTAGCGCGCCATTTAGAATTGCTGTTTCTTTGCTGATTTTTTGTCTAGAGGATTTATCCAGTGATGTCAGTGGTGTATTAAAGTCTCCTACTATGATTGTATTGTTGTCGATCTCTCCCTTGATCTCTTCCAGGAGTTTTTTTATGTATTTGGGCGCTCCTGTGTTGGGTGCATATATGTTTACCAGAGTTATATCTTCTTGTTGAATTGCTCCCTTTAGTATTATGTAGTGGCCTTCCTTATCTCTTGTTATGGCCTTTACTTTGAGGTCTATTTCATCAGATATAAGTATTGCTACCCCAGCTTTTTTCTCATTCCCATTTGCCTGAAAAATATTTTTCCATCCCTTCACTCTCAGTCTGTGTGAATCCTTTGCTCTGAGGTGGGTCTCTTGTAGACAGCAAATATATGGGTCATGTTTTCTTATCCATTCAGCTACCCTATGTCTTTTGATTGGTGCATATAATCCATTTACGTTTAATGTTATTATTGACAAGTACATGTTTGTTGTCACATTTTTCCCCGTAGTGTTTGTGTTTCTTTTTGTCTTTCTCTTTCTTCTTTTTACAGCAGTCCCTTTAGCATTTCTTGCATTGCTCGCTTGGTATTGATAAACTCTCTTAGCCCTTTTTTGTCTGTGAAGCTCCTGATTCCACCTTCAATTATGAATGATAACCTTGCTGGGTATAGTATTCTTGGATTCAGTCCCCTGCTTTGCATCACTTTGTATATTTCATTCCATTCCCTTCTGGCCTGGTGTGTTTCTGTTGAGAAATCAATTGATATTCTAATAGGAGATCCCTTATAGGTAACTTTCTGTCTCTCTCTGGCAGCCTTTAAGATTCTTACTTTGTCATTGGTATTCACCAATTTAATTATGATGTGTCTTGGTGTCGGTCTTTCAGGGTTCAACTTGTTTGGGACTCTGTGTACTTCTTGGACTTGCATAGTTTTTTTCTTGCCAATATCAGGGAAGTTTTCTGTCATTATTTCTTCAAACAGGTTTTCTATTCCTTGCTTCTCTTCCTCTCCTTCTGGTATCCCTATTATTCTAATATTGTTTCGTTTTGTGTTGTCCCAAAGCTCCCTTAGGCTCTCCTCTTGCTTTTTAAGTCTTCTTTCCATTTGCTGCTGTGTTTGTGTGTGTTTTCCTACCTTGTCTTCTAATTCGCTGATGTGGTCCTCAGCCTCTTCTAGTCTACTGTTTAAGCCTTCCAATGTGTTCTTTATTGCAGCTATGTCATTCTCCATCTCCTCTTGGTTTCTTTTCGTGTTGGTGACATTTTCATTCAGCTCCTTATAGTTCTCATTGAGTTGTGTGTATTTGTCATTGAGTTGTGTGTATTTGTCATCCATCCGTTTAAACATCCTTATAATCATTACTCTGAATTCTCTCTCTGTTAAGCTGCTAGCCTCATTTTCATTTAACTCCCTTTCTGGTGATTCCTCTTTTTCTTTCCTTTGGGTATTGCTTTTTTGTCTCCCCCATGTTTTCCTGAAATGTTTTAATTGTAGATCAATTGCTTTGCTACCCAGGTTCTTTTGGTGATGGTGCTACTGGCGAAATCTTTCTGTTTTCCTGGGCTTGGTTATCTAGTGTAGCTCCCTACTTGAGCTATTTTGGTTCTCTTGATGTAGGCCTGCGAGCTTGAGAGGCACAACTGAAGTGCCTAGAAGTCAGATGCTATAGAGGGGAGTGTCCCAATTTTTGCTGTCTTGCACCCTTAATTGAAATCACGTGTGCCCAGTGGGGCCTCACAGTGGCACCAAGGAACCGTCTGTCAGGGTGATGTGACTCAGGGGGCTACACTTTGGAAAGGGGTAACTGTGTTGCCCAGAATTATGTAGTTGTGGGGTGGGCAGACTCAACTTTCGCTGCTGTGTCTGTAGTGGGTAGGCGCTTTCTCCAGGTGGCGGCTCACAGGAGCACTGGCGGTAAGTTTGCCAGCAAGGTACACTGAAGCACTCTGGAGGGCCCTGGCAGTGTAATTGAGGTGCTTAGCTTCTAAAGATTTCTCTTTAGAGTAGATCCTATGGCCTCAAGGAGTATTCAGATTCCATGGTGTTAATCAGGGTGGAATCTGGGTGTGGCTATATTGGTTGCCTGGAGACTGGAGAGAGGGGCTATCTCTCAGGAGAAAATGGATTCTGTGGGCTTAGATATGACTCAGCACCAGACTCGCTACCACTTCTCCTGGACCATCCAGATTCCACAACTCCACCCCTTCTCCCGCACTACTGTCACAGGTAAGTGCCTGTCTCCAAAAGGTCCCATGAACTAGGTTCAGTGGGGAAAGGCGCAGGCCCCAGCGCGAGGAAGGACCGCGTCTCTGCCAGTTCCTCTCTTGCCGGCACTCTGAGGTCCAGCAGCTCTTAAAGGCTGCCTTTGAGCTCAGATCCCAAATCCAGACTCTACGGTCTAAAATCCTTCAGACCTTGCCTGTCCTCAGGGACGTGGCTTGGCACTGTGTAGTTTCTCCCTGACCTTCTGGGCACAGAGGTCCGGGAGATTCTACTGCCTAGATCTTTGATTTTACCTTTATCCGGGGGATCCCTGCTCTGCCCAGCTGCAAACTGTCTCACCAGCTGTGCCTCCTTCACCAATTCGGGCTGGATTCTGCTCATCTCAGCTGCTCCCTCTATTTGCTCCGGGACAAGGCTCAGGACATGTCCTTCTATTCTGCTGCCATTTTGTCTCCCCCTTGGCCAAATCCTTTTAAGGGATCAGGTGACTTCCCTTTTCATTACTCAGTATCAACTGATTAGGGACCTCAATTTCATTTACAAATTGACCTTCACCTTTGAAACCTAATCAGGGAAGTTAAATACATCATATTCACAGTCTAGTCCCCCACCCCAAAGGGAGGGGATTATTTAGATCATGTACACCAGGTGGTGGAAGTCTTGATGGCAGGGGAGGGGTCCTTGGAATTCTTCCCACTACAATATAAGATCCTAGAAGGAAGACTTGAAATGCCAGGCCCTGTGCTGGCTGGAGTTCAGGACAGGACAGCAGGTGAACTCTACAGCAGAAGGCAGAAAAGGAAAACAAGTCAGAGCCTAATTCTGCATTAAACTAAACTCAGATACTCTGCAGACCTAAGTGTGGTGGATAGCCGAAACCAACAGCTATTTGGGAGCCTAGGAGGCCAGGAGCTAGCAGAACATATGTAGATTGTGAGCCAAGCCAGAATTTGACACATAAGTCACTAAATCTCAGAGAGGAAGGCTAATTTCTCAATGGTATAGGTGGGAGAAGGTACCATAATTCTCAAAAATGGCTACTTCTCTCTACTGCTCAATTAGTGTGTCCTGGACTTGTAGAAAGAGTAGCATTTTCTTACCCAGGTTGAGAATGACAGCTGCTGACATTCCTTGCACCCATCAGAATGGGCTCAGGTGCAGGCTGGCTGGGACTGCAGGTGGCAGAGGACAGGGTCAGCTCCTCACTGACTCAGATCCTGGGAACACGGAAAACAGTTAAGGTCAGAAACAGGCTCCTCTGAAGAGAAATTCTCTTGATCTCACAGATTTTGGGGGAGCCTTCTTCCCATCGTCCTCATAGAGGATGGTGTGCTGGGCCAGCTGCACAGATACTGAGGAACTGGATGACAGAGATGGACCAAGGGATGCCTGTACCTGGTTAGGAATCTTTTCCCTGTGTGATCTTTGGGAAAAGATAATCTCCCTAGATCTTAATTTCATATTTATAAAATAGAGACAATAATGCATGTATTAAAACAAAAGTGATTGTAAAAGTGGTCAGGAAACTATAAGCCATCGCATAGTGAATGTATGATTGTTATAATAACCTTCTAGCCTTGGGCAGCTTCAATAAATAGACTTTTGCTTTACATGAAGTTAAATTTCCCTGCATTTCCATTTTACTCATATGACTAAACTGAAAGTAGGCTGGCATATGTTTTTGTAGGTTTTTTCCATGTCCCATGCCAAAATAGTGAAGGTTGGCAAGTACAATTTGTTGTCTCTAGAAATTAAGACAAGTCAAACATAGGGGGATCCTGAGTCAATGAAACCCACATTCAAGGCACAGTTGCCCCCAGATTTATGACCTGGTCTTCTGTCCATCTTCATTCCATGGCTGTGCCCTTGGAATTCCTTGGGTTAGGTGAAGACAAGGAAGGAGGGAGTCAACAGGAGCAAAACGTATGGGCACGAGAGAGCGGGAAAGGGACCCCACTGGAGCAGGGCCTGCAGGCCTGGGGCCCAGGGCCCAGTGCTTCCCAGCCTGTCCCTGCTTTGTATTCTCCAAGAGAAAATGCTCCCCACAGCTGTACCTGCTAAAACCAGGCAGCCAGTGCAGGCCAGGGGCCACAGTGGGAACCCCAAAGATTGCATTCAGGCATGGGCTCCAAATCCTAAAACTAGCAGCTAGAAATAGAAAAACAAGCAAACAAACAAACAAAACAGCAAAGGTGAAAAACCTTGCATTTCAGTGTTGCTCTGATGAATGAATACTCACAGAGTGAGCACTAAATACACTGAAATCATATGTGAAGGCAACTAGAGGAAACTAGGAAGAAGTAAGTCACCACCTGCTTTCCTTTACAGGGTCTGCCTCAGATGGGGAGCTGAGAAAACAGAAATTTATTTCTCAGTCCCGAGGCTGGAAGTCTGAGATCAAGGTGTCAGCAGAGTTGGTTTCTCTGAGGCTTCTGTCCCTGGCTTGCAGGTGGTCATCTTCTCCCTTTGTCCTCACATGGTGTTACCTCTGTGTGTCTGTGTCCTGGTCTCCTCCTCTTATAAGGACCCTCTCCAATATCCTCATCTTACCTTAATTACCCCTTTAAAAACCCCATCTCCAATATTGTCATATTCTGAGGTGCTGGGGTTAGAAATACTATGTATGAATTTGAGTAGAAGACAACTCAGCCAATAGAACCACCCCAGGCCCAAGAGCATTGTACCCAGAAGCACAGCACCAGTCAGCAGATCACCCCCCATATGGGCATGTCCCTCCTTCACTGACATCCAGTATCCTTCCAAAGTGACAGGAGTTGCTGAGTAGGATGTCTGCAGTCACTTGGATCTGATGCTTTAAGAGTCTAGGCCAGTGGTCGGCAAACTGCGGCTCGTGAGCCACATGCGGCTCTTTGGCCTCTTGAGTGTGGCTCTTCCACAAAATACCACGGCCTGGGTGAGTCTATTTTGAAGAAGTGGCATTAGAAGAAGTTTAAGTTTAAAAAATTTGGCTCTCAAAAGAAATTTCAGTCGTTGTACTGTTGATATTTGGCTCTGTTGACTAATGAGTTTGCCGACTCTAGGCTTATAACCATGGTAACGTGTGCATCACAGAACTTCATGGATGGAACAATAGGAGAAGAAAGCTCAGAGATCAATGGGCTAGAACACTCAGTGTGGCACTCTGCCTACATGGTGGAACTCATGGGTGGACCTTGGAGTGGAAAGAATGAGATGGAGGCCACTTTTAGCCAACTGGCCGAGGAGCAAGGCTGTGAGTGGCGCTTTCTGCTGTAGCCTGGTGTCTGTCAGGTCCTGAGAACTGAGCCCATAAACAGAAGCTGCTGGCCTGTGCCTGCTGGCAATTAGAAGTCATTTGTCAACTCTCAGTAGTGACTGTGCAAAGGATTTCCAACTCAGGGAGGAGAAGTGGAAAGGATGGTTTGCCTCCCCTTCCCCTGTCCCTTAATTAGACACCGATCAGTTGTCCTGGTTCAAGACAGAGAGATGCTCTGGTGTGGGGAAGACGCTCAGAGTGGAAAGCGTGGTGGCTGCACTGAGCCAGAGTAAGGCAACATATGTCAGTAGGACCCAGAGCATGGTAGGAACATAATAATTAGGGTCCACAAACCCAGGTGGCAAATATAGGCTGTCCTGCACGGAGACTCTGGGGCTAGATTACAAGTCAAAGACATCTGTGCCAAATGGAGCAAAGGCTGCACCCACCCTGAGGCTTCCCAGAGGGGTAGCAGCACAGTGAGTATGTACAGCCACAACTGCACTTGGAGTACGCCCCTATCCGGGGGGACACCACAGCTCCAGGCCATCTGGTCAGAGGAAGGCCTCTGGAGAGACACAGCCATCAGAAGGAACCCTGTCCTGAGCGCCTGCCCTGTGCAGTAGTCCCCAGAATGGAGCATCTCCCAGCTGTGCTCAGACTCACCCACCAGGGGTCTGCAGTGGGATCTCAGCTGGAAGATGATGAAGCCCTCCTACCAGCTTGTGCTCTGTGGGCACCTACAGCGTGCCCAGACTTGAGAAGACAAATCAGACCTGGCCCCTGGGCCAGCCTTAAAGGGAGAGAGGCAGCCTGAGGTGGGCCTCAGTCAGGGTTCCACCAAAGCAGAACCATCCAGGCCTGTGTCATCCACATTTATAGCAGCGATTTGGCCAGCCACAGTCCATGTGAGGTTGCTGCTTCTAGGAAGAATGCCTGAGCCCAGAGCCTGCAGGGCAGGCAGTGAGGAGGGATGATGGGCATGAGTGCAAGTAGCAAAGACTAATAGGACCCCCCCTTCTCCATCTCCCCCAACCACCACCACCATCAGCAGCAGCAGCAGCGGTGCACTGGGACCACAAGGACCAACCAGAATAGCTTTGATCTCTAGTTGAAGGGACTGGAGCGGGATATACTGCAGAACCCAAGAGCTCAGCCTGCCTTGACCCATACTCACCCCACAGCTGGCCAGCCAGCAACATAGATCTGATCCCATAGAAGGTAGACTGCTCCTTTACAACAGCCTTCCACATGACAGCAAAGCGCGGTCCTTGCTCTCTTGGAACAGTTAAGAGCAGAGAATTGTAGTCAATAATGTTTCAGCTCAACTAAGTTAACAAAATATAAATCCACAGGAACCCATGACACACCTGAGAAGTGATCACTTTTCCTTGGAAGACAGAGTCCAGGAGCTCTGGGAACCCAACTATGGGGGATTCAAGTATCCTTTTAAGAAGAGATGCTGGGGTCAGGAGAACTCCACGGAGGTGGTACTATCTGAGGTGGTTTGGGAAATAAGTTACTGTCTTGGATATGGGCTTAGAGGCAGCTGGCCAGACTGAACAGGGACCAGGAGCAGGCAGATGCAGCCTTCTCCAGGATGCAGAGATGAGCCTTCTGCTTCCTTCCCCAGGGCAAATAACTTTACATAAAACATGTTTTATAGGCATGAAGTTTCCCACTCCCTCGTGTGAAAGTAAAGTCTTCAGACTGGAATCACAGTATCTTTTTTTAAGATCACATTTCAAATGGTCCATTTTAGGTCTTGAACTCCCCGTGATACTTTGCTTTATTTTTTCTCTGACTTTTATTACTCTAAGTAAATATTAAAATATAAATAAGGCTCAGATCTCCTTTCTTTGTTCATCAGCCATCTCTGGCTTCAAACTGCAGGGGCTTACCTTTTGCCTGCAGCTCAAAGAAGGTGGTACCTCCCCCTTTGTCTTCTCTCCCTCTCTACCTCTTTCCTTCCCTCCCTCCTCCTTTTCATCAGTCCTTTCCTAATTTTTCATTTTTTATTGTATCTCACACACAAAAGCATAACAATAATAAAGAACATATAACCAAAGAAAAGCATCAGGTACATTGCCATTAGGCTCTGACAAAATAACTGTATTCTGAGCCTGCCTCCCTGCTAGGCCTTGTCCACGGGCACTCTTTAATTATACCTGGTGGTGTCAGCAAGGAGTATAATTTGTGCTTTGCTTTATTCACTTGATAATATGACAAAGATATTTTTCACTTTACCAAATCTACTTCCCTGTTATAATTTACAAGAAGCCTGCAGTTTTCAGGAAGTAGACTAACGCCTGTCTAGGTGATGAGAAAGCCTCGGCTGGTGCCTCAGTATGGAGAGCTTTGTGGGAAGGTGTTTTAGCCAGACCATGATGCACAGAGAGCCACCGTTTCAGGCAGTGACAGCCTGTACAGGAGAATCACTTTGCCATTTAGATATCAGCCTATTAAGATGACTGAAGTGACTTGAGAAGTTTTCTCTAAAGGGGTACAGGGCAGGCAGGGAGTGTGTAGAGTGAGGTGCTGCTGTGCATTTTCCCAATCACAGTTCATGCCCTCCACCAGAGAACTGTGACACACTCTGTCTCACACTCTCCCTCATCCCCAGAGCAGCTCACCAGGACCTGCAAAGTAAAAACAAGGTTTATGCCTTCCTCAATCAGGAAGAGGGAGGAAAGCAAAATATTTTATTATTAAATTGTGTACCCAAAACTCAAATTTATTATATGCCCTTTTATTATGCTAAACCTGGAACAAGAAAAACATGATACATATAGAAAACAAAAAGTAAAATGGCAGATATAAATCCAACTATATCAATCATATTAAATATGAGTGGAATAAACAATTCAATCAAAAGGCAGAGATTACCAGATTGGGTTTTAAAAAGATCCAATTACATGCTTTCTATAAAAGACACATTTTAGATTCAAAGTTGCATATGGGGTGAGAGTAAAAGGATAGAAAAGCTATATCATACAAACAGCAACTATAAAAAGGCTGAAATAACTTATTGAGATCAAACAAAGTAGACTTTATTTTTTATACAATTTAATTAAACTGAAAAAAACAAAAATAGTTCAATTCCTCTCACCCTGCCACCAAGCCACTGTTCTATGGGCTTAGATTTTAAGAGAGATCATATAGCATTTGTCTTTCTCTGTTTGACATATTTTACTTAGCATAATGCCCTTGAAATTAATCAAAGTTGTTTCAGATAGCGAGATTTCATTCTTTTGTATAACTGAATCATATTTCACTGTATAAATATACCACAATTTATTTGGTTGTTGATACATTTATTTATTTGCTGAGAAGGATACAAGATGGTGGTGATGTAGGTGGAAGATACACTCACCTCCTCTCAGGACCAAACTGGAATTAGAACTAAAATATACCACATTTAACCTGAATAACCAACTTAAGACTGGCTCAACAGAAGTCTTATAACCAAGGATTTACAAAAGAACTGAGGGGCTGGGTAAGAAAGGTGAAAGGATAAAGAAGCAAAAATTGGTAGTCACAAAATAGTCATGGGGATGTAAAATATAGCATAGGGAATAACATTGTAATAACTATGTATGGTGCCAGATAGGTACAAAATTTATCAAGGTAATCACTTTGTAAGTTATATAAATGTCTAATCACTGGGTTGTACTAAAACTAATATAATATTTTACTTGTAATAGAAAAATTAAAAAACTGTTTAAAATAAATAAGTAAATAAATTTATTTTTATTTAATTTATTGGAGTGACATTGGTTAATAAAATTATACAAGTTTCAAGTATACAATTCTATAATACATCAGCTGTATATTGCATTGTGTGTTCACCACCCAAAGTCACCATTTATCCTTCTGTCACCATTTATACCTTCTTTACCCTCCTCTACCTCCCCCTACCCCTTTTCCATCTGATAATCAACATACTGTTGTCTGTATCTTTGAGGTATTTTTTGCTTAATCCCTTCACCTTTTTTACTCAGCCCCATTCGCCTCCCTCATCTCTGACAGCTGTCAGTCTATTCTCTGTATTTACGTCTGTTTCTGTTTTGTGTGTGAGTCTATTTTATTCATTAGATTCCACATATAAGTGAAATAGTAAGATACTTGTCTTTCTCTGACTGGCTTATTTCACTTAGAGTAATGGTCTCCAGGTCGACCACAAAAGGTAAGATTTTCTTCTTTTTTATAGCTCAGTAGTGTTCCATTGTGTATATGTACCACACATTTACTGATGAATATTTGGGCTACTTCCAAATCTTGGCTATTGTAAATAGCAAAGCAATGAACATAGGGGTGCATATATTCTTTTGAACTAATGTTTCGGGTGTGTTTGGATATATTCCCAGAAGTGGAATCACTGGGTCATAAGGCAGTTCCATCTTTAAATGTATGAAAAAACTACATACTGCTTTCCACAGTGGCGGCACCAATCAGCATTCCCACCAAAAGTGCACAGAAGTTGCTTTTCCTCCACAACCTCACCAACACTTGTTTGTTGAATTATTGATGACAGCCATTCTGACAGGTATGAGAAAATATTTCATTGGTGTTTTGAAATACATTTCTCTGATGATTGGTGACTCTGAGCATCTTTTTATATATGTATTGACCATCTGTATGTCCTCTTTAAAAAAGCATCTATTGAGATCATTTGCCCATTTTTAAAAATTGGATTGCTTATTTGTTTGTTTGTGTTGAGTTGCATAAGTTCTTTGTAAATTTTGAATATTAGCCCCTTATCAGATGTATCAGTGGTGAATATGGTTTTCCATTCAGTGGGGTGTCTTTTCATTTTGTTAATGGTTTCCTTTGCTGTGCAAAAACTTTTTTGGTTGGATATATTCCCATTTGTTTATATTTCTTTTGTTTCCCTTGCCCAAAGAGATATATTAGAAAAAAATATTGTTACAAGGAATGTCTAAAATTTTACTGCCTATGTTTTCTTCTAGGATTTTTATGGTTTTGCATCTTACATTTTTCTTTTATTCATTTTGACTTTATTCTTGTGTATGGTGTAAAAAGATGGTCTATTTTTTTGGCATGTATATGTCCAATTTTTCTAACACCATTTACGGAATAGACTGTTCTAACCCATTGGATGTTCTTGCCTCCTTTGTCAAATATTAATTGACCATAAAAGTATGGATTTATATCTGGACTCTATTTTGTTTTCTTGATCTATAGGTCTGTTTTTATGTCAGTACCATGCTGATTACTATGGCCTTGTATAGTTTGATATCAGGTAGCATGATTCTTCCAACTTTGTTCTTCTTTCTCAAGATTGCTGAGACTGTCCTGAGTCTTTTGTTATTCCATATAAATTTTTGGAATATTCTAGTTCTGTGAAATATGCCATTGGTATATCTTGGTAGGAATTGCACTAAATCTATGGATTGCTTTGGATAGTATGGACATTTTGTTGATGTTAATTCTTCCTATTCATTCTTAAATGTTTTTCTTCTGTTTCTTAGTTATTTAAGTAGAGTTCTTTTATATCCTTTGTTAATTTTATTCTCAAGTACTTTATTATTATATGCAATTGTAAATGGGATTGTTTTCTTAGTTTCTCTTTCTAGAGAAACATTACTGGTATATAAAAATGCAACTGAATTCTGAATATTTTATTTATCTCCTGCCATTTTACTGAATTCATCTAATAGTTCTGAGGCCAGGTGCTGCTTGCCTGTGGTTTGTGGACCTTTGAGAGGTTTTAGGAGAGTCCACAGCATGAGCCAAGATAGGCAGTTTGTATGGGAACATCACTTGAAGTGGCTTGGATAAGCCCACAAGTTGAGTGCAGTGGTGTCTCAGTGAACAACCAGGGGGAGAAGGAATGGAATGGTGTTAACTGGGTTAATGGAGACAGATATAGCACCTGCCTACCAGCTCTGGAGAAGGAGGAGGCTTAGCAAAGAAACAATGGCTTCTGCCTGCACTTGCACTTCCATCTGGAAGAAAGCTGCCCCTCCAGTCCTTGCCCTGAAACCAGACACCAGGTTCCTCCCTGGATGTACCTGGCACCTTTTACCTTTTGAGCTGATTATCTCAGCACTGGAGCTCAGAGTGCGTGAGTCTGAGAAAGTTCATGTGCTGGCCCTTTAAGAAAAACTCCTGGGACTCTAGTAGCCCTCTGTCTCAGTTACAGTCCTGGTTTTTAAAGCCAGGACTTCTGGGGACTTCTCTTTGTGGGACCCTGGACTGGGGAGCCTGATTTGGGGCTACAACTCCTCTCTCCTCAAGAGGGGACTTTGGCAGCTGAAATATCTTAACCACCAACCATGAGTGTGGGACCAGTCTGTTCCACAAATCCACCCTTCCTACCAGTCGCCATGTGGCTTCTTCTGTATATTCTTAGTCACAGGACTTCAGTTCAGCTAGATTGCAGGCAGTTCCCAATGATGGTGGTTCTGTAATTTTGTGGTTATTTTGATACTAGAGGCCCAATGCATGAAATTCATGCAAGGGGCTCGGCCCTCACAGCCCCGATTTTCATTGGGAAGGTCATCTGGAAGGACATCCAGAAGGTCATTTGGCTGTCCAGTCTAATTAGCATATTAGGCTTTTATTATTATAGGTGGTCCTGGAAGGATGTCGTTACCTCCTTTACCTACTTCATCATCTTGACTGGAAGCCTCTACCACAATTTCTTTATCCAGTCATTCATCAACAGTCACTCAGCTGTTTCCATGACTTGGCTATTGTATAATGCTTCAATAAGCATGGGGTGCAGATGTCTTTTCAAGTTAGTGTTTTGTTTTCTTCACATAAGTACCCAGAAGTGGAATTTCTGGACCATATGGTAGTTCTATTTTTAATTTTTTTAGGAGCCTTCATATTGTTTTCCCTAGCTGTTGCACCAATTTACATCTCCACTAACAGTGAACAAGAGTTCCTTTTCTTCACATCCTCACCAGCACTTGTTTTTTCTCATCTTTTTTATAATACCAATTCTAACAGGTTGAGGTAATATCTCATTATGGTTTTGATTTGCATTTCCCTGATGATTAATAATGTTGAGTATTTTTATGTACATATATTTGTCTTCTCTGGGAAAGTGTCTATATCTTTTGTTCATTCTTAAATCTGATTATTGTGGAATTTTTGTTTGCTATTTGAGTTATATGAGATTTTTATATATTTTGAATATTACCCCTTATCAGATATATGCTTTGAAAAATATTTTCTCTCATTTAGTAGGTTACTTTTTCATTTTGTTAATGGTTTCCTTTGCTATGCAGAAGCCTTTAAGTTTAATGTAGTCCTACTTGCTTATTTTGCTTTTGGTGCTTTTTCTTTTGGTGTCAGATTTTTAAAAAATCATTACCAAGACCTATGTCAGGGAGGTTACTGGATATGTTTTCTTCTAGGAAATGTATGGTTTCAGGTCTTACATTCATGCTTTTAATTCATTTTGAGTTAATTTATTTGTTTCACATAAGATAGCAGACCACTTTTATTCTTTTGTATGTGTTTGTCCAATTTTCCCAACATCATTTATTGAAGAGACTAGAGGCCTGGTGCACAAAATTTGTGCACTGGGGGGTGTCCCTCAGCCCAGCCTGCACCCTCTCCAATCTGGGACCCCTCAGGGGGTGTCCAACTGCCAGTTTAGGCCTGATCCCTGTGGCTCCCAACCGCTCACCTGCCTGCCTGCCTGATTGCCCCAACCACTTCTTCCTACCAGCCTGATCACCCCCTAACCACTCCCCTGCCAGCATGATCGATGCCTAACTGCTCCCCTGCCAGCCCTATTGGCCCCAACTGCCCTCCCCTGCTGGCTTGGTCACCCCCAACTGCCCTCCCTTACAGGCTTGGTCCCCCAAACTGCCCTCCCCTTCCGCCCTGGTCACCCCTAACTCCCCTCCCCTGCAGGCCTGGTCCCCCCAAACTGCCCTCCCCTGTAGGCCTGGTCCCCCCGCAACTGCCCTCCCTACCCTGCTGGCCTGATTGCCCACAACTGCCCTCCCCTGCTGTCCATCTTGTGGCAGCTATCTTGTGACCACATGGGGGAGGCCATCTTTGTGTAAGGGCATGATGGTCAATTTGCATATTACCTCTTTATTATATAGGATTGTCTTTTTCCCATTGGGTATTTTTGGCTCCTTTGTCATAAATTGACCATATATGCATGGGTTTCTTTCTGGATTTTCTATTCTGTAAAATTGATCTATGTGTCTGTTTTTATGCCAACACCACACTATTTTAATCACTATAGCTTTGTAATACAGTTTTACATCAGGGAGTGTGATCACTTCATGTTGCTCTTATTACTTTGCCTATCTATGGCCTTTGGTGATGCCATACAAATTTTAGGATTGTTTGTTCTATTTCTTGTGGAAAAAATACAAATTTAGATATTTTGATATAAAATTTTACATGATTTGCATTGAATTTGTATATTGTTTAGGGTACTACAGACATTTTAACAATATTAATTCTTCTAATCTATAAGCATTCATTTGTGTCTTCTTTAATTTATTTTATTAATATAGTTTTCATTAACCTCCGTGGTTAAATTTATTCCTTGATATTTTATTATTTTGATGCAATTGTAAATGATATGGTTTTCTTACTTTTTCTTTCTGATAGTTTATTACTAGTGTAAAGAAAATAAAACGATGCTATTAGAAAAAAAGAGGAACATTTTATCTAGAAGACATAAAAACTATTAGCATATAAACACTTAATAGGGGCCCCAAATCACATAAATCAAAACTGATATGAAGAAATTGACAATTCAAACATAATAGATGGACATTCAATATCCCACTTTTAATAATAAATAGAAAAATTATGTAAAAGATCAACAAAGAAATACAGGATTTGAGCACTATAAAATTCAAAACCTCTATGAGTGAGAGGAACCTTTTGCAAGTCCTTAGAGAAGAATAACATTTTAAAAGTGACACAGCAGGAAGAGTGCTTGAGGGGATCAGGAAATCTAACCTTGAGCTGTGAGGGCCATGCACTAGCTGGGTGGCTTAGAGCCATTTACCTGAAGTCTCTGAGACAGTGTTTTCACACATTAAATGAGGTGAGGATACACCATTGACAGAGCTTTTCTGGGGTTTATATGCTGAAGTACACTAAGGATATTAATTCCTGGGCTGTGGAGACTATCCAAATGCAAGACATGCTGATCCTGAGTTTGTCTGCCTTCACAGCCATTCCAGACCCTCCCCCTCTCTGCTTTATGGGGGTGGAACTTCAGGAGAGGAGGAGTCCACCCTTTCAGGCTGGTTTCTACTCCTGTGCCAGCTGGTTTCTGATAGGATTTGCCCGGAGACACACACTAGTAGAAGGAGTTTGAGAATGGGTGAAGTCAGGGTATTTCCCCATCACCATTTCCCCTGACCCAGGTGGTGTCTCCGGCACCTTCCCTGGGTCTCTAGCTCCTTCGAGGCAAGCCTGGTTCCCAGCTTTCAGTGGACAACCTTCTTGTCTGGGCCCTTGTGGCACCACTGGCCTCCTTGGCCCCTCTAGCCCAGTCTGGATTCCCAAGGTTCCCGTGGTCTGACATCACAGTCCTCCTATCACCTGGGTAACCAGTGTCCTCTGTTATAAACAGTGGCAGTGGCCTCCTTTCCATGATTGGACCTCAGGTGATTAATGGGATTTTGTTTCTAAACTATGGAAGTGTGAAGGTAAAGACCTGTCTTTATTTCAGCCAGTGGTTTGGGGGGGTTCTGTTATTTGTTAGACCTTAAACTAGAAGACAGAGATGAAGCAGCGGGAACAGGTTCCATTCTTCTGAATGGTTTACCCTTCTTCACCCTGGCTCAGAGCTTGGCTCAGAGTAAGCGTCAGTGTGTGGTTGTCCCTGAAGGGCTATTGGAACAGGGCTGGCACTACCTGTGTGCTTTCTGTGTACCAGCTCTCCTGCCTTAAATACACACTATATTTGAGGTGCACAACACCCTGTGAAAAGCAGGCAGTTCCCGTGGTGGGTCCAGTGCTGGGAAGCCAGGGGGTGTGTTAGGGAGCTCACGCTCTTCACCACCCACCTGCACTGCTGACTCAGACCCTGCCAGGACGGGGGCTGGTTGGCAGCCTCCCACAACCTCCTATGACAACCTGCATGAAACCAAAGCAGAACGTGGACAGGTAAATTGGGGAACGGCATTTGGGACCACGCTTGGATTATGAGTGTGTAACACCTGCATGCACTGTTAACACTTTGGTTTCCCTGGACGGCTGCTCAGATGCTCCTCAGCCCTAAGGTGAAGGAAGTGCCTACCTGGATTTTAGCTGCCATCTCCTCTTAACTCATCTCCTCTTCCTTTTACACTTCACGTGACCTCTAGGCATATGGCACTGAATGTGTCCAATGTGACTAATAACTTGGGACATTGAGAACATTTCTGCATTTTTCACATTAAAATAACATGTCTTTTATTTCATAACACAGACAGACATTTGACATGTTGAGTCAATGTTAAGTCACTGATGAAATCCCTGAAATATAGCAGAGAAGTAGTTAATCCCTGGAGGCCTAGGACTAATAATTTCTATTCACCGTCTTTCAGATGACAATGTGTTTTTTTCATTAAAAAAATGCCACAAATACCCCACCCCACACTCCCTCACCCACACACATGCCCAACACATCCCTCTCCAGCGCCAGCGAGACCATAAGGAGACAACCTCAACATGGAGCTTCAGCTTCGATACACTGCTGCTGAAGTCCTTTGCAGATCACTTTTCCCTGAATCAACAATGTGTTTATTTACTGATAATATTGACTCCACTGAGAGCTTACAGGTGTGTTGGTGTTAATCATCAAAATACTTTAAGTTATAGGAGAGAAAAAGGACATTTTTATCAGGTTAGAGTGCAATGCACAATGCAGGGGAGTACAGCTCCCCCTTATGTGAACAGAAACCACGTCTTCCCAGTTCTGGTTGTGAAACTCAGGGCACCCCCGGTTGGAAGGGGAGTCGCCTGGATGATTCACAGAAGAGAAACACTTTCACTTCCAATCTAAACAAGTTCTACTTTTTTAATGAGCTTAGGTTAAAATTACTGATAAATACAGCAGAAACATTACAATCTCAAGTATGTGATTGCCTTAAGTCTCCAAGACTTTTCAATGTAATAAAGTAACATTTGCTATTTTTTAAGATTTGTGTTTAGTTGAAAGGTGGTGCAAAATACAGTCATTGATTTTGATTTTCCATGCAGTAAATTTACCAATTTAGACAAATTGAGGACACAGACAGTTTAAAACAACTTAAATTTCACGTTAAAAAGTATTTTAAGCATTTTGAGTATTTCCAAGTTCACACAGTAATTCAAACCAGGTTGGCAAAATGTTTCCTTCTTTAGAACAAAGAGATCTTTAGTGGTGATTTGTAGACAGCTTTGGTGTTTGGGGCAGAGAAAAGTTGCTCAGATTCTGAGGTGGTTTCTGCCAGAGTGGGGGTGGAGGGGGGGGAGGGTACCTTACTGCTGGAGCTGACATTGTAATTAAGTGGGACTGGGAGCAACAGGAAGGCCATGCCGGAAGACGGCAGTGACCTTCGGAGAGAGAGAAGAAATGTGGGTAGGTTCAGAGAAGGGTGGGATTTCCTACTTGGTGAGAGTACAGTAGGGAAGGAAGAGCTGAAATGAGAAAGAAGTTGGGATCAAGTCCTATCCTTAAAATCACCCTGATTTTGTTAGGAGCACCTTCAAGAAAGGAACCACGTAAGGAAAATATTTAATGAACTATTTTGACCTGTGGCCATTCCTGGAACTCAATTTTATTTTTCCTTGGAATTTATAGGACACGGGGTGCACATCTGGAACAACAGAGGCAGAGGAAGTGGAGCTGGGCTTCGGGCGGGAGCACACCCAGATCAGGTAACTAACCCTACAAGTGGTTCTGGGGTGAGCCACTGTGTCAAAGATGTGAACAATTAGAACATGCCCAGGGCAGAGCTGGAGACAGAAAAGGTGGCCAGAAGTGAGTGATGCATAAGTGTGCAAGTGTGTCCAGGTGGGACCTGACTCATGCTGGCTTCCCTGGGACTAGCTCTTGGGGTAGAAGACAGCTATCCTTCAAGAGGCCTAGGACTAATAACTTGAAAGAGGAGAGTCTGTCTTTCAAAGTAGCCAGAAGCAGGTGTCCCTGATTGACTGACCACTGAGGGACCAGAGTGATGGGACAAAGGACAGGACAAACCTATGGCCCAAGTGCAGCTGTTGGGAGCTGCCGCCATCACCAGGAGCAACAGGGATGCAAGGCCTCCATCAGGACGCCCACCTGCTGGCCCAGATTGCTCCAGACCAGCACCGAGCTCAGCCAGATTGGGAAACTCAAGGGCTTGAAAGTCTTAGATGCCCTCTGCCTTCCAACACACTTTTCCCCTTGGAGGTCAACCTTGGTATGTTCTCTGTTTTGTCCTCTTACTATGAGCTTCACCAAGAGGAGAGATCAACCAAACCTCCACCCCACCCCAAAGAACTCTCAGACTAAAGGCCCAGACACACTCAAGCTGCACCAATGCGTCCCCCCCGCCCCCCGGCCAATTTATAATGTATTGCAAAAACAGCCTTATGGTGAGTATTAGCCACATTTCTTGGAAACACTGGATGTTGTGAAAGAGAAGGCCACTCATCAGACCCAATTATTACAACCATCCCCCTTGATATCACTTCTAACTTCATACTTAGATTAGTTTCATAATTACAAGTTATGTGTGGGGGAGGAGGGTGCATGTGGGTATGGGTGGGTGTGGGGTGCAATCTTTCATTTCATTCTTTTCTCAGGTCTTGAGATAACATTAAAAAGCTACTAAACACAAGATGTGAGACAGGATGTCAAGATGTGATGCTTGCCTGGACGTTTCTGGCCCCCTTGATTTTGGAGGGCTACATCACTTCTTATAGCCAACCTTGAGTTAGGCTTCCGCCATCAGCATTTAGCTTTAGCTTTATAAATTACCTCCCTCGCAGCACAATATTTGTGTTCATTCATATCTCTGCTTGTCTCCCATAAATCAACGGCAGGCCTGTTTAATTACCCCTCAGCAATTTTAAACAACCAACATTTTTAATGAGGCAGAAAATGCGTATGGCCACAAAATAGTTTTAAGGTTCCATGTGGGTCACTCTGTGTATATTTTTCAAAGTCAGCCATTCCTGAGATAAGTCACATATTACCCAGATGTCAAGGCTTGGCCAATGTCCTTTCCCACTGTGTGACCATTGAGACCCTCGGCCATAGCAGGCTGCTTTTTGTCAATGGCCTTGAAGTGTGTCAGTTGCTATAAACACACATGATGAATGAGTTTTATGGTTGTGTGAGGAATTCAGTCACCTTGGCTCATGCTGTGAAGGGGCAGAGCTATGGATAGCTGAGCCGAAGGGCCATGCCTACCGCCAGAGCCCAGGCCCTGGTGTTGGAGTGTTATTAACATTGAGACTTTGCTGAAACCCACACATTTCTACATCTGGTTTTTAAGATCAATGTGATGTCTCAGTGAAATAGCCCCCAACCTCCTCTCACTCATGGGAAACATCTTCATGACTTTTCTTGAAGGTGGACCTCGCTTTTCTGGCCCCTCCTCAGTGAGGGAAACCCTCTCCTGCTGGCCTCAATCTGACACAGCAAGCAGGACGTTCTCAGGTAAAGTGTCTGCAGTTGGTCCTGCCCCACAAGGTACATGGTTTGTGGGGATATCGCTCAGCCAGGCAAAGAGAGGTGGCAGTTGGTTAACAAGTCCAAGAGAAGAAAAGCACAAGGGATCAAAGAGATCCCTGAGGGCCTTTCTGGAAATACTTTTTAGGACAGTCTCGTGACCACAGAAATTGGACAATTTTAAGAGGATGGAGTCTGTCCCCTGCTGCCTTCATCTTCCTCCTCCCATATCCCTTTCTCTCTCTTCAGATCCCCAGATACTCTGCCGAGCTCCCTACATGGAGCATGTCATTTAACTCCCAAAAAATCCCTTTTTACAGATGAGAAAACCAGTTTATCGAGGGTACGAACAACACACCCAAAGACATCCTGCCCCTCACAGAGCTCGATTCAGACCCCATTCCAGGTCTATGTCAAAATCCAGCCCTGCTGTGCCCAGGGCATGCTGGCCCATGTCCTTGAGTGAAGGACATGAGGTCTGAACCTTCAGAGCATGTCTCTGTCTGTCCACTTCAGCTGATCCCTCTGAACTTGAACCTCAATGTGGACGCTCGTCTGATCAGGGAGGAAGTATACCACAGTGGTTGAAAAAGCAATCAATTAGGGTCTCAACTGTATGACTTACATAACCAACCACTCTGCATCTCAGGTGAGTCACATTCCAGGTGGGAACCATGGCATAACCTCACCCAGAGGAATTACAAAGACTGCTGAAGCAGAGCACTCAGAAGAGAGGCCGGCACGCAGTGTGAGCTCTGGCAGTTGGCTGTGGTCAGTAATTGCTCCTTCATGTCCAGTCTATCCCATTTCTCCCTGCATCCTGCTTGCCAGAGAACTGCAAAGAGCTTTGGATTCCTGTTGCTTTCCAGCAGTTACTGATTATGTCACAGCTGTTTACTTGTGGACAAAGATACTAAGACAAGTTAGAAGCCTGAACAAGAAAATTATTATTTTGATTTTTAATGTGAATTTTCTTGCCAAGCCTCATAACCTTTGTAAGCCCTGTAATATAGCATTTAGAGAGAGTTTATGAACTACTCTAATCCGTTTCTAGTAAAGTCATTACCTCCAAGTACAGAGTCAAGGTTCAAGTCAAAGTTTTTCATCCGGGAATGAAAGTTATTTGCCAAACCAGAAGGAGAGAAGACAATTTCTCATAGTTTTAAAGTTTATCTTCCTGAAAATAGCAGTTTTCTCACAGCACTCACAAACACATGATCAATTAATTCAATGTTTCAGAGCATCAACTATAAGATAGAGAACATTCTGGAAGCCTCCACAAGACAGTGCCTCCTTCCTAAAGGGTCTCAGATGTAAACAGGATGCACACACACATTTAAATAGAGACTCTAGGGCTCTGACATGTGAAAGCAAATTATGCCCAAAGTTTTAGGAACAAAAAAGAAAAAGATGGCAATTTCTCAGGTCTTGGAAGCTCATAGAACACCAGCTTAGGAGAAATTGCTTTAACTGGGTTTTCAGGTTAATTTATAGTCTCGCTGGATAGAAGCAACAGAGAAACATCACAGGCCAAGTCAAAAGGCCATGCAAAGACACAGGCTGAGAACCACGTGGGCTCCTGGCGATGGGGAGGCACTGTGAACATGTGTGTCCCAGAGACAGCAGCTGTGGTACAGAGATAATGCTGGGAAGTGTCCCAAGTGCCATCTTACAATTAGGAGTTGATTCTGACAAATGTGCTTCACCTCCGACAGCTCTCTGTAAAACTCCTGCCCCTGCAATCCTGGGCTTTAGACCCTGTAGGGAGCCATGGACAGAGCAGGGCAGGTGTGGCCCTGAACACTGAGCTGCCTGGCCACCGGCCACACTCATGCTTCTCAGTGGCCGGGGTAATGCCACCCTCATTGGTAGTGCCATCTTTAGAAGAATGTTGGGGTAACTTCAAGTGTTCTTTCTCAGTCTTATGACTGCAAAGTGTTTCCTAAAAGCCCTAACTGATCAAGCCTGATTCTCCTTGTCAATGTATACCCAGTGATCTTTGTTAGGAGTAAACTCCTTGCCTGGGTTCCCTGACCCCCTCAAAACCGTAGGATGATGGAACTCCCTAATAAGCTAAGTTTCCAGGGCAGCAGGAGAGGAAACACAGGGCAGAGTGCACAGCACCTTCAGAGCCTCACAGACAAAGCAGACTGTCCAGAGACGCAGAATGAAGACCTAGTTATTTTGCCTCTTTTACTCCAATCTTTCCAATAGAGAAATGACTCATGGCAGCAGCAGCCCCTCTGCACAGGGACAAAGAACAACAGAGAAATACAGATGGGGTTCAGTTCTAAGATGTCTGAAGTCTGCCTAACAACAAAGGGCATTTCACTTTGGAATGGGACATGGGGGCCCAGGGGCCCTGTAACGACCCTTGGCAGGGGTTGTCACAAAGGGCAGAGATTCCCTTCAGGAAAACAGGGGATTACGGAGGGAGACTGAATAAGCTCCCCACTGAGGTGCTGCATAAACAGGCTCTAGCCATCTGAGTAGGAGTTCTCAAGCAGAACATCCGTGCAGAGTCATTGCAGCAGAGTAAACATACACTGTCTTTTCCAGACCTGGAGACCTTTGCTGTTAATAATTATGCTCTTCTGATGGACATAACCCAGTGCTGCCTTGGGCCATCTGGAACATATATACATCCTACATTTAAGAAGAGTGCATATAGGCATGAAGGCTTGAATCGACATCTATCGGATTTAGACTTCGAGTAACTGAAAACCCTAGCAAATTCACACAGCTAGAGTTCAAGTATGCCTCAGGTGAAGTGCCATTCAGCAGCTTAATGCCTCCATCAAGGACCCAGGTGCTTTTCCTGTGTTCTCACCATTAGTTTCATCTCAGGGCTGTTCCACCAGTGGCCTCAAGATAATGACCAGAATAATGGAGCAATGAGCTTCATTATTCACACCAAGCAAGATAGTGAAAGGAATTTCTCCCCAAAGTCATATTTAATCTATTTGTCCACTATAGACCAATTATGAATCAAGGAAATGTCATAGGTAAAATGGTTTGAAGACTAGGGGCCTTCCTTGAAGGAGCTGGGAAGGTGGTAATCTGATGCAGTTCTATGAGGAAAGAGAGAGAGGGCGATGGGTGCGGGGTAGGCAGTCAACAGGGCCCATAGGAAGAGAACCTCCAAATTGATGAAGATTAAAATAGAGAGAAAGGTGATAGGGAAAGTTGGAGGACATGTGATTAGAGGTAGACAAGAAGCAAATTATGAAGGCTCTCTGCTTTGTAAGTTATGGAATATCATGATGGAATTTATAAGTTTTACATTTTTAGAAAACTCACCCTTAGAGACATTTTGGGAAATAAATTAGCAAAAGGCAGATTATAGGCAAGGAATCACAGCCAAGCTATAACAATAATTAAGGTGAAAGATGACGTGGTAGTAACATTGGATGTGAGCAGGAGAGAGAATGGATAAATAGCCAGATACTTCCTACATCCAAAGGACCACATGGGGAAATTCAAGGGCAATTCCTAAAATTCTGGATCAAGAAGCTGGGTGAGAACCTGCATCATCAACAAAGTTATAGAATTCAAAAAAATGAGCATGTTTCTTTGGTGTGAGGAGCTATAGACAGTAAATATTGAGTTTGAGACAAGATGAGCTTGAAGTACCTTTGGGCTATGTGAGGGGGCAGATCTAGAGCTCAGGAGAGAGGCAGGGCTAAGGTTATCCTTCTGAGAGTCATCATCTTGGCAACGGTCCTTAGAACCTTGGACCCGAAGGCTGAAGGTGGTTAAGGATGGTTGTTGGGGAGCTTTGGCATCTATGGGCAGGCTTTGTCTCCTTGGCTATCAACTAAGCACGAACTAAGAGGATTACAGCTAAGGATCTGAAAAAGGTCTGAAATGGTCTTTTAAGGAATTGGGAGCAAGATCATCTTCCTGATAGGATTCTGTAAAAGTGGCAATTCAAATAACTTCAGACAGACATGGAGCCAAAAACTTCTGGGGTTTGTATCTTCATCCATGGACTGAGGTCTCTGCCTCCAAGTTAACTACTCTCTGGTCTGTACTCCTAGATCTGGATTTATACCACCTCTATCGTAACAGCTGCATCACTGAACACTTTCTGGGTAGCTGCTTCATTGCAACATGGGCAAGTCAGAGTCAGGGAATATCCTTTCTCCACCTCTATGTCTGTAGTGAGCAGGTGTCTATGGACATGGTAGAGTCTCGGTAAATATTTGATGCTTGAGTGGATGATGGAATAGCTGCCTAAATTAAGGGTCCTATTAAGTCTCAGCCTGTCTGGAAGACTCAGCTGTTCTGCCATACAAGTCCCAAGACCATTTGTTCATAGCCATGTGAAAGAGCACAAATTCAGAAATTTAGCAAGCATCCCCTGCTCACAGATGCTAAGATACCAAGGCTTCTTCCCACACCCTCCCTAGCAGGCATGTCTCTAATCACAGGCTGAGGAAAGGGCCAAGATCCCACAGCAATCATGGTCCCCCAAAATTCTGACCCTCGCTCTGACAGGGCACAGCCAAAGTACAGTTGCTGCTTCATTTCCAGTCAGGGTGGAAAAACTGACCCTAAGCAATGCCAGGCTCAGGAACACAGACACAGTGAATAGGATTCTGTCTTGCACAATGTGGGGGCATGTGGAAATCTGAAACCTATCTTTGTTACTCCCTAGGTGACTTCCAGCTTTCTGAGGGCTTAAATGAAGTGTCAGATTCTTTTACATGGCATTGAGACTCCTCCTGGCCACACCTCTGATTACCACCAGGCTCGTCTCTAGGACTCGTTGGTTCCTATGGTTCAAGCCCAAGGATACCATTCGTTTGACTCATCCAGGATTTTCTACAGGCTGTGCCTCCTTCCTAGAACCCTTCTGCACTTGCTCAGTAATCACATACTCAAGAACAGTGCTTCCATCTGGGTAAGGTGGATGCTCCCAGAATTCCTCCATTCACACTGCTGGGTATAAAAGCTTATGCTTGTAAGACTGCAAGCTCCTTGGGAACAGCTTTCTTGCCATGCTTTGTATGCATTGCATTTAGCCAACATTAAAGAACAATGAATGGATGAAAGAGTGGCCTTCTGAGATACAGAGACTCAGCCCTGGCTCCACTGTCCAGATTCCAGGGGTTTCCTGCAGCCTCCATCAAATACCCTCAGTATTAAGGGTCCAAGTGTGGACAAAGCATTCACTAATGGTAACCACAGCCTAGAAAATAGAATCATGGTGCAGTGCAAAGAGCACTTGAATGGCACCAAAAGAACTGGCTTTACTACTCAGGCAAGTCACATGACCTTGGAGCCTCTGTCCCTTCCTCCATTATTGCCTGGCACACACCTAGTAAGAATGGACTCTGTCCAAGGTGCTCCACATCAACCAGCTCTAAAGCCTCCCGTTTAGGGGTCTAAACCTGGGCAAAGATGCAGGTCAAGCTTGGTTGGTTGACACAACTGAAATTAGAATATGGCAGCCCTCCAGGTCTATCCCACAATGGTCCCTAATGGGGCCAAGATCATGATATGCTTTGAGGTATGTCAATGGAAGAATTGTGCTTTTTTGAAGGATTCTGGACTGAGGCACTTCTTCTCAGGGGCCTGGAGGCAGGGTATGCTCAATTCTGAGTGATCCTGGACTGAGGCTGGTTTCCTGGGGAACAGCAGGGAATCACTGTTCTCCAGGGGCTGAAGTGAATATCCTCCAGTTGGGTATATGCAGCTCATTGTCAGCTGTCTTACAGGTGAAGCACCACCTCAGGGAAACTGCCCCACCAAGGCCACTGTTATAGGTTGAATTGTGTCCACAAAAAAGACATGTTGAGGTCCCACCTCCAGTCGCTGTGGATGTCATCTTATTTGGAAATAGGACCTTTGCAGATGTGATCAAATTAAGATGAAAGTATTAGGATGGGCCCCAATCCATTGACTTGTGTCCTTTATAAGAAGAGAAGAAAAGACACAGTCACAAACAGGGAGGGCACACCAAGTGACAACAGAGACAGAGATTGGGGTGATGCTGACACAAGCCAGGGAACACCTGGGACCATCAGGAGCTGGCAGAGCAAGGATGGGTCTTCCCCTAGAGATCTGCTCCTGTAAACACCTTAATTTCACCTCTGGCCTCCAGAGCCATGACAGAAACAATTTACATTGTTTCAAGCCATTCACATTGTGGGCCATTGTTACAGCAGCCCTAGGAAATTAACTCAGCCTCATAGAAAAACATAGAATGTTCTGCCTTTCCAAGCTCAGGCTCCCTGCTGTTTGACCACTGAGCCAGCTCTGCTTAAACCCCGTGCCTTTGAGGAAAGACTCAGTCTAGTTTTCTCCCCACCTCCCCAGCATCTTCTCTGCCTTATTCCTCCTCCTGCTCCCTGTCCGGATCAGATGGAGCCTCTCCCCAGAGATCTGCGCTAGCCTAATTCACATACACACCCTAGTATAGCTGAGAACCCAGTGGGGGTCTGGCTTCACTTTTTCATAATACTTTTACTCTCATTATTTAATCTCTCAGTAAATATTTATTGAGAACCTGCTGCATGACAGTCACTGTCCCAGGCCCCTGGGATTTAGCACAAACAAGAAAGACTCGTGGAGTTTGTGTTACAGCAACTGGTGAGTTCAGGGAGGTAGGAGAAGAAGGGACAAGGCAGGAAACAGAAAACACATAAACAAAATTACAAGATAATTTCATCAAATAAAGTCCTGGGTGATAGAGAGTGGCGTGTACCAGGAGAGTGCTCTCTGAGGAGGCGAACTTGAACCTTTGATCTGAAAGGCAGGGGCATCTGGCAGGTCCTCTGCAGCAGAGAGCAGCTTCAGCCAGGGCCCTGGGGGAAGAGCAGGCATGTTCTCCTCAGGAAGAGAAAGAAGACCCATGGGCTGCAGAAGAGAGACTGAGGAGAGAATTTGAGGGCATGCATTTGGAAGGATATGTGTTATTTTGTTACTTTTCATTATTTTTAATTATGAAAAATAGAAATACAAATGGAAAACTACAGGAAACATTTTAAAAGCAGCTTCAGTGATCCCATGGGTAACAGCTAGGACCATTTTGGGGGTGTTACTTTACAGATAAGTGGTTCCCAAAGTGTGGTCCCTGGACCAGCAGTGTCCGCACACTTAGCATGTGGTTAGAACTGCAGTTGTTGGGCCCCACCTCAGACCACAGGATCAGAAACTCTGTGGGTGGAGCTCTGCAATCTGTGCATGGAAGTCGATTCCTCCAAGTGATTCTGTCACATGCTAAATTGGGGGAAGTGCTATGACTTTTTCTGCCAGGGCCCCATTAATTGCAGCTGGACTGCATATGGGAGGGTAGGCAGGAGGAGGTTATATATTCACTGACCAGCCGACCAGCTGTAAGAAGGGACATGAGCAAGACCACAGGCGATTGTCCCAGCGAGCTGGTGGGACACACGGCAGAGCGATCCAGCAGGCAGACTGCCAGGCCCACGTCTGAGAGGGCCTCATGAAATTGGACAGCTGGCAGCAAGCATCGGCTTGTCATCTGCAGCAGGGTCCTTCCTGGAGGAGGCTGTTTATGCAAATCTCTAGCAAGGGCACTGGGAAAGGCAGAATATTACCCGAGAGCATAGATGGTCTGAGGAGCAGCAGTCTCCCATGGCAACATCCAGATGCAGAGAAAAATGCAGCAGTTGGGTTACCGAAATCAGGCCTTCTTGTCTGGGCTGGACTAGCAGCAGAGCCAGTGCTCTTGCCCTTTGTGTGGGCAGAACTTCCCACGGTCTTTCTGCCTTGTCTCAGGACTGGCTGTCAGGCCCTATGAGCCTGCGGCAAGGTGTTGGTTTCCTGCCTTAAAATATTAGCCCTTCACGATGTCACAGTGTTTGTACACACCTCTCCACTACCTGCTCCAGCCATCACCCTGCAGGGGGAGAGTGTGAGGCTGCTTGCAGGGCACCTCTCAGGTCTTCAGGAGCTGCCCCGCCTTGAAAGTCCAGGAGGTTAACAGACTAAACAAATGCTCTGAATAGGCCGGTGGGGTGACAAGGTTTAGAATACAAATGGTTGGTTCACTGGAGATTCCTCTAGTCCTTCAATCCAAATGCTTTTATTTTAATTACCAACAGTTCTGACAAGTTTCCAAACAGCTTTGAATCAGGAAATTAAAAGGTGTAGAAGAGGGTTAACTAGAGGCACACAGGCCGCCAACATAAAAGAAATGTCTAACTTGTCAATTAAGGGAAGAAAATGAAAAACTAAAATTTAAGCTAAAAAATTTCTAGGAGAATGAAATTTTCATAACATTCAATAGTGGAACCATGTTCTAATGATTTTTGACAGATCACGAAGAGGGAAGATTATGGTCCATTTCAGTGTATAAAATGTGTAAAAGATAGAGAATATGCAAAATGGTGGCACGAGGAGCTCAGTAGACCCTACCCCAGCAAAGTAACCATTTAACTGCAAAAAGGTGTCTGAAACAACATTTAAAGTTCTAAGGCATTGTCCTAAGGGCATCAGAGGGAAAAATATTTGTTCATAGAACTCTACTAAGTCTCAGTAATGACGGGGAACTTGTGGCATTTGAGGCAGGCCAAGCTCCCATCCCCACCCTCAGCTCAGTGCAATGGCAGCTGTATTCCAGGTGGTGTGGCCAAGAGGCATATATGCTTAATCTCATCTCAGTTTTTTAAAGGACATAAAATTATGTAAAGTAATAAATATATAATTTTTCTTATAACATATAGAGATGCAATGTGTATAGCAATAAGAAGAAACAGGGGAATAGGGAAAACTGTATTAACACTAAATTAAGTTATTTTAAATCTGAGTTTGATTCTGGTAACTTAAGATATATACTGTGATCATGGAAGCAATTACTACAAAATTAACTTCAAAATTATTTTAAAATTTATTAAAGAAATCAAAATAGTGCAATAGAAAATATTCACTTAATGCAAAAGAAAGCAGTAAAGGAGGAGCAGAGGAAGAAAATAAATGAGACATATAGAAAACAAAAAGTGAAATGACAGTTATTAATTCAACCATATCAATAATAATAATATCAAATGAGGGTATATTAAACAATCCAATTGAAAGACAGAAAGTATAAGACTAAATGAAAAACAAGATACACCTATATGTTGTCACAAGAGATACTTTAGATTCAAGGGTACAAATAGGTTAAAGGTGAAAGGATGTTAAAAGACATGCCATGTGAACAGTGACAATAAGAGATATAGAGTGGCTATACTAATATCAAGCAATATATACTTTAAGGCAAAAAATGTTCTATAGATGAAGCAAGAAATTTTATAATAATAAAAGAGTCAATCCATCAATACTCTAACAATTAGAAACATAGATACAGCACAGCCTAAATATAGATTAATCAAAAACTGATTAAACTGAAAGGAAAAATTAACTATTTGATAATAACATCTGGAGTCTTCAATAAAGACTAGGATAACTAGGCAAAAGATAAAAGAACATATAGATTAGAAAATACCACAAATCAGCTAGACATAAGAGACATCTATAAAACAATTCACCCAACCCTGGCTGGGTGGCCCAGCTGGTTTGAATGTCATCCCATACACCGAAAGGTTCTGACATAGATTCCCAGTCAGGGCACATACCTAGGTTGTGGGTTCGATCCCCAGTCAGGGAGCATACAGGAGGCAACCGATCGATGTTTTTCTCTCACATAGATGTTTTTCTCTCCGCCCCCCCCCCTCTAAAAAATAAAAAAATAAAAAAAAACACTTCCTCGGGTGAGTATTAAAAATTTTTTCACCTAACAATAACAGAAATCACATTTTCTCAAGTTTACGTACAACATTCTTCAGGACCTGCAACACTATAAAACAAGTCTCAATACTTAAAAGGATTGAAATCTATGCAAAGTATTTCTCTGACCACAATAAAATAAAAGTGTAAGTCAATAACATAAAGAAACTTGGGGGAGAATCCAAGATGGCGGCGTAGGTAAACACCTAAACTGCTGCCTCGCGCAACAATTTCAAAAATTCAACTAAAAGACAAAACGTCTATCACCCAGAACCACGGGAAAGCTGGCTGAGTGGAAGTTCTACAACTAGAAGGAAAGAGAAAAGAGCATTGAGACGTGCACAAGCGCTGAAAAGCTGAGGTACGGAGGCGCGTGATCCGGGCTGGCGGCGGGCGTTGCTTTTTTCAACCCAAAGGGAGACAAGCCCCCAACTACTCTGAAATCCAGTTTCTGGGGAGACGCGGGGGACCCAAACTCCTACGGGGAGAAGCTGGACTGTCTGCCAGTGAGGGGGGCTTACTTGCAGAGCTGCGCGCAGGAATAATTGTTTACGGCACTGGGGCACGGGACTCCGGGACGCCCTTGGGGACACAGAGCCAGCTAACTAGCAGCCATTGCTGTTTGCCACGCCCTAGCCTAGTGACACCCTGAGACCCCGCCCTGCACAACCTACAAACCCACCCAAGCTCCAAGCAGCAGCGTTAGCAGAAGAAAGCCCCGCCCTATCGCAGCTTAACCTAGCAAACTTGCAGCCTGGGTCAGACAGCTCCAAAACCTCCAAACCCCAAGCAAAGAGGAGAAAACTGTAGCTCTCACTGTAGCTCCTGCTGGATGGCCTCAGACAATAGCTGACCTGCACCCCATTGGAGATACAGAAGCCAGTGTACCTAGTGGTCAGAGTGAGACACCAGATTTCAACTCCTCACATCCATAAGTGACACATTCAAAGGCAGACTCAGTGAGCACCAAAGCCCCACTGAAACAAGTCCTGCCCCTAAGTGTGTCTTCAGCGCAGCAGTTCTTCCATTATAGACACAGTGAGTGCTCACAGCTAATTGGCCTGAAGGTCAATTCCTCCCAGTATACCAACAGCAATTAAGGCTTTAACTGCACCAAGTCTTTGCACTCAGCCCACAAAGGGGTGTACCAAGAGTGTCCACATCAGGTGATTGGGGAGGCTGAGCTACTGCCCCCTATAGGTCACCTACCACACAAAGCTACTCCATCAACACAGGGAAGCAGCCAAAATGAGGAGACAAAGAAACATGTCACGAATGAAAGAAACGGAGGAAAGCAAACTACTGGATGACATAGAGTTCAGAACCACATTTATAAGGTTACTCAAGAATCTTCTTAAAACCGCTGAGAAACTTGATGAGACCTTCAAGGAGCTTAATGAGAATGCCAAAAAAATGGAAAAGGATCAGTCAGAAATGAAGCATACACTGTCTGAAATAAAGAATATACAGAAACTCAATTGTAGATCAACGTACCCCAACAATCAAACCAAAGATCAGAAATATGAGGAAACAGAAAACACCCAACCAGAAAAACAAAAAGAAAAAAGAATCCAAAAATATGAAGATAGTGTAAGGAGCCTCTGGGACAACTTTAAGCGAACCAACATCCGAATTTTTGGGGTGCCGGAAGTAGGAAGAGAGCAAAATATTGAAAACCTATTAGAAGAAATAATGACAGAAAACTTTCCCTGCCTGGTGAAAGAAATAGATGTACAAGTCCAGGAAGCGCACAGAACCCCATACAAGAGGAATCCAAAGAGGACCACACCAAGACACATCATAATTAAAATGCCAAGGGCAAAAGACAAAGAGAGAATATTAAAAGCAGCAAAAGAAAAACAGTTAATTACCTACAAGGGAGTACCCATACGACTGTCAGCTGATTTCTCAACAGAAACTATGCAGGCCAGAAGGGAGTGGCAAGAAATATTCAAAGTGATGAACAGCAAGAACCTACAACCAAGATTACTCTACCCAGCAAAGCTATCATTCAGAGTTGAAGGTCAGATAAAGAGCTTCACAGACAAGAAAAAGCTAAAGGAGTTCATCACCACCAAACCAGGATTACATGAAATGCTGAAGGGTATTCTTTAAGGAGAGGAAGAAGAAGAAAAAGGTAAAGATAAAAATTATGAACAACAAAATGACATCAAATACATACCTACCAACAAGTGAATCTAAAAATCAAGTGAATAAAAAATCTGAAGAACAGAATGGACTGGTGAATATAATAGAATCAGGGACATAGAAAGGGAGTGAACTGACGATTCTCAGGGGAAGCAGGTGTGAGGGGTGCGGGAAGAGCTTGGACAAAAATCTTACTCCTATGGATGAAGACAGTGACGGGGGTAAGGGCATGGGGTGGGGTGGGGAATCAGGTGGAGGGGAGCTATGGGGGAAAAAATAGAGGAACACCTGTAATAATCTGAACAATAAAGATTTATTAAAAAAAAAAAAACAAACAAAAAAAAAAAGAAACTTGGGAAATTCATAAATATGTGAAAATTATATAGCATACTATTAAATAACCAGTGGGTCAAACAAGTCACAAGGGAAATTAGAAAATAATTGAGATGAATGAAAATAAAGACAAAACATTAAAACAAATTTAAGAAATACAGCTGAGTCAGTGCTTGAGGGGAAATTTATAGCTCTAAATGCCTATTAATTGAAAAAGTAAAAAAATATCAAATCAATAAACTGACATCTCATTTTAAAAAACTGGAAAACTAAGAGAAACCAAACCCAAAAGAAAATCAGTCATAAAAAACATTAGGGAAAACTGAAAAAAAATAGAGAATAACAAAAAAGAAAATCAATGCCAAAACTTGGTTCCTTAAAAAGAACAACAAAATTGACAAACTTTTAGCTAGAATGACCAAGAGAATAAAGAGAGAAGACTCAAATTACTAAAGTCAACAGTAATAAAGAAACATCACTATTGGTCTTACAGTAATAAAAAGAATTATATGGGAATTCTATGTACAAGTGTATGGCAACATACTAGATAATAAATATCTAGAAACACACAAACTACTGAATCAAAAGTAAAGAGGTTAAATTAGTAACTTTAAAGTATTCACAAAGAAAAGCCCAGGCACAGATGGCTTGTATTCTGTCAAATATCTAAATAATCAACATAAATTCTTCCACATAGAAAAGGAGGAAACACTTTTCAGCATATTTTATGAATACAGTATTCCCCTGAAACCAAATAAAGACATTCACAAGAAAGGACACTACAGACAAATAATACTTATGAATATAAAAGCAAAAATTCTCAACAAAATAGTAACAAATCAAGTCCAGCAAATATATAAAAAGATTAGTGAACCAGTGCATGAAATTCGTGCACAGAGTGGAGGTTTCCCTTAGCCCAGTCTGCACCCTCTCCAATCAGGGACCCGTTGGGGGTTGTCCAACTGCCAGTTTAGGCCCGATCCCACAAAGTGGTAGTTGGACATCTCTCTCGCGATCTGGGACTGCTGGCTCCTATCCACTCACCTGCCTGCCTGCCTGATCACCCCTATTTGCCTCTGCCTGCCTGCCTGATTGCCCCTAACTGCCCTCCCTTGCCAGCTTGATCTCACCCCCAACTGCCCTCCTCTGCCGGACAATTTGGTTCTGATTTGTCGGTTTCTATGCCAGTCAGCGTCAAAAGCTCCACCTCTTAAGCAGCCATTGGCTCCTCACAGTTGACCCAGATTTGGTTCTGATTGGTCAGTTTCTATGCCAGTCAGCGTCTCTGGGCCTATCAACAGGGCCTGATCAGGAAGGTGGGACTGCCCAGTGGAGGCCGGGAGAGAAATGGAGGCACGCTGCTGGCCTGGCCCAAAGAGAAAGAGAGAGGCAAGTGCTGATCAACAGCTGCCACACAGGCTACAGATCAGACCCTGCTTCTCTCTTCAGGCCTCTCACCGGGCCTGATTCACAACCCCCTCAGCAGTCAGTGCTGGGTCACCACACCTGCAGCCGCAGCAGTCAGTGCTGGGTCACCACGGCAACCCAGGATTGACTGCAGGACTGATTTCTGGTTGGTGGAGCCTCTGGTTGTGCTGGACCCAGGGTTTTTATATATTAGGATATACACTATGATCAAGTGGATATATTTCAATAATGAAAGGTTGGTTTAAGTTCTGAAACGTAATTCATATAACATTAATAAAATAAAGACACAAAACACATGGTTATCTTAGTAGATACAAAGAAGCATTTGAAAATCCAACATCTTTTATGATAAAATATAAACTAAACACAGAAGGAACTTCCTCAACCTCATAAAGGTCATTGATGAAAAACTCACACCTAGCATCACAGTTAATGGTGAAAAACTATTAATGGTGAATAATTTTTCCTTAAGTTCCAAAAATAAGATTGGTATATGTACTCTCATCATTTCTATTCAACATTGTACTGGATTCTTGCCAAAGCAATTAGACAAGAAAAATAAATAAAAGATGCCCAGTTTGAATAGAAGAAATGAAACTATCTCCATTTGCAGATGACCTCCTATATAATAAAAGTCTAATATGCAAATTGTCCCCTCAACTGGAAGTTCAACTGGCAGTTCGACCAGGAGCTCGACCAGGGGGCGGGACCAGCAGTGGTAACAGGCGGCCAGGGGAAGGGAGGCACCCTCAGCTGGCAGCTGCTAGGGACCTTACCAGTGCATGAATTTCGTGGACTGGGCCTCTACTATCTTACATATGGAAATTTCTAAGAAATATACTTAAGAGCTGTTATATGTAACTAGAGGCACTCGGGGCAGAGGAGGGGGGTCACTCAGCCTGGTCTGCACCCTCTCGCAGTCCAGAACCCCTTGGGGAATGTTAAACTGCTGGGGAGAGGGCCTAAGCCAGCAGTCAGACATCCTTAGTGTTGTCACAGAGACGGGAGAGGCTCCTACCACCACCACTGTGCTCACTAGTCATCAGCCCAGCTTCTGGCTGAATGGCACTCCCCCTGTGGGAGCACACTGACCACCAGGGAGCAGCTCCTGCATTGAGCATCTGCCCCCTGGTGGTCAGTGCGTATCATAGTGAGTGGTTGAGCGTCCTTACATATCATTAGCATATTATGCTTTAATTGGTTGAATGGTCGACTGGATGACTGGACACTTAGCATATTAGGCTTTTATTATATAGGATGGACAGGTTGATCAGGGTTGCAGGATACAATATACACAAGCAATATAAAAATTAAATCTTAAAACAATGTATGATATTATGAAAAGAAATAAAATAGTAGTAATACATTTAACAAAGGAAATATATGTCTTATGCACTAAAGCTACATAACATTATTTAAGAAAATAGAAAAAGCCCTAAATAAATTTAAAAAGATCCATGTTCATGGATTAGAAGAGTGGAAGTGATTGCTAATGAATAGAATTTCTTTAAGTAATATGTCAATAGTGCCCAAATTATGTAAACAGTCAAGCCAATCGCTATGAAAATATTAGCTGGCTCTTTTGCAGAAATTGACAAACTGATCCTAAAATTTGTATGGAAATGCAAGTGAACCATAAAAGCCAAAATAATCTTGAAAACTAAAAAACAAAGGACTCACACTTCCTTGTTGCAAGGCTTACTACAAAGCAACAGTATTTGCGTCTGTTTGGTAGTAGAATAAGATATATGTTAATGGAATAGAACTGAGAGTTAAGAAATACACCTTTACATTTATGGTCAATTGACTTTAAATAAGACATTTCAATGAAAGAAAGAAAAGTCTTTTCAAACATGGTGCTTGGACAATGCAAATAGCTAATGCAAAAGAATGAAACTAAGACTCTACTTACTATTTTTAAAGTAAACGTATATGGTCATAAACTTAAATGTAAGAACTGAAATTATAAAACTTTTGGAAGAAAGCTTTTGGGTTAGGCAATTGTATCTTAGATATGACACCAAAAGTGCAAGTAATAAAAGGTAAAATAAAGTGAACTTCATCAACATTAAAAACCTCTGTGCTTTGCCCTAACTGGTTTGGCTCAGTGACTAGAGCATCGGCCTGCAGACTGAAGGGTCCCAGGTTCGATTCCATTCAAGGGCATGTACCTTGGTTGTGGGCACATCCCCAGTAGGGGGTGTGCAGGAGGCAACTCATGGATGTTTCTCTCTCATCGATGTTTCTAACTCTCTGTCCCTCTCCCTTCCTCTCTGTAAAAAAACAATAAAAACATATTTACAAAAAACCTCTGTGCTTCAACAGACATGACCACAACTTGAAAAGACAACCCCAGAATGAGAGAAAATGCTTACAATCATATCTTTAATAAGGGACTTATATCCAGAATATAAATGTGCTTACAAATCATTAATAGAAGACAAATAGATAAACTAATTTAAAATGGACAAAGTATCTAAATAGACATTTCTCCATTGAAAATGTACAAATGACCAATAAGCACATGAAATTCTACTCAACATAATTAATTACAAGGAAAATACAAATCAAAACTACAATGAGTTTATAACCCCAAAACAAATATAACAGCTGTAATAAAAAAAGATAGTCAATAACAAGTGTTGGCAAGAAAGTATAGAAATTGGAATGATCAAGTTGGTGGGAATGTAAAATAATGCAGCTGCTTTGAAAAACATTTTGGCAGTTTCTCAAACAGTTAAACATAAAGTTACCATATAATCTAGCAATACTACTTACAGGCATAAAACCTGTATCTACACAAAATGTATATATATGTATGTTAAGAGCAGCACTATTTATAATAGTTTAAATGTGAAAATAACTCCAATGCCCATCAACTGTTGAATAGATAAATAAAATATCTCACATATATGTACAATGTAATATTATTTAGCAATAAACAGGAATGAAGTAGTAATGATAGATGGTACAAAATCAATGAGCCTTAAAAACATTATGCTAAGTGAAAGACCACATAATCTATGTTTCTTTTATATAAATTGTTCAGAAGAGACAAATCTATGGAGACAGAAAGTTGACTACTAGTATACAGTACCTAGGGGTTAGGGAAGATTGGAAGTAGTTGCTAATGGATAAATTTCTTTTGGAAATGGTCCAAAATTAGATTGTGATGATGGTTGCATAATTCTATTAACATATTAAATTATTAAATATGAGAGGCCTGGTGCACGAAATTCGTGTGTGTGTGTGGGGGGCGGGGGGAGTAGGTGTCCCTCAGCCCAGCCTGCACCCTCTCCAATCTGGGACCCCTCAAGCCCTCAAGGGATGTCCGACTGCCCGTTTAGGCCTGATCCCACTGGGCTTATAATTGTTTTAAAATTTAATTTTTATATTGCTTGTGTATATTGTATCCCACTGGGATCGGGCCTAAACGGGCAGTCGGACATCCCTCTCACAATCAAGGACTGCTGGCTCCCAACTGCTTGCCTGCTTGCCTTCCTGATTGCCCCTAACTCCTTCTGCCTGCCAGCCTGATCACCCCTTAACCACTCCCCTGACAGCCTGATTGATGCCTAACTGCTCCCCTGCCAGCCTGTTTGCCCCTAACTGCCCTCCCCTGCAGGCCTGGTCACCCCTAGCTGCCCTCCCCAACAGGCTTGATTGCCCCCAACTGCCCTCCCTTGCAGGCCTGGTTCCTTCCAACTGTTCTCCCCTGCTAGCCATCTTGTGGTGGCCATCTTGTGTCCACATGGGGGCAGGATCTTTGACCACATGGAGGCAGCCATCTTGTGTGTTGGAGTGATGGTCAATATGCATATTACTCTTTTATTAGATAGGATAGAGGCCTGGTGCATGGGTGGGGGCTGGCTGGTTTGCCCTGAAGGGTGTCCCGGATCAGGGTGGGGGGTCCCTTGGAGTGTGGGTCGGCCTGGGCGAGGGGCCTGTGGTGGTTTGCAGGCCGGCCATGCCCCCCAGTGACCCAAGCAGAGGCCCTGGTATCTGGGATTTATTTATCTTCTACAATTGAAACTTTGTAGCCTGGAGTGGAGCCAAGCCTTCTGCTCACTCTGTGGTGGCAGCCATTTCTGTTGGGATTTATGTATCTTCTATAATTGAAACTTTGTAGCCTTAAGCGGAGGCCAAAGCAGGCCAGGGCTGCAGAAGTTTGGCTTCCTCCATCGCCGCAGGCAACTGTAGCCTCCTGCTCTCTCCAGCTCTGTGGCTGCCGCCATTTTTGTTGGGATTCATTTATCTTCTATAATTGAAACTTTGTAACATTGAGTGGAGGCCTGGGCCAGCAAGGGCAGGTGGAAAGCTTGGCTTCCTCCATTGCCATGGAAACCCAAGCTTCCCTCCTGCTCTCTGTGGCTGCAGCCCTCTTCGTTGGGTTTATTTGCATATTCCCTCCTGATTGGCTGGTGGGCATGGCTGGTGGGTGTAATGGAGGTACAGTCCATTTGCATATTACTCTTTTATTAGATAGGATATACTTTAAATGGGTGACTTTTATACCCTGTGGTTTATATCTCAATAAAGCTGTTAAAAAAGCAAAGGTGTGGAGATGCGTACTACCTTTTAAAAAGATTTAAACTGAAAGGGTAATGAAGGGTTAGTTCTTGCTTGTCAAGATAATGGAGTAAGTAAATGTGGTACTGGTTCCTCCCACATCCACATCAAAATTACAACTAAACTACAGAACAACCAACATTGAGAACTGCCTGAAATGTACTTGAACAGAAGTGCTATAACTAAGGATATAAAAAAGAAGCTATATCAAGCATAGAGAATATAGTCAGTAATATTGTAATAACTATGAATGGTGTCAGATGAGTACTAGATTTATCAGGGTAATCACTTAGTAAATTATATAGATGTCTAATAACTGGGTTGTATACCTGAAACTAATATAATATTGTATTTCAACAGTAATTGGAAAATAAAAATTATTTTTTAAAAAGACTGTTATGAACAAAAGAAGAGACAGATTCATTCTCTAGTTTTTAAAAAAATCTGGTTTTATAGAGCATCCTTCCCCAGGAAACAGCAAGACTGGATGGATGGTTCTGGAGCACAAAGCAGCACAGCTGTGGGCTCAAGTAGCCTGGTTCAAACCTCAGTTCTGAAGCTTGCCCTATTTTCCCTTAAGTAAATAATTTTCCTGAGTCCCTCTAAGGAATTAGTGTCTATTTCATAGAATTATTGAGCTTGAGGCAAGCTCTGAGAGGCCTCATGAAGTTGGGCAGCTGGCAGTGAGCATCAGCTTGACATCAAGGCATTATTGGAAAACTATGAGGAACACATTTAGGTTTTACTTGTGGTCTTGTCATCAACAGAGCGTCATGGTAGCCAAAGTCCAGCTGTGCATCCAGTTAAAATTAGCAGTTGGATTCTGGTAATTGATAGAGTAAATGCAACTTTTCCAAATGGTTGTCTGATCTATGAATATTGGGTAAGGGCTTTGCTGTTTTCCCCCCATTGAGTACATGGGAATAGAGGTTTAGGGATTTGAACCAGACCACACAGTGTTCTACCATCAATCTCGCAAGGCAGACTCCCTTATTCTTATTCTCGGCATGGTCAAGGAGAAAACCTCCTAGAATGGACAGAAATTGGTAACTGTTAATATCTTTCCTGCTAAGAGGAAGTTTCTTTATCTGCAAACCTCTCAGGTCCAAGCCCGAGTCTTACACAATCCTACTACTACTAAGGACAAGCCGCCCATGGTGGCACATACACTGCACCTTTGAGGTGATGGACATGAAGCCCTCTTGGACCAGAGGTGGTCATGACCTTATATCTTTGTGTATTTGGTTGAAACAGCCATACACTTAACTCGCTCTGCTTTTAACTGACAGGATAGTATGAGTCTTTGGGCAGCTCTGGGGAGTCAGACCATCACTGGACGTGGGAGGCTTGCTGAGAAAATCTTGATGCAGTTACCTACCTCGCCAGGTAAATGCTTGGGGTGGTGGGTTTAACTGGGGTTGATTCCCTGGGGTCGAGATTAATCCAGCAGCTCAGCAAGAGGGAGAGTGAAACCATGCTTTTAGGCACTAAAAAGTTTTTCAGGAGGGATGTCATTTCTTACTGTGAGAATAATTTCTTCCCAACTGCATTTGTCTGGGGATTTGAGACCAGGAGACAGGGAGTATTCCTGAGCAGGAATTCCATTGTTAGTCTCCCCTGTGTGGAGGCAAACACTCTTAAGGGAGGTAATAAATGGGGGCATTTTCTTGCTAACAAATGGCCCCCCATTAGGTCACTCTGTATGCTTTCACTCAGTGGTATTCTCAGTGTGAGTCAGAGATAGACTCAGAGCGCGCGCACACGCGCGCGCCACACACACACACACACACACACACACACACAGGACATGATTCTTCAGGTTATCTAACTTGTTCTACATTAGGATTTGGCTTCTGGACTAGATCAAACCATTTGTCACCTTTACAACTGGTGGGTGTGAGGCTGAGCCTGAATGGGATGTCGAGAGTGAGGGTCAACCAGATTGTGACCTTTCACTCTTATCACCTCCCTGTGCTAATACACAGCTCTCTCCTCGCAGACCCACAAATCACAAAGCATGAAGGCTGTCCAATTCAACCCCTTAGTCTTCCAGTTGGCAGGACTGCAGTCAGGAGGAGGAAAGCATCGTCTTGCCCGTAGTGATGATGTAGTTGGTGTCAAGGACACAGGCAGACTTCAAGCCCATCTACTCCCAGACGTGCCCCCACCATCTCCCCACATGCTCCCTGGCATCCCAAGAGTGAAGGAAGAGTGCTATGCAGCCTCATTAGCCATAAATACTCTCTTAATAAACCTACCCTGTTATGGGCTGTTTCTGTTAGAAAGAATTATTATTGCCATGACATAAATTTCCTGAAAAAGAGGTGGTGGGTCACAGTGTAGCCTATTATGAGAACCAGGGTAATAAAACAGCCAGATAATTTATGTGTCTCTCCGGGTTCCTTGCGCTTATCTCAAAGAAAAGAGCCAGGCTGTGGAGACGACTGGAGAAGTGAGCGTGTGTGCCTAGAAGCGGCATGGGCGACGTGCTCTGAGCAATTTCTACCAAGGAGGCAAGACTGAGGCCTGACGTCGCTCATGCCAAGCACAGTTTCTCTGAGAAGTGGCCACACACTCTCTCTCCTCGCTGAGGACAAAGGAAATGGCATTAAACCTCAACCGAAATCATTTTCGCCTCAGAGTGAGGCAGCGTCACAAGTTTTGGCTCCAAAGGCATTTTCATGTCCCTAGTGAGTTGTTTGCCCCTCTCACTGTGCTTGATTGACAAGCATGCGCTCCTGCAGCGGGAGGGCTGGGCATGCTGTGTGATGCTCTCACCCACAGAGCATTCACCCCGGCAGATGTGGTCATCACACACACACACATACACACACACACACACACACACACACACTGCAAAACCTTGGTTGACAAGGGGATTTAAAGAACATAAAGGCGACTGCCCAGCCCCAAATTGGTCATCATATTGGGCCCAACTTCTAAGCAGATTCCCCCAAACCTCATCGGGGAATTCAAATACTTGAGGTTTGGCTAACTGCTGGGACAGAAGGAGGACAGTGTCCCTGAGCATTGTTGAACAAGTAGGGGAGGCATGTACAATAAGTGACAGAGCAGTGTTCTGAGACCAAGAGAGGCAGGCAGCAGGGCTGTAGACTCCTAGCATGAGGCTACTTTTGGTCTCTTCTGGAAACAAAATGTTAAGAAAACCCCTGTAAGGTGGCACAGGCTAAGCAATCACCAGGCAATCTTACCCCGACATCTGGAAGCCCAGCGGTGTGGTCTGCCCACAGGGACACCACGCTCAGGCCCACACACATTTCTACAAAATAAAATGCAATGGACGAGCCCCAAGTTGGCTCTGACAGCAATTTTTGTACATTACAATGCAAACTACCAGCTGTCGTCTTTACATGGAGTCCCCAGCGCCTTGTTAATTCTGAACTATTAACACTTCTATGTAGGCAGCATCTTTAAGAGAGGCATGCGGAGCACTTCATAAGCAGAACATCACCACTCCCCCCACTGCCTCCTGTGGAGAGATTCCTGGAGAGAGGGAAGCCACTGTCCAGGCGCCCCATGAAGCAAGTCCCACAACCTTCCTAATGTCCTGGCAGCCGTGAGAAATGCCAATTCCCTCCCTGATAGAGAACCAGGCTTGCTCACATCAGAGAGCAGTTGAGGGGAGGAAAACATTCATAGACAGATAGAGTGAAAGGTTCGTCCACCAAAGTACTGGCAAAACTACAAAAGCAAAACAAGGAGAACTCTAGCCAGAGAGAGCTGGGAGCATGCGGAGGCCGCTTTCAGGCGTGTGGGTCTGAGTCTGTGGGTCGGCTCGCACTTTCTGTGTGAGCGCTGGTGACCAGCGCTGACTCCCTGCGGCCTGTGGGAAGCCACCTGGGGAAGTCACCACAGATGGAAATAAAGAAGAAAGTCACAGGACACTGATGAGACCTTCTTATTAGTCACAGGCCAGAATGAAAGGTCGTGATAAATGTTTGTCTCTCTTTCACTTTCTCATTCTCCCTCCCCAACGCTCACACTTTGCAAGTGACTTCACTTTGAAATCTTAGCTCTGGCAACTATTGCACACATACACACACACACACACACACACACACACACACACACACTGTGCCTTCCGTGTGTCCCTGCTCAACAACAGAAGTATCTTCTATCATCCTTCCCAAATCCATCTGGGTCCCTCAGCTCATTCCTGGAAGACATCGCAAGACATTTACAGCCGTCCCAGCTCGCAACTGGTAAGAGTGCGTGTGAAGCCACCTTACCGCCAGCCCTGGGACTAATCACAGGCCTGCTTTTCCCTCCACTCAAGGGACAGGTGCAAATGCCTCCCCACCCCACCCCCTCTGCACCTTCTACATTAACATAAAATTGCTCCTTCTCTCCAGTAAATATAAAACCTGTCTCAATCCCACATCTCTAGGGTTGCTTTCCTCCTTTCTCCTCTCCTTCACTGGCAAATTCCGGCACAGAGATTGTCAGACTGACCAGCCATTCTCTCACTTCCCACCCACTCCTCAGAGCACAATAATATCTGTCTCTCTCTGGCCCCCGCCTCCCCCCCTCTCCCCCCAGCCCATGCTTCTCTAGTCACAAGTCATCAAGGACTTCTGGATCTAAAGCCAATGCCCCCTTTCAGTCTTTCTGGTATGTGATACCATGTCCACTACATCTTTAATTGAACTTGCCCATCTCCCGCAACACCACATTCTCTGTTCTTTCCTTCCCTCTGGTCACCTTGGCTACATTTGCTCAGCCCCTTCTACCAAACTTTGGATGTTAGAGTTGATCAGCGTCCTCTCTTAGCTGACACTGTCTCCATAGGGCTCAGCCCTGCACATGGTCACCATCCCCATACCTGATGCCATGTCTCCAGTCCAGCTCTCCCTCCAGGCACCAGACCCATAAGAAACTAGCTGGTCATTTTGCTGGGCACAGTAAGAAATGACATCCCTCCTGAAAAACTTTTTAGTGCCTAAAAGCATGGTTTCACTCTCCCTCTTGCTGAGCTGCTGGATTAATCTCGACCCCAGGGAATCAACCCCAGTTAAACCCACCACCCCAAGCATTTACCTGGCGAGGTAGGTAACTGCATCAAGATTTTCTCAGCAAGCCTCCCACGTCCAGTGATGGTCTGACTCCCCAGAGCTGCCCAAACAAAGTTTGTTAAACTCGGCATTTTCAAAAGGCTGTACTTTGGCCCAAACATTTTTTCCTCACGGATCTCATTTCAGTAGACACCATGGGCTCTAACTCAAGTCAGTTTCCTGGGAGTCATAGTTGACTCTTTATCCCAGTCATCAATTTAATGACTAACGCCTCTCAGTTCCAAATCTCTGTTTCCTGCTCAGTGAAAACATGCCTATAGGCATTTCTCATCTGCAGCTGGCACCCACATGTTCAACTTTGTCCATGGAGGATGCTGGGGGAACACCGCAGAAGGAAAGGGCTGCTGTTTGCTGGCTCTCAGTGCTAGGTGGAGGGGCGGGGCCTCCAGTGGCTCTGTCCTAGTCACATGCAGTCTTTTAGTGAGTTCTATCTTGGCCTGACCCAGAGACTTCGCACCACCTTCCTCGCAGGCACATCACACTCTAGGGCAGTGGTTCTCAACCTTTTTAATGCCACGACCCTTTAATACAGTTCCTCATGTTGTGGTGTCCCCCAACCATAAAATTATTTTCGTTGCTACTTCATAACTGTAATTTTGCTACTGTTATGAATTGTAATGAAAATATCTGTGTTTTCCGATGGTCTTAGGCAACCCTGCTAGCAGTTCTCAACCTGTGGGTCTCTGACTGTCGAGGGGGCTGCAGATGAGGCCCGGAAGGAGGCCCAAAGAGAGAGTCAGGGTCTGATCTGCAGCCTCTGTGGCAGCTGTTGGTCAGCCATTGCCTCTCTCTTTCTCTCCAGTCTTCGCCAGCAGCCACGCCTCTGTTTCTCTCTGGGCCTCTGCAGGGGCTGCTGATCAGCCCTGCCTCTCTGATCAGTTCAGAGATGCTGACTGGCATAGAAACCAACCAATCAGAACCAAATTGGCTGGCAGGGGAGGGCAGTTGGGGGTGAGAGCAGGCCTACAGGAGAGGGCAGTAAGGGGTGATCAGGCAGGCAGAGGCAGTTGGGGGCAAGATCAGGCCAGCAGGGGAGGACAGTTAGAGGCAATCAGGCAGGCAGGCAGAGGCAAAGAGGGGCGATCAAGCAGACAGGCAGGTGAGCGATTAGAAGCCAGCAGTCCCAGCCAGTGGTCCCATGGGGATCAGGCCTAAACCAACAGTCAGACATCCCACAAGGGGTCCCTGATTGGAACGGATGCAGGCTGGACTGAAGGAACGCCTCCCCGCCCCCCCCCCCCATGCACGAATTTCATGCATCAGGCCACTAGTATATATATAAAAGCCTAAGTGACCTAACAACAGAACTACCGAATGACTGGTCAAGATCGCTCTGATGCACACTGACCACCAGGGGCAGACACTCAACGCAGGAGCTGCCCCCTGGTGGTCAGTGCGCTCCCACAGCCAACCTTCTGTGGCCAGCCAAACTCCCGCAGTCCGTCCCCCTGGCCAGCCAGCCCTGAATAGCCCAATTGCTGGCCAGACCAAGGGACCCCACCCATGCATGAATTCATGCACCAGGCCTCTAGTCTGTTAATAAAGACAGTTTTCTTTATTTCCAAATCCTGGGTAACTTTTATTTTTTTTAATTTTGTGTATATGTGTGTGTTTTGTTGGTTTTTGTTCTGTTTTGCTTTGTGTTTTATGGGGGGATGTTTTTTGTTTGTTTTGTTTTTTGTTTTTTTGCCTAATTGTTTTAATACAGTGTTGAATAGGTGTGGTAAAGGCAAACACCTTGTTTTGTTTTGGATGATGAGAGAAAAGCATTCAGTCTTTCAACAGTAAGTATAAATAATAACTGCAGGGGTTTTTTTTTCCCAGATACTCTTTGTCAAGTCAGAAAAGTTCCTCTCTATTCCTAGTTTTCTGAGAATTTTTATCAGGAAGAGATGTTGGGTTTTGTCAAATACTTTTTCTATGTTTATTGAGATGGGCATATTTTTTCTGTTGTAGTTTGTTAAAACAATTAATTGCATTGATTGATTTTCAAATGGTTTTTATTGAATTTATTGAGGTGACATGAGTTAATAGAATTATATAGGTTTCAGGTGTACAATTCTATAATTTATCATCTGTATATTATATTGTGTGTTCACCACCCAAAGTCAATATTAAATCAACCTTACATTTCTGGGATAAGTCCATTCGGTCATCATCCATTCTATATATTGTTGACTTCAACTTGCTAAAATTTTGTTAAGAACTTTTGCATCTATGTTCATAAGTGGGGGTTGGTCTGTAATCTTTTTTTCCAGTAAAGTTTTGGTATCAGGATAAAGTTGGCCAAATAGAAAGAGTAGAGGTATCCATCTCACTTTAATTTTCTGAATTAAAGTAGAATTGACATTGTTTCTTCCTTAAATGTTTGGAGGAAGCACCAATGAAGTGGACCTGGAGTTTTATTTGTGGGAATATTTTAACAACAAATTATTTTTCTTTGATATAGATTCAGGTTATTTTCATTTGAGTGAATTTTGGTAGTTTGTGTCTTTCAAGGAATTTATTTCATATAAGTCATTGATATATTGGCTTATAGTTGTTCAAAATATTTCTATGTTGAATTGTCAATGCCTGAAGAATCTGTAGTAATGTCACCTCTCTCATTCCTGGTATTAGTAATGTGTGTCTTCTTTCTGTTCTAATAGGTCTGAAATATGATTTATTAACTTTATTCATATTCTCAAAGACAGCTTTTTGTTTAAATAATTATTTCTATTTTATTTCTACTTAAATTTTATTTATTTTTCTCTGATCTTTATTATTTCCTTTCTTTCATTTGATTTGGGTTTAATTTGTTCTTTTTTTCTCTAATTTCTCAAGGTAGAAGCTGATACTATTAATGTGAAACCTTCTTTTTCTGTAGTAAACCTATCCAATCTAATAAAAGAGTAATATGCAAATTGACCGTCACTCCAAGACACAAGATGGCCACCCCCATGTGGTCAAAGATGGCTGCCTCCATGTGGACACAAGATGGCCACCACAAGATGGCCTGCAGGGGAGGGTAGTTGTGGGCATATAGGGGTGACCAGGCCAGCAGAGGAGAGCTGTTGGGGGAGACCAGGTCAGCAAGGGAGGGCAGTGGGGGGGACCCAGGCCTGCAGGGGGGGCCAGTTGGGAGGGACCAGGCCTGCATGGGAGGGCAGTTGGGGGGAATCAGGCCTGCAGGGGAAGGCGGGGAGGGGGGACCAGGCCTGCAGGGGAGGGCAGTTGTGGACAATCAGGCCAGCAGGGAGGGCAATTAGGGGTGACCAGGCCAGCAGAGGAGGGCGGTTGTGGGGAACCAGGCCCCCAGCAGTGGGCAGTTGGGAGCAGGGGGGACCAGGCCTGCAGGGGAGGGCAGTTGGGAGGGACCAGGCCTGCAGGGGAGGGCAGTTGGGAGGGACCAGGCCTGCAGGGGAGGGCAGTTGTGGGTGATCAGGCCAGCAGGGAGGGCAGTTAGGGGTGACCAGGCCAGCAGGGGAGGGTAGTTGGGGGTAACCAGACTGGCAGGGGAAGACAGTTAGCGTTGACCAGGCCGGCAGGGGAGGGCAGTTCAGGGCAATCGGGCTGGCCAGGGAGCAGTTAGGTGTCAATCAGGCTGGCAGGGGAGTGGTTAGGGGCAATCAGGCAGAGGCAGGTGAGTGGTTGGGAGCCAGCAGTCCTGGATTGTGAGAGGGATGTCTGACCACCCGTTTAGGCCCCATCCCACCAGGATTGGGCCTAAACGGGCGGTTGGATATCCCTCGCAGGGTCCCAGATTGGAGAGGGTGCAGGCTGGGCTGAGGGACACCCCCCTCCCCGCCCCGTGCACGAATTTAGTAGTGCTATAATCTTCTAGGACTGCTTTAGTGGCTTCCTACAAATGTTGATATGTAGTGAATGAAAAATCATTCAGTAAAAAATACTATATAATATCACTTTAGATTTCTTTTTTGACCATAGTTTAAGTGCAGGGGAGTAGGAGTAAAGACAGTTTCTTCAGATATGTCTGTTTGAGTCAGTTCCATCTCTCGGCTCAACCCTACACACTGGAACTCAAGGCAGTGGCCCAGGCACAGCATTGGTCACTCAGGAACACAGGTGTGGTCTGTTCTTCTTTCCTTTACATATTTTACATTTGCCAAGAGAATAAATCTTAAGTGTTCTCATCACATACAAAAAAATGGTAACTATGTGAGGTAATGGATGAGTTAATTAACTTGATTGGAGTAATCATTTCACAATGTATATGTAAATGAAATCATCACTTGTACTCCTTAAAACACATTGTATAACCTAAATGTGTACAATTTTATTTGTCAATCATACCTCAATATATTGGGAAAGATTAAAATTTTATATTACATTTAATTAATTTATTTTTAAAAGCAGCCATATCTGTCCCACAGAGTCCTGGTTATCACCCATGGGGAAGTGGCAACTACAGAGTCCCTCTGAGTGACTTAAGCCCTGGGAAAGCTGAGGACCAGAACCACACCAGCTCCGCTCAGTCCCAGAGGAAGGAACTGAATCCCAGAGCATAGTTGAGGATGAGTCAGTTTTGCCCTGGAAATATCTGAAATTGCTAAGCATGAACTCACTTATTTAACAAATATTTATTGAATAACTACTATATGTTAAGCATCCTTCTAACTATAAGTGCAGCAATCTTTTTTTTTAATATATTTTATTGGTTTTTTTACAGAGAAAAGGGAGAAGGATAGAGAGTTAGAAACATCGATGAGAGAGAAACATCAATCAGCTGCCTCTTGCACACCCCCTACTGGGAATGTGCCTGCAACCAAGGTACATGCCCTTGTCCGGAATCGAACCTGGGACCCTTCAGTCCGCAGGCTGACGCTCTATCCACTGAGCCAAACCAGTCAGGGCAAGTGCAGCAATCTTGACTAATAAACTTTGCTCATGATTGTTCTCAGAAACCATGGTATTGGGGGGAACTCATGGGTTAAGAGGGCATCTCCTCCGTCTAGTATCATTACGTTCGGTGTCTCCACTTTCCGGAAGGCATTGGGATTAGACATTGGAGACAAATGGGCCCAGGCAAGCAAGTCCAAAGAGACATGCACTGATATCTCAGAAAAGAGTGAAATGAAAGCTTGTGTGAAGTTTACATGGTGTCCAGAAACTTTCTCTCTTGTCACCCACCCACAGGGTCAGGGTTCCTTTGGACTCTGACCTGACCCTCTTGTTCTCGGGCCCACACTCTCCCTGGGAAGACACTTCACTATCTCTGGCATTGTGTACACCTGTCTGTTGATGCTCCCACACCTCAGATCCTATCTCTGAGCTCACAGGCTACCTGTGGGATGCTTGATAGATGTCCCAGAGGACCCCACACTCTGCCTTTCAAAGTGGGACTCATTCTCCTTCCCCTCCCTGCAAGCCCACTTCTCCTGGAGGCATGTTATCTCGGATGAGTAGGCTTGCCATGCAGTCCCTTCAGCAGGTATCATTCCTCACCCCCTGCTCTCGCCGCTGGCCTCATCTCAGTCTCAAAGTCCTAGTTCTAAACCTATGTGGAGTGTCATCCTCATTTTCCTGCCACCACCCTGGATCAAGCCACCTTATTAGGTAAATTGTAAATCTCAGTTTTATGAAACCCAGACGTCTGCTTTTCCTGGCCTTCCTCCACCCCTCACCCCTCCCAATGTGGAACCCCTGCGCCACTCTGCAGCCAGAGTGGGGATTGGATGGAGCCATTGTGTAGCCCTTCAATGTCTTCTCTCTCCAGATATGACCCCAAGTATCAAACCCAGCTTGGGCCACCTCCCCAGGATGCAGTCTCTGTACATCATTTCAGGCTAATATTCACCTGTGTTCCCAGCAATCCCCATGCTTGAGCCACATGGACTTTCTCAGAACCTCTAACCCTCAACAAATGTTGCTCCAACAGGAGCGCTCAGCTACAGTCCGTGTTCATGTGCCTAATTCTACTCATCTTTGCAACTCACTTTAACCCCTACTCGCAAGTGCCCAGGCAGCCTGTCTCCTCCTGTGTATCCTGCACTCCCTCCTCCAAAACAGCCTGTGCTGACCTTACATGGTGTATGATCATCTTCCCCACTGGGCTTCATGCTCTTCTGGCAGCCATACATCCCTGGCAGAGGACAGAAGTTTACACATCATCAGAATCACATAAAGACTGTTATTTTTTAAAACAATCAGGTATTATGAAGAACCACAGAAAGTTTGTAAACTAAGGTGAACCAAGTAAGACCGAGAGTATGCCACACACTGTCATGAACATGGAGGAGTAAAATGATAATTTGGGCCTGATAACTCGGGGCTGTACCATGAGCTCTCGGAAGAGGCAGCTAGGTGGCTTCTTAGCATCCTGCTTTCTAGTTCAGTGGGAGTTCACTGTCCTTGCTCCCCCCTCCCTGTACCCCGCCCGCCCCCCCCCCCGCTCCCCCCCCCCCCCACACACACACACACACACTCCTGGAGTACTCAGAGGACAAAAGAGAGGGAAAAGCCTCAGAAGGCAGAGGTTCTCAGAAACCTGTGACTGCTCAGGAGCTGGCACCTGGTTAGCTATTTTCCAAGGGCCACAGGCAGAGCCTCTGATGGGTCTAGAAGGAGAATATATACAATTTGGCTCCAGTACCCACATACCCGCCCAGGTCTGGCTCAGGTGGGAGTGTGGCTTCCCGGGGCCCTGGCATGGAGTAAGGAGTATTCCTTGAGGCAAGAGGAGCCCAGGGTCATGGAGAACAAAGGTCCATGTTCTGTTTTCCGCCAGTGAAAACTGCTTCCTGGTAATAAGTCCTAGGAGCTGCAGCAGGATAGACCCCCGTCACCTTGTCTTCCAGCCGCCTGGTAAGTGGCTATAGAGACTGCGGTCTCTATGACCCAAAGCCATGGGACAGTCACCAAAGGTCTAAGGCATGACCTCCCCAAACCCTGCTGTTGTCCACAGCCCACATCTGGGGCTCAAACCCTCTGCCCCAGTGCCTGGACCTGTCCTCTGTGCTGGGCGTCTCTGGCACTGAGCTTTCCCCCATGGAAACCTGTTGTCCGAGTACTTCCTGAGCATGCAAGGTGGAGAAGCCTTGTGGAAGCAGGTGAGCTGAGGGAGACAGCTGAAAACAAAGAACCTGACCTTTTCCTTTCTGGAAACCTGATATCTTCTTTCAATAAGAAGACTAAGTGTACAAGAATAACCAGGAGAAAGCAGGACAATAAATAGTTAGGTGTGTTAGCTTGCTTGGGCGCCACAACAAAGCACCACAGGCTGGAAGGCTTAAACCACAGAAATCGATTTGCTCACAGTCCTGGGGGCCAGCAACTTGAGGTCAGGTGTCCGCAGTTTGGTTTCTTGGGAGGCCTCTCCTTGGCCTGTAGTTGCCCATCTTCCTGAGTCTTCATGCGGTCCTTCCTCTGTGGGCCCCTGTCAACTCATCTCTTCTCATCAGGACACCAGTACTGTGGGATTAGGGCTCACCCTACCCACCCCACTGTAATTGAACCACCTCTTAAAAGGCCCTATTGCTAAACACATTCTGAGGTGCTGCTGGTTTAGGACTTCAACTGATGGAACTGGGGACCCAGATCAGCCCAAACATCCTCCCGGCAGCCACCACCCCCTCCCCGCTCCAGGCTCAGCCCGAGCCCTGCTGCTCGGTCCAGCCTCTGTCACACCCCGGGGACCTCCACCTCTGGTCTTTGCAGCTCCCCCTCTGCCCCTCGCCAGCAGGAACGGACCAAGGAGGTCACAAAGCACAGGTTCACCTTCCAATCCCCACACTTGCCCCCTTCTTGCCGCCCCTGGCAGAAGTCCTGGTGGGGTCAGGTCACCTCGGGTGGTAAAGGCTTTCTCTGGTCACTTCTCCTTACAAGCACAGTCTAACTCCAGTCACCACGTGTCCTGTCTCCTAGAATCCTCACACCTGCAAGCTTAACTGAAGTCAAAGCCTATCCCAGTGTGGCTCCTCTCGGACCAAAGTCCGCCACGAGTGCCCACTCTGTGTGCCCTTCACGTTGTTCCCTCCATCCCCCCTCCATTCCCTCCCTGCCATCCCCTCCCTCCATCCCTCTCCTCCATACCCTCCCTCAATCCCCTTCCTGCCTTGCTTCCCAACAGGGTCTGTACTCCTTCAAGTTTGGGAAGGAAGGAAGGAAGGAAGGAAGGAAGGAAGGAAGGAAGGAAGGAAGGAAGGGAGGGAGGGAGGGAGGGAGGGAGGGAGGGAGGGAGGGAGGGAGGGAGGGAGGGAGGGAGGGAGGGAGAGAGGGGAGGGGAGGGGAGGGGAGGGAGGGAGGGGAGGGGAGGGAGGGAGGGGAGGGGAGGGAGGGAGGGGAGGGAGGGAGGGAGGGGAGGGGAGGATATGGCTGTTCTACCTGGCAGGCCCTGTCATCATCCAGTGCTTCTCCAAGATCTTGTGGGGTGATCTGTGTGCTCCCCAGAGAACCTGAACTCCAGGACCCTCTCTACTGCAGGTCCCAACACTGACACCCTCTATTGGGACCACTGCCCTGAGGGTGGCCCTGCTGGGCAAAGTCTGGAAGGTGCCTCCTCTGGTCAGGGGACACAGTCCTGCACCCTTTGTCCTGACAAAATCGAGACCTTGAGGCCATTCCTGAGCAGCCAGACCTGGACCTGGCCGCAGCCCCCAGACTGTAGGACACTGAGATTCAGGATCTCTAATCTCATCAGAGCCTCTCACTTGGCCGGAGGAAAGGGGGGACAGGATGAGGGATGGAAAGTGCAAGAGCTCTCAATGCACTTCCCAAAACCAAATGCTCTCTTTCGGCCTCTTCAACTCTGTTCCTGGGAAGACAAGCTGGCATCTCACTTCAGGACGCAGGAGGCAGACAGCCCCATGGAACATCCTGTTCCAAATCTCGACCCTTACCCCCAGAGGAGGCTCCTCTTGCCCCCAGGGGCAGTGACACGAGAGCAGTGCTGGTGGTGGCCTTTGAGGAACCAGGAGGCTCAAAGTAAGATGTCCAAACAAGCACCAGGCCATTAATATTATTCTACCCGTCAATCATCCAGCAAATATTAGTAAACCCTTATTGCACTCCAAGTGCAGGTCCAGGTGCTTTAAGTGTAATAAGACCTGAACCCACCCTCCCCTCCTGGGGCTTGTACTTAGTGGGGATACAGACACTAAGCAAATCCTTAGTAAACTGCACAGCAGGGTGTGAGAGGGGCTGTGAAGGGACACATGGAGAAGGCGGGACTGGAAACGCTAGGGAAGCTGGATGGCAGCAGGGAAGATGGTCACTAAGAGCTGACGTCTGAGCAGCCTGGAGGAAGGTGCGGACCCTGGTCCCTCAGACATCTGCAGGGGAGGCTGCTGCTGAAGCCGGGGCGGGAGGTGGGGGGGGGGGGGGGTGTCCTCTGGGAAAACACACACACAGAGTATGAGGAGAAAAGGACTGAGGGTGAAATTGAGAAACCCACTGTTTAGGGAAAAGGCTAAAGGACACCAAGAGCTCATAGCCAGGGAGGCAGGAAAGGTCAGGAGAGAAAAGGGCCGCGGTGTTGACACTTCTAAGCATAAGAGACCAGGGATGAGAACGAGCCTGGCTGGGTGGGTGGTCAGGAGACTCCAGGACCCTCACAGCTGTCACAGGAGGACTGGTAGTACCTATGTACATTTTTAAGTAGTTTTATTTTTTTAAAAAAAAACACTAGATTTGTCCCAAGAGGGACAGCTTCAGACAAGTGACAGGAAGATGTCATTCCAGAAGCAAGCTTGGGGTGTGTTGGAAATTCAGGCTCCCAGGCTCCCAGGCTCCCAGCTGGATGCTCCCTGGAGGCGCTTCATTGCACTGAGATGGGACAAGGCCTTGGCACCCCTCACTCAGCGGGTCTCCGAGCCCACTCGGCTGGGCCCTTCAGCCTGTCTGCGGGGCTCACCCCACATGTTCTGCACTCAGGCCCGCGTGCTCCTGCCTCCTGCACTTCACAGGGCTCCCTAGAGGTCTTCCCTGACCACCCTAAAGTGCACCCTTCCTCTATCACTTCGCCATGAACCGCTGCTTTGTCTCCGTCACAGCACTGTTCCTCTCTGAGTTCATTTAACATTTCTGCTTCCCTGTGTATCACCCAGCTCCTACACTAGGAGGTAAGCTCCAAGAGACCAGGAGCACGGGTGCTGTGGCCACTATATGCCAGTGCCTAGAGCAGTGCCTAGCACGTAGTAGGTGCTCAATGAAAAGGACCCGCCATTATTTTCATTACTATTACAAAGTTGGAGCTGCTTGATTTTGATCCTTAAACCACGGATTTCATTTGGAGCTTCCTGGTGGTCATCACAAAATAGGAAAACAGTGTGAACTATTACCCAGGAAGTGAAAATATAAAAACCTTTCAGGGCAAGACAAGATCGCCTGCAGACTTGTTTTGCCACATCATTGTGGCCTCCCTGACCACTATAGGAGAAAATGTCTTAACATTCATAAATCCCATGCAACTATTTCTTCTTTAATCCTTTCAAATAAACAAAGTCAAAAGGCCAAAGAACAGCCCTGGGGCAGGAATTCTTTCTAATTAGGGTCCCATCACCAGAAGCTCTGCCCTGACCTCAGGCTCAGGGTGGGGAGCCCCTCCTCTCTCATTCAGGAGCGCACATTTAAGATTGCTTCTGGCACGCACTCTGTCTCACCCTCAGCAGCTCTTTGCATATGCTATAATGACCACTGCAGGTAAAGAAACTGGGGCTCCTGGCCTGCAGTCACCATCAGGCTGTGGCAGGAACAAGGTCTGTTCGACTCTCCAGAGCAGGGGTTGGCAAACTTCACCTGCGAGCCCACGGGCCTGTTTTGAGAATGAAGTTCTATCAGGATGCGCCAGGCCTACTTGTCATGAGCTCCCTGTGGCTGCTCTTGCACTCCAGCGCAGACTCCAGCGGCTGTGTATGCCTTCAAGAAGGAAAATGCTGTGGCCTTTTAAAAATAAAAGTGCCAACCCTGCTGCAGACTCTGCTCACCTCCTCCGGTCAACCAGCTGAACAAAGAAGTCCAGTATCTGTTCCTCTGAAGGAAAAAAAAAAAAAGCTTTGTATAAAAATAGAAGAACATGTAAACTGGGAGCTCTACGTGCAAAATTAGTTTTCTACAAAAATATCAAAGAAGAATGTTTTGTAAATAAATTTTCTGGAGAAGTTTTCTTTTTTTTGCCCCTGGCTCCTTCCACAGAACTAACCAAAATCGCACAACTAAAAGGGGCGTCAGGACCTGCATTCCGGAAGGTCAGCAGTGCTGTGTGCAGGGATCCCAGGCAGCTCTGGTTTTGAACTCTCCGAAAGCAACAGAGATAGAGGAACCTGCTGTTGTTCATGAAGATGCCACGGATTGGCAGAGTGTAACTTACCTGTCATTCTATAGTTTGTCAGCCAGGCTAGCTCATCTAAACACAATCTAAATTACTGGTGGTGCTCGAGATGTTTTCCCAACGCATCCAGCTTTTATTTTTTCATATATTTCTGGGAGAGGTTACAATAAGTGAGTCATAGTACAGGTATTAAAGTCACGTGATTGGTTCTTTCAAAGGGAGTGACACCCAGAATTGCATGATGAGGTTCACAGAGGAAGATGAAGTCTTTCAGAATGTTCTTGATGCAAAAGAATAGCAAGGATGGTGATGGTGATGACAATGGTCATGGTCGAGAGGCATGCAGCCTGTGTAGGTCATAAATTAGTGCCCTGAGGGACAGCCAGCACAGGAGCCGGGGGGAGGGGGCGGGAGTGGCCCGTCTCTAGAACAGGTGCTCCCCCCGCAGTCACGCACAGCAAGGATGTGGACAGAAAGGGTGAGGCTATTTGCTAGAACCTGGGTTAAAGAACATGGCCTTTCCGGGGCTCCACGTAAAGCCTAAAAGGGGTGCTGCCATGGAATCAGGAAGTGTCTTGAGGTAGGGGGTCATTCCCCCTGGACACAATACTGGGAGGAAATGGGAACTGTTCCACTGTCCCAGCACCTGATCGGGGAAAGCACAGGCTTTGGTGTGAGACACCCGGTGGGGTGGGTGGGGGCGGGGAAGGGGGGATCATATCCAGGTATAGGTTTTTAGGCAAATTACCCTCTGAGCCTTAATGTTTCCATCTATAAAATGGAGGTAGTAGTTCCTTCCTCTGAGGGTTAGTGTGAGAATTTAGTACTATATGTAAAGTGTCTGCCCCAAAGGAAATAATTAATAATTGCTTGTTACTTTTATTTTTATCTCAGAGTTACTTCATTATGTTGATAGCGTTTCCATAATTAGTGGTACATTATATTAAAACATAAACTATTCATTCATGAAATAAATATTTCTTAGGCAACGATTATGTTCCAATCTCAGAACTAGTCCTAGGTTATAGAAAAATTTACAAGACTGAGTCCTATCTTCAAAGAGCTGGCAATCTAGAACAGGAAATGGAAGCATGCAGTTCCCTAAAAGAATGAGAACAGCAACAGTTAGGAACCAGGGGCCTCGCAGTGTGCCTATTCCTGAGGGGTGTGGGCTCGAGACTGTACCACCGTGTCCAGCGTGTGCACTTGGTTTTAAACCTCACAGTAACCGCTGAGTCAGGCACTGTTCTCCCCACTTTCTAGACAAGGACACTGGCAGTCTGCAGAGTCAGCAGCAAGCCCAGGCAGCAGCGCCTGGGATGGAGGTTTGTCAAGAGCCCGGAGGAGAGCAGAGGCGATCAGGAAAACCTTCTGCTTCCAGCTCAGGAATTACAGACTGGGGTCTGTGTTTCTGCGGCCTACGCAGCTTTTATCAAAGGCTCCCCACCCATCTCCAACCCCCAGAAATACAGACACCAGTTCCCCACCATCTCCCAGGATGGGCAGGAGAAGAACTGCAATCTGGCCGTAGTCCAGGGATATGAACACACAGTGAGGTTAATCGGGTGCACGTGCCTCAGTCACTGTGCACCAGCTCAGAGGGTGGGTCCCAGCCAGACCCAGGCGTGCCTTGGTCTCAGCCGGGCCTCCTCAGGCTAGAACACTTTTCTTGGCTGAAAGACTGCGTCCTTTTCTCCACAGCTTAGCCTCCAAGGCCACTTTGAGAAGCCCCACTCATTCAGAATGCTCCCTGTCATGCCTAGAGAAGAAGTGGGTTCTGTTCCTGAAAGAGGACTAAACGTCGCCCACTTGCACCTGGAGAATCCTAGGCATCTTCCCAACACAGGCCTTCTTTTATCTGCTCAGACACTCAGCACTCACTGTGCAAAGCAGGCACCCCCTTTCTGAAAACCTTGAGTATTTTAAACCTCAATCTTCCTCCTGTGCCTTCTGCCCTCTCATTTCTCTGAGCAGTTGCTCCCAGCCTTCCATGAGCATCTTCAGAGATGGAGGCCATGTCTTTGCAAAGTCTTTCCTCTTCCAAGATGAGTAGCCCAGCCTCCTTTACAGATGCCTCCCCTGCCAAGGCCTCTGTTCCTGCTGTTCTTGGGTCTCTGGGTCCTCAGAGCAGAGCCAGAGCAGCGTCTGGGTGCTGCCTGGCCACATCTCTCCTGGCCACAGGACGGCCTGGTTCTTGGGTGCTCTGCCATGGTTCTCCTGAATTGCATTTGTGAAATGGATTTCTGGGATCTAATTTTAGACCCTCCCATTTATTCCTAAGAACCTGCACCTTGGCTCCATTACCAATTTTTTCAAATTTCTTTCAAATCACAATTCTGTTTTCCAGTTTCTGCATGCTTCCATAGTTTGGTTATTAGAATGTTAGATAAATGTCTTCCATGGTGTCATTTAACCCACTGGTTGAAGGTTAATGAGGGTAAGTTCAGTGACTGAGCTCTGTGGCCACCGACTAGAGACAACCCCAGCTTGACAATGCGAGGATTTAGCGTTCTTAGATGGAACTGTCCACAGCAATAGCTAAACTGATAATCCAGTCAGCCAGGGAGGCTTCCAAAGAGCCTCCAAGAGGCAGACCTACAGCCCGGCCTGCATCCCAGTGTGTCCCGTCCCCAGCACTGGGGCCCCTGTCTTCTCATCCTCAACCCTTCAGATCCACTGTTCCCCGCCAGTCCCCCGGTGCTGACCCAGCCCAGCCAAGAGCCCAGATCACCTCCTGCCAGGCACCACTCTCTAAAACAGGCCAGGTTTTCAATCTTGCTATAAGGGGCACACAATCTTTCCAGTTCCTTTTGGCAGACTCTAGGAAAAAATCGTGTGTGTGTGTGTGTGTGTGTGTGTGTGTGTGTGTGTGCGCGCGCGCGCGCGCGCGCGCGCGCGCAGTGTGTAAAGCCAGAGGCTTGAGTTCCCCTGCTAAGGAGGGATCCTCCCATCCTTCTTTTCAGAGCTAATTTGGTTAAGTGTTTAAACAATATAAATCTGGCAGCGCTGCTCTGTCGAAGCTGTGAGATTGAGGACAGCTGTGTCGGTTGCAGCCCCGCAGCTCAGCCTGCCCAGGTTTCCTGAAATAGCAAGGCCGCTTCCGCAAGCTTCCCTGAAATAACCCCCGGGGAAGAATGCTCCATTTCCTATGCCCAGACTTCTTTATTTATTACATCTAATGAGTCCATATTTGGAGAAAAAAATATGTGGAATGAAATCATGCAGTTGTAAAGAGCTGATGTAAGTGTTTACATTCAAAGGAGCTCTCAGTGAGCCCGCCTATGTATGTAAATAGGCATGCCCGTCTCAGACAGGGAGTGTAGCACCCCAACGCCCTTCTCTGACTGGCAGGGTGACCCGGGCATGGGGCTCAGCAGCCTCCGGCCCCAACGCTCCGCTGTTCTGAATCAGAGCTGCCTCACCTGCAGGAGGATGGCCAGGGAGTTCAGCTCCTTAGAAACACGCTGCGGGGCGTGCTTAGGGAGCATCAGAGTGCTCCAGGAGCCATTGCTCCGATTTCCTTCATCAGCTACTTACTAAGAACAGTCTTCTCACTGTGCACCACTGACTTCATTTAGGCGCATGTCTCTCCTGACACAGGGTCTTTTGTTTACTGCCCCCCCGCCCCCATGGCTGCGCAGACCTCCATGACTTCTTCGAGGTGCACATGGCTGTGCCGTGTACTGTGCTCCAGGAAACCTGATCTGATTTGCAACACACGAACAGTGTTAGGCATTCAAGGTCCCTTGAGTTCGTTTCTGCAGTGAAGAATCACTTTATAAATCACACTATAATCACTCTATAAAGTATTGCACGTGCTCCTGCAGTGTTTCTCAGCATGAGACTTGCCCTCCCCAGTTACACAGCGGCATCTCCAGAGCAGCTCAGGCTCCGCCATCAGAGCGTTCCTTCCGAAGCAGCCCTCCTGGTGAGTCATTCCCGCTCCGTGGCAGCAGCTCTCTTAGGTGTGCAAGTCTGCAATCCAACACGAGGGTCGTTGGAAATGGAAACTGTTTACTCCCAAGACACCAACTAGGTTTCAGGTCCATCACTGGCTAAACAGTCCACAGTTATCATCTGGACAAAGTCACCTCGGATCAGTCTAGTATCTGTTCTTGTCTTTTGAAAGTGCAGTTGGTGGCCTCTCCTAGCCTCTCCAACCCCGGCACATGCAGGGGACATCAATATTTCCTGACGCAAGAACCAGCGTTGTGGGGCTCTCTCAACAGCGCTAGGTGGTCTAGGACAGTGGTCGGCAAACTCATTAGTCAACAGAGCCAAATATCAACAGCACAACGATTGAAATTTCTTTTGAGAGCCAGATTTTTTTAAACTTAAACTTCTTCTAACGCCACTTCCTCAAAATAGACTCGCCCAGGCCATGGTATTTTGTGGAAGAGTCACACTCAAGGGGCCAAAGAGCCGCATGTGGCTCGCGAGCCGCGGTTTGCCAACCACTGTGCTAGGACACCACAGGCACTCAGGTCCACTGGTGGAAGTCATTTTGTTGTTGTTGCTAATCCTCCCCTGAGGATGTTTTTTGCATTGATTTCTAGAGAGAGTGGAAGGGACGGAGGGGGAGAGGGAGAGAGGGAGAGAGGAAGAGAGAGAGAGAGAGATCAATTCAGTTGGTTGCATACCACAAGCATCCAGACTGGGGCCAGGGATAGAACCTACAACCCCGTCAGTGCCCTTGACCCAGAATTGAACCCTCGATCCTTCAGTAAGTGGGCCAATGCTCTAACCACCAACCACCTGCCAGGGCCAAAGGGGGAACTTTAATTGCTAGTTGGAGAATCTAATAAGATATTCTTTGTGATCCATTTGTAGGAATGCTGCAAGTATGTTTGGAAAGTTTTGCATTCTCCATTTTGGAATATAAATATGTTACACTGTTTGACCTTCTACATACTAGTACTTACTCATTTTTGTCCCAACCGAAAGTATGTTAATATTGCTGGCTATAATTGCACTTGTCTCTTTTTCTCGTTGTATTGAGAAATACTTTCCTTTATTACACTTGATACTTTCATATTAAGCGTAGAAAGTGCAAACCTGTCATTTCTTCATGTGGACTTTCTCTTTTAATGGAATAAGTTAACGCTATTTTTCATAGTGACTGTTTCAGCCTTGGGTTCTCACTCACGATCCCACTCCTGCTCTCCTCTAGTTTGTATTCTGCACTATATCTTTACCCACGGCCTTGTCTTTGTTATTTTTTAATTGATGGGGTACACTAATGCAATATTTAGATTTTATTTTTAATCCAATATAAGAATATACAGTTCAAAATGACAGTTTATTCCAATCATTGCATTAATATGACTTACAGGCTTAGTTTTATTTCTACTATTTTGACTTGTTGTTCCTTTGAATATACCTTTTAATATTAATAGCAGTTTTCTTTTTAACTTGACTTCCCTTGTGATTTGGAAATGCTATCTACTATGTTTATTCTGTTAGTAGTGACATTTAATAAATATGTATTGGAATCTAATCTTACTTCCCTATGTAATGTGAGAAATTTACTCTGCTTTTACTTCTTTTCTTCTGGTCCCCAAATTTCTGGTTTTTAGTGACAGTAGTGGTAATTTGAACTAGATCATTATTACTAAAGTAACATTTTAAATCATATGTTCTCTTTGGAAGATTGTTTTTGGCGTTTTCATCATGTTTCAATATTATATTGAGAACTCCATTAATTTTGTTTTATAGCCGTTTGTTTGCGGGGATTTTTGTCTGACTACATTTCCCATCAGTCCTTTATGTCAGGAGTGCTCTCCATTACTTTTTGTGTTTAACCCTCACTGGAGGGTATTTTTCCCATTGATTTTCAGACAGAGTGAAAGGGAGGGAGGAGGTGGGAGAGAGAGAGAGAGAAACATTGACATGATCAGACAGAGTGAAAGGGAGGGAGGAGGTGGGAGAGAGAGAGAAAAACATTGACATGAGAGAGACATGTCAATTGGTTGCCTCCTGCGTGTGTCCCGCCCTGGGATGGAACCCACAATCGAGGTACCTGCCCTTGGCCGGGAATCAAACCCACACCCTTTTGGTCCATGGGCCAATGCTCTAACCACTGAGCAACCTACCAGGGCAGAGTTCTCACCATTCTTGAGTTGGATATTTTGATTCCTCACTCCGTTGGCTTAAAAATAATTCAGGTAAGTTGTCTTTGTTTTTTCCAGACACAGACACACGGGGTGTGTATTTTGGGGCCTGTGTATACAGGAGAACCCCCTCTGCTGTGCTAGGCTCTGAACATCCGCTTGTCCAGGTGCAGGAGTTGAGGTCACCAGGTGGTTTAGCAAATAAAACTGCAGGACAAAATGTTTTCAGCTGGAAAATTTCCCCCAAATAGTTTTTTATTGGTAACTCCATTTTTATTGGTTCTTTTGCTTGAATTCCTACTACTTATATGTTAAATGTATCTCTTATAGGTGTTTTTATATACATGTTCCATATTTACAGCTCTTTATCCTTTTTCTCTGAGTTTTGTGATGCCAAAGTTGATTTCTGCCCTACCAAGCCTGTCTTCTATAGGATTCATTTTGCTGTTCACTTCCTCCATTTCAATTTGAAATAAACATTTTTTGAATCTCCGTTTTGGCTTCCACAAACTGTTTGTTTTTCTCTTTATGTTTCTCTGCTCAAATTGCAGAGAAGAAATGTCCTTTTGAAGTTCGTTGGAAACACAAATCAGGAGTGTTTGCAAAATGTCCCACCTCTGGCAGAAACTCTGTTTCCTAGGAAAACATTTTCTGATTCCTCAGCTTGGTCCCTTCTTTTGAACTGTGCTATCCTTTCATTTGCCTGGTAACTTCTCTCTGTGTGCTCATCATTACAAAGCAAGTGAGGCATTCGTGGAACTAGTGTTTAAGCTCCCAGTCTGAATCACTCTGACAGCAGGGACCCGAGGAGGAAGGAAAGATAAGTTCAGATTCACTGAGGTTACTTTGCTGATTCGGCCCTGGGGGGAAGGGAGCAAACCAGTGTGGCCTCTCTGCCCTCCTTCTTCTCCAAGGTCTGGAGGGCATCCTGTGTTTTCTGGGGAAGCGTCCTTGTTCTTTGCCAAGCACTGGCCAAGGGTCACTCCTACCCTTGACTTGGGTTTGTGGCCCTCAGCAAGTGTCACCTGGGGTTAGTGCCAGGTGGGTTTGTGAACTCAGTGTGTTGTTTCCATCTGCTGCATCCCTAGCTCTCAGGCCTGTCCCGCTGCAAAGCAAAACTCCAGTCCTGCAGGGATTTTTCTGTCCTTCCCTGGGAAGTGCGCATCCTCATAGTGCTCCTCATCTAAAGGAAACTCCTCGGCATTTAGTCATGAGTCTGCGCACTCCCCTGCTCTCCACAGCTGGCCCGCATTCCCCGGTTTTGTAATAGCTGAACATGTTTGCGTGAAATTCGCCATCATCCACAGTACATCAATGATACTGAGTTTTCTTCCTCGACTGAAAGGGTCTACTTTTCTTTCCTTAGAACAAATGGTATGTAAGATACTCTGTAAACTTATTTTAATTTGTAAGCTGTCCCATGAGATATACAGTGTGAGGCAAAAGTAGGTTTACAGTTGTGAGTATGTGATATTCTGGCATTAATTTTTTTTGTAATATTTTTATTGATTTCAGAGAGGAAGGGAGAGGGAGAGAGAGATAGAAACATCAAGGATGAGAGAGCATTGATTGGCTGCCTCCCACATGCCCCCCACTGAGGATCGAGCCCACAACCCAGGCATGTACCCTTGATCAGATTCGAACCTGGGACCCTTCAGTCCACAAGCTGATGCTCTATCCACTGAGCCAAACTGGCCAGGGCTATTCTGGCATTATTAATTAATTATTGTGCTATTTTCCATTCGAACAACTGTAAACCTACTTTCGCCCCACCCTGTATTGTCCAGTTCAACAATGAGTCCCATTGTCAAATTTATTCTCAATACAAAGAGCAGCCATAGATTATCAAACCTGCAAGCCGAGCAGCATTCTTTCTATAGGTTTCTGGCGGAATGTCTTGCAGATAACATTCTGTGTAGGAAGCAATAGTGGCCTCATTCCATGATAGGCAAATTGCCAGGAAATATTAAATCAAGCGGCAATAGAGTCCCTAAAGAAAGTTGCTGCTGATTTATGATGATAGTTCCAACAATACCGTTGAACTTTTTACACACTGAAACTGAAGTGACCGCTGAGTTATGGTTCACATTCTATCAGAGAGCAGCCAGCCTGCCAGACTGTTTGCAGCTGGAATGCAGCAAAGCCCCATTATGTTCACTTCCAAAGTCTGGGGAAATGATTTCTTTTTCCCAAAATGCAAGTACTTGTTAGCTTTTCTCATGCATATCACACACCCTGAATCTATGGTGGCATTTTTAAACCCTTGGCTGGGTGAGAGCCAGGGTAGAACGGGGCAGAGATGGGAAGAAGAGGGCCCAGGACAAGGGAGACTGATGAATAGGGGCCCACCAGGCCAAGGAGAATTTATCAGTTTCAGGAGAAAGGTCAGCAGACTGCTCTTCCAGATGCTGATGTCACCCAGAACCCTCAACAGTGTGTATGTGTGTGTGTGTGTGTGTGTGTGTGTGTATGTGTGTGTGTGTGTTCTTATATTTTGCTCCAGGAGCTTTAACAAGATTACAGACCAATGTTGTCCAACAGAAGTAAGACAAGCCACATGTGTAATTTTTCTAGTAGCCATATTAAAAAGGTAAAAATAAATTTGAAAAGGATTTAAGAATCTAACTTATTTAATCTAATAAATCTAAAATATTAACTTTCCAACACATAGAATACATAAATCTTACTAATAAGATAGGTCTTGGGAATCTGGCATGTATTTTACACTCACTCACAGGACGTCTCCCTTCAGACTGGCCGCACTTCTCGGACTCAGTACCTATGAGCCAGCATTGAGATGGGGCCGGCTGGACAGCAGGGACCATCAACCTCTCAGTTCTAATTCAGTCTGCCTGCTCAAGCCTTTGTGCTTCCCTAAAGAGCCGCTGCTGTGTCTCCTGCCCACTCCCTGGCATCAGCTATCAGCCACCTGGCTCTATGTTTTGGGAGCCTGGACCATCTTCATCTTCGCGCATTTCAACCACATCACCGACCCCACCGCCAACCTCCTGACCTGACAGGGTTTCAGGCCTCACTTCTCCCCGCCCTGCAGTCCATTTAGAGCTGGTCTCTAGAGTGGATGAAATGTAACATGCAATAACATGAAACTAGGAGTCACTTAGCAGCTGGTTACCTTGGAACCTGTGTCAGTCACGGACTTTCATCACAGTACAAAGCTGTAGGCACGCCACAGCCCAAGCATGTGGAGTCTTGGGAGAGCAGAACCCGCCAGGACCCGGCTGAGGCGGCCTGGACAGCAGCACAGCCTCTGCCTTCACAGCTCCTCTGCTGTCCTGTCAGTGTGCTCTGAGGGGTGTCCATCCGCCCCTGGGACTAAAGCCCAGAAGTCCAGGTGGGAGCACTGACGCCCTGCCCAGCCCTGACCAGACCTCTTCTGAAGATGTTAGACTTTACCTCGGGCTTCCAGCAAGGTGCTAACTGGATCCGGTGGAACAGTATTATTACCTTTCTATTCTACTAGCATTTACTAGAAACTTCTGTTATTGCCCACCTACTGGAGAGATTTCCCCTTGGAAAACGATGCTGCCTTGAATTGTTTTTGTTGTTGTTGTTCTTGTTAATCCTCACCAAAGATATTTTTCCATTGATTTTTAGAAGGAGTGGAAGGGAGTGGGAGAGACAGAGGGAGAAATACATTGAGGTAAGAGATACATTGATTGGTTCCCTTGAGCATGTGCCCTGACTGGTGCCAGGGATTGAGCCTGTACCTGAGGTACATGCCCTTGACCAGAATCAAACCTGTGACACTTCAGTCCACAGGCCAAGGCTCTAACCACTGAGAAACTGGCTAGGGTGCTGCATTGAATCTGTGTCTATTCCCAGCTTCCTCTTCCTCCTGGCTGAAGCCCCAGTACACTGCCCTGCCAAGTGACACAGGTGATAGCCGTTTCTCTCAAGCCTTCTCTCTTCCTGGGAGGTAATAAGCTAAAGTGAGGAGAGGAAGGGCTTTTGATTCAAAAAACTCTGAATCTTGATTCCAAGATTTAATAATTCAGTGGCTACAGACAAATTACTTAACATCTTTGAGCCTCACTGTTTTCCACCATTAAAATGCAATCAATTTTATAAGTTTGTCAGGGATCAGACACAATAGTATTTGTGAGATATTTTGCACATAACAGACATGCAGTCCATACTCACTGCTGTTACCACTAAATTAGCACTTTGCCCACATAGCAACCACCAGCCTCTTCCCTCTTCTCTCAGTGGCCACTAGGAGCCATTGGATGCCATCCACAGCCTGGATCACATGGATTGCCATTTTCCACTAGTGTCCTATAGATGACTCTACCCAGCCCCAGTTCTCTTCTCATACTCTTGACCATGACCAGGATGCCTTCGGTTCTTTGCAGGTCCCTCCCTCTCTTCTCCCAAGAACCCCTGTCCCATGCTCTGGATGTCTAGATTAGGGCAGGGCATTGGCCTGGATCATCAGGAGGGCCAGAAAGAGATAAGGAAACAGTCCAGTTCTCAGAAATTTCAAGCAGAGCATAAACAGGTGAAAATCATTTCTCTAAATATAGGCTGGATAGATATGGCCACAATTCATTTTCATGGTCGTTCCATCTTGATTGATACAGTGTTTATTGAAAGGCAACTATATTGGAGCTGTCTAATAAGAGCAACCATTGGATATTGTTCTTGCCTCTGCTACAGTCCATCCTAAAGCTCAGCACTCTTAGGTGATAGGTACATGTCTCTATGCTCCTATGACTAACTCCAATATCCCACTCACTTCAGACACCAGGGTTTAGTTCTCACACAGTGTTTGATGTGGGTCAGGCAGCCCTCCATCTGTGCTATGTGATTTAGGACAATGGCCTCCAGGTCCCAGCAGCAGAGCAAGAGGAGGCGTGCTGGCTGTGCTGACTCTTACCTGCTCATCCTGGAAGTAACCCTCACTTCACAGTCCATTGTCCAGAACATTTGACCCACTGCAGGAAAGACCAAGAAATGTGGGGTGCACAGGAAATACGGATGAGCAAGGCTCTGCTCTAGCGTGTGTTTGTGTGTCTGTGTGGGTGTGGGATGTTTATAAGCTGCTGGCGTCATGTCTGTAGGTGCGCCTGAACCTTTCCTATCCCTGCAGTGTCCAAGCACTCTTTCTGCACACCCTCTGACCCTTTGAGAACTTGTGATGGCCCAGCCTCCCACAGAGTCTTGCACAAAGTAGGTGCTTTATAATTGCATTTTAATAGAACTCACTCGGTTTCTGATGAACAACTCTTCATCATAATAAAAATAGAAAAAGGTGTCCCCTGTCAACTCTCCTCAACATTTTAGGTTCTATGCTAATAAGCACTTCACATTTATTATTTCATTTAGTTTTTACAATTGGCTTATGAAATAGGTGCTATTGTTATCATCATTTTACAAAAGAAGATAAAGGTTTATAAAGGTGATATAACTTCCCACAGTCAAAAGCAATCAAGGGAGGCCTTGAGGCTCTCAGCCAGTTCATCTGAGCAAGCTCTTGGGGTTGGCCTTCACACCAGCGAGTCTCTGAGGAAATGCCAGCGTGAGGTAAGGGGGAGCTATCTGCACAGTGAAATAGTTCCTAAGAGTTTTCTTTTCTTTCTTTCTTTTTTTTTTCCTAAGAGTTTTCTTATTCAGATTGTAATCCCAATAATTTAGAGAAGCATTTGAAGTTCTCTATTCTTACAGTGCAATAAAATACTATTTCCACTGAAACATTAGCAAAAGTCCTTAGTGCTGTTTGTCATAGCACCATGGATCTGTGCAAACTAAGACTGTACTATGATACAAAGAAAACTGTTTTTCTTAAGATATTGAAAATATTATTGGTTTTCCTGAAATAAACTCCATTTGTCATATGAGCTTTAGAATTACTGTCAATGAAAATAAAGGTTATAACACTCCATGAAATGTGTTCCTAGTCTTTTACAATTTTACTTTTCCTCACTATTATAAACTTACTAAAGGCTGGGTGCATGAAATTCATGCACTGCGGGGGGGGGTGTCCCTCAGCCCAGCCTGCACCCTCTCTAATCTGGGACCCCTCAGGGGATGTCCGACTGCTGGACATCTCTCTCAGAATCTGAGACTGCTGGCTCCTAACCACTTGCCTGCCTGCCTGCCTGCCTGATTGCCCCCTAACCGCTCCCCTACTGGCCTGATTGCCCCCAACTACCCTCCCCTGCTGGCCCAATGGCCCTCAGCTGCCCTCCCCTGCTGGCCTGGTCACCCCTAGCTGCCCTCCCCTGCCAGCCTGGTCAACCCCAACTGCCCTCCCCTGCTGACCTGTTTGCCCCCAACTGCCCTCCCCTGCCGGCCATCTTGTGGTGGCCATCTGATGATGGCCATCTTGTGATGACGTGAGGGCATGAGGGCCACTAGGCTTTTATTAGTATAGATGATTTTCTCCATAAGTCTGAACTCTAAAGTGGGGGAAACTGATACATATACTACACTAATCTTGCAGACAGTGAAGCTCATGAAGACTTGCACGGCTTTCCAAAGGGAATTTTTGATTCAAGTGAAATTGGGTGTCAGCAGCCTAAAGCCATGGAGCCCAGCTGTGGGAAGAAGGGCATCTTGACATTTGCTCCCAGTCCTCTCACTGGACAGTTAATGTCATGTACCTGTGTGAGTGTAGCTGAGTCCTTTCAGATTCCCACATTACCCCAGTGTTGTTCTTCAGGACCCATTTTTTTCTAATTTCTCATTTTGCATCTTATTAAGTAACTCTGCCCCTGGAGTGCTGAATTTTTATCCAGGGACAAGGAACAAATAAATATTAGCAAAATTGCTTTGAAAGTGCATTTTGCAAGTCACACTTGTTCAATGTCCACAGTGATGCTGTATATTAGTTACTTTCTCCAATTGCACAGAGAAAGGCTTGGATTGCCAGCACACTACTGCTCCCAGAAAGCTGACCTGCAGGGGTGCAGCTTGGCCTCCTGCCCTCTTCAAGCCTCGGTGCAACTGTGCAAATGAGGTCAGCTAAATCCCCATTCCTACAGCTAAATCCCCACGGTTTGCTCATAGAGCCTCTTCCTGCATCATTGTCATCAACCTGTCACGGTGCCCCAATCATTATTCCCAGAAATCCATGCACCTGACCTTTCCCTCCCAAGTAAAATTTTTAACTCTGGGGGATGCCTTCTCCTCAAGAAGAAATGAAAACCTGGGAAAATTCTATCCATCCCAGACAAGCTCCAGGGCTGAAACAGTCAGTGTGCTGGTGCTGAGAGTGTCTGGACCTTGTCCTCTCAAAGGCCTGGCCAAGGGCCTGGACACTCACAGGCCTCTCCATGGGATGATCAGCTACACATGTGATATATAGAGCTCCTAAGTACTTAGTGAACTTTCTATTAAGATGAGGTTGGTTACAACTTAGTTGTATCCCCATACAAGAGAGGCATAAATTAACATTCAGACTTGGAAATGCTTCACTTCCGCCTTCAGTTACCAATCTTAGGTGGGATTCCGAGGAATCCTGAGCCGAGAACAGGATTCCTGAGCCAAGAGTGGTCCCCTGTTTTCTTATTTCCCAAGGTTTTCCTGAACACCACTGCCCTGAGCTCTTTTTATGGCAACTCTAATTCATTCCTCTCTCCCCTCACAACCCTCTGATACCAAAAAAGAAATAAAGAAAAAAGGCACTGTGATGTCTTTAACAGGTTAATATCAAGCATTTAATATTTGAGTAATGCTTTACAGTTTAAAGTGTCTCATGTATATTACATGGCCCTCAATTTGACACTGTGAGAAATATAGGGTAGAAATTAATAGTCCCATTTTTCTGGCGGAAATAAGTACATTGGCCCTTGAGAAACTTAATGCTGTAAATCATAATGTGGCCTTTTGGAGGCATGAATGTACTCTCGATAAGAATCATAGGACACATGTGGACCAAAGGATGGGAGCGAAATCCTTTGCGGTTTTGCCCACCAGTGAAGTTGGTCGAGTCAGTGTCTGGGATGTGCTGGGACATTTCCTCTCATGTGAAGGGCACATTGTTGCATCTGGTACCTCCTACTGTAAGAACGCACATGCTGTTTACTAGGCCTTGTGGATTTTGGACAGAGCATAGAGCTGGGTCACAAACATTTGGGGGGCTTGGAATAGGGCTGCCCCTTCTGTGACAGAAAGCTACTCACTATTTGAAAAGCAGCTCTAGGCATTACACTGGGTCTGATAAAAACAAGCTCCTAGCCAGGGGAGGACAAGTTACCATGCAACTAGGACTGAATGCAACCAAATGTCTGATGTGTCATGAATTTGGGTGGGCATAGCAGCAATCCTTTGTACAAAGGAGTGGTACATTCAAGATCTGGACTATGCAGACCCAAAAGGAAGAAAACATTACAAAAAATAGGCTAAGATACATCACTCATTTCTAGCTACCGCCTTTGTCATCTGCCAGCTTCCTGGTCTCTCCCTAACCTCCAAGTCCTATCACCATTATGGGTGACTTTAACCTTCAAGTTCCTGCCTTGAGTTCTCAGTCCTCTGATCAGCCCATTTCCAGTGACCTTTGCCTCCACTCCACTTTGTCAACTTTGTTCCATTGCTTCCCCAAAATATTGTCATCACCAATTACCATTGCACAGTTATGCACAACATATTGATGTTTCAGAAAATGACAGATCACATATACAATAAAGGTCCCATAAGATTATAATGAAACTAAAATTTTTTCTATCATGTAATGATGCCCTTATCATCATAGTGTAGCACAACACATTACTCACCTGTTTGTGGTGATGTTGGTGCAAGCAACCTACTGTGTTGCCAATTGTATAAAAGTATGGCACATACAATTACAGTTGTAACTAGCTATACCATCTAGGTTTGTGTATGGTGTTTGCACAATGACAAAATTGCCTAATGGCACATTTCACAGAACATCTCCCTGTCATTAACTGGTCATGTCTGGATTTATAAGTCCAATATTTAGACATTCCACTCTCTTCCTTAAGCTTCTACACTTCGGTGTCTTTCATTCAGTTACAGTCTCTGCACCATGTTATCATCATCAAGATTTTCTGGCCCAGGAACCATCTATTTTCTCACTATCTAACAGCCTTCTCTCGTCTTCTGTTTGTTCTTGTTTTTTAATCCAGTTAAGATTCCATAGCACAATATTTCTCTCATACTTGCCAACTTACTTACTCTCCCATCTCCCTTCTTGAAAAATCCCCCTCAGAATTAATGCATCTGTCCAATTTTTTTATGCTTATATCCCAGGTGCTAATTGCTGGTAAAGAAAAACCACAAAGCTGAACAATTTGGTGCCATTAGAATAGCTGCCAAAACGTATTGAGAGCTTGATCTTTGCCAGGCACTTTTCAAAGCACATTACATAAATTATCTCATCCTGCTTCCTAAATCGGGCTGGAAAGTTGCCCAGAAACTCTGTTCTCAGTTCTCTGAAATACACTCTCATCAGAACACTTTCTCTCCTACAGAGAAAGTAGAAGTCATCAATTAAGAACCTGATTCACATCAGCCTTCACAGTTCAGTAGCATTCGATAGAAACCATTCCTCCCTTCTAATCACACTCTCTCTTTGGCTTCATGAACACCACACCCTGCTAGTTTTTCCTCTACCTATTTGTCTCCTACTTTTTGTATCTCCTGTATTCCTTTGCCAAACTTTCTTTTAAAATTTGGTGATCCTTAAAATATTTAATTCTGTCCTGAATCACTCTCTCATAATCTCTTCCAATTGCACAATTTCCATTATTTACTTCTTTATAAAATAATACTCCAATTAGAGAGTATCAACCTACATCTTGCTCCTAAGTTCAGACTTACTCAACATTTCCAAGTAGATCTTAACAAGCCCACATGAAAAACAGAAACAAACTCCCCACATAAACTTTCTTCTTTCTCTCTATCTCTGTAACCATCTACCAAGTCCTCCAATTTAGCAGCAGAGGACACCCTCTCCCCTCCCTCACTGTCTACCCTCACACCTTTCAATTAGTTAATTTCATGGTTCTTACTTCTTAAATATCTCTGGGAATTATCAATTTCTCTTCATACCCACCACCATTATTGTAATCTAGATCACACTCAACTACATGATTGCAAGAAATGTCTAGCTAGTCTACTTGCCTTCAGTTATGCCAATATTAAATTTAATTTACTTCTACAGGCTCATTCCCATGCGTCTTTTTTCATGCCTATCAACACATATTGATATATGTTTTCAAGACTGACTCTCAACCCTTGAGCTCCCTGAGAACAGGCATCTCTTGGCCTCCCACAACACATGCACTGCCATGAGATTGCTCTCTATAAAGTTCTGTAAGCTGGATGGATGGCCATTACATAAATTAAAGAATTAACTGATCAATTAACAAGTAAATTGGTGTTATCTATTTTAAACTCATTGTGACTGGCTCAATTTCCATATTTTGTTTACTTCCCATCATAACACCAAGTACAACTTGAAATTATAATTCATTGTCATTATTAAATTTATTAAATGAATGCATGCATCTCAGTTCCACATACTAATTCTAAAGCTTTTAGATATATTTTTGAACACCCTGGGTAATATTTTACCTCAGTGGACCAGAGGACCATTGTCAGGCTCTAGAAAAGCAGACAGCCCACATACCTTTGTCTTTATTTTATTTCCATAACTGGGGTTCTGTGACTAACAAGGGGTGAAGGTGGGGCCAGAGCACCCTGAAACGGTGAATGTAGTTGCCTGGATTCTGGGATTCTTGGCTAAGTTAAGTCATGGATAAAATTTGGGGGCATGTCTGACAAACATGGCTAGAGGCAGGGGGCTTGCTGTGGCAATCTTCAGACTAAGGTCCAGAGGCCTAGATGGGAAGGAGTGACAGTAAATGAATATGGAAGAAGTTAGAAGACCTTGGAGGAGATAACAGGTACCTAAGACACAGGGCAGTGGACCTTAGGTCTAGATTTTTTGTCCTAAAATAACAGTGCTCCAATACTTTCTGGCTTGTCTATCTCCTTTCAGGCTTTCATAGTCTTCAAAGAATGTAATTGTCTTGGATCATGCGCCTCTCTCTTGAATAAATCACTGCTCACACCCTACATAAATTGTGAGCTAGATAATGCCTACTTTCTATATTCTGTGCATCCCAGAAGTTGGTGGGGGTTTTTTTAAGTTTTAATTGAGACTTGCTTAACCACTTAAAGACTAATTTCAGTGATGCAATTCTGACATTTATTACAGTTGACTCTTGAACAAGGAGAGTTAGGGATGTTGAACCACCACACAGTCAAAAATCCACATAAATTTTGATTCCCCCAAAATTAACTACTAATAACTTACTGCTGACTGGGAGACTTATTGATAATATAAGCAGTCAATTAACACATATTTTATGTATGATTGTATACTGTATTATTACAATAAAATAAGTTAGAAATAACAAAATATCATTTAAAATCATAAGAAAGAAAATATTTATTGAAAAGAATTTGCATTGCCCTGACTGGTTTGGCTCAGTGGATAGACTGTCGGTCTGTGGACTGAAGGGTCCCAGGTTTGATTGTGGTCAAGGGCATGTACCTTGGTTGCAGGTACATCCCCAGTAAGGGGTGTGCAGGAGGCAGCTCATTGATGTTTCTCATCGATGTTTCTAACTCTCTATCCCTCTCCCTCTCTGTAAAAAAACAATAAAATATTTTTTTAAAGAAAAGAATTTGCATTTAAGTGGGTCCATGCAGTTCAAACCCATGTTGTTCAAGGGTCAACTGTATATGCAAACAATTTGTGGGTCCTTCCTCTCTTGATGTATTTAGTCCTCAAAAACACAAGATCATGGGCCAGACAAGCAGTAGCAAGTGAATGTGAAAATTCTAGATTCACTCTGTCTGAGAGGCAGAGATGGAAAACAGGGTGAAGGCAAAGACTTTGCTCTGACAGGAGGTTATGGAAAGAAGAGGCTAGCTGCCTGAGGTTCAGCGTGGCAAGGGACAGACCTGGGACACTGGGAGTCTGACGCTGCTCACATCTGTACAGCAATAAAGAAACAGCGACACCAAATTAGCCTGCAAATTTTAGCTATGGCATGCCTGAGAGTGAAACCTTCATAACATGTCAGAGAGCAGAGAGAACAAGAGTAACAGGGCACACGGTGACCTCCCCAAATCACACATGCTGCCCATCCCTGAAGGATGCCGGGAGTCATGGATCTCATGCACTTCCTGGGATCGACCCCCATGGAGCAGCACAGTAAACGTTTGGAAAAGGAGAGCTTTGTGCTGCCTCGCACAGATGTGCTGCATCATTGGCAGCACTGCCTGGGGACTTCCCTCCCAGTCTGCACTGCCTGGGGCCCCTGGAGTCACTCATTCCAGGAATTTGGTCACAACCACAGACTTCTCATTATTAATAACTGTCATTGTTCTGCGGTCAGGCACCCACGCCCAAGTGCACATGGTACAACATTTTTTGGAATAAACTGTGGTGTCTCAGAGAAAGTGAAACATTTTACCAAAATGCATTGCCCTGTAACTGCCACCTTGGCTCACTCTGAAAAACTGAGCCAACAGGATTGGTGAAGTGCTCCGCGGTGATCAAGGTGGCTTTAACCCTCTGATCTAACTTTTCACTTTTCTATGAGACAGGTAAAGCAAGCTTTCAGTGGTTCATCCATTCAGTGAACAAACATTTTGGGAGCATTTGTCTCAGGGTTCTTAGGTGAAACAGAACCTTGACTGCAGGTTCGCTCCTAGCCCAGAATGTCCTATGGCATAATGAAGGCTAATACCTTCTTTAACTCACCCTAAGGTGATAATAAAAATGTTGCCTAGGTTATTAAAAAAAAAAGAGTCAAGAAGATCCTACCCATGTTATTTTGGGGTATCAAAGTCAAATAGGACTGACTTATGCAAAGACAAATATATATTAAAAACACAGCATTCAATATTAAATAAAACTTTAACAAGAGGAAGAAGAAAAGTAGAGAGAAGAGAAGCAGATATAGGATCAGTAAGGGGAAAGGAGGGGAAAGAGGAGAGAACGGGAAGGAAAGCATGCAATGTGCAACAGGTCGTTTAAAAAATCACTGTAGCAAATTTACTCCAGGGAAATAAAGAAGAAAATAAAATTAACAATAAGAAATACAGAATTTCCAGTCAAGATTGTGGAGTAGGCAAACACTGCCCCTGCCTCCTCCCATGACCACTTCAAAATTACAACTAAATTATAAAACAACCACCTTGAGAATCGCCAGAAGACCAGCTGAGAAGAACTCCTATAACTAAAGGGATAAAGAGGAAACCAGGTTGAGACTGGTAGGAGGAGCAGGGACACGAAGCAGTCTGGTCCACACACATGTGTGGTGTTTAAGAATCAGGAGGCTTATCCCAGCTTTGAAGGTCCCCCTGAGGAGCACGGGGTCCTAGCCCCACACCAGACTCCCCAGCCCAGAGCACAGTGTCAGGAAGAGGTGTCCCCACAACTGCTAACAGTGAGAATCAGCAGGCACTCAATCCGGGTGGGGGGGGGGAGGACCCTGCTGTGGACAGAGGTGTCCTCTTAAAGGTCCTGAGCACTCACTCACTTGCTCACAACACTCACCCTACACTCCAGAGAAGGGACAGCAGCTCAAAAAGCACCAGGGACATACAGGGAGACCCTGAACTGTCTGGCTTCAGTGGGAGGGCTAGAGGAGCCGTTCTCTGGAGAATGAAGTACTGGCAGACGCCACCGATATTTGCTGAGACCACACACACACACACATACACACACACACACACACACACACACACACACACACACACACACACACCGCCAGCAGGGCAGAGAATTTCAAATTTGCATCTGCTTTAATATGGTGAACACTGCTCTCACCCACTCTGGTGATTCTCTGAAAGCTCACCCAATTCAAGCACCAGCCCATCCTCTTTCAGAGGCTAACCCACACAAGTGGCCATGGACTTTCCTAAAATCCTCACAGGTCTACAAGCAAGCAGACGCTGGCCTTGGCAAGCCTGGTACCTTTTGCTAAGTGGCCCCACACCTAGTACTAGTGGTAGCCAGCCTATGTTCACAGTATAACCACTTCTAGGCAACTCCAAACCCAGCACAGGCAGCTACCACCCACAAATCACTTTGTAGCTCCTCCCAGGTGGCCTAAGCTGAACACAGGCAGCAGCTTAGAAGATTCAATATTGTTAAGAGAATTTTCTCCAAATTGATCTAAACAGCCAATGAAATCCTAATCAACATCCCAGTAGATTTTCTGTAGAAGTTAAAAAACTGGTTCCAAAATTCCTGTGGAAATGCACAGGACCTAGAAGAGCCTAAACAATTTGCAAAGCAGCAGGTCTGCAGGTCTAACATTACCTGATTTCAAACTTACAAGGTACAGTTGTCAAGACAGGGTGGTATTGGCATCAAGAGAGATAAATTGATCAATGAAACAGAATCTAGTTCCAAAAATAGTGCCACACATTTATGAACAATTTCAACAAAGGTGCAAAGAAAATTCAGTGGAGAAAGAAAAATCTTTTCAATAAATGGTGGGGAAATGATAATCTATATTTTAAAATGACTTTTAACCCATATCTTTCTCATTTATAAAAATTAAACTTAAAATGAATGATAACCCTAAATATAAAATGTCAAACTACTTCTAAAGAAAACCTCAGTGACATTGAAGTAAGCAAATATTTCTTAGATTTGATAGCAAAAACTGATCCATTAAAAAAAACTGATAAATTGGACTTCCTCAAAATTAAGAATTCCAAGTAAACTATTAAGAGAATTAAAATGCAAATCATAAGGGAAATATTTGCGTATTAATAAAGTACTTGTACCCAAAATACATAAAGAAGTCTTGAAACACATTAACAAAACAAACACCAAATAAAAAAATGGGTAAAATATTTAACAGATATCTTACCAAAGAAGATATGTGGATGGCAAACAAGTCATTTGGGAAATGTAAAATAAGATTACAATGAGACCACTGTATATATATTAGAATTTCTGAAATTAAAAAGACACCAAATTTTGGCAAGTATGCTAAGCAACTGTGATTCTCATACACTGCTGTTGGTATTATAAAATGGTACTACTCTGGAAAATAGTTATGCAGTTTCTTAAAATGTTAAACATATTTCTAAGACATGATGCACCCATACCACTCCTAAGTATTTATTCAAGAAAAATAGCATAGCCAGTGGGGTTCAAAGGTTGAGTGTCAACCCATAAACCAAGAGGGTGCTGGTTTGATTCCAATCAGGGCACATGCCCAGGTTGAGGGCTCGACCCCTTCTGGATGCAGCTGATCAGTGGTGTTTCTCTCTCATCCATGTTTCTCTCTCTATCCCTCTCTCTTCCTCTCTCTCTAAAAATCAATAAAAACATATTTTTTTAATTTTTTTAAAATAATTTTTTATTGATTTCAGAGAGGAAGGGAAAAGGAGAGAGAGAGATAGAAACATCAAGGATGAGAGAGAATCATTGAATGGCTGCCTCCTGCACGCCCCCTACTAGAGATTGAGCTCACAACCCAGGCATGTACCCTTGACTGGAATCAAACCCAAGGCCCTTCAGTCTGCAAACTGATGCTCTATCTACTGAGCTAAACTGGCTAAGGCAATAAAAACATATTTAAAAAAAAATAAAAGCATGATTCCATACAAAGAATTGGCTAAATTTGGTCATAAGAGCTTTATTTGTAATAGCTCAATACTGAGAAAAACCCAAAGGCCCATCAACAAGAGAATGAATAAACAAATTGCAGTATATCTATATGATGCAAAATACTCAGAAAAAAATGGAAGTTAACTATTGATATGCGGATAAATCACAAAGTATTTTTCCATGAAAGAAGAAAGACAAAAAGTGCACATACTGAATGGGTCCATTTATATATGATCAGGAAAATGCAAACTAGTCTATAGTGATGGAAAGAGATCAGTACTCACCTGAGGATGGGGATCAGGGAGGAGCAAGAAGGGAGGATTACCAAAGGGCATGAGGAAACTTTTAGGGGTGATGGACATGTTCACTATCTTGAGGTGCTGATAGTTCCACAGGCAGATGTCCAAACTTTCAAAAGTGTACACTTTAGATATGGGCAGTTTATTGTTCAAGTGTACCTTAATATAGAAAATTAAGTAAACATAATTAAATATATATAATTTGGGTAATTATAGTTCCAAAATACGATAGGGAATTTATTATTTTTTGTTGTGGTCGTTAATCCTCACCCAAGGATATTTTTCCACTGATTTTTAGAGAGAGAGGAAGGGAGGGGGAGAGACAGAGAGAGAGGGAAACATCGATGTGAGAGAGACACATTGATTGGTTGCCTCACGCATGCACCAGGGGCCGGGTATGGAGCTTGCAGCTGAGGTACATGTGCCTTTGACCAGAATCGAACCTGCGACCCATCAGTCCGCAGGTCAACGCTCTATCCACTGAGCCAAATCAATAAGGGAAGGAATTTATCATTCTTAAAAGGAATTTCCTATAATGTAAAAATACTTAACATTTACAATAGTACAATGAAGCAACACTCAGAATGTTGAATAAAAATTTGGGAGTGATAAGCAGTAAGTGAAAATTATTTGTGCTTATTTTCTCATTTTGGATGACAATATACAGAAATTTATTTCTAAAATTTAACAAAATGCTTAAGAACTTTATTTAAGATTTTAAAGGTAGATTAAAGGCATTGCTGTTATAAATGTAGAACTAAAAAGACAATATAACTTCCAAATTAAAAAAAAAACACAGACCACATTGCAAAAATAGAAACCAAAGGAAAATCAATAAAACATAAGAACCATAAAATTAAATAATTCAACAACGCAAACAGTTTTTTCAACATTAAGTTCACATTTTTAAGAAAAGTAAATACTTTTATAGTTTCAATTTAATTATTTTAATCTGTAAAAATAAAATAAAAAACCTAAAGGATTACATGTAAGACCTGAAACCATAAAACTTCCAGAAGGAAACATTTACATCTGTCTTACCAATATTTTTCTTTTGGATGTGTCTTCTCAGGCAACAGCAACAAAAGCAAAAATAAACAAATGGGACCACATCAAACTAAAAAGCTTTTGCACAGTGAATAAAACCATCAAAAAATGAAAAGACAACCTACTGAATGAGAGAAGATATTTGCAAATGATATATCTGATAAGTGGTTAATATCCAAAATATATATAGAAGTCATACAACTCAACATGAAAAATACAAATAATCTGAATCAATGATGGTCAGCGGACCTGAATAGACATTTCTCCAAAGAGCACATATCTATGGCCAACAGACGTATGAAGAGATACACACAATTACTAATCCTCAGGAAAATGTAAATCAAAACAACAATGAGATATCACCTCACACCTGTCAGAATGGCTATCATCAATAAATCAATAAACAACAAGTGTTGGCGAGGAAGTGGAGAAAAGGGAACCTTGCACTGTTGGTGGGATTGTAAATTGGTGCAGCCACTGTGGAAAACAGTATGGAGTATCCTCAAAAAATGTTAAAATATAACTACCTGATGACTCAGAAATTCCAGTTCTGGGTATTTATCCAAAGAAAACAAAAACACTAATTTGAAAGAGAGCACCCCTATGTTTGTTGCAGCATTATTTATGATAACCAAGATATGAAAATAATCGCAGTATCCATCAATAGACAATTAGATAAAGATGTGGTGCATATATACAATGAAATATTACTCAGCCATAAAAAAAGAATGAAATCTTACCATTTGCAACAACATGGATGAACCTAGAGGGTATTATGCTAAGTGAAATAAGTCAAACAGAGAAAGACAGATACCATATGATTTTAGGTGTATGTAGAATCTAAGGGGAAAAAAAACAAAACAGAAGGAGACTAATAAATACAGAAAACAAACTGATGGTTGCAAATGGTGGTGGGGAAGGAGGTGGTGGATGTGTGGAAAAGGCAAAGGGAAATAAGAGGTACAAACTTCCAGTCAGAAAATAAAAAAAAAGAAGTCCTGATGGTGTAGAGTACAGCACAGGGAATATTGTAATAACTTTGTACGATGAAGATGGCTACCAGACTTACCGTGGTGACCGTAGTGCAAGGTGTATAAATGTCTAGTGACATTTAGTTGTACACCAAAACTAATGTAATATATACACCTCCAATCATTCAGAGTGAGTATAGATAAGGATGCATAAACCCCAGAAGGTGAGATTAGGGAAAATGCATGTACCCCAGAATGTGGTGCTGCACATCCCCATTTGTTTGCCCAGAAGGTTGAGAACCACTTTTCAGATGAGTCAAATAATAGAAAGCACTAAATGAAAGCTTTTGAAAATCTGGCAGGCACCCTGCTCCCAGGGCAGAGGAACCAGCACAGGATAAGGCCAGAGGGCAGTCGCTGCCCAAGGGTGAGCCATTAAACCTGCTGCTCCCAGTGGCTGGCAGGAGCCAGGGGCCTTAGGCCCAGGTGTTCTGCATGGTGCAGAGTGCCTGAACTTGGAGACCAGAGGTGCAGGGGAGCTCAGGCACTCGTGAGGAGACGCCTAGCTTCCCTCTCCCCACAGACAGGAGAGGAGCCCAAGGCCACAGTCTGGGCAGAGCACAGGGGCTGTTTTGGGGCGGTGGAGGGGTTAAGGAAGACAGTGAGGAAACCAGCATTGCCATTAGCAAGAGGGCCTGTTGCTTTGGACTCACCAGGCAAAATAGAAGCAGGCACTGATTTCCTGAGACCTGAACACAGTCCCAAACTTCAGGAGACAAGAGGCAGGCTGAAGAGTACAGTTTCATTCTGGAAGGCTAGACCATCAAAAGGAATCGTGCTTCATGTATAAGAGAGAAGATGGGGAGAAACCAAGATGGCGGCATAAGGTATACACCTGTACGTTCTGCCTCTCATAACCACACCAAAACTACAACTAAAAGACAAAACGTCTATCACCCAGAACCACAGGAAAGCTGGCTGAGTAGAAGTTTTACAACTATAAGGAAAGAGAAAAGAATATTGAGACCAGGGAGGACATGCACAAGCGCGGAAAAGCAGAGGTATGGAGGCACGCGGATCGGGCTGGCAGCTGGTGACCGGGTGCACTGTTTTTTTCAATCTGAAGAGAGACACAAGCTCCCGACTGCTCTGAACTCCAGTTTCCGGTGAGACTTGGGGACCCAGACTCCTATGGGGAGAAGCTGGACTGTCTGCCATCGGGTCGGAAAGTGAGGATGGCTTTCTTGCAGAGGTGCACACAGGAATCATTGTTTACTGCGCTGGGGTGTGGGATGCGGGGACTCAGAAACGTGGGGACATGGAAATGAGGAGACACAGAGACAGCTGACTGGCAGCCATCACTGTTTGCCATGCCCTAGTGATTCCCAGAGATCCCGCTCCACCCAATTTACAAACCCACCCAAATTGTGCACAGCACCTTTGCATATGAATGGCCTGCCCTATCGCAGCTTAACCTAACAAACTGTAGCTCTGGTCAGACAGCTCCAAAACCTCCAAACCCCAAGCAAAGAGGAAAAATCTGCAGATCTCCCTGTAGCTCCTGCTGGGTGGCCTCAGACAGTAGCTGACCTGCATGCCATTGGAGATCCAGAAGCCAGTGGTATCTAGTGGTTAGTGTGAGACGACACCAGATTTCAACTACTCACATCCATAAGTGACACATTCAAGAGGCAGACTCAGTGAGCACCAAAGCCCCACTGAAACAAGTCCTGCCCCATAAGCATGTCTCCAGCACAGCAGTTCTTCCATTATAGACACAGCGGGTCCTCATAGCCAATTGGCCTGGAGGTCAATTCCTCCCAGTGTAACAACAGCAATCAAGGCTTAACTACACCAAGACTTTGCACTCAGCCCACAAATGGGTGTACCAAGAGCATCCACCTCAGGTGATTGGGGAGGCTGAGCTACTGCCCCCTATAGGTCACCTACCACACAAAGCCACTCCATCAACACAGGGAAGCAGCCAAAATGTGGAGACAAAGAAACACATCACAAATGAAAGAAATGGAGGAAAGCAATCTACTGGACATAGCGTTCAAAACCACAGTTATAAGGTTACTCAAGAATCTTCCAGAAACCTCTGAGGAACTTAGTGAGACCTTTAAGGATCTTAATGAGAATGCCAAAAAAATGGAAAAGGACCAGTCAGAAATTAAGCATACACTGTCTAAAATAAAGAATATACAGAAACTCAACTGTAGACCAAAGGACCCCAAGAATCAAACCAAAAATTTGAAATATGAGAAAACAAAAAACACCCAACCAGAAAAACAAAAAGAAGAAAGAATCCAAAAATATGAAGATAGTGTAAGGAGCCTCTGGGACAACTTTAAGCATACCAACATCTGAATTATGGGGGTGCCAAAAGGAGTGAGCAAAATATTGAAAACCTATTTGAAGAAATAATGACAGAAAACTTTCCCTACCTGGTGAAAGAAATAGACTTACAAGTCCAGGAAGCTCAGAGAACCCCAAACAAGAGGAATCCAAAGAGGATCACACCAAGACACATCATAAATAAAATGCCAAGGGCAAAAGACAAAGAGAGAATCTTGAAAGCAGCAAGAGAAAAACAGTTAATTACCTACAAGGGAGTCCCATATGACTGTCAGCTGATTTCTCAACAGAAACTATGCAGGCCAGAAGGGAGTGGCAAGAAATATTCAAAGTGATGAACAGCAAGAACCTACAACCAAGATTACTCTGCCCAGCAAAGCTATCATTCAGAATTGAAGGTCAGATAGAGCTTCACAGACAAGAAAAAGCTAAAGGAGTTCATCACCACCAAACCAGGATTATATGAAATGCTGAAGGGTATTCTTTAAGAAGAGGAAGCAGAAGAAAAAGGTAAAGATAAAAATTATGAATGACAAAGTGACAACAAATACATATCTATCAACAAGTGAATCTAAAAATCATGTGAATAAAAAATCTGATGAACAGAATAAACTGGTGAATATAATAGAATCAGGGGCATAGAAAGGGAGTGGACTGGCAATTCTCGAGGGGAAAGGGGGTGTGAGGGGTGTGGGAAGAGATTGGACAAAAATCTTACACCTATGAATGAGGACAGTGGCGGGGGTAAGGGCATGGCGGGGGGAATCAGGTGGAGGGGAGCTATGGGGGGGGGGCGGGGAAGAGGAACATCTGTAATAATCTGAACAATAAAGATTTATTTTTAAAAGAGAGAGAGAAAGAAGATGGGTTTCCAAGACTGGGCAGATGCCTGGGCAGCCAGGGCAGATGCGCCCTGGCAACTGTGCCCATCCCACACTGAGTCTGGGGGCAGCCAGGGCTTTGGAGAGTGGGAGTTCACTGGAGGCATTCTGCTGCTCCTAAACCCAGCCCCCAGCGTGTGCCCTGCAGGTGATAGGAAACCAGGTACCAAAGAGAACACGGCAGTGACATGGTGCCAAGCACATGGGTCAGGAGGCAGCTCTTGCCTTCTTCCCTGGACTTGTGATCCCCAGGACCCTGTGTGAGCTAACTAAAGTGGGGGAACCCCAGGACCCTGTGTGAGCTAACTAAAGTGGGGGAGCCCCAGAACCCTGTGTGAGCTAACTAAAGTGGGGGAGCCCCAGAACCCTGTGTGAGCTAACTAAAGTGGGGGAGCCCCAGGACCCTGTGTGAGCTAACTAAAGTGGGGGAGCCCCAGAACCCTGTGTGAGCTAACTAAAGTGGGGGAGCCCCAGGACCCTGTGTGAGCTAACTAAAGTGGGGGAGCCCCAGGAATGGCCATTGTTATGTTTCTTGCTAACCCTGTTAGCAAGGGGAGCAGATGCTTGGGGCCAGGTGTAATCTGACTCAGAAGAATAAAGAAACGTGATGCTTGTGGCGCCTGAATGTGGAGGAGCAATTCACAACTGGCACCCTCCACTTAATTCCTCTGCCCACGTGTAAACAGTTCCCATCACCCCGACTTTGCCCCCAACCGCCATGTTCTCCACACTGTCCAACAGCCAGGTACCCAAGGCACACTTGCAAGAGCTAAAGTTTATATAAATATTATGTCTTAAGTTCTTATCAAAAATCAATTTTCCAGCATTTATGTTTTAGATTTCTTGCACCGTCTGAGGGGAGGGTAAGTGAGGGAAGAGTGAATTCTTAACCAGAAAATTTTAAGTGGCTCCCAAGAGAGTGAGGAACTGAAAATCAAAGGGAGCAAACCTGAAATGTGTGTGCAGCAGCCTGAACCAATTTAAGCAACAAGGATTAGAGGGCTTGCAGGAGACCCAGACATGGAGATGGTTTCCCTTTGTTAGTGCAGATGGGTGAAAAGGTTGTAACTCACCCACATGGAAGGCTCTTAGCATGCCCACGAAATACACATTTTTAATTTTTTTCTAGTTCATACATATTTACTTAAAAAAACTTTTTAAATGTATAATTGGCAGAAATGCTACTTTATACAAAATATATCAGTTGGTTAAAAAAAAATTCAAAAGGGACCAAAGAAAACAAAAAAACTAAACCATAAAAATCCATCTCTCTGGTCTGTCTTTCAGCCTCCAGCTCTCCTCCCCAGAGAAAGATATGTTACTGATTGCATCTCTAGCTTCACAGAAATATCCTATGCATATCTAAATATTTACATACCTAAGTGTAGCATAATACAAATCCTGCCTCACGGCACACACCGCCTCTCTTTGCTAGTTAAAATTTTTGTTGTTGGGTAGTGTTGAACCGGTCCCTATTGATGAACCTGAAAATGTGTCCAGGAGTCCGCGGTCAGCCCTGCTGACATCCAGGCTGGGTGTCCTGCAAAGGCTCCTTTGTGTTCCTGACGTCGGGAATGGCCCAGGTCCGAGGAGATGCACTGAAGGGGAGTTTTCTGAGTTGGCTCCTGGGAGAAAATCTGAGGAAAGATGCAGGATCCCCCTGACAGTGGGGCCTTGGCCTCTGTGCTCCTGCCCTCGCTCCGTGCTGTCAGAACGCTCTCGTTCCTCTGAGACTGTCTGGGGAGGGCCCACTAGCCTTCATTAGCTGGTGGAGGAAAGAATCCCTTTCCTTTTCACAAATGGTTTAACAAATAAATAAAATAAAATGGAAGACGAGGAAAACATTCATCAAGATGAAGCTACATTCAGAACAACTTTAGAACCTGAACAAGGAATCCCAGCTCAACACTCTGAGAGCCCGGACCACCAAAGTGGCCAGAAACCTGAGTGCGTGTAGGAGAGGAGGGGTGAACTTTGGGAACTCGCTGAACTGTAGAAAACTCTCAGGACACTTCCTGTGCCAATAAAACCTACAGAACAGAGCTGTTTCTGACAGGGTTGAAGTTTCTATGGAAGTGACATGGAAGCCAGGCTTTGCAGGTGCAGGCGGGCCCCAAGGTAAGTGCGATGGGGCCGTAGAGAGCATTTCATGTGACTTAGTTGGAGGACAAGAGAGCAAACTGGAGGGAGCCTTGCCCTGGGAACACCCCTGACAAACAAGAAAACCCACCCCGCTCCATTCCTCCGGCTGGAGGACAAGGCCAGGAGGACACAATGGGGTGACAGCAGGGAAAACAAAGGAAAGCACTTCAGAAGCATTACCTCATGTCACTCAGCCAAGAGGAGGGCCCGCACATTGTTTCCATTATATGAACCACATTCCGACAGGCTGGGGGTTAGTGAAAGAAGGGGAAAGGCCTCTCATCCCTTAATTGAAACAAAGCTATTGTTACCGTTTTGGCTTTTTTGTTTTCCATCCTGACATTTAACAATTTGTTATTATGTTCATATAATTATAGTCCAAGTGGTACAACTTTATAGCCTTCTTCGTAATGTTTCACCAACAATTATAGCACATATATTTTCCATGTTCCCAAATGTTTCAAAATCATCACCTTCCTAAATATTACCTGATGGTTGCAATACCGTCAGTTTTGCTTGGACATTCCCTAATTGTGGAACATTTGCATTGCTCCAGGGGTTTGAGGGAAGCATTATTTTAAATAATGCTGCAATTTCAGATTGTTTTATCAAGATAAATTTCCCCCCTCCCCCCAAAGGACAGGGGAGAGGGAAAGGGAAGGAGAGAGCAAGTAGGTGACCAATCATCCGAGATGCCCTCAGGAACTTAGAATTAAGATTTCCTTTGCGAGTTCTGCGATAATAACAGAGGCATAATTAGTGAGTACAGACATTTGAGATGTTAGCCTAAAGGGACAGAGGCAGAAAAGAATGCAACAGTGTCCGTAAAGAATGTGACAATCACAGGTAGGAGTGGGTTGGTCAGAGATGCCCAGAAAAGTGACTAGACAAGTAAGAATGTTGGGGGGGGGGGGCCTGGAGAGTCTTGTTTACTCCTGTTTTTGTTTTTTCAGCATTGTTATTAATACCTCCAGCTCACCTCCATTTCACTCTCAAAGCTGTCTTATTTTGAAAAAGAAATTACATAGTCACCCTCCTACAGATGATTTGACAATGACCAGGTCTCTCTGTTCCACTACAGATAAATGGCGAGCCCTAATTTTCCCAAAAGAGGTTGGGATAGACACTTTCCAGTCTCACAAGTTGGGAAGGAGAAAGATGAGCCTGAGACAAGGAGGAAGGCTACTGATACCTTCAGCAACGCAGATGCTCTGAGGGTCAGGGCCTCAGAAGGCAGGGCTACAAAGTGAGCTGCAAACCTGGACACTGTGCCACCCACAGGAGCTGGTGGGAGGGACTCTAAGACCACCTGAGCTAGAAGAAGTGGGAGCAACCCGCAGCACCCCTTGCTAGCCTGAGCCTGTGCTTATGGCACCCGTGAGGTGAAAGCCTGGATCCTTCCACCTGGGCAAAGGGGGGGGCTCACCAAACTGCTTCCTGGGTTTTGTGCATGGCCCAAAGATCCCCAGGGTGAGCCAACACGGCAGTGGCCTTCCTGCCAATGCTGGGAGGAGCGCTCACCAGGTCTAGTGGCATCTAGGGATGTGATGCCATCCAGTGTGTGGAGCAAATTTTTAACCTCCAGATGGTCCAGCAGGTTGTAAATTAAACGCTGGGCCAGGATCCTGCTCTCTGTGCTCTGATTCCACACTCACCTTTAATGCCCTGTGGGACAAGGCCAACATTGACATATCCATCACTATAAATTGCTAAATTTGTCACGAGGTCTTCTACACCAGTTTTATGAATTTGGACTGCTCCAATCAGCATGCCGAGGTTTGATAAACCCTGAGGCAATTTTTTTAAAGTTTTTTTTTTAATTTTTTTTATTGATTTCAGAGAGGAAAGGAGAGGGAGAGAGAGATATAAACATCAATGATGAGAGAGAATCATTGATTGGCTGTCTCCTGCATTCCACCCACGGGGAATCGAGTCGGCAACCTGGGCATGTGCCTTGACTGGGAATTGAACCGTGACCTCCTGGTTCATAAGTTAATGCTCAACCACTGATCCACACTGGCTGGACAAAGACAATTTTTTTAATGAATTTCTGAGCCCACAGGATGAAGAGAGATCTTTTCTATGTGATGAAGTTTTTTCTTGCACCTGCCTGTGGTTTTTCTGTATTTTTACTTTTATTTTAATTTGTTTTAAGACTAGATTACTCTTTGTCTTCAATTTTTAACAGGTTATTTCTATATGATTTCTGCAATAATACATTTATTTATTTACTTATTTGTGTTGCTTTATGTACCATATAGTCATTCATTCATATATTGTGTGTATATATGTATATCATGATCTTTGAATTATTTTTCTGTTTCATTAATTTGTCTATTGATGAACAAAATGCAAAGTATTTTGAGTATTGTATCTTTGTAATATAATCTAATAATTAAATACTAATCACTTTTATATTTTATTCAAAGCTTTATTTTAAAAATTAATATTAGTAGCCTCAGAGTTTTTCTGTTTCTAAAATAGCCATGAGGATGTTGAAATGACTTCTACTAAATTTGTGCCTTTATTTGGGAGTGATTAATATTTTCACAATAGTCATTTTCTTATCCAGGAACATGTTTTTGTTCAAATGTGTCCGTTATTTTATGTGTACATTTCACATGTCAATAAAGAATTGTAATTTTCTTCATTGTGATCACATTAACTTTCCTTAAAGATACTCCTAAGTGTGTTATGATATTTGTTGTTATTCTTTAAGTGTTTTTCTCAAGACACTTGCTTATTGCCAGAGAGGTATGTATTTTTCACCACCATCTTACGTAGGAGAAAACTAGGGCTAAGGGAGGCTAATCAGTGCTCACGTTTACTAAGCAATCAGCTGGGCGAGCAGGAGCAGAAAGCTGGTGAGAACACCTCTGGCTCCAAACCCGCTGTTTCCATGGTTCCGGGCTGGCAAGGGCTTCTCAGAGGCCTGTGGGTGTTGGGAGCCTTGAACCAAGTCTCTTCGCTCCACACGCGACTGCACCCGGACTGCCGGCGCCCTGTGCTTTTTATGTAGACTGGCTCTGCCTCTCCACCCACTCACACCTTTGTCTCTAACCTTTCCAAAAATCCTCTCCTGTTGCTCTTTCCTTCTTCAGTGAGAAATACTTGTTACTATTTCCTCGTGAGCATTCCAGAGGCTGTGTCAGGAGCAGGCTGCGGGCATGTCAGGATCACAACAGAAAGCAAGACCAGATCACAAGACACCTGCATGCCGGCTGCACACCCTCCCCCTGCGAGTTGGCCCAGGACCCTGCGGATGCCAGAGCCAAGGAGCTGGTGCTCTGAGCTGGCTGCCACACGGGACTAGGGTTAGATGGCATCAGGTGAGCCCTCCAGCTCACACCGTGTTTCAGATCCACCAGGCCAGGTGCTAGCTTATGAAGAAAAACCTGTAGTGTGGAGAGTGAAGTGTGAACTGCCCCCTAGGAGGGCAGCATTGTCCTCAGCCTCAGGGTCCAGGACTGTGATCGATGTTCTTAAATCGGGGCTCATTCCATCACTCCTAATTATAATTAGATTGGCACATCCTAATTATTCCACACTTAGAACACGCTTCCAGGCTGGGCAGTGGCTTCCTGTGGTTCCTTGGTTACTACTCACGATTCTTTGCCCTCTCTCACTGTGACTCGGATGAATTAGCTGAAGCACAGTGAAGTGCCAAGGCTGCCACGGATCACACAGTAAAACGGGAATGGAGAGAAGATCGTACAAGCCTCATCTTCAGTCGGATAGGGATACAGCTCAGCTCCCTGGGGTTGTCTCTTCTGTGATCTGGGTCCGAATCACTCTTTAGTGTTAGGGACTAGGCACTACTTCAACTCAGGCTCTCTGGCTGTGGAAGGGCCAACTGTCCCATCAGGACTGAGGGACACGATTCAGGTTCCTTCCCCCCAGGGACCAAAAACCTTGTTGGAGAGACAGATGCATGTGAAGTGTGACTTGAAGGTGTCAGGGGTCCCCACTGACAATGAGCACCCTCAGACATTAGCAGTCATTAGGAGCAAAAGGTGGGTCCAACCTTTTAGGAAAGGTGTGGTATAGACAGGAGGGGAGGGTGGGAGGACTCAGGTGGGGACCATGGCAGAAGCAAAAGCAAGAACAGTATTCTCTTTCTTAGGAAGGATCAGAGCAACTGTGCAAGCCAAACCTGAGTTCCCGAGAGGCTTGCTCATCTCATTCTTCCACCGCTTTCTGTATAACCCATCGTAAGTCACTTTGCCCAGGGAAGACCTGCCCCTTAGCTCTCAGAAATGAAAAGAGGTACTTTGAGGTCTTCAGAATAAAGGGCTCTATAAACACAAATGATAGGAAACTCTCAGCACATATAAAGATGTTTTGTCTTTCAAAAGACAAAGCATAAAAGGGTAAATAATTAAAACGCCAGTATTGTGAGATCTAGATCTTATTTTTAGACCATTCCTCATGCTGCAAAACCGACGTGCGAGATCAGAGGTAACGCGGGATGCTGGTCATGTTTCACTTTGGTTCTCACCCCGGGAGGTGCTGAATCTCTGATTGTTTTGTTCAAAACATCCCAGAATAGATTTTGTTGTCAATTGCTCTTTATCCCTTAAAATATCCTACATTTTCTGTGACCGGCACTCCTGTCCTTGATGGCAATCAGACAACAGTATGAGCCTAGGAGCTGTGGTTCCATAATAGCAGCTTCAGCCAAGCCGGCAGCTCCTGCCGGCCTCAGCGCCAGGCGGCCGGGTGGCAGGAAGTCAGCTGCGAGCCAAGCTGGCGTGTAGCTGGTGCACAGCCTCAGACTGACCCTGGCCTCTGGGTTTCTCTGTTCCTGCTCCAGCTTGGGACAGTGGAAGGTGTTCTAATGTCAGAAACCTGTGGAGAAATCATGCCACAAACACAGAACAAAACTGCATAATGAGGTACTAGACTGCTACTAAAGGTTTCATGTGTTTCAACTCAGTGAGAATCTATAAAAATGGACTTCACTAACCTTTGCACTACACAGCCTCCAGACCTGGAATGCGGGGCCTGTCAAAACACAGAGGATCAACTCACTGTAACTGAAGTTCTTGATTTGCTAAAATTTCTGCAGTAGCCTAAGCTGAGTCCTCCTAACACTCTATTTTTTATATTTTTTAATTTATTGATGAGAGAGAGAGAGAGAGAGAGAGAGAGAGAGAGAGAGAGAGAGAGAGAGAGAGAGAGAGAGAGAGAGAGGAAGGGAGATTTATTGTTCCATTCAGTTATGCATTGATTGGTTGATTCTTGTATGTGCCCTGGCCAGGGCTTGAACCCACTACCCTAGATTTTGGGACAATGCACTAACCAATTGAGCTACCCAGCCAGGGCCTCTTCTCACTCTTTAAAGAGTTTCATAATTAGTGCTTCTCCTGGGAGCAGTGCAGTTTATCTCAGGATGTTCAGCATCTAATCAAGGCCAGTACATGATTGGCACTCACCGACAGATGGAGAAGGAAGGGAGGGCAGGCAAATAGGCTAGAAAACAAGAAGACACAAAGGAGAAGAATTCATTCTCTAAGTCCAATCTCTGCCTCCAGAGCCAGAGTACACTACACCAGTGTCCAGCAGCATCTGGATAATGGCAGAATGCAACCCAAGGCAAATGTGTCAATCAGACTGATTGACAGAGAGACCACCAACTTATCTTCTTCCATTCAGTCAAAGAAACCCTGTTACTGAGGACTAAATCTGGAAGAACCACGTCTTACCAAAGACTTAGAAATTGTCCTCCCATAGCATTTAACAATCCATATAGTTTGTGCCATTGACTTGATTTCTTAGCACATACACTCTTTAGTCCCCAACAACTAACTGCTAGGAGTAGGTGGTGATAGAGAGCTCTACCATTAATCCGGAAGGAAGTTGGGCAAACTCAAAGTGAGGAGACTCATGCTTCTGTTTCCTCAGCTCCGAAAAGATGTCTTCCAGTGCTATGCTCTGTAACTATAAAATATGACCTCATGGCAGCCAAGAGCATGAAAGAAGAGGAAAGGGTCCATTCTCTAGCTTCTATTTCGATTTATTGGGGGGCTGCTAGCATTGACATAAGAAACATCCAAAACTGTAGATGTATTTATTTAAGCCAATTGATAACAATTGCCAGGAAGCAAAATCTCAATGGATTGAGAAAATTCTCTGGAAAATGGCATTTTTACCAGTTATTTTATACATCAGAATCAAAGGGGAAGACATAAGGGGGTTACATTGAATCCACTGGTGATACATTATGGAGGTGGGAGAAAGAAAAACAGGGACTTCTCTGAGATTGGATAAAAAACTAAATGCTTAGACACATACTCCTTTTATATTTGTGGATATAGGATAGTTAACAATGAACAGTTATAGCACATAGAGATGGTATGTGGAAGAACAGGATAACAACGAGGGGTTCTGTGCTCTCGTGTTCTGGTAGGGAATTGTGTCCTGAAGGGTCTGGAAAAGAGGGATTACTCTGACAATCCAAAGATATGTTATCTTAGATGCAAAAAGGCAATAGACAGCCCTGGCTGGTGGCTCTGTTGATTGGGGTATCGGCCCATACACCAAAAGTTTGCAGGTTCGATTCCTGGCCAGGTGACCTATGCAAGGTTTCAGTTTCGACCCCTGGTTGGGGTGCATATGTATTGAAGCAATCAATTGATATAGGTTGATGTTTCTCTCTTACATCAATGTTTCTCTCCTCTCTCCCTCTTTCTAAAATCAATAAAAAATATCCTCAGTTGAGGATAAAAAAAATTTTAAAAGACAATAGGCTCAGTTAGGCTAAAGATGGACCTTTGTCAAGTAAGATACCAACCTTACATGAGTATCCACCATGACTCACTTTTAGTTAGGAAGTTTTAATTTCACCATCATATGTGGTTACTTTTAACCTAAAGTAAAAGCCTTACTGAGTTTGTCAGGCCACCTTGCAGGCCTCCCCTGAACTTCAGGTTTAGCAGGAGGCCCCCTTTTCATCTACACTAGGGGTGGGGGGACAAAACTGGAGCCTGTGCCACACGATTTGCAGAGAATTTTGCTACCTCTCACATTTCTCTGCAAGTTGCAAAGATATTGGATCTAAAAAAGCAAAACACACACACTTAGTTGTCAAGGTGTAATTCAACTACAATCATGGAACAAAAAAGGAATACCAATTTTCATTAAAGGCAGAGAAAACACACCCCTATCTATGCTCATTAACCTTAAATGTGTGTAGCCTGGACTTCCTGGAGCGGCCACACCGCAGCATTCCAAAGACTAGTTGTGCAATTCCTGTGAGACACGAGGAATGCTACGTGTGACCTTCCACCAGGACACAACAGACATTGCCTCCACCTTGTGGGAGTCACAGACGATGAAACTAATGATCTAATTAGAATGCCCTTGAACAGCACTATTTTTACAACTCTTTTATTTCAACTTAATCTCCCAGTGACCGTTACAACTAAGTGGGCTATTTTCGTTTCCATGGGTAGAAACACAATTGGAGAGCACATTTGACAGAAGGATAACAAATCATTTTTCTACTTTGAAAACCTCCCCAACAAATCATTTTTCTACTTTGAAAACCTCCCCAACCTTGAGAATTTTAAAAGGAGCAAGTGCTGCTGCCTCGGCTTCACAGAGGGAGAAAGTGAGTCACAGAGAGGCTAGGTCTTAGAGAAGGATCAGGGTTAAACTTCATAATTCCCAAGGAGTGGGGTCTACTTCATTAAAATGTAAAAATGCAGGACAGCTTTCGATGTGGAGAATCGAGATTCCTTCCACACGTTAAATATATGCTCTGCGTGCGTGTGAGCCAAGCCGGGAGTTTGGAAAAATCTCATTTGAGAAGCTACAATCTCCCTCACAGCTATAGCACCCAGGAGAAGCATAAATAAAGTGCTTGTGGATCAATTTTAAGGAATTCTTCGGTCACTAGTTAATCTGGAGTTCAGTATTCTGAAATTTGGTGCAACCTCACCTCTACTCCTATTGATAATATGTTTGCACAAATAGCAAACTTCTAAGGGCCAACTTATACACAATTTCAAAAAATGTGCCCATGCCAGAACCTCTCCCTCAATAGAAGTTGAGCCTTCCTTTATTAGGGACTCCTCACCCTGGGATGCCATGGAGGTCAGTTCAACCGTTAAAATCACCACTGGTTCCACCACTTTCAGAATACACTTTAACCACATTTAATACCCTTATCTCTAAAGGCCACTTTGTCTTAAGGACATAAAAAACTGGTAACAGGTTTTAAAAACATAAAGACACTCCTCTGTCGGGCATTATTTGTGATCTAATAAAGCCCAGCACCTGGGAAGCACTCTCTGGGACACGTGATGGCCCTCAGTGAGCCTGCAATCCATTGCACCAGCCGCATGCGTGCAGGAAGGCGGCGCCCAGAGCGGACCTGTCACTGCCTGCGGCACTTAACTCTCTCTTTCTCCTGCATTTATCAGCAGTTAATCACAGATGTAACAAACGTGCAGAAATGTGTCACCCTAAAATGTCAAGGACTTTTAAATGTAAAGTCCAAACTCCTGCCTAGAACGGGAACCTCCCCACTACCCTCCATGCTGCAGCTGGGCAGGCAGGCCCCATGGCAGGATGGAAGGAAGGGAACTACCTGGTGTTGAGCCCTTCCACAGCGTGTGTCCACAGCGTGTGTCCACAGCGTGTGCCCAGCGCGTGGCCTGATTACTCAGCAGGGTGACTCTGCAGGGAACTGTGATTCTGTCCATTGCCATGAAAGGGTTGAAGTGGGGCCCATGTTTGAGACACCAAATCCTGTGCTCTTTCTACCATATTGCTTCTAGAATAGAAATGTGTAAAATTAAAATACGCCTTCTGCCCACCAGTGTGGCCCAGTGGTTGAGCATTGACCTATGAACCAGGAGGTCACAGTTCAATCCCAAGACCACATGCCCAGGTTGTGGGATTGATCCCCAGTAGGGGGCATGCAGGAGGCAGCCAATCAATGATTCTTTCTCATCATTGATGGTTCTATCTCTCTTTCCCTTTCTCTCTGAAATCAATAAAAATCCTATACAATAAAAGGCTAATATGCAAATAGACCGGATGGCAGAACAACCAGAACAACCAAACAATCGAACAACCAGTCACCATGACATTGCTGACCACCAGAGGGCATACATGGAACATGGCAGGCATTGGCCATGGTAGGATGGTGGAGTAGGTGAGCGGGGGTGCCACACCAAGGCTGGTCACTGTCATCAGGGTGAGCTTCTGGTGGTTACTGAAAATTCTTCACTCCTGCAAGCCACGGTCCTGCCTGATGCTCGCACCTGCTGCCAGCACTGGTCCTGTTCACAGCCACTGCTGGTGCCGGAGCCACTGCTCACACCCACTGCAGGTGCCTGGCGCTGGCCCGGATCACTCAGCACCGTCAGCAGGTGCAAGCAGCAGCTGCCAGCCCCAATCGCCCCTGAGGGCTTCTCCACCTCCCCCTGCTCCTGAGGGGAGATTGGGGCCAGCAGTCACATCTTGCACCCACTGCCAGCGACAGCCCAGCTAACACCCACTGCCAGTGCCCAGCATCAGTCCCAATTGCTCAGTACCATCAGTGGGTGTGAGCAGTGACTGCTGGTCCTGATCACCCCTGAGGGCTTCTACACCTCCCCCTGCTCCTGAGGGGTGATTGGGGCAGCAGCCACCACTTGCACCCACTGACTGCACCAGCCCCAGTCACACCCACTACTGGCACCAGCCCCAATCACTCTGCGCCTTCAGCGGGTGCGAGTGGGACCAGCATTGTCAGCATGTGGGAATGGCAGTGGCAGGAGCGGGACTGCCAGCAGACAGGGGACCAGGGGCACAGAGGATGGGCTGAGAACCACCCATATGCCTACTGCAGCCTCACAGCCCACAGTTCCTTTCAAGGTGCATGAATTTGTGCACAAGGGTCCCTAGTCCTATATAATAAAAACCTAACATGCAAATCAACTAAACAGCACAATGACTGGTGAAATGACAGGTCACTATGATGTGCACTGACCACCAGGGGGTAGATGCTCAATGTAGGAGATGCCCCCAGCCTGCAGGCCCCAGGCCAGCCAAGGCGGGTGCCAGCAGGGGTCTCCAGATTGTCCTGCCAGTTGCCCCACAGATTGGCCCTGATCATTGGCCAGGCCTAGGGACCCTACCTGTGCAAAAATTTTATGCACCAGGCTTCTAGTCCTATCTACTAAAGAGGCAATATGCTAATTGACCATCACACCCTCACAAGATGGCAGTGCCCACATCCAATAAAGAGGGAATATGTTAACTGACTGCCACACTCTCATAAGATGGTGGCACCCAGTTCCCTCAGCCCCAACTCATCCAGCCAGAGTCCCCCAGACCCCTCAGCTCCACCTCATCCAGCCTCAGTCCCCCAGTCCCCTCAGCCCTGCCTCATCCAGCCGGAGTCCCTCAGTCCCCTCAACCCTGCAGGGGAAGGCAGTTGGGGGCAATCAGGTTGGCAGGGAAGGGCAGTTGGGGATGATCATGCTGGCAGGGGAGCAGTTAGGCATCAATCAGGCCAGCAGGGGATCAGTTAGGGGGCTATCAGGCTGGCAGGCAGAGTGATTAGGGTCAGTCAGGCAGGCAGGCAGGTGAGTGGTTAGCAGCCAGCAGTCCCGGATTGTGAGAGGGATGTCCGACTGCCGGTTTAGGCCCAATCCTGCAGGAATAGGGCCTAAATCGGCAGTCGGACATCCCCTGAGGGTTCCTAGATTGGAGAGGGTGCAGGCTGGGATGAGGGACACCCCCCCCTTCACAAATGTCATGCACCAGGCCTCTAAAATATTAATAAAAAAGAAATATGCCTTCCATCTGGGTCCATCATTACTCTAATTTTCATTGTTTGTCTAATTCACAGTATATGTAAATCTATCTTTCTAATCTATACATAAGGAAATATATCCTCGACAACCCCCTTTTCTTCACCTGCAATGCCTGCTGGGTCCACAAGTGCTCTGGTGTCTCTGACATCCAGGCTTCCCTCTGTTCTCAATAAGTCATTGTCCTCCCAGCACTCACTGATTCCTCAACACAAATGAAACCCTAGAACTCCCACTTAACACTTCCTGGTGCTTCCCTGCACTCTGAAAACAATTCAAATTCCTTAGTGTGACTACAGTACCCTCTACTAAAGCACATACAACACCCTACACATTTAGGCTTTATATTTGATTATTTGGATGTAAATGGAGCTTCACATACTGTACTTCACCCGCTATAGTCCTCAAACGAGGACTCCTGCCCTACATCTTTGTCCTGGTCATTTTTCCTGTCTGTGTTCTCATGGCTAACTCTCCATGCCACTGAGTTTTCATAGGAAGTGTTCTCCCAGAGGCACTGATAGTCTGGAAGCCCCACAATTTTATCATCTACCCCATTGTCCTGTTTTAGTGTCTTCATCACACTTGTCACTCCCCAGTATTACCATACACTCCACTGCTGTCTCACACCACTGCTTCCATTGGATGTCTGCGCTCCGAGAGCAAAGCCTTGTCTACCTGGACAATGGTTCTGGACCTGGACTGGGCCTGGAAAAGGCAGAACAAAGATCCTCCACCAAATATCTTGAATGCTCCATATGACAGTCCCAGACTCCTCCCTTCTGGACCATCTCCCCTCTAGATGAAATTCGCTCAGTGCCAGTCTATCAGTAGTACTTGACACTGGCCACAATACTGTTCTAGACTCCTGCCACTCTGCCCTAAGTCTCCCCATCACTGCAGAGCCCAGCTCTGAGCACAGCCCTGAACTTGCCCGTAAAGGATGGTGTGACTCCAGGGAGAACTTTAGACACATGAAAAGGGCCCGAGATCAGCAAAAGTACCTTAGGCTATTCTGGCAGAAGGCCTCAGTGTGCTCCACACAGGCAGCTACAGTCTCTGCCTTTGCCTCTTGCCCTTCACTCTGGGGCATCACCAGAAGGAGGCTTCTGGATGGTATGAGCCCTGTGTGCAGCTCCAGGCAGATCCCCTACTTCTAGGCCCTTCCAACACCAGCCTGGGCCTCCATGCATGGCTTTATTGTAGAAGATAAGACACTCCTGAGACTTGGGCACTAGCAGCTTATCTCTAGGAATGTGCTCCTCAGAGGGAAGGCCTGAGTGAAGCAAAGAGTGCTAAGCTTACTCTTAGCAGAAGCCATCAGCTCTTCGAACAGTTTCTGTAAGCCTCTCGCAGGCATCCACCACCCATTTTTGTCTTTCAAATCAGGAGATGAGCTAGCTTCATAGCAGAGGCTATGCAATAGCAACTCAAGATGGTTTGGTATCCATCTAATTTAAATTAATGTAATTTTCAATGCAGAAAATCCCATCCAAAATAGGATTAGTGAGTTTGACTTTATTGTCTCAACAACCAGGTGCTATGCAAGCGCTCATAACTTTGAATTTTACTATCAAGGAATTGGAAAGAGCCGGAAGGTCTCAGAATCCAACTTTTATAGGGGAACTCATCGGTGAGTTCCAATGGGAAGTCAGGACCACACTGGGATCCCAGAGCTCAGAGTCTGGGCCATGCTCTGCCTCTAACCCCCGTGTGATTCCTTCCCGTGCATCTCTGCATCTGTGATCATGCTTATTCTCACTACACTATTCTCACAGTCAGTTTTAGCTCTGGGATTTCGCAATCATGATTTATAGTAACAGTGCCATTTCTACCTCCTCAATGAGGTAGTCTTTGACAACCTCACCTAAATGTTCCCATCTTGTCCTCTGTCACTGCCTCTATTTGTTTCCATTGGGCACTCTTCCCACACTGACACATTAGCTTCATGTTTACATCTTCGCTCCACATCACACTCTCAGCTCCAAGATGAGAGGGATCCCGTGTTCTCCTTCACTGTCACCTCCCCATGGCCCAACACAGTGCGTTGGTGCAAAGTAGATACTCAATCTTTGATGGACTATTTAATGATGTTACCTACCTCTGATCCAAGTACTGTGGCCTAGGGCAGTGCATTCCTTACAAGGCTAAGTGTACTGTGTGAGCCCCACAATCATTAAAACTTCCAGATTTATCCCAAATCTACTTCACAATCGCTTCTAGTTCTTGGCCCCAATGAACTTTAGCTTTTCTATTCTTATTAGTGGTTGTTCAAATAGGAGCAGCATAAAGTTTCTTTGGAATTCTGTTTTAGCACCCTTTCCACTGGTGGCCTGGAAAATGAGGAAAGTGGGAACACACAGCACCAGTTGTCTGAACCACAACACTCTCCAGGGAGGGGGTAGAATGGGGCTGGAGATAGAGCTCTCTCTGCAGAGGCTCTGAATGTAGACACCACAGGACAAAGAGGGAAGAAGGCTGCCTTTGTCACTCCTGGTCTCCAGCCACTGTCCTAGGAAAATAAACTGTAATATCAGGCTCCAGGGGAAGCTGGCATTGCTTGGTTTCCCAAAGCTTCCCCAGCCACTGCCTCATATGCCACTGGGCAGCCTCAACGATCCAGGAACATCTCAGAAAGAAAAACTGTCCTGGAAAAGTGCACGTTTTTGTTTTTTGTGTGTTTGGTCTGTTCATCTAAGATAAGTTAAAGACACTTTCCCCTCTCCTGTCCTCCTGGCTGGTCATCTATGGGAACCCCAAGGTCCCCATAGGACCTATGTGTGAAGAGATTGGGCCATTTAAGTTGGATATTACCTGTGAGCAAACCCCTGCCATCTTGGAGAACAGCGGACCCAGTGTCCACATTGCTCTGTGGTACAGCCCTCCATGGCACTGAGTAACCATGTGGTGTTCTCATCCTGCTAATGGGTGAACCTTGAACCTCTCTGAACTCTGAGGCCAGTAAAGGAAGGGAGTCCACTTCTTTGAAAATGCTATGGGTGTGGCCCTTGGGGAAGTCAGGGGAGGTCACCCGAGTACACTGAGCAACACGTCTCTGGTGGGGCCGTCAGGCAGTTGGCAGGCTCCAGGCTGCACTGGACAAGCCCGCATCCTTTGTGATCACGAAGCACGGCCCGCCTCACATGGCAAGCACCACTTCCTGTGTTCTCTCAGCTCTCCAAGGAGCTTAGCCTCTGGGAACGAAAATGCACAATAATAGGTTGCAAGTCCTAAAGATTATTTTTGTCAACAGCAGTTCTCTGTGTGAGCTGTGTCCCCAATCTGCACAAGGTCTAGACACACAGATCAGTAGGCACCCTCCTGTAAAAGGGCCATGCAAACAAAATGAGTAAGCTAACCTGTCATCACCACCCACTACCCTCTCTGTGAAGATGCTTTATGTGTTCAGTCCTTTGACAAGACTCTTTGGAAGTTTGTCCATTTGGAAAATCCACCCTCCTCCTTTCATGTATTAGATGGTGGGGAGACACGAGGGACACTATGTGAAAAGCAAAATCCAAGTTTTAACAAATTCCTCATTTCTATCATAAGGGAATCATCCTCAGAATGCCTATGGGTAGATCATGGTTACAATTCCCAATATCTAGTTCTCAACCTAAAAATGTAAAGTTGCAATATATGGAGTAGCTTTCCCAAGCCTTACCTGTAAGCAAAGCAAAGATGGAAAGGGCAACAGCCACATGGGTTAGGCTCTCTCCAGCCACGATTGCACATTGGAGACCCGGAGAGGTTCCGCATACAGCAGCCTGGGCTCCACCCAGACCAAAGAACGTGGTCTCTAGGGAAGGAGTCAGACACCTTTATTTTTTTAACTCCCCAGCTGATTTTCATAGTCGGGCAGAGTTGAAAACTCTGAATCAGGCCTCAAGAGAAATTTCAGCTGCAGCCTGTTGCTCTTCCCACAGCTGGGTGCAATTCTATCCACACAGGTGTGTTTCTGTCCTACAGACATGTCACAGGTAAGTGATTCTCATACTTGGACATGTGACTGAATTACACAGAGGATCATAGAACCACAGGGCACAGGCCCCTTGGAAAAGACCAGGATGTGGGCATTGGGGTTTCACAAAACTCCCAGGTTATTCTGATGTCCACTAGACTTCCACAAGCACTGGTAGTCCTTCTTGAGCATAAGACTGGGCTCGTGGGCAAACACAACTTCTCAACCACCTCAGTAGCCATGGGGACAGACCTGTTGACTATGTAATAGCAGTGTTAGCTATGAGTCAGTTGTCCCTCCTGTGGATCTGAGCTGAGTTGAAGCTCCCTCTTTGGTCTCCCCCTCCCCCACATCCAGAATCCATTCTGGATAAGTATTCCTGAGCAGAAAGCAGTGCCCTTAATCACTGTGGACCTGGGACAGTCTTCTATCCTCTCTCTCTACCAACTCAGGGACACTGCCTATTTCACAGCTGAAGGCCTGTGTCCCAGATGCTCATGGAATGCTGGCCTCTCTGCACGTGAAACAAACAACATAGGGTGAACCTATGTGATGAAACAAGAAGGTCCCCAACAAGAACCAGTTTCTCTCCCCTACGTGTTGGCACTTCCCCATCAGGGCCACCACCCCATCTCTATCACTATGAGGAGAGGGCCTCACTGATGGAGCTGCCGCCCAGGAAACCAAGCTTCTGTCCAAAGCCTGCCTAGGGCTCTGAGGATAGCAAAGGCCAAGGAGAGAATGAGAATGGCTGGTTAGCCGGAGAAAGAAAAGAGACCTGGAGTCTTGGGCCAGCCTGCGTGAAGGCATCTTTCTCAGCAGCAGTTCCCCTGGCTGAATGAGTCAAGGACAGGAAGGTTATGCTGTGGAACCATGGCCCAACTAGCCTATCTCAAATGTAGCAGGCAGCCCTTTCCAGCACCTCATATAGTCATGCCTCATTCCAGCCTAAGTTCCAGGATGGAGGCCATGGGAGGGGACAGGTGTGCACAGGCCCACTGAGGAGCCAGCCTTGCCCAGATCCCCAACCCAGACGTACATCAGGGGCCACTCTTCGCTTGGACATCACTTGCCCCACTGCCCCCTCCATTCCACGCTACTGCCCTTGGCCTACCTCTCCTTCCCTCTGCTGGACTCCTATCTCTGCCCTCTCCCCCTGCAGCTTCACTTTGCTTTGATGCAGTCCCATCTTTTATCTTCAAGACTTGAGCTGCCCTTGCAAACAGTATCTAGTTCTCTGTTTGCCTGCACATGTTTATGAACTGTCTTAGAAAATTTCTCTCCTGGTAACACAAAGCCTCCTAGGGGCTTTGTGTTGGGCCACTCCCCTTCCCCTCTGTCTCAAGCTCCCTCCAGCCAGGAGCCCAGCTCTCTGGGAGGAGTTTCCAGGATGAAGAGGGATGGAGAACTTCTCTCTGGCTGCTTTGAAAACTGTTTTCTAGAATGGTCCTGGGTCAACCGCTACAGGCCTAGAGTTTGAAATAAGAAGCAAGGCCCAGTTTGGGGAAATGGAGCTTGGATCCCAAAAGCTTAACATGTAGAAGAGAAATTAAAGTGTGGATTTCAGGGTCCCTACTGCACAGACTGCCTCAGCATAGAGAAGCTACATTTTATAGAGCCCTGCTGGCCATGGACACATGTTCTGAAGAAAGGTCTGAGACACGATTATCAAGAAGAGCAGAACCCAGAGATGGCCTGAGGCCAGGTGACCAAAGCCAGAGTGCAGTATATAATCTGAGAGACCGGAAGTCCCAGCTGGCAGGCCGGGAGGAAGAAGCAAGAAGTGTGTGAGGACTCAGCTCCTAGAGCACAAGTTCCTTTCCTTCTGGAAGACACTGGTTTCTTAGTCCAACTCCGGGAAGCACTTGAAATAAGAATGGGCTGTAGGGAGTCTCAGGGATGATGAAATCGTCCTCCTTGGAAATAGACTCATAATTTGTGGAGTTGAGAGTCCACTCAAGACTAAAGGGCTGGATTTACTTCGGGTAAAATATGAAGGATATAACATGATAGCTCTTCAAATCTCTGTAGATAGGCAATAATTGCCTTCAGAGGGGAGGCCCGACGAGTCGGGGAGGAACTCCTCCTGGGGGAGGAAGGCAGGCACATGCACAGGAGGGCCACAGAGCAGGACAGAAGGGACCACTGAGAAGAAGACAGGTGTGGGTGGGTCTAATCAAGGCTGAGGGATCTGAAAATAAAGAGGGACAGACAGAAGGTGGCAGACAGGGCCAGAAGGAGCGAGGGACTCGCTGACGACAAATGCAGGAGCTCTGCTTTCATTCCTGACAGAGCTCACATCCAGAGGATGACCCTGTTTAGCGGGGCTTCATCCAGATGAAAGGAGCACAAAGGGGTGGAAGAATGAGTCACCCTCACCCTGGCCTGGCCTTTTCCTCTCGTGGACTTTGCTCAGATAAAACTGTCGCCAAATTAGTACCAGCAATGACCTAAAGGCATGACCCTGTTGGCTTGGGACCCAAAGTCTCCAGATTTTCTACCCTAAGATGATTCTTAAGTCATCAAGCCTCGTCGTCCTCATGTGAAGGGTGCTTGCCAAAGCCACAGTGGCTTGTGCATGAGCCGCTGAATGATGACACCAAAGCTGTGCTGAGAAAAGACTATTTTATTCTCACACCAGTGGTTTAGGAGAACGAGGCATGATTCTCAAAACACTGGAAAGACCTCCATTCATCCAGTCATCATACAAGTAGGTGTTCCATTGACAGCGGTGGGACGTGGGGGAGACACATCTGTGTGGGTGAGGCTACATGCCCTGCCCCTTCAAGACTCAGGCACCACATGGACTGGGATTAGGAGGGCAAGTATGCATGAATGGGCCACAGAGGGGCTGAAACTCAGGGAGGAAGCAGAGTAACATTCAGAAGCCCCAGGGCAGAGTGGCTGGGCTGGAGCGCAGGATGTCATGTGAGAGCAGCCTCCAGAGAGAGGCAGCGACCCAACTGGGGAGAGCTTGAAGTCCAGGTGAGTATTTCGCTCTTCGTTCTGAATAAAAGAAAAGAAGAAAAAGAATGTGGCGCCACTGAAGACTTTAAGCAGGGACATGGCATAATGAAGTTTTGAACAAGACCACGCTGGCCAGATGCATGTAGGGAAAGGATTGCTAGTACAGGGAGCAGATGAGGTCTGGGCCCCGGCGCTGGTGTTGGAGAGAGGCTGCAGGTCGGACTGAGGACAGCCAGCAATTCTGTGCTCAACACTGTCATCGGCTGCTGTCGTTTTAGTCCCAAAATGTCACATGGAGATGTTTGCCAGGCATTGTGACTTGCAGAACTGGCATGCAGGAGGGGTCAGGGCAAGTAGATGTGGAGTTACCATTAGGAACTAAAGAAGACAGAACGTTGGGGGAGAGGAAGTTGAGGGAAGTTGAGAGGGACAGAGGAGGTTCAAGAGTGTCCTGCAGAGAAGGGTGGCCAGCCTCACTAAGACTGAGGGACGTGGGGAATGCAAGTGTTAGGATGCAGAGATTTCTGGGTGGTAGGGCACATGGGTAAGAGTAGAAGCCAGATGGGAAGGGCTGGAGACAGAAGAGGAAGGTCAGAAGGGGAAGCAGCTGGTACATAACCCAGACTGACCATCTGAAGGCAATGGTGCTGAAAGGCTGTGGGAGGATACATAGCTTGAGAGCTCAGGGAGTCCAGGGAGGGAATTTTGTAGTTGTCTTGTTTTGTCCTGTAGTGTGTTTTAAAAAGAAGACTTGGGCTCTAACTGATTTGGCTCAGTGGATAGAGCATCGGCCTGCGGACTGAAGGGTCCCAGGTTCGATTCCGGTCAAGGGCATGTACCTTGGTTACAGGCACATCCCCCAGTAGGGGGTGTGTAGGAGGCAGCTGATTGATGTTTCTCTCTCATTGATGTTTTTAACTCTCTATCCCTCTCCCTTCCTGTCTGTAAAAATCAATAAAATATATTTTTTAAAAAAAGAAGAAAAAGACTTGGGTGTGCCCTGGTGCTCAGTGGTTAAAGCGTCAGCCTGAGCACTAAAGGGTTTCAGGTTCAATTTCTGGTCAAGGGCATGGACCTAGGTTGCAGGTTTAATCCCAGTCAAGGTGCACATGGGAGACAACTGATCAATGTGTCTCACTCACATCAATGTTTTCCTCTCTCTCTCTCTCTTTTTCTCTCTCCCCCCCTCCACTTGCTTCCACTCTCTCTAAAAATCAATGAAAAATATATACTCAGGTGAAGATTAACCAAAAAAAATTTAAAAAGAAAAAGACTTGAATATTCACTTATTTCAATTATTCAAGTCTTTTTCATATCATTGCTGACATGTACACATAAGGAACTGTTAGACATTGAAACGGGGACTCAGAACTGTTGGACATTGAAATTGGGACTCAAACATTTTTTTGTTTTGTTTTGTTTTGTTATTATATGTTTATTTCTAGTCTGAAAGGCAAAACTTTTTAAAGGAAAGAAATGGTTGGAAAAAGACGCAGAGGCAAAGAAGCATTGAACAGACTGTCAAACTACATTGGGAAGACAGGGGAGGTTGGGCGAGGGGGGCTGTAAGAGACCAACCGAAGGACTTGTACACATGCATATAAGCACAACCAATGGATACAAGACACTGGGGCAGGGGGGGAGGGTGGGCAGGTGAAGGTATGTACTGGGGGGTAGGGAGGTCGGGGGGAGGTCAATGGGGGAAAAAAAGGAGACATATGTACTACTATTTGTAATACTTAAAACAATAATAAAAAAATATTTAAAAAAATAAAAATAAAAAAGAGAAGAAAAAGAAAAAGACTTGGGTGTAAAGAAATAGAAATATCTGCCCTGGGCAGTGTGGCTTAGTTGGCTGGAGGGTCATCTGTACACCAAAAGGTGGCAGGTTCAATTCCCTGTCAGGGCACATACCCAGGTTGCAGGTTCAATCCCCGGTCAAGTGCATATGAGAGGCAATTGATCAATGTTTCTCTCTCACATCTATGTTTCTTCCTCTCTCTCTCAAATCAATGAAAATAAAAGCATGTCTTCAGATGAGAAATATATATATATGTGTGTGTAATACATATATATATATATATATTAAATAGAAATAGCTAATAAATATATGAGGAGAAAATCATCACAGGAGTAAGCCAACATGCTAATTAAACAATAAAAAATTTCCCTTCTCTTAAAGTAAGGAATAAAACCTGTTTCCCCAGACATACCATTTTGGATTTAAAACAGGGTCAAATGTCACAGGACAGTCATTTTTCTTTGCTCCATTGCCACTGTGGCATTAGAGCTCCTAGCCCTCATCTCAGGACACCTGGATGAGTCCTCTGGGCCCTGGGGACTTTCCGGTCTTTTGGCTCCCCCCATAGAAGGTGTTCCCTCCTCCTTGGCTGCAGTTACATTTGCACAGCAAGCTGCTGCACAGATCTCTGAAGGGTCCCCAGGGCTCCAAGAAGCTATATCAGGACCTGCTTTCTACACCGGGCAGGGGTCAAGGTCAGTGGTCACACCATGATGCATTGGAGATGGCCTCAAATGTCACAAAGGGAAAGAGGCCAAGGGAACCATAATCAAGGTGCAGAATCAAAGCAAAGCAAGCACAGGAAGTTAGCACCTAACACACAACTGGTAAGTGGCAAAATCAGAATTGACCCAGGTCATCAGAACCCAAACCTGGACCCATTCACCACTCTCCTTCCTCCCTGAGTTTGTCAGCACCCCTTCCTTTCCCAAGGCCTGGAGGTGGTGGGAAGAAGTCAGTTGAGCGAGGGAGCAGTACCCACCCAGCACAGTTGTGACACAACTTGTCCTCTTGTTCCATCAGGCATAACACATACTGGGCATTGCCTCATGTGTCAGTAATGGACTCTGTCCTTGAGTGGCCAGAGTACCCCCATGGGCGTACAGTCATCCGAGCAAGCGTGGGTGGGCAAGACAGACGCAGTTGAGGAGCCTGTCTGGGTAGAAGGCCTGCCACCAGCTGGGCTTTGCAGGGGAGTTTCCTCAAAGTCCCTGGCCTCACTCTCCTTCTTCATACAATGGGGCAGGAAAGGGTGATAGGAATGAGCTTTATGGCCCTCTCTGGCTCTATGGGCCCTGAATTCAAGTTGTCAGGGGAAAGTAAGTTCTAGGTGGCATCATGTATGCGACTAATACAAGTGTCCTTAGACTCTCAGTTGCTCAAAAGTAAAATGTTAAAGTAAGTACTTCCCCATTAGTAAGTGACAATAGCGCCAGCCAGGCAGTGATTAGGAGTGATTAGGAGGTCCCAGACAAGCAGGTGAGAGATAAGAAGCTGTCACTGCTTCTGCTAGCAGGCCTCACCTGTGCTAAACGCAGGTCACTACAGTGGCCCCGAAGTTGTTCTGCACGACACTGAATAAAATAGGCTGGCAGAGAAGAACTCTTTTCTACTAAAGATTGGCTTATTTCCAGGCCTCTGGGTTTTTTTAAGCAAAAACAATGACAATTCTCTGTCTCTTGTCATTTCCTAAGAACTCCTAGGAGAAAAGTCTGTGCTGCAGTAAACAGCCTGGGAAGCCAACTGTCTCTGGCTCAGTAAGTGAGTTAGGCATGATTCATCCAGTGAAACGTCTACTTCTAGAGGGAAAAGTTGTCTTCCTATGACAAACAAAAGATTTGGCTGGCTCAACCCGTCAGGCCAGGCTCAAAAGAGCTCATTCACCAAGCCCACGTGTGGCTGACATGTGAATGTCGCTGATCAGACTTTTGAGGAAGATAAGATGATGGTGATGGTGAGGGTGATGGTGATGGTGATGGTGATGGCGATGGCAATGATGGTGATGGTGATGGTAATGAAGGGGATGGTGATGGTGATGGTGATAGAGATGATGATGGTGATGATGGTAATGGTGATGGTGGTGATGGTGGTGGTGATGGTGATGGTGATGGTGATGTTGATGATGGTAGTGATGATGACATAGTGTTCTTCCAGAAATGTGCAAAACCTACCAGTGCAGTCTTCTTGGGAAGCAATATTGTCCTGGCAAAGTGGGGGTCAGGAGGCTTCCTAAGTCTCTCTTGGGCTGGGGAGAAGGGGAAGGCACCTTCAAGAGGATGAATGGGTGGAACTGTGATTTGGTCATGCAGGGCAGCAATTTAGGGTGCAATGGATCTTTTGAGCATGGCAATTTCACTCGGGGCCAAGATCAGTGCTGAGCAAATAGGTTACTGAGTATGTGGGGTCTAGAGAAGTCATCATTGCCCTGCTTGTTCTTGAGAGCCAGGCCTACCTGCCCTGACTATCCCACTTCAACTATAACCCACACCCTTCCCAGGTCACTCTAAGGCCTCTTAGTCCACTCTACTTTCTTTGCCATGGTTTGTATCACTCTCTGACTTGCTCTATTATTTTGTGATTGCATCAGTATTTTGTTGGCTGCACACACACACGCACACACAATTACAATATGCATCAGCCACAGGAGGACAAGGAAGTTATCATGCTCACTGAACTAACCCATAACCTAAAACAGTACCTGCCACATAAAAGTGTTCACAATGTTTATGAATGAGTAGCAGCCTTAGCATTTCCCGCCTTGCTGACCTGTCCCTGCTGGTGGTGCACACCGTGCACACCATTGCCTGTTGGGTAATTGCTCAGGAGAAGCTCTCCATGCAACTTTGCCTGCATAGACACAGACTCAGTCCTCCTTGCCAGACACAGTGCTCCCTCTGCCATTCATTAGAACCAGATGGAGTCTTGCTTATGACAGGATTGAGCACTGATTTCAGAAAAGTAAGTAAATTACCAAAATGTAGTCATCAATCTATCTTCATCTTGGTGACACATTGACAAGCATTATAAACCAGGACTTGGAAAGTAAATGCCAATTTATAGACCTCTCAGCTCTGTCCACAGGACCCAAATCTGGCAGAATTGGTATAACCATTGAGCTATTACAACTGGACAATGAGCTCTTCTGCCCACAGATTTCCTCTGAATCTACAGGTAACCCAGCTATAAGAGCTGCCTGGTAATTCATCCTGGGCCTCAGCTTCATAAAGGCCATCTAAACAAATTCCATCTGCTTAAACCAGTGGCAGTGATTACAGCTACTACTCCTCTGTACCATGCCATGGCCCTGCTAAAGAACTCACCCCACTCCAGCAATGGTCACATGCAGCATTGCTCCTCAAAGCTGAGCAAGCCTTAGAGAATCTGAGAGACTGAGAAACAGCCAAAGTAGAATAAGTGGCTAACAGAACCTACACTTTACCCTACACCCCTTAAGTGTCTATGACTTCAATCTATTGCTCCCAACCATTACACTCGCCACCAGCTCTGACTCCTGGAGCAAATTACAGATAGAAATGTAGACAACTAGTGATTCCTAGATCTACAGCACCTGAATTCAGCAATCAGTCTTAATACCATTAAAAGTGACATGGAAAGATGTTATTGCTTCCCACTGTGAGGCAATAAGAAGTGCATAGCATTCGCATAAAATATTCTTGCCAAAAAACTTTAAAAAAAAACTGAGTTTAATTGAACCTTGGACATAAACACCAGTTTACAGGAAACATAGAAGATAAAAGACTTGTTCATTGAGAGGGCAGTCAGCTAAATCCAGAACATAACTCACTCTGTAGGACAATGCCCCAGTGACTTCAACAAATAAATTCACAAAAACGCAAGGAAGAACTACTACAGATTAAAAGAGACCTAAGAGACACATCACCCAAGTGCGATGTGAAACCTTATCTGGATCCTAAATCCAGAAAAATACCTGTAAAAAGATAGTTTTGATGTAAATTTTTATGTAAATACCTATTAAGCTATTAATTGGTATTATATTAAGTGTGAAAATAACAGAATGATGGTGTTCTTTCAAAAACATTTCCTGTTAGAGCTAGATTCTGAAGTATTCATGTGTATCTAGAATTTGCTTCAAAGCAAACAAAAGATGAAATAAGAATGACTGAGTGTTGATAATTATTGCAGCTAGGCGATGAATAAATGAGGTTCTGTATACAGTTTGTTCTATTTCTCTACATGTTTCATATTTTCATAATAAAGTTAAACCTGAAAAGGAGTGATGATGTTGAGGTATAGAATTTTTAATCCCAAAGCAATATCATGCTCAATGTGGAAATAGTCAAGATTTTTCTTTAAAAAGCCTTCCCATTACAGGAGGTAAAGTTACCAACTTAGAAAAACCCCATGGTTATTAACACAGTGAGGTGCTCCCAAAGCATATACCACAGAAGCCAAACAGGAAATGATTAAAAGATAAAACCATGAAAATTTAAGAAATAATGTATATTTTTAAGTTATTAGCAAAACATGTAAAAGCATGTGATGAAATGGGAAAAGTTTTGCAAAGTACATGTCATAAAAGCTTAGCCTTATCATTAAACTTAAAATTTCTTATAAATCTGTAAGAAAAAATAATACTCTGCCCAAATGAGCAAAAGATATGAGCAGAAAGTTTGAGGGAAAAGGTGTACAGACGGTCAATCTGTATAAGGGCGAAACAAGAGCCAGGATCACTGGTAATAAAATCAGTGAATACTTAAAAAGCACACCAAAATCTACACATTATTGATGAAAGCAGCATATTGAACAACATCTGATAGTCCCTGTGTAGACAATAGCTCATCGAGACTGTCTTCGCCTTCACTGCCGGTGGGGCTGGAAATGGGTTCCCATTTCCTATTTTTATGAAGGAAAAGCTGCATGAATGCCCCTGTCCCAGCAATTCCTCTTGAAGGTATTTATTCTGGTGTGGCAACTGTGAAAACAGTACAGAGTTTCCTCAAAACTAAAAATTGAACTGCCATATGACCCAGTGATCCCACTTCTGGGAATATATCCTAAGAACCCCACAACACCAATCAGGGAAAAAAAATATGCACCCCTATGTTCATAACAGCATTATTTACAATAGCTAAGATTTGGAAACAACCCAAGTGCCCATCAGTAGATGAGTGGATAAAAAAGCTGTTGTACATTTATTGACAGTATTATGATGTCCTCCATTTCCCCCCATTTGCTTCCCTCCACCCAGCCTCCATGCCATTCCAGGCCTTCACCACATTATTTTCTGCGCCCATGGGCTATGCATATATGCATATATGTTCTTTGGTTAATCTCTTCCTGTCCTTCCCACCCTGCTCTCCTCTGAAATCTGTCAGTCTGTTCCATTCATCCATGCCTCTGAACCTATTTTTTTTATCTGTTTTATTCATTAGGTTCCACATTTAAGTAAGATCATGTGATATTTCTCTTTTCCTACTGGCTTAGCATAATGCTTTACAGGTTCATTCATGCTGTTCATAAAGGATAAGAGATCCTTCTTTTTTACAGCTGCATAGTATTCCATGGTGTGAAAATAAATAACTAAAAATAAACCAAAATAAAATGAAAGGGGGTCCATTGGGGGAGAAAATGTCAGAAAGAGGCTGTTGGATACAGACAGTTTTCTCGGGCACTACAAGGGCATGACTCAGAGCTTTCAGCAGTGACCAGAGGCTTGAATCCTAGTGCTGACCCCACTCCCATGGCTTGGCTTTCTTTTTATCCCACGTGCTGAAGTCCAGAGCTACTGGAAAATGTTACAAATCTAGAGGACAACTATTTATTTTTGCTGATATGTATAAGTCACCTACTAAAATCTACTTATTCATTGGACACCATTTTGTGCATAAAATAAAGTAATACAAGTGGTTTTCTTCAGTCACATTACTCTTGAGTCTCAGAATCTTAATCTGTAAAGCTAGAAAGCATGCCCATTGATCAATACTCAAGTCCTAGTTTGCAAAGGAAAGTGTGCCATTGTACGATCCAGGACATTGATGAAATAAATTTCTAGGCCCAAGATGGAACCCATCCTGAAAACCAAGACTTAGATTACTTTTGTGTCTCTATAAATGCTCCAATTGACCAGAAACACAGACTAACCAATCAGTCAGTCCCCAACACCAAGCCAACTCTGGGCTCTGTACTTATCTCATTATTCTTTCTCGCCCCAAACAAGGTGGGGTATGGCCCCAGCCAATAAGATAGTTCTTACTTTTATCTTCCTTGTTATTTATATTTTTATCCTATAAAATTTTCTTGCCTTCAGTCCCATTTTGCAGTTCTCCAAATGAAGACTGTGCACTTCATGGAGTGTTAAATAAAGTTGGTTTATATCATCTAGATTGCCTTCTTTAATCATTTTTAACATGAAGGTAGAGCCAGATTCCCTAAAATGTATTCTTGGAGTTTTCCAGAAGATTGGTTTTCTTAAGCCTTAAGTTGCTGCAGTGTTGACCTCAGGGGTTAACAGATGGCTGAGAACCCATGAGTTGAGGGGCAACTGCTCAGTTTGCTTCCACCTATGTTTTCCCCGAGGAGAGTGAGTCTAGGTGGGAGGCAGTTGCCTGAGTCTCCCAGGCTCCGAGTGCTGGAGTTCTGAGTGCAGTGAAAGGCCTGCTACAGTGCCCAGAAGATCAGCTCCACACCTTCATGGGAACCACAGCCTGAAGACCTGAAGCTGCTGGCTCCTGGAGAGAGAGCTCCGCAGGCAGAGCAACAGACTGGGCTGCCCCCTGATAAAATAACTGTCACCAGGTAAAATAGGATGATCTACGTGAAAGCATTCTGAAAATTCCAAAGCACTATGCAGTAGTTATGATGCAGAAATCATCCTCCGTCCATGTCCACTGAGTGAGTTATTGAACCAGGCACCAGCCAGAATACAGAACACACAAGGACTAACTGGAGGTCTAAATGCATATTGCTTTATGAAATTGATAATTAGGGGGAAATATTATAAAGTATCAGCTGAAAATCATATAAAATATCCTCAAAATTGTGTGGACTTTTTCCAAAAGCATGAAAATGAGGTATGTCTAACAGAATGTCCGGGTGTATGAGTGTGCGTGCTGAGGGAAAGAAGAGAGTGGGGAGGGAGGGAAGAAAGGGGAGGAGAAGGGCAGGATTACCTTTGCCCATATGGATTATTCTTCTTCAGGTAAATAGATGCCAAATACAATGTTGAAGGGTTTTTTATTCCATTCAGAGACCCATTTAAAAATATGTTACTATTGGTTAATGCACAGAACTGATTTTGTTAATATGAGTGTGTATCTATGTCTAAAAGAGCTAAAAGTTTGAATTTAAGTTCATAATGGCTAAAGGACAATCATGTGGATGGCATAAAGTGTTATTCAAACATGGGAATATGGCATGTTAAAACCCTGTGTGTTCACTGAGCACTACTTTGTGTAAAAATAATAGCTAAAAAAAAAAAATAAGCATCAATTGATATTAGAATAGGATAAGATCAACCTTATAGCCAATGGCTGGAGCAATATTGGAACCTATTTTCCAGAACTAACTAGACAGTGGTCCTGAAAGAGATTGGACAGGGGAAATATTTGTGAATGAGTGTTTATTAGAGACCTACACACAGATTCTCCCCAGGGAATGTGGTCCTCATCACACGTACACATGCTTGTGTGCGGCCTGGTCTGACTGCTGACTGTGCCCGTCACATGGCCACTTTTGAGCTTTGCTCCTACGGAGCAGAAATGTCCTCATTTATTAAATGTGTTCAAAATAAAATACAAACAGCAAAATCCAATTCTTTTCCTTCAAACCGATGGCCATGTTTCTGTTTTGTCAAAGTTGTTTTAACAAAAACTTTCAAAATCATCTGTAAATAATTGAAAAGATGATCTCTTCAGTGTTTGTTTGCCAAAATCCATTGTTTTCTTTCTCTTTGAAATTCAACATCACTATGACCACACTGCAGATATGTAGCACCTTTCTCCAGGAAGCGCCAGTGGCCAAGTAGAAATGTTTCTCTTCAGACCCAGAAAGTGGTATTTTATGATTAAATTATTTTGAGCAACACAGCTCTGTGTGTTTTATATCACAGAGCTGCTTTCCTCACAGATGGCTTTGCCGTTCTTATACTGAGACAAGCTTTCGTTTTCCAGCCTCAGTTAAAATCTTCATACTGTTTGCTTTGGAAGAAATTGCTACACTGGGGGCAAGAACCATATGCAAAGCCTTATCATTTAGGGAAAATATTCTACAAAGAAGCTGGATTTCATTATGGCCCGTGCTGTATAACCAGGCTATGGGCCCGGTTGCTACATTAGGCTATGGCAGTGTCTGCTTTTCGTTACGTGGGCAGCACAGCCCAGAGCCTGCATCTGTGTGCATGCACCCTGTGATTCATTACCACGACAGGAATTTGCTGCTGTAATTGAGATAACTCAGCTTTGTGTCTGGGCGGCCATTTTGATAACCAGGGCTCCACCTCAAACTTGCTGTCTGGTCTGTTCATCTGCAGTACAATGTGATCTAGAAGCAAACAGATATTCTATTTTCTTAGAATTCTTTTTTTCTAAAGTAGTTACTGTGGCCCTGGAATTTTACCATTGCCTGCCCCTGTATTAATTCATTTAATCCTCAAAACATCCCTAAGGGCTAAAGTCTTCTCTTACCAGCCTTAGACAGATGAGTGTTAGAATCATTTTTAACATGGGGAGAAGTCCAGAGCCTATGCATGCATCTGCAAGGTAGATGGTGACAGAGATAACTGGCGCCTTCCTAGACCCCTGGCCCAAGGCGAATTGCACACCTCTCATGCCCTCCGCCCTCCCCTCACTAAACAGCTGTATAAAAGAAGTACCTATGCCCCCTTTTTGGCGCGAACTTCCCAGGCCCACCCTCGGACCAGCGAATTTTGCGCGGGAGCACAAGATTAAAACCTCCCCTTTCTAATCACCTGGACTCTCTGTGTTTTGTCTCCTGCATCGCAAACCTCTCAATGAGGGACTGCTATCTTCAGCAACGTGTACCAGGCTCCCCAGCAAGTACACGGCTCAGTTGGCCCTGGAGCCCTGGCTCTGAATAGCTGTTCCGATCCACTGATCCACTGCCCCTGCCATGCTGGTTCCAGGAGAAGGATTGGGATCCCCTATTGTTCATTTCTATAGTGGGTCGTGGAAGGGGGAAGAAACAGCTTGGCCACCCACATTCTCTCTCACCCATCCTCCTCTGCACCTTGACCTGGGTCCATCACTGACCATGGGATTGACTAGTCTCAGCAAAGCTGAAGTGAGGTCAACCTCCTTGAGGTTAGTCCCTAGTGAGAGATGGTGCCTGTTTCTCTTCTTCCTTTCTCCTACCCATTTTTGTATTTGTTTCCACAACAGAGAATTTTAATCTTTACTTTTCTTTAAGACATATTTATACTAAAAAAAATAATTTGTTGTTTCTCTGAAATTCTAATTTAATTGGGTGTCCTGTATTTTTTTAATATGTTTTTTATTGACTTCAAAGAAAGGAAGGGAGAGGGAGAGAGAGATAGAAACATCCATGGTAAGAGAATCATGGATTGGCTGCTTTCTACTGGGGACCGAGCCCAAAACCCAGGCATGTGCCCTGACAGGGAATCGAACCATGACCTCCTGGTTCATGGGTTGACACTCAACCACTGAGCCACACCAGCAGGGCTGGGTGTCCTATACTTTTATTTGTTAACTTTGATCTTTCTAACTAGATGCTAACCATCCAATGCCATTGAATTCCTTAAATAATGGGAAAAAGGGAAGGGCTAGAGGCTGCTGTTTTTCCTCTTCTCCCAAGTACACTTTTTCTTGGAGTCTAGCATCACGTCCAGCTCATCAACCTGCTTATATGACCCCAGACAACACCTGTTTCCCTGCTATCATTCAGTCCCAACTCAAATGTCACCTGTTTGTGAGGCTTTCCCCACCAGCCCTGTCTTGCCTACTCTATATCATCCTTGTTTATGGTCTCTGTAGACAAAAAGGGGCCACATGCTAACCTGACTAACTCAGGAAAGGCCTGCCTGGCAGCCTTTCAAACTCATAGACCTAAAATAACCACAAAGGATGGTCTGAAATTAAAACCTTTTCATTAAAAAGCAGTTTATAGTGGGTAGTCAAGTACTAGGCTGGTATCTTTCCAGTCAAAGATCAACCTCGATCTTTGCTGAGCCTATTGTCTTTTTGCATCTAAGATAACACATCTATGGAATGTCAGGGTAACTTGTAACTTCCCTTTTTCTGTATTTCTCAGGGTACAACAAATGGCATCAGGGCACAGACCACAAATTCCCTCGTTACTGTTATGGTGTTGATTGTTGACTTAACTATCCTATGCCCATCTATGTAAAAGAAGTGTGTGTCTTTCATTTTACTTTTCTTAATATATTTTTATTTATTTCAGAGAAAGGAGAGGAAGAGAAAGATAGAAACATCAATGATGAGAGAGAATCATTGACTGGGTGCCTACTGTATGCTCCCCCCCACCAACACTGGGTATCGAGCCCACAATCCGGGCATATGCCCTAACCCAGAATCAAACCATGACCTCCTGGCTCATAGGTCAACACTCAGCCACAAAGCCACACTGGTCGGGCTATCATTTTACTTTTTATCCAATCCCAGAGGTTTCCCTATTTTGCTTTCTCTCACCTCCCTAATCTGTCACCAATGGATTTCATGTAACCCACTTACATCTCCTCCTTTGATGATAATTTATAAAAACGGGGGTGGGGGGGGGGACACTATTCTCCAGAGCATTATCCCAATATGACGAGTTTCTGCTTCTCAGCAATTGTTGAGTTTGGCTCAAATAAACTCACAAAAATTCTTTACAGGTTTGAATGCTTTCTTATGTTAACATCTCTAAGGCCTAACTACAGGTATTTTATTTGTTTATTCTCAATCCCACCCTCTTAGAAAGCAGGGATGTGGACTGTCTTAGGCACTGAGGCAGCTCCTCATCTATAACAGTGCAAATAGTTGACTTCCTGCTAGCAACTGTATGAATGAGTGAATGAATCCTCCAGGGAAAGCTTGAGCATTCCCTGACACAATAATGAGTCTCTGACACAGGTTGCCTAGAGAGCAATGTGCCAGTGGTTTTACCAATTCCCTTTCTAGGTGTGTACTGCTTCTGGCCTTGGCAGACTCTGGGACAGAGCACTAATGCTGCACCTTACTCTTTCTTTAACTCCAGGGCCAATTTGTATCCCTTCTCTGTCACCACAATCATCTTGGGTTCTTTGCATATCTATGTTATCTCTCTGGCCAGACTGAGCTCAGCAAAAATTACTTCCCATTTCCCCTAGTGGTGTGAACATCCAAAAGTGCTAACTCCAAAGTTGGGGGGACGTCTTGCAAAGACGCTCAAGATTTCAAATGCTCCCTAGAGTCTTTGTCTAAGCCAGGCTCACTGGAATCAGGCCATGGAGAATGAGGACCTCAGGTAGACACTACACAGATACATGTGCAGACTTGACCAATCAGGATGGAGTGCTAATACCTTACAAAACTTGGATGTTGTGAGTCAGGCGAGAGAAAGCAAGAACTGAGAGCTAGAATTCTAGTCATCATCCAAGATGACCAGAAGGTCCCAGAGTTTGGCATGGGACATAATCAGAGAAAAGCAATGTAATTATTCTTTTGATCAAAAATATCTGAGTGCCTCCTTTGTGCCAGCTGTTCTACCACTCACTAAAACTACAGATAAGATGCAACCCTAACCTTGGGGAATTTGTGGTTTTCTCCCTTTGTCCACTCAATTATAATATTCTTGAAGACAAGGATGTGTATTTATCCCTTTGGATGCCTGGAGCCTAAGAGATAGTTGGCCTTAATAAGGGACACTCTGTTATTTTGTGTTCTTGTAAAATAATGAACTAAAAGTCTGGTCCTGGGTGCTTTGGGAGCTGTGGGCTTCTGTGCACATATGGCCAAGTCCAGGAACCACAGAAATGGCATCAAGAAACCCCAATCACAAAGATATGAATCTCCTAAGGGGGTAGACTCCAAGTTCCTGAGGAACATGCACTTTGCCAAGAAGCACAACAACAAGGGCCTGAAGAAGATACAGGTCAACTATATCAAGGTCATGAATGCACGAGCCAAGGCTATCAAGGGTCTCCTTAAGCCCAAGGAAGTCAAGCCCAAGATCCTAAAGAGCAGCAGCTGCAAGTTCAGTCAGCTTGCCTACATTGCCCCCCTCCCCACGCCTGGGAAACGTGCTCATGCCCACATCACCAAGGGTCTCAGGCTCCACCAGCCAAAGTCCAAGGCCAGGGCTCAAACCAAGCCCCAGTCTATGCTGCAGCTCCAGCTCAGGCTCAGGCTCCCAAAGGTGCCCAGGCCCGCACCAAGGCTCCAGAGTAGAGACCTCTGTCTGCCAATGTGAGGACAGGACAAGTGTGACCACTGGACTGCTGTCAACATACAGCTAGTGTCCTCTTGTGCTATTTGTACAAATGAACCTAAGGCAGGCTCTGTAAAATAAATAAAATTAAAAACAATAAAACAAAAGGGAGAAAGACTCAGGGAAAAGGAATTTGTCACAATAATATAATTAAGACACTTTCAATCACCTGAATTCTTCAAAGGGAAGATGGGCTTCCCTGTGACGGGATGTATTTACCTTTTTGGGATGTGGCACAGATTGGGCTACCTCATTACAAGAAACCTGCGGATGATATTCAGAAGTGAATGACAAGGCTATCAGCTCTCTTTTATCCTAGGATTCCCAATGTTCATTTTGTGATGATATTGCTCTTTTCCAAGTATTTTCAGGGACTGGTAAAGAGATATCAGATGATTCTCTTAACATTTGTCAATTAATTTGCAAAAACAGAACAGGAGAACAAAAATTTGGTCTTTCTGGGTGGTCAAAGTCTTTATTTATTGATGCTGTACCTGGCAAGAAATGCCACCCAGCATCTTTCCCTTCACCATCTCAACTCCTTGCCTCTCTCCCTCTTCCTTTGCCATCTGGCACTTAAGCAGTGGGACTCCCCACCTCCCAAGTCATCCCATTTAGTGGCAAACTCCACAGAAGCAGTAGACAGGGCTAGAAGTTGTTCCTGCCAAAGTTCTTCTCCTTCTAGGAGACGGAGGCTCATCACAGGCAAAACTGTGGTCACATTCCATGTCGGTGACATGCATATTTGGAAGGTTGTGTTCTTTTAGGGACAATAAATTGAATCTCATCTCCACATCTGGAGCTAAGTAGGAAAATTATCTTAATTAAACACAGCATAGTCCAGATTTATTGCTCACCACATGGAGTACTCTTAATCTCTGAGGACCAAAGCTGATATTCCAGAAAAGCCATTTTCCACTGGCACTGTACACTTAGCCACGCATGGTTTTCAGATGCATGGAGCCAAGGAGAAGAAATATGTTCCTCAATTTTCAACGTGGTAAAGAGATTTACAAGGTATTAAGAAACATAAGGCCAATACACCTAGTCAAAAAGTGAATACAAAGTCAAATCGCTGGTTAGGACACATGTCCTTCCAGACAAATAGATGAACTGCTTGCTCCTTCCCCTCCCACTGAAATCAGAGATGATTTTCTCTAACTTGAGCTCTGGTGTCCTGTAGGTTATGTTTAATTCCAGGTTATAAAAACCTGGGCTGTGGGGGAAAGATTAGAGAAAGAAAGTAATAGATCATTGATACATAAAACTGAAAACCTGATAACTGGATTGTTTTCCCTTAGAAAGTAGATCTCATCCAGAAAGGAAGAAACGCATAAAGTGAATGACCAAATTGCACCATGGGTGATTCAAAAAGGCAGGCAACAAGGCTGGCCCATTTGGCAACTCTCATTCTGGGCCAAATTCCTCTGAGTCATTTGTTCTAAATACTACTAATAATAAAATGCTGGAATTCTCTTTGCACATGAAATAAAATGCCCTTTATAGATAAAGAAATACTTCAAGGATGCAGTACACCTTTGCTGTACTCTCCTTGACCAGGATTTTCCTTCACTTTCTTTCTTTGTTTCAGTCTGAGCAATCTTACTGATTCCTCCACTGCCATAACCATGTCGCAGACAATGACCCAATTCCTGACTTCTCCAGAGCCCCATTTCCAGTGCTGAACTGAATGCTCCCACTTGTCTACTGAACATTCCTCATGGGTATGCCACAGGCACCTCAAATTCCACACACTCCAAACTCAATTCATATTCTTTCCCTTAAGTGTGACCCTTCTTCTCAATTCACAGGAGTTTCCTTTAAGTGTGATCCTTCTGGTCAATTCCAACTGTGACCCAAGACAGAGAAGTTAGCCATTGCCATTATGCTGGGTCCTGAATCACTGCAGCACCAGAGCTGTGATGCTCCCTGCACTGACCACCCTCCCAGCAGCGTTCCTGTCTCTCCCATGCAGTTCTTCATCCTGGCCTCTCCCCTCATTCAGCACAAGTGGGCTCCTTTAGCTGGGATCCTGACCTGACAAATCCATGACACAGCCCATCTTGCTCTGCAGTCGTCTGTCAACCTAAGCCCAGCTCTGAGACCCCTGACAACTCACAGGATCCTTCCTGTCAGTCAACTTGTTTGAGCAGTGCAGGCCTCAGCACTGTCCTTGCTCCTGAGGTACATTTGTACATTTGTTCCAAATAGCCAGTGTCTATTCTCCATGACACACACTGGCACCTAATACAACTCTCCAATCATGCCATTGCCTTCCTAAAAGCCTATGTGATTCTCCATTGCCTGTTCAAGTCAATCCAACTATTTTAGCAAGTAAGGCTCTTAAATACCTGGATCTACTCACTCAGCTTGCTTAACAACATCCCACAACACCTCTGTCTGCTCCAGTCACGTAAGACTCTGTTTTCCTCAAATGAGCCTTGCATTTCCTTCACTCATGTCATTTGTCACACATGCTGACACCTTCGTAACATCCCAATTCGCTCCTCCCTCTGCTATATTTGCCACAGTGCTACATTAGCTCTATCCTCATGTGCCTATAAGCAACTGTCCCCCACCACCTCCTTGAGCCCCCAAACCCCTGGTTAAACACTGGCCCACAGGAGACACCACGGTGAGTCAGCAGGATTAACTTGGTGCCACACTTGGAAAGAGAAAACTTTTCTCTTTTTTTTTCCTTTTTCCCATCATTATTTATCCCTGTACGCCAGTGTGGTGATTGGGCGGGGGGCGGGAGGGGGGAGGCGTTTGAAGAGGGAGAGAACTTTTCATGAGTTTTGTTTAAATAGGAATCCCGAAATGCCCCATGTGACAGTTAAAACCCAGCAAACTCTTAAATATACATTTTTTAAGCTTTACTGTTTAAATTCTGACTCAAGAATCTTTGCCATAGCCCTGTTATGGCCAGCAAAGTGGAAGGGAAAAAGTGTAACACAGAATCACCCAATAAAGTCTACCTACACACAGATTTCTAACCCTAACGTCAAAATGGATCACATATTAATCTCTTCCCCTCTCAGATCACATTGAAATAACTGAAAAACTGTAAAAATAATGCAAATGTTTAAAAGCATCTAACAGAAGAGATCCCATCAGAGGACCAGAAACTGCAAGGAATTTTGACTCTGGGTCAAGGGGAAGTACCATGAGGGAGGTACCATTAGGGCACTGGGCCAAGCAGAGTCTCCTGAATTACCCTGGGAACATCCCCCTGCCTTCATGGATACAGGGGGAGAAAACAAAAAGAACTGTCTACCTGAGATAGTATTAACATCTCCTAATGCACTCACCTTCAGCCCAATGGGAAGGGGTCCCCAGCTCACCTGCTGCCCCCTTGCACATCACCCTCACACCAAGGAAGGAAGAACCCTCAGGTGAGGCCAGGCTAAAAAGTAGGGCAGGGGAAACGTCACAACTGGGGCACTAATGTGCAACTACTATCAGTATCTCCCATCTAGAACTTTCTTTCTAAGTGTGAATGCTGAATGATTGCCCCAATTTGAGGAAAGCCACCTGCCTAAGGAGACACACAAGTGGACCACTGCACTTGAAGAAACAGATACTGCTGGAAACAGAACTTGGAAACGTGTTGCTCAAAGCATGCCAAGTTTCAGTTATGCAGGATGGACAAGTTCTGGGAATCTAATGCACAGCATGGTGACTATGGTTAGTAACCCTGTATTGTATACCAGAAATTTGCTGAGAGTAGATCTTAATTGTTCTCACACACACACAAAAAAAAAATTAAAATGGTAACTGAGTGAGGGCATAGGTATGTTAAATTATCTTGATTGTGGTGAACATTTCACAATATGTATGTATATTTAAACACCATGTTGTATGCCTTAACTATATACAATTTTTATATAGTCGCGAAGGGGGATAATTCAGTTAGTCCCCAGAGGGTTTCAAAGGTAACCAATGGATTAACACAGAAACTAGGCTGTTTCCTATCAGAGCTGAGAGTGGACAAAAAATAAGTAACGCCCTGGTAGAAAACTCAGCAGGAAGGCCAAGCAGTATTGAAAACGAGAGGATAGTATCTAAAAACATCCAGAAAAGGTCAGAACAAAACCAAAATATCACACATTGTTACAAATGGGAAAGTACTAAATTCTGTACTACAAATAAGGAATTTACAGATTGGGGTAGGGAGACAGTGAGAGAATCTAAGATTATTTTGTTTATAAGATCAATAAAATTATGTTAAAATGTTAATAATTGTATGGATTATATAATTGTTTGGGTAAACGTGTATCATGTAAGCACTGACAAAAAGAAAAGATTGATATTGCTAGTGCAGAGGTCCAGGTAACAGCAAGTGGTGTCCCCTCTGCCTGGAGGACGGTCCCCAGCTTTTTGTAGAACTGACTCCCCGTGTTGTTTGATCTTCATCAATGCCCCCTCCCAAGGGAGGACCCCCTGCCCATCCCATTAATAGCCATCTCTGTGATATCTTTAACAAGGACTCGTTTGCTTTCTTCATTGTAACTCTCAGAATTCTTCTAAATTAATATTTATTTACTTTATTATTTCTTTTCATAAATATAAATATATGAATCACAAAATGCAGAAAATTTGTGATTTTTTTAATTTGCCTTTGTATTTCTAGTGCTTAGCATAGTGCTTAGTACATGATAAGCATTTAATAAGTATTCTTAAAATGAATGCCAATATATAACATCAAAAATCTTTAGATACCCTTAAGCTTCAAGAATACCTTACTAAGGACATTTAAATAAAGACACATTTAACAAAAATACATGATTAAATGAGAAGAGTTTCAGACAACTTTGAAAGTGATACCTCATATAGAAATAAAACTAAAGATATAAGATTTTAAAAATTCATTAACACATTTTTACTTAATTTGTATATAAATCAGATCCTGTTAGGTATGTGGGGCAGAGCTGAGAATGAAATGGGTAAGGCCACTGATGAGCTTGTATTCAAAGGGCTCCAGGACTTAGCCAACACAGCCAACTACCAGACCAGATATGTAAATATATGCACTTGACAGTGTGTATGCGTATGTGTGTGTGTGCATGTATGTGTGTTACCATCTCCCAACAAATAACAAAAGAAGAGCCAACAATCCTAAGCAACTGGACACTCAAATGGAAATAAAAATTATAATGAGGGTACCCCATACAGAAACCTATGGAGTTTGGTCAAGGTAATACCTGGAGGAAAATTCACAGAATTTACTGCCTTTTTTTAGAAGTAAAAATAATGAAGTAAATGAATTATGCATTAGACAAAAAGAAGCTGGAAATAATAATAAAATAAACCACAATAAATATAAAAAATGTAAACCCAGAAATTTAAGAAATAAATGGGGAAATCACTTGATGGATAAGTAAAATGAACAGCTGATTATTTTTTTAAATAACTCAGCCAAGAAAAAAGATTTCAAGCACAAGAGCATTAGAAATAAGAAAGGGTCTATAAACACAGGCACAGTAGAGATTAATTATAAGACAGCACCACATTCGACTTTACACAATAAATGTAATAAGTGAACTAGGCAATGTTTTAAGAAAGCAAATGCAAACAAAATTAAGCCAAAACGAGAGAATTTGAACAGACCACAGACATCATAGGGATCATATATGCAGCTCACACTACCAGGACCTGTATCTGGTTATGGACCCTGCCTGAAACTGCTGTCCCTGTCCCGAGGTCACCACTCTCAGACCCTATGGAGACATCTCCCAAATAGATGCTATGTGGGCCGTCTTCCACCTCAAAGCTCAGACAGGTGTACCTGGTGTCAGAGTCTGGGTCACCTGGCCACCCATTGGCTCTGTCACTTTTTTTCACTTACAGTTGACATACAATATCATATTCGTTTTGGATGTGCAGCATAGTGATTAGACATTTATACCTTACAAAGTGATCACCCCGGTAACTGTCACTTCTTTGATGGGAGGTGGGTTCTGCTCATAAAGGCACAACAGAGACTCACTGACCAGAAAAGACACACAGCCACCACAATGTCGTAAACAGTTGAAAAGTAAAGCAGCTTTTAATTGGCTTCAGCAACCTCATTTCAGTGCCCACAAAGCTAAAAATACACACTCATCCACCCTCTCAAGTTCAGTACTACCCAGGGAGGGTTTACTCCCCAAGTTATATCTCATGCCTATTTCATTCAACACTTACTTACTGACTGCCTGATATGAGCCAAGTGTGATTCTAATGGTTTCTTTATATATCTTCACCTACATGCCTCCTAGGGGTACCCCAAAGTCAGCAAGCCCCAAAACTGATCACAACTTCCCTTTACTCTTCTGTAAAAAAGGATAAAAAGATCACCCACCTAATATTATAAAGAGATCAGAAGGTTTGAATGATATCAGCATGCAACACTGTGCCTGAAGTAAGTAAACATTAGCAATCTGTGTTACTATGAAAAATAAAATAACCTACTATTATCTCTCCTTGCCTCCAACCTGAGCCTCTCATGATCCTCACATCATTGTAAATCCATTTGACTCAAATGCAGTTTTGAATCCCTCAAGACCCAACTCACTCACCACAGGCTCTGTGAGGAGCACGGCCTCCAGGTAGAGTGAGCCCCATGGTCTCTGCACTAAGGCAGCCTCTCCCTGGCCACTCACATCATTCACCCCAGCCGCTGAGGTCTAGCCACGCTGCCTTCCTCTTGTTCCTTGAACACCCCATGATCAGCGTGCCTCAGGGTTTTTGCTTTGTCAGTTCTCTCTACCCAGAAGGTTCTGCCCCAGGTCTTTACTAGCTGGACCCTTTTCATCCTTCAGTATCAGCTTACCTCTCCTGTCCTCTGAGAGAATTTCCCTAATCACTGAAATGCAACTTCCTTTCCACCACCCCCCTTTCCCTTCTCCCCATCTCCCCACCTTATTTTCTTGGTATCATTGGCTGAAGTGATTCTTCTCTGTTAACCTGGATATGGTCTCTCTCCCTCACATTCTAACAGGACGTAGACATGAAGAGAGAGTCATTTTGATTTTAGTTGTATAACAGCATAAGAGAAGTGCCTATTGATTCATAAATGCACCCACTCTTCCATTCACTTAACTTGCTGAGCTTACATCCTATGGGGGGGATCAAACCTGACATCAAACTATACTAAGCCACCATAGTGATCAAAACAGGATGGCACTGGCATTAAAAAGAGGACCCATATTTCAATGGAACAGAATAGAAAGCCCAGAAGTAACCCATGCCTATATGGTCAATTAGTATTTGAAAAAGGATGCAAGAATATACAATGGAGTAAAGACACTTTATTCAATAAAGGGTGTTGGGAAAATAGGACAGATGCATGCAAAAAAAAAATAGACCACCTTCTTATATTACACACAAAAAATAAATTCAAAATGGATTAAAGACTTAAATTTAAGACTCAAAATCAGAAAACTCCTACAAATACATAGGCAGTAAACTCTCTGATATTTCTCTAGCAATATATTTTTTATATATCTCCATGGACAAAGGAAACAAAAGAAAAAATAAACAAATGTAACTATATCAAACCAAAAAGGTTTTGCATATCAAAGGAAACCATCAACAAAATAAAAAGACAACCCGCTAAATGGGAGAACATAGTTGCCAATACATCTGATAAGGGGTTAATGTCCAACATTTATAAAGAACTTACAAAATTCAATTCCAAAATAACTAACAATCCAATTAAGAAATGGACAAAGGACCTGAATAGACACTTCTCAAACAGGGCATACAGATGGTCAATAGACATATGAAAAGATGCTTAATGTCATTAATCATCAGAGAAATGCAAATTAAAATCACAGTGAGATATTACCTCAGTCCTGTCAGAATGGCTATCATCAATAAATCAACAAACAACAAGTGTTGGTGATGATGTGGAGAAAAGGGAACCTCATGCACTATTGGTAGAAATGCAGATTGGTACAACCACTATAGAAAACAGTATGGAGATTCCTCAAAAATGTTAAAATGGAACTGCCTTATGACCCAGCAGTTACACTTCTGGGAATATAGCCAAAGAAATCCAAAACACTAATTTGAAAAAATATATGCCTCCCATGTTCACTGCAGTGTTGTTTACAGTAGCCAAGATACAGAACAACCAAAGTGCCCATCAATAGATGAGTGGATAGCCCTGGTCAGGTGGATGAGTTGATTGGAGCATCACCTTGTATATCAAAAGGTTGCAGACTGGATTCCCAGTCAGGCACATAACTTGGTTGCGGGTTTGATCCCCAGTCAGGGAGTGTACAGGGAGGCAACCCATCAATGTTGCTCTCTCTATCTTTCTTTCTCTCTCTCTCTCTCTTTTTCTCTCTCTCTCTCTCCCTTTCTAAAATCAATAAAAACATATCCTGGGGTGGGGACTTTTTAAAAATTGCAATAGCACATGAGTGGATAAAAGAGCTGTGGCACATATATACAATAGAACGTTACTCTGCCATAAAAAAAAAAAATGAAATCTTACCATTGGCAACAGCATGGATGGACCTATAGAGTCTTATGCTAAGCAAAATAAGTCAGTCAGAAAAGGCAAATGCCACTTTATTTCTCTTATGTGTGGAATCTAAATAACAAAATAAAAGAACCAACGAAATAGAAACAGACTCAGATGCAGAGAACTGACTGATGGTTGCCAGAGGGGAGGGATGGTGGGAACTGGATAAAAAGGGTGAAGAACTTAAGAAATACAATTTGATAGTTACAAAATAGTCACAGGAATATCAAGTACAGCATAGGAAATATAGTCAATAATATTGTAATAACTATGTATGGTGCCAGGTGGGTACTGCAAATAATGGGGAAACCCTTTGCAAAGTATCTTATTATCTAACTATTATGATGTGCACATGAAACTAACACAAAACAATATTGAATGTAAACTGCAATTGAAAAATAAAATTTAAATTTAAAAAGACAAACTTTGCAATAGACCTAAATTTCCCCATTTAATATTTTTAAAAGTTCTGCTATTAAGTTTTAAAAAATAAAGAACAAGGATATCTTCTGAATTGTGGCTATTCCATCAGGATATAACTGCAGGGTCCTGCCTGCCAATTCTCCCTTGAAGACAAGTGGTAAGATGAATACAAACCTAAAATAAAGATTTACAGCCACTAAAATAAAATAAAAAATTATTTCAAGGAGGAGCTATGCATAGAATTTCAAGGAGGGTTTCTTAAAAAGGGAAGTGGAATGTGTTATAAATCAGCTCCTCTTTTAGTCACTTGCCTACGTTGCAGGTTATGACAGGAGAGGTAACTGGGAGGTGCAATCATCAAAAATAGAAAAGCTAAGAAAAAAGTTTTAAAAAAATAGAAAAGTTGATTGCCAAGCTGGTATGGTTCAGTGGTTGAGCATCGATCTATGAACCAGGAGGTCACGGTTCGATTCCCCATCAGGGCATATGCCCAGGTTGCAGGCTCGATCCTCAGTGTGGGGCATGCAGAGGCAGCCAATCAATGATTCTCTCTCATCATTGATGTTTCTATCTCTCTCTCTCTCTCCCTCTCCCTTCTCTGGCATCAGTAAAAAAATATTTTAAAAAAATAGAAAAGCTAAACCCCAAAGTGGAGTTCTGGCAAGAAAAAATGCCCACAGATTCTTTCATATAACTCATGATCCCATGTCCTTAGGATTTAGCTGAAATATTCAGAGGAGACCTTTGAGCTCCAAGGAGAAGAGAATGTGGGTCCATCCATGGTCAGGATGTGTGAAACCACATTTTCTATCAAAGCTGGGATGACTGTGGCTCAAATGCATCTAGGAAAGTGACAGCCCAAAGGAAGAAGCAGGGAGGTCTGAGTCGAAAGACATGAGTTCAAATCTTGACCCAGCCACTGCGGAGAACTTGGGGATGGGGCTGACAGAAAAGAGAGAGGCCTCTTAAGGCATTCAGCAAGGAAGCCAAGAGACTGAGTGGAACTAATCACTAGTTCAAGGAAGATGGAAATTTCACACTTGGATTTGGAGAGAGGAATAAATGCCAACCATGGAGGAGGCATGAGGATTAGAGAGGGGCATCCTGTCTCCCAACTCTTCTCACACCAACCTCCACCCATCAGCTGAGATTCAGAGTGGCAGGCTGCATCCCTACAGGTATTTCCTTTCACTGGTCTTTTATGCTGTTCCTGGTCCTGTACTAGCAGCTGGGAAAAGGGATAAGACCTTTGTCACCATGGCCTGCAGGGTGGTCATCCTGCGTAGACATTGCCAATCCCAACTTCCCTGCACATGGTCCTTGTTACTTACAGCCACTCGTAGGCTCCTCTGCCTGCACGTGAGAATTCTCTTTCTGATTCTCCCTTCATCAGCCTAAGAGAGGCCATGTTCTCCTCTGAGCTCTTTATCTTCTAAAGTTATTCTCTGGTAGAAAACAATTTTCAGATAAACTTTCTTCCCCTAGTTACATAGAACACTGGTATCTCTTCCCTTGGGTGCTGTGCCTTTTCTCATCACAGCCCCATGTGCAATAATAATGGTTAAATAGCTGTGATCATTTGTATTGACTCATCCTGAGTCCAGGAACTAAGATGAGTGAGCTCAGGGTGGGTCTGAGGAATGAAAGCTTTGCCCGCCAAAAGTAATGCTTAGGTTGGAGGCCAATAGCAGGCTGGCAGCAGTTGTGAAACTGTTCATCATTTTGTACTTAACACCACTTCCTAGTCCGAGAACATTGCCCTGCTCCTTGTCTGAACAATTCTCACTCATATCACAATGCCCATGGTTTGCTTTTACACCTGTGCAGGTGACTTTGGTAACTATTATTGAATGTGATTATGCCCACGGTATAATTATAACCTGTAATCATTATTTGCCTTCCCTCCAGCTCCACTACCTTTAGCCTAGGGCCTCAACACCTCTCACACTGACTTTGCCTTCTTGAACTGCCTTATTCTCACATGGTGTGTGTGTGTGTGTGTGTGTGTGTGTGTGTGTGTGTGTGTGTGTGTGTGCGCATGCCCCTTCACCAAATTCTGATGGGTAGAAGTCTTGTATTTATAGCCAAGTTCAGCACAGAACCTAGAGCATGACATACACTCCATAAATGTTTGCCTGTGAATTAAATTAATTCTCTACTTTATCATTTCCAGTTCTGGAAACAGAAGAGTAGCACAAATGATGAGCACTTGAACCTGGAAATTAGCCTGCGGAGAGACTAATGCTCCAGTCATCTCCACGAGCGTCTGCAGTGTGTGTGAAGATAGCTGCAAGTAGAAGAGAATACATTTCTGCCCTTCCTCTCACCTAGTAACCATTGTGACATTTCCCACCTTGCCACATGCAAAGCCTGCAATGGTGCAAATGCATCAGTGTCTGCTCGGGGTGAGGATGAGGCCATGTGGACACCTCAGGGCTCAGGGGATGTTCATTGCTCCTATAGAGGACTATTCTGAAGCCCAAAGGACAGTAGGAATAGTCATGCATTTCAACATCATGAATTTTAGGGACTCAGAGCCACTGAAACATCAGCATTTCCATGTTCATAGCTATTTGATATTTGTATGTGCGATAATGTTCTAGAATCATTGGACCTCTTCCCCTTTTAGCCACACAAACTACTTAAGAGACATCTATCTTGTCTTTGAAAATATATATATATAAAAGCCCACCTACCAGAACAGTGGAACCAGAATGACTGGAACGACCAGTGGCTATGACACGAGCTGCAGCAGCCAACCAGCTTGATACAGGCCCTGATTGGCCCCCAACACCCCAATTGAGGGCGGGCTGGCTGGCCAACCACCTGCATCCCCTCCCCCTTGCCAGCTCCACCCCCTATCATACTCTAACACCCCAGTCAGAGGCAGGGCTGGCCAGCCAACTGCCTGCAGCCTCTCCCCGCTGCCGGCCCAGCTTATGGGCCCCCATCAGGGGGGGGCAGCCAGACCCCACCCATGCATGAATTCATACACTGGGCCACTAGTACCTGTAATAAAGCAATGAGTTTATTTTATCATTTTTATATCTATGCAGCTGTTGGGAGTTCTGAAAATTTGTAACAAATCATCAACTATCAAGTAAAAAAGCCAATGAGAATATTCCTGGCATCTCATAGCCATGGTAATTGTTACCACCATAGATTTTGTGTATATAAACTCACTGTATCCTCTCAATAACCCCACAAGTGGCTATTATTATTCATTTCTTATATGTGTGGAAACTGAAGATTAATGCACCCAGGATCATAAGTCCCAGAAGCCAGGTCTCCTTGCTGCTGGCTCTATCTTCCCCAGTGTATGAATAAATGTGCTTAGTGCGTACTAAATAAAAACGTGTTCACTGGGAGTATTTATTACATAGCAGACAAGTGCTATAGTAATTTATGTGCCTGTGAAAACAAGGCTGCAAGTGGGGCAAAACTTATTTTCATTGGGTTTCTTTGGAATTATCTCCTAATGAAGAGAACGTGATGGCTGAAAGGGGACATTAGATATCACCCACTTTACCTACCCAGTGATGCTCAGTAGGGCCTCATTCTGAACGCCCCTCCACCATGAATGCACAACTTTACAAGGCAACTTAGTCACATTATGTCTGGTCTAATAAATGAGTGGTTGTTCCTTCTACGTGGTGGCCTCTGTTTAGATAAGATGCAGTTAATCTCTTCCACAGGCCAACAGCCACAGACATCCTTTCTCAGTCCTAGACTGTGATCTAATGTAGTTCTTATTTCTATCAATTTTGTATCAACCTGACATTAAGGCAGCAAGCCATCAAACTGTCTCCCTAAAACCCCTCTAAAGAATTTTTCTCCCACATGATATCAGTTCTTGGGTAAGTTCACTCATCCAGGTGCACACAAACCTATCTCCTAGTTTATCACTTAACAAGTGGTAAGCAGGCTAAATGTGGGCTAGGTGTTGGCGTTGGTTATCATGAAGGTGAATGAGACAGATGAAGCAGTGCATAGAAACATTAAGAGTCCTTGTTGATGTCTTGAAGCCCAACCTTCAATGAATAAACTGATTCATTTACTATAACCCAGTCTTATGGTCAAAGGCAACTGCTTCATTTTGTTGTGGCTTACCAACTATCATTTCTTAAACTCATTTATGAAATATTTCCTGAAATCATTGCCACTTACCCCTCTGTTGTTTGAAGAAGCCACATTAGTAAGTTTTGTTTTGTTCTAGCTGTGTCTGGTTTAGGTTAGGGCTGATTTATTTGTCTCATTTATACTAACACATCACTTTCTTCAAGCTCTATAACAAGCATATCAAACTCAAAGGCTAACATGAGCCAAATAAGCAAGGTTTAAGTTTATGTGGGCCGCAAAAAAAAAAAAAAAAGCTTCAATTTCCATAGAAACATAGGTTTATTTTTATAGAGACATGCTGAATACAAAGGGCTGAAATAAATGAGTAATCATTAACATAAAATAATAGCACATTTTAATGAAAATTAATATTTTTTCTTGAACATTAACTTACCAGACAATGAATAACTGCACAAATTAATAAGCGTAACGCAAATAAACCTATTTTTCTTGTTATTCGAAAGTGAAATATTTCCTGTTGCACACACCGAACAAGTCAATACAAGACTAATGATGTGGCAATTGGCTGCTAAAATATTTGCTGCTGGTAGTGGAGAGAAACGGTTGCCTGCACGTAAGGCACATAAGGGAAATGAATGCAACTCGATTATAGTAATCAGTCATTAGCAAATGTTGTAGTTCGTTATTAATAATTATGTATAACAGGATATTGTAAAAATTAAGTTATGAAATTTTTATTAAAACGTTTCTTACATACCGTTATATTGGCTGGGCCGCAAAAATATTCATTGTGGGCCGCATGTGGCCCACAGGCCGCGAGTCTGACAAGCTTGCTTTATGATATACTCCTCAATGCGAATAAAAGTGAACATATCAGGAAGGTTGGGAAATATTTCTTAGCAAATAAATGTTGATCTCAGAACCAAGGGAAGGTAAGGGGTTTATGAGCCAGGTGTGGTCGCGTGAGGAGTGATCTATAGACAAAGGGAACAGCAAGTGCAAAGAGCCCATGGAAGAAGAGATTATGGTATAATTCAAGAGCAATCCCCCAAAGTATAAGGGCCAATAAGAGAAAAGTTGTTATACATAAGACAAATATTTTAAAAAATTAAATATTCACACTGGACAACCAAATAAAAAATATATGTTAAGAAAGATGACTGCATTGACAATAGCAAGAGTCTATATGAAATCTGGTGGAAAATCCATCAGAAGAGATGCAAAACCATTATGGAGAAATTTTGTGAGCTTTTTTGAAAGACATGTAAAAAGAACTGAAAAGCTGGCCTGGGCATCATAGTCACGGCTGTAAACATGTAATATGTAGGTTTCTGTTTTCCCTGAAATAAAATAAACTTAAAGATTCTACCGTTTACTACAATTGTGCTCTATAGAAGGTTGTTTAACTGCCCCATCCCCAGCTTTCTCATCTATTAAATGAGAATTAAAATAGTACATATCGCCCTAACCGGTTTGGCTTAGTGGATAAAGCATCGGCTTGTGGACTGAAGGGTCCCAGGTTCGATTCCGGTCAAGGGCATGTACCTGGGTTGTGGCACATCCCCAGTGGGGGGCATGCAGGAAGCAGCTGATCAATGTCTCTCTCTCATCGATGTTTCTAGCTTTCTATCCCTCTCTCTTCCTCTCTGTAAAAAATCAATAAAATATATTTTAAAAAATGGGACCTTATTAAAAAAATAGTACATATCTCCTAGGATTGTCATGAAGATTAAATGAGTTAACTTTGTAAAGCACTTAGAATAGCACCTGGCACACTGAAATGTTTCTTAAATGAATTAATTAAAGTAAATGTTAAGAACAAAACTGAAAACTTCTGGATGAAAATATATGCACATATCCTTATGACAGAAAAAGTGAGATTTTTTTTAAGGTAGGTGGAAAAATCATGAACTTAACAAAAAAGATAGTCATTTGACTACATGAAAGCTTACAAATCTCTACAAGATAACATGACTAGCGTCTAAAATCAGTCCAACACTGAGAGGAGACATTTGCAACAGGTGTAGCAAGCAGTATACAGAGTAAATGAAAAGCTGCAACAAAGAAGAAAAAGACAAATAATCCAATAGGAAATGTGGACAAAGAATATGAATAGGCAGTTCAAAAAAGAGGAAATCCAAAAGGTCTATAAATGTATGCATTGGCTTCCAACTTACTGATAATCAGGGAACTATAACTTGAAACAACTACACAATATCTCATCATACCAATTAGTCTAGCAATCCTTGGAGAGTAAGTAATGAGGATGCTCATATCCTGGGGTGGAACTGAAATTTAGATGACCATATTGGAGAGAAATTTGGTACTATCCAGTAAATTTAAAGCTTAGCATATCCCAGCATCCAATATAAACCCCCTACCTACATAACCAAATTCTCACATAGGCTCCCCATTTCCATAAATGGTAACTCCATTTTTCTAGTTCTCAGATCAAAAGTCTTGGAGCTATCCTTGAATCCTGTTTCTCTTGTACCACATCTGATACCTCAGAAAGCCTATTGGCTTTATGTCAAAATATATCCAGAATCCTACCATGTCTTATCATGCCCTCAGGACCAAGCCCCCATCATCTCTTTCCTAGACCATAACAATAGCCCCTTACTCGTCTGTCTGCTTCCACTCTAGCTTCCCTTTTTAATTTGATTGGTTGATCCTCTTTTTTAGAGAGAGTGAAAGGGGGGGAAGATGCAATGAGAGAGACACATCAACTGGTTGCATCCTGCACACAGCCCAACCAGGGCCAGGGATGCAAGCCTGCAAGCAAGGTACTGCCCTTGCCAGAATTGAATCCATAACCCTTCAGCCCATGGGCTGATGCTCTAACCACTGAGCAGGCAGCTAGGGCTCACCTCTTTTTTTTAAATTGTTTAAAGTATTACATATAGTAGTACATATATCTCCTTTTTTCCCCCCATTGACCTTCCCCCAGCCTTCCCTACTTCCTGTTGCATGCCCTCATCCCACCGCGCCCCAGTGTCTTGTGTCCAGTGGTTGTGCTTATATGCATGCATACAAGTCCTTTGGTTGATCTCTTTCCTCCTCTCTCCCACACTCCCTAGCCTTCTCACTGTAATTTGACAGTCTGTTCCATGCTTTACTGCCACTGTATCTATCTTTTTTTTTTCATCAGGTTATAAAGTTCTTTATTTTCCATAAATGAATGAGATCATATGGTATTTTTCTTTCATTGACTGGCTTATTTCACTTAATATAATGCTCTCCAGGTCCATCCATGCTGCTGCAAATGGTAAGAGTCCCTTCTTTTTTATAGCAGCGTAGTATTCCATTGTGTAGATGTATCATACTTTTCTAATCCACTCATCTGCTGATGGACATTTAGGCTGTTTCCAAATCTTAGCTATGGTGAATTGTGCTGCTGTGAACATAGGGGTGCATATATCCTTTCTGATTGGTGTTTCTAGTTTCTTGGGGTATATTCCTAGAAGTGAGATCACTGGGTCAAATGGGAGTTCCATTTTTAGTTTTTTGAGGAAACTCCATACTGTTATCCACAGTGGCTGCACCAGTCTGCATTCCCACCAGCAGTGCAAAAGAGTTCCTTTTACTCTGCATCCTCACCAGCACTTGTCGTTTGTTGATTTGTTGATGATAGCCATTCTGACAGGTGTGAGATGGTACCGCGTTGTCATTTTGATTTGCATCTCTCAGATAATTAGTGGCTTTGAGCATGTTTTCATATGTCTCTTGGCCTTCCTTCTGTCTTCTTTGGAAAAGATTCTATTTAGGTGCGTTGCCCATTTTTTTATTGGATCATTTATCTTCCTTTTATTAAGTTGTATAAGTTGCCTGTAGATGTTGGAGATTAAACCTTTATCAGTGATAACACTTGCAAATATGTTCTCCCATACAGTGGGCTTTCTTGTTGTTTTGTTGATGGTTTCTTTTGCTGTGAAAAAGCTTTTTATTTTGATGCAGTCCCATTTGTTTATTTTCTCTTTAGCTTCTATTGCCCTAGGAGCGGTATTGGTGAAGAAATTGCTTTGGCATATGTCTGAGATTTCTCTGCCTGTGGATTCCTCTAGTATTTTTATGGTTTCCTGACTTATGTTTAAGTCCTTTATACATTTTAAATTTATTTTTGTGTATCGTGTAAGTTGATGGTCTAGTTTCATTTTTTTGCATGTATCTGTCCAATTTTTCCAACACCATTTATTGAAGAAACTGTCTTGACTCCATTGTATGTTCATGCCTCCTTTGACAAATATTAATTGAGCATAGTAGTTTGGGTCGATATCTGGATTCTCTATTCCATTCCATTGATCTATATGTCTGTTCTTGTGCCAGTACTAGGCTGTTTTGAGAACAGTGGCCTTGTAATACAGCTTGAAATCCGATATTGACCCTACTTTGTTCTTCTTTCTCAGGATTGCTGCAGCTATTCGGGGTCTGTTTTTATTCCAGATGAATTTTTGGAGAGTTCTTTCTAGGTCTGTGAAATTTGCTGCTGGCATTTTAATGGGGAGTGCATTGAATCTATAGATTGCTTTGGGTAGTATGGACATTTTAATGTTGATTCTACCAATCCATGAACATGGTATGATCTTCCATCTGTTTATGTCTTCCTCTATCTCTTTTTTCAGTTTTTTCTTATAGTTTTAAGTGTATAAGTCCTTTACCTCTTTCGTTAAGTTTATTCCTAGGTATCTTAAATTTTTTTGGTGCAATGGTAAATGGGATTGCTTTTTTAGTCTCTCTTTCTGTAAGTTCATTATTGGTGTATAGAAATGCCATAGATTTCTTGGCATTAATTTTTATCCTGCTACATTGCTGAATTTAGTTATTAAGTCTAATAGTTTTTTGATGGGGTCTTTAGGGTTTTCTATGTACAATATCATGTCATCTGCAAAAAAGGCCAGCTTTACTTCTTCTTTTGCAGTTTAGGTGCCTTTTATTTCTTCTTCTTGTCTAGTCGCAATGGCTAGTACTTCCAGCACTATATTAAACAGGAGTGGTGAGAGTGGGCATCCCTGTCTTGTTCCTGTTCTTAGGGGAAATGGTTTTAGTTTTTGCCCATTGAGTATGATGTTGGCTGTGGGTTTATTATATATGGCTTTTATTATGTTGAGGTATGATCCTTCTATTCCCACCTTGCTGAGAGTTTTTATCAATAAAGGGTGTTGGATTTTGTCAAATGCTTTTTCTGCATCAATTGATATGACTCTGTGATTTTTATCTCTCAATTTGTTTATGTGATGTATCACGTTGATTGATTTGCAAGTATTGTACCATCCTTGCATTCCTGGGATAAATTCTACTTGGTCATGGTGTATGATCTTTCTGATGTATTGCTGGATCCGATTTGCTAGAATTTTGTTGAGGATTTTGGCATCTATGTTCATGAGGGATATTGGTCTATAATTCTCTTTCATTGTGTTGTCTTTATCAGGTTTTGGTATTAGGGTGATGCTGACTTCACAGAATGAGCTTGGAAGTGTTCCTTCCACTTGAATTTTTTGGAGTAGTCTGAAGAGGATAGGTTTTAGTTCTTCTTTGAATGTTTGGTAAAACTCCCCTGTGAAGCCATCTGGCCCTGGGCTTTTTTTTACTGAAAGCTTTTTGATGACTGCTTCAATTTCTTCCATAGTTATTGGCTTGTTGAGGTGTTTAGATTCTTCCTAATTGAGTTTTGGAAGGTTGTACTTTTCTAGGAATATGTCCATTTCCTCCAGGTTGTCCAATTTGTTGGAATAGAGTTGTTCGTAATATTTTTTAATACGAAATACAAATCCTTTGTATTTCGGTGCGGTCTGTTGCTATTTCACCTCTTTCATTTCTGATTTTGTGTATTTGGGTCCTCTCTCTTTGCTTCTTGGTGAGCCTGGCTAGAGGTTCCTCAATCTTGTTTATCCTTTCAAAGAACCAGCTCTTGGTTTTGTTGATCTTTTGTATTGTTTCTTTGGTCTCTATGTCATTTATCTCCACTCTGATCTTTATTATTTCCTTCCTTCTGCTTACACTGGGCTTTTCTTGTTGCTCTCTTTCTAACTCTTTGAGTTGTAGGGTTAGGTAATTTATTATCATTGTTTCTTGTTTTTGCAGTAGTCTTGTAGGGCTATGAACTTCCTTCTCAAGACTGCTTTCACTGTGTCCTATAGATTTTGGATTGTTGTGTTTTCATTGTTGTTTGTTGCCATGATGCTTTTTACTTCTTCTTTGATCTCTCTGGTAACCTAGTCATTGTTTAATAGCATGCTATTTAGTCTCCATGTGTTTGATTTTTTTTTTTTGGATTGCTTTATTGTAGTTGATTTCCAGTTTTATGCCACTGTGATCTGAGAAGATGCTTGATATGATTTCTATCTTCTTGAATTTGAAGAGACTTTGCCTGTGACCCAACATATGGTCTATCTTTGAAAATCATCCATGTGCACTTGAGAAGAATGTATATTCTGTGGCTTTGGGGTGAAATGTTCTGAAGATGTCAATTAATTCCATCTGGTCTAGTGAGTCATGTAGGATTGATGTTTCTTTGCTGATTTTTTTTGTTTAGAGGATTTGTCCAATGGTGATAGTGGAGTATTAAAGTCTCCTACTATGATTGTATTGCTGTCAAACTCTCCCTTGATATCTTCCAGGAGTTATTTTATGTATCTAGGTGCTCCTGTATTGGTTGCATATATGTTTACCAGAGTTATTTCTTCTTGTTGAATTGCTCCCTTTAGTATTACGAAGTGGCCTTCCTTATCTCCTGTTATGTCCTTCACTTTGAGATCTAATTTGTCAGATATAAGTATTGCTGCCCCCACTTTTTTTTTTTCATTTTCATTCGCCTGAAAAACCTTTTTCCATCCCTTCACCCTCAGTCTGTGTGCGTCCTTTTTTCTGAGGTGGGTTTCTTGTGTACAGCAGATATATGGGTCATGTTTTCTTATCCAATCCGTTACCCTATATCTTTTGATTGGGCGTTTAATCCATTTACATTTAAAGTTATTATTGATGGGTACTTGTTTGTCACCATTTTTATTCTTTACCCCTGTGTTCCTTCTTTGCTTCCTATTTCTTTCTTTTTTTTTTTTTTTTTTTTTACAACAGACTCTTTAACATTTTTCACATTGCTAGTTTGGTGGTAATAAACTCCCTTAGTCCTTTTTTGTCTGTGAAGCTCCTGATTTCACCTTCAATTTTGATTGATAGCCTTGCTGGGTACAGTATTCTTGGATTCAGACCCTTCCTTTGCATGACTTTGTATATTTCATTCCATTCCTTTCTGGCCTGATGTATTTTTGTTGAGAAATCAATCACTAGTCTGATGGGGGTTCCTTTTGTAGGTAACTTTCTATCTCTCTCTGGCCGCTTTTAAGATTCTTACTTTGTTGTTGGTGTTTGCCAATTTAATTATAATGTGCCTTGGCGTTGGTTGTTTGGGGTTCATTTTGCTTGGGACTCTGTGAGTTTCTTGGTTTTGTGTGGGGTTTTTCTTCCCTATATCAGGGAAATTTTCTGTCATTATTTCTTCAAACAGTTTTTCTATTCCTTGCTCAGTTTCCTCTCCTTCTGTAACCCCTATAATGTGGATATTGTTTTGTTTGTGTTGTCCCAAAGTTCGCTTAGGTTCTCCTCCTGTTTTTTAATGTTTTTTTTCTAGAAGCTGCTCTACTTGGGTATTTTTTCCTACCTTGTCTTCTAGCTCCCTGATGCAGTCCTCTGCTTCTTCGAGTCTACTCTTGATGCTTTCTATTGAGTTCTTTACAGCAGCAATGTCATTTTTCATTTCTTCTTGATTCTTCTTCATTTCCTCTTGGTTCTTACACATACTGTCGAATTGTCTTCCATTCTTTTCATCCACCTTATGACCATTTCTCTGAATTCTTTCTCTGATAAGTTGCTTGCCTGCATTTCGTTTACTTTTTTTCTGGTGATGCCTGCTTTTCTTTCATATGTGGGCTGTTTCTTTGTCTCACCATGTTCTCTCTTCTCTGCGTGTCTGGTTATGTAGTTCTCTCTCTCCTGCATTGATTTAAAGGCACAAAATACAACACAGCAAGGCACTGAACACAAATGTATTCACAATATTAATAACCCTAAATAAAGTTTACCACCAGAGAAAGGCGAATTAGAGGATAAGAAAGAAAGAAGAGAAAAAATGGAGTGCAAAAAATGAAATTGGGAAAAGGAAAAAGAGAGACAGAGAGAGAAAAGAGAGAGAATAAGAAAGAAGAAGGGGAAAAACTAGATTTATGGGGAGAAAGCTCCGATAGAATAGCCACTAATCTGAACACATGCCAGCAACAAGTACCTGGAGATGAATGTAAACTACAAACAACAACTAATATCAAGTAAAGTGAGGGAAAACAGAAGCAAAAAACAAAAACAAAAAAAGAGAAAAAGCAAAACAATCTCACAAACAAGCATAAAAAAATCAACAATCAAGCAAACAACAACAAAAGGACAGAAAGAAAAAAATTTTGGATAGTGAAGAAAGGGAAGAGAGAGGTGTGTATGGACTTGGAGCATGGGGATTGGAAATTAGATATATAAGTAGGGTGAAATTTTAACAGGGGGTAAAAAGAAGGAATAGGGAAAATCTAAAGCAGGGATATGGTAAGAGAAACAGGACAATGAAAGGGGAAAATTGAGGAAGAGAGTGATGGCATAAAGGTAAATTTAAGATAGAGTAAAATGATGCTAAAGGAAAGATGAAAATAGAATGTAGAACACTAATCCCAAAGTAAAATAAAGAGAAAATAAAATGACACTTTTTTTCAAAAAGGTAAAATAGTAGTAGTAGTAATAATACTGATTGAAAATAAAAATGCAATAATTAAAAAAGTAAAATCAAGTGAGGAAAAAAGAAAAAATTAGTTTCTTAAGTAAAAGATGAAAAAAATAAAAATGTGCAGTAGTGAAGGTCATTCACTTCCTCTACTGTTCTGTTTGGCATGCCCGTTTCCTAGTCAGGACAGTATTGAAGTTCCCTGCATTCCACTGCTCCTCAATGCTGTAAGCCAGTCCTGATTTTTAAGCAGGCAGTTTATTTGTGTTTACACAAGAGTCAATTTGTGATTCAACCCCTGGGTGGCAGTGTTTCTGGATTGACCTCCAGGTCTATAGGTCCTCTCTTGCTAGTGTTTAGATATTGTTTTCCCTGTGGCACTTAATACCAGTTTTGGGGGAGTGGGTTGCCCCAGAGCTGATTCTCTGATGGTTATTCCCCACTCTGATCCCCAGGTACCAGAAAAACAACTTTCCCCTGCAGTCTCTTAGAGTATCCCCAATTGGGTAATTCTGTGTATTGGGCTTAGTAATCAGAAGCAAGGATTTAAAGAGGGAAGAAAAAAAAGAGCCAGAGTTAAGTGTGCAAACTCCAGGGCTGCATGCAAGTCTGTACAGTATTTTTTTCCTCTTGTGTCTAAGCAGCAGGCACACTTTTAAATTTTTTAGGCTAATGTTTTGCTCCCAGATTAAAATGAGTTGCTTTTTAGAGTTCCCTTCAGTTAGCAGCTCTGAAGACCTCCTTCCACATTCACGGATCATGCCAGCCCCAACAGCCATGGATTTTTCTAGGCGCAGACTTCCCCCGGTCCTCTAGCTCCCACAGTGCACGTGTTTCTCTCTCCTGCCGGGACCAGAGACCTCACCTTATCCCAGACAAAATCTGACCTTTCCGTGGTGGAGTGTAGAGCTCCTCTGAATCCACGTGTTTGTGCCAATTGGGGACCAGTATTCTGGGGTTTGCAGCTGTTCAGTGGGTGCCATTGTTGTAGATTTTCAGGCTTCCTATAACATCCACTTTCCCCTTCAAGATGGCACAGTCTCCAAGTCCGAGCCGGTCACTCTGGGAGGGAACCCAGTAGCAGTTGGCAGCTGCCCAGTCAGGAAAGCCCCATCCAGCAGTCCCCCACAGTCTCCTGGATATAGCTGTCCCTCAACTCACCAACAAACACTCCCCATGCAACCACACACTCTCCCTTTGTTTTCTGACTCACACACTATCTTGCAGTCTGCCTTCCTGTCGGCAGTCATCATCTCAAGACCAGGGCTCACCTCTTTTTAATGTATTTTCAAGGTATCAGCCAAAGTGGTCCTATTAAAACTGACATTATATCAAATCACTCCTCAACTCAATATCATCCCATGGCTCTCCATTTCATTCCAAATAAAATCCATGATGTCAAAGGCCCCAAGAGCCTCCTAACTTGGTCCCATTTCTTCTCTGATCTCATCTCCCATTTCTTTCCCTGTCTCTTGCTCCTTCTGCTCTAGCACATGGACCTCTGCACTGGTCTTTGAATTTGGGGCATGCTCCACCAATGGTTCTTCACACTTGTAGTTTCTTATGGCTAGAATGCTTTTCCCCATAAATCTACAACTACTTGACAACCTTATAAAAGTGGGACTTTCTCAATAAACACTCTCCTGGACTGCTTCATATAATTCCAACATCTTCCCACAGACTCCCCACCTGTCAAATACATATACTCACATAATTTCTCCTCAGCCCTATTATTTTCCCTGTTCTTCTTTCATCTTTTTCTTTCTTCCTTTTTAGGGGGCGAGGGTGGCGGGGAAATAGTGCAGGTGGGGAGTGTTTTTCTTATCCTTTTCAAACTTAAGGTTGGGAGGACAGGAATTTTTGTCCCTTCTGTTCACTATGAAATCCTTCAAAACAGTGTCCAATACATAGTAGGCACTCAATAAATATTGGTCAAATAAATAAATGACTATATAAATTATAAAGCAACAATTTCACAAGCATTGTATTAGAACTGGAAAGTAGAAATAAAAAGAAAAAGAGGAGAAAAAATGAGCTAACACATATACATATGGATATATAATTTATATATATATACACACATATATATGGATATATGTGTGTGTATATACACACACATATATATATATATATATATATATATATATATATATATATATAATTTAAAACAGTTAAGAATATTATAAGGCTCAGCCAGCATAGCTCAGTGGTTGAGCGTCGACCTATGAACAAAGAGGTCACAGTTTGATTTCTAGTCAGGGCACGTGCCCGGATTATGGGTTCAGTCCACAGGGTGGGGCCTGCAGGAGGCAGCCAATCAATGATTCTCTCTCATCATTGATGTTTCTCTCGCTATCTCTCTCCCTTCCTCTCTGAAATCATTAAAAATATATATTTTTAAAAGAGTAATATAAGGATATTCTGCCATTTCCACCCCACCAGGCTTAGGGGATTGGTTTTGTTTTGGGAGTTTTATATTAACATGAAAGTGTGTCATCCACTCTTATGAAGATACATTATTTCTTGGTATTTTCACTTGCTCCACCATAACTATCAGCCAGATTTCAAGAAGTCTGAAATACATATTTCTGCCCTTTCTTCTAGTGTCAAAGGCAATTGCACTCAAATTTTTCATTGATGACTATAAGACTGAATGGCAAACTAAAGAACTCCCTCCTCTGTGGACACAAATCAGCCTTACAGATTGGTAACACTTTCAAATCACAAGAATGCCAACATCTATCCACCTGGTGGAGCAGTTTCTGTGTGAGGTGGCTTTGTGCCTCCTTTTGTTTGTGGAATTTCACAAGTTTTTTAGGACAAGAGAGGATTTCAGAAGCCTGCCTTGCAACGGTGAGATGCAGGTGCTTTTGAAACATGGAACCCAAAATTTCCAACTTTTCATTATTTCCTCTGGCCCATCTCTAAATTCACAGAGTTTCATCTAAAAGTAGGTGAAAGATCTTAGAAACAAAGCCATAATATAATTAAAGATTACACTGGATGGAGTGAATTATCTTTATTGAACCCAGATATAAACAGCGGCACTGGCTCAGAAGGAATTCCAGCGCCAGACCGAGCATATTCTCTCTTGGAGTGGCGCACCCTGCACTCGCCTGCTTATGTAACTGAAGGTTTTGTCTTTTCACTTCCTTATTTGGCAGGCATGGGTCTGTTTCTCATTGTCTTCACAACATGTTCACTTCTTGGTATATTTTGCAATTGTTGACTTGTAGAGCATCAAAAAGAAACAAAACAAATCTCCAAGCGGCAGAATTTGGCCAGAGCCAAAGGCAACAGAGTTTGAGCTGAACTTACTCAAAGTTCCTCAAGAAGACAGAGGCTTACAAAAATGCTTTTTGTTTGAACCAAAGACTGAAGCCAAGGCATCTTTGTCCAGAAGTTGTTGTGCATGGAGTTCTCTGATCCCAAAGTGCACAAAGCCAGCTGGCCAAGGCAGACTGGCTCTTGGCAGCTGTGCCTCATAGAACCGAAGCAACAACTTGCCTCGCTTCAGCATTCGAGTGTCCCTAGACCCATGAAGCTTGGAAAGTTCTAACAGATTCCCTCACCATGGCCATAGATCTATGGCTGGGTTTTTTTATTGTGCTCTCATTTCAGGCACACTGCATCCATTAACTCAGTGACACATTCTGTTGTTCTACTAATTGTATCAGCCACAGTCTCAACTACCCAAAGATGCCATGCCTGTCAGTAAGACCTCAGATTTAAATAGTCTTGGCTCCCCCATGTCTCAGGCCAGGGTAACCAGCACCCAGATCAAACCACGGAATGACGAATACCACAGAAGCCTCCTATGCACCCTCCCAGGCCAGCATTGCCCAGAGTAGCTATTGTCCTGACTTATAATAGCATAGATGGGTCCACCATAGACCATTTTGATCATAATTACCTTATATCTTCAGTAAATAAATTACTTATGTTATATATATTATTCCATACCCCCATTCTCTCTATTCATTCATCCATTTGTAGGCATCAGAGCTGAGAGGCATGAATCCAACTGCCAGAGTTGGATTCTTGGTTCCACCATTAGCTACCCTCATGATACCTCTGTTTCCTCATCTCTGTTTCTTCCATTCTTTCTTTTTATTTCACTCATTCATTCTCTTTTATTTGCTTTCCTCAGCAGTGTCTTCTGGAAGCAGCCTCTGGCACCTCCACCCTTTGGCAGCCACTGGAGTTCAGTTCCCAGAAGGGCAGATCCCTCAAAGATCAGGAGCTCTTGGCCTGTTCTCATACCACGTCTCAGTAGTCAAGGCTGGAGCGATGGAGCCAGGAGGCTCTGTGGGCACAGCTGTCTCGTTAGTCTGAGACATCCCTCACCAGGGAAGCAGCAGCCCCTGCAACCTCTGTGATAGGCTCTTGTGCTCTGGACATTTCAATGGGAACCACATGGAACCACCTTTTGTGATGGGAGAGATCAATCTGTATGGGGCTGGCCTGGCTGAAAGTTCATAGCAGGGCAGCGGAGTGGTGTGTCCCCTGCAGCCTCAGTGCAGGTCACCCAGCAGCCTGTTGCCCATCCTCTCTGACAACCTCTGCAGCTCCTCCCACACACACTGTAGTCCTTTAGTCCTAAATGTTGTTTCACATAGAACAAAAAAGAGATTGTGAGCTTTTCTGATTACCAGGAGAAGAAAAATAACACACAGAACATTTAATAAATTACAGAAAACACAAACAACCATACAAAGAAACACAGAACAGAGAGTGAGAGGATGGAAGTAAAAGCAAGTGTATCTGTAACTATAGTGTATGTAAATGACATGCATTCAATTGGAGTAAAAATTACTATATGCTACTATAAATGAGGACATACTCAGCAAAGCATCTTGGGAAAGTTAGGTGAGACAGAACAAACATAAAAACAAAGAAAGGACTTCCACATTAATATCACAAAATTAGTTGAATTTGAAGTTTAAAAAAGCATTAAAATTACATTAAAACCACATTATAATAATGAAATATATACTCCAGAAAATTTTTGACAATCCTAATTTTTTATGTGTCAAGTAATATATCATAAATTATTTTGGCAGCTGTGCCTCAGAGAACCAAAGCAACAACCTGTTATAAATACAATAGGACACCTCCTTATAGATGCACTCCTCATCAAAAATAGCTTCCCCTCCTGCATAGCAAAGGAAACCATCAACCAAACAAAAAGACAACCTACTGAATGAGAGAAAATATTCACATACCCAAAATATATAAAGAACTCAATACAACTCAATAATAAGACAAACAAAAAATCTGAGGAAAAACTGGGCAAAGGATCAGAATAGACATTTTTCCAAAGAAGACATAAAGGTGGCCAACATGTACATAAAAAGATGGTCAACCTCACTAATCATCAGGGAAATGCAAATCAAAACCACAATGAGATATTGCCTCACACCTGTTAGATTGGCCATTTTTAAAAAGACAACAACCAACAAGGATGTGGAGAAAAGGGAACACTTGTGCACTGTTGGTGGGAATGCAAATGGGTGCAGCCACTGTGGAAAACAGTGTAGAGGTTCCTCAAAACATTAAAAATGGAACAACCATATGACCCAGCAATTCCACTTCTGGGTATTTATTAAAAAAACAAAATGAAAGCACTAACTTGAGAAAATATGTGCACCCAAGTTATTGCAGCATTATCACAATAGCCAAGAAATCGAAACAATCTGAATGTTCACTGATGGATGAATGGATAAAGATGTGTATAGAGAGAGAGAGACGTAATATTATTCATATATATACAAGAACAAAATTTTGTCATTTGCACAGACCTTGAGGGCAATATGCTAAGTGAAATAAGTCAGAGAAAGACAAATATCCAATCAACTTATTTATTGAATAAATCAATTAATCAATAACAAAATGAGGGGGGAAAAATACCCAAATTGAAAATGAGAAAGATGTATTCCAAACACAAAAGACACTAAAGCAATTGTAAGGTAATATTTTGTTCAATTATCTGGTAATAAATGAGAAAACGTGGATAAAATCAAAAAGTTTTCCTGAGAAAAGACAAATTATTAGTATTAACAGAAATATAGATTTTTTTTAAACAAGATTTACCATTTGGCTGACTAGATATATATATTTAAATAAACAGACATAGACAGATGGTCAGCCTGCACATATACATGTGTACATACACACACAAGATTTTTGAATATTTTATGTTATTAATTAAAAAACTATGACTGGAAAATTAACAGCAAACCATTCTATAAGGTTTATACCCAGGAGACAAATTGTCAGGTGATTAGGTAGTCACAACTTCTGCTTTAATAAGTTATGCCATTTCTCCCCCAAAATGATTACATTATGCTTCCATCGATAATGCATAAGAGTTCCTATTGTGAGGATCCAAACAATCATAAGTAGAAGTTACACTTACTCTTCCCAGGCCTGAAAATGGAATTACAACTAAAATGTAGAACAATACACCTGAATAACCAACCAACTGAAGACAAGCTTAACAAAAGACTGATAACTAAGGACTTACAGAGGAAGTCACACTGAGACTGGTAGGTTGGGCAATGACACAAAACAGTTTAGCCCCATACCAATGAGCAATGACCAAGGATCTGCTGGGATATTTCAGCTGCTAAGGTCCCCCCTGAAGAGCATGAAGTCTCTACCTCATATGGGGCCCAAACCCAGAGAGAGGAGACCATATAACATCTGACTGTGAAAATTAGTGGGGACTCTATAGACCAGGAAGAGACAGGGCATGCTTAGAAACCCATGTGCCCTCTTAAAGGGCCAATACACAAAATCTCATTTGAAGCCACTTACCATAAGCTCCAGTTGAGGGGAGGAGATCTCAGAGCAGACTAAAGTTGTGTGAGGAGAGACTGGGTCATGTAGCTCTGGGGAGAGAGCTGAAAGGACAGCCTCCAGAGTCCCTCTCTCACAGTACCCACAAACACAATTTTTCTTGGGTTAAGCACTCTCCTCTATATGCCATCAGCCTGGGGGAATGCAATAGCCCCAACCTCCCAACTCCCTATTGTCCCATCCTGTGGAGCTCGCACCCTGTAGAGCAGTCAGCTGCCTGGGCCCAGGATGCAGTGGTCTGGGCAGACTCAGCAGGTGTCTGAGAATGAGTTGTGTGGCCATTCCCTTACCTTCTCCACATGGCTGACCAATGCCACCCCATGGGAAATCCACTAGTCCCACACTCCCAATTCCTGAGGCCCTCCCTGCCAAGCTCAGGCTTTCCTGGAGGTTCAAGCAGAATCCACGACAGACTGAGTTGTATGGCTCTATAATAGGGGTCATTTTTCCTCACTAGCTTGACTGGTGTAGAGACTTCTCTTCACCTGGCCAAATTTTGATCTGTTTGGGACTGATAAACTCTGCTGGCCTTCCTTTGAAAACTCCATGAGACCTTGTTCCAGCACAAAGGTCTGTGGGCACCAGTGGGTAGCAGCTAGCCTTGGTGTATGCTGGAAATTTTGCTGAGTGGCCTCAGTCCCAGCACTGGTGCCAAGTTTGAGTCTGTATCGATTTGGTGAGCACCATTCACACCTACCTGGTGACTCACTGAGAACCTACCTTACACAACTTAAGTACTGCCAAAAGTTCTTTCAGTGACTGAGCCTAACAGGCAGCTTGAAATCAGAGGCAGAAAAGGTGGATCTCAGGGTGACTTTGGCCCTTTGTTAACCTGCCCCTGGGTTCCATGATGGTAGAAGCCAACCTTGGTGCATAGCTTGGTACTTTCCACACACATCCAGGCCTAGCAGAGGCTGCCACAAAGTGTGTTTCAGTTGGTAGCTCCAAACAGGTTGTCCAGGACCAGTCACACACAGCATTTGACATTGACCAGCACTACCATCCCTCCAAGAGGCCCAAAAGCAATATACCAAGTGGCAAGGTTCAGACAATAACAGAGCAGGATCCAATTAGCTCCACAAGAGCCACATCCAAAGGGAGATTTCAACATGTACCAGATCCTGCTGAAGCAAATTCTGCTTTGTGTGGTCAGCACCCACACAGTTTGTATACTGTGGTCAGGGTCCGTCCTCAGAGTGAACTAACCTGAGGGTTAACACCATGCACAGACAGCCCAACTGCAATCAAGAATCAACTACAATAGGAGGACTCATATAAACCACACAAGATTCCTGAAAGACCCAGCTCAGGTGATCAGGAAGATTGTACCACTGAGACCTACAGGACATCTACATAATGCCTACCAAGACTACCAAGACTGGAAGACATAGCAGATCTACCTAATACCCACAAACACAGAGAAGCAGCCAAAATGGGGAGATTAAAAAGCATGTTCCAAATAAAAGAGCAGGAGAAATCTCTAGAAAAATAACTAAATAAAATGGAGGCAAGAATCTACCAGATATAGAGTCCAAAACAATAGTTATAAGGTTACTCAAGAAACTTAGTGAGAATCAACAGCATGAAAAAAGGACATAGAAACCATAAAAACTGTCAGAAATGAAAAATACAATATCTGAAATGAAGAATACATTAAAGAAATAAATAGTAAGTTAGATAAAGCAAAGGATCAAATTTGTGATTTGGAAGACAAGGTAGCAGAAAACACCCAAATCAGAGCAGAAAAAAAATTAAATTAAAGAATTTTTAAAAATGAGAAGAGTTTAAGGGATCTTTAGGACAACATAAAGTGTAACAACATCTGCATCATAGCAGTACTGGAAGAAGAAGAAAAAGAACAACAAATTAAGAAACCACTTTAAGAAATAACGACTTCCATAATATGGTGAAGGAAAAAGACACACAAGTACAAGAAGTACAGAGAGTCCCTAACAACATGAACCCAAAAAGGCCCACACCAAGGATATATCATACGTAAAATGCCACAAGTTAAAGACAAAGAGACTATCTTAAAGCAGTAAGAGAAAAAAAGTTAGTTACCTACAATGTACCTCCCATAAGATTGTCAGATGATTTCTCAACAAACATTGGCACAAAATATTTAAAATGATGAAAAGCAAGAACCTACAACCAAGACTATTTTACCAAGCAAAGCTAGCATTTAAAGTTAAAAGAGAAATAAAGAGCTTCTCAGACCAAAAAATAATAATAATAAAATAATAACAAAAAAAAGCAAAAGGATTTCATTACTACCAACCAGTATTGCAAGAAGATTAAAGGGCCCTTTTTAAAAAAATAAATGAAAAGATATAAACAACCCTGACCAGTTTGGCTTAGTGGATAGAGTGTCAGCCTGCAGACTGGAGGGTCCCAGGTTCGATTCTAGTCAAGGGCATGTTCCTTGGTTGTGGGCATATCCCCAGTAGGGTGTGTGCAGGAGGCAGCTGATCAATGTTTCTCTCTCATCAATGATTCTAACTCTCTATCCCTCTCCCTTCCTCTCTGTAAAAAATCAATAAAATACATTTTTAAAAAAGAGATAAACATAAGTAATAAAATGGCAATATATACACACCTATCATTAAACACTTTAAGTGAAAATGACTTAAATATGCCAATCAAAAGACATAGGGTAGCTGAATGAATAAGAAAACAAGACCCATATAAGTGTTGTCTATAAGAGACCCACCTGAGAATGAAAGACACACACAGAATAAAAGTAAAGAGATGGGAAAAGATATGCCATGCAAATGGAAATGAAAAAAAAGATTGGGTAGCAATGCTTCCAGCAGACTTACTAGACTTTAAAACAAAGTCTATCATAACAGACAAAGAAGAGCACTAAATAATAACAAAATAAATCTAACAAGAGAACATAGCCCTAACCAGTTTGGCTCAGTGGATAGAGCATCGGCCTGCGGACTCAAGGGTCCCACGTTTGATTTCGGTCAGGGGCATGTACCTTGGTTGCGGGCACATCCCCAGTGGGGGGTGTGCAGGAGGCAGCTGATTGATGTTTCTCTCTCATTGATGTTTCTAACTCTCTCTCCCTCTCCCTTCCTCTCTGTAAAAAAATCAATAAAATATATATTTTTTTAAAAAGATAATATAATCCTTGTATCATGTATGCACCCAATATAGGCACACCTAAATATATAAAATACATCTGATGGACATAAAGAGAGAGATTGACAGTAATACAATCATAGTAAGGTAATTTAACACCACACTGACATCAGTGGATAAATCTTCCAGACAGAAAATTAACAACAACAAAACAGGGACTTAAATGGCACACTATATTAGATGGATTTTATTGATATCTACAGAGCATTTCACCCCAAAGTGGCCCAATATACATTCTTTTCAAGTGCACATGAAACATTTTCTGGTATAGGCCACATGTTTGGACACATAACAAGTCTTAATAAATTTAAAAAGAGTGAAATCATATCAAGCATCTTTTCTGACCACAGTTGTATGAAACTAGAAATCAATTGCAAGAAAGAAAACTAAAAAACACAGAGAGACATGGAGGCTAAATAACATGTTACTAAACAATGAATGGATTAATAATGAGAATAAGGAAGAAATGAAAAGATATCTTGAGACAAATCACAGTAAAAACACAACAATGCAAATTCTATGGTACACAGCAAAAGCAATCCAAAGAGGAACATTCATAGCAATAGAGCCCTACCTCAAGAAACAAAAAGAATCTCAAACAATCTGGCCCTATGCTTAAATGAACTATAAAAAGAACAATAAACACAGCTCAAAGTTAATAGATGAAAGAAAATAATAAATATGAGAGAAGTAAACAATATAGAGTATAAAAAATACAAAAGAAGCTGACTATTGAAAAGATCAATAAGATTGACAAATCTTTAACCAGATTTATTAAGAAACAAAGAGATAAAACCCAAATAAACAAACTCAAAAATGAAAGAAAAGTAACAACTAACACCACAGAAATACAAAGAATTATAAGAAAACATTATGAACAACTATATGCCAACAAATTGGACATTCTGGAAGAACTAGATTAATTTATAAAATTATACAATCTTCCAAAACTTAATCAAGAAAAGCCCAGAGTAACTATAAGGAAGAAGATATATATATATATGTTTTTAATGTCTATGTTATTTATTTCCACTCTGAACTTTATATATATATGTATATATATATATGTGTGTATATATATATACACATATATATATGTGTATATATATATACACATATATACATATATATATACATATATATACACACACACACACACACACATATACACATATATATGTATGTATGTATATATATACTAGAGCCTGGTGCACGAAATTTGTGCACGGGTAGGGTCCCTAGGCCTGTCTGGCGATCAGGGCCAATCTGCGGGGTAACCAGTGGGGTGATCAGGGGGCCCCTGTTGGCACCCGCCTTGGCCAGCCTGGCACTGCCCACTAGCTGGCCCCGCCCACCACCAGCCCCCTCCCCCACTGCCAACAGTTGCCTCCCTCTGTGGGGCAACTGGCGGGGTGATTGGGGGGCCCCCGCTGGCACCCACCTTGGCTGGCCTGGGTTCTGCAGGCTGGGAGCAGCTCCTCTTTTGAGTGTCTGCCCCCTGGTGGTCAGTGCAAGTCATAGCAACCGGTCATTCTGCCGGTAGTTCCGCCGTTCAGTTGATTTTCATATTAGGCTTTTATTATAAAGAATATATATACCAGAGGCCCTGTGTACAAACTCCATGAATGGGAGTGGGGGGGTCCCCTCAGCCCAGCCTGCACCCTCTCCAATCCGGGACCCCGCGGGGGATGTCCAACTGTCAGTTTAGAACCGATCCCGGGGATCAGGCCTAAACCAGCAGTCAGACATCCCTCTCACAATCCAGGATGGCTGGGTCCCAACTGCCCACCTGCCTGCCTGCCTGATTGCCCCTAACTTCCCCCCAACCACCCTGATCACCCCTAACCACCTCTGCCTGCCATCCTGATCACCCCTAACTGCCCCTCCTGCTATCCTGGTCACCCCCAACTGCCCTCCCTGCTGGCCTGGTCACCCCCAACTGCCACCCCACTGGCCTGGTCATCCCTCACTGCCCCCCCTGCCAACCTGGTTGCCCTCAACTGCACCCCTACCAGCCTGGTCACTCCCAACTGCCCCCTCCACTGTCCTGGTCGCCCCCAACTGTCCCTCCTGCCAGCCTGGTTGCCCCTCACTGCCCCCCTGCTGGCCTGGTTGCCACCAACTGTCCCCCCTGCCAGCCTGGTCACCCCTCACTGCCCCCCTCTGCCAGCCTGGTCACTCTCACTGCCCCCCCTGCTGGCCTGGTTGCCACCAACTGACCCCCCTGCCAGCCTGGTTGCCCCTCACTGCCCCCCTCTGCCAGCCTGGTCACCCCACACAGCCTGCTGTTCAGTCATTCGGTAGTCCCTCACTAACCCCCTGCCGGGCTGGTTGCCCCATGCAGCCTGCTGTTTGGTCGTTACATGACAATATCAATAGTTGCCAAAAAACATTTGACAAAATCAATGAAACCAAGAGCTGGTTTTATTGATGAAGCATTAGCCATACTCATCAAGAACCAAAGAGAGAGGACCCAAATAAATAAAATCAGAAATGAGAGAGAAGAAATAACAACTTGAATCACAGAAATACAAAGGATTGTAAAACAATAGTATGAACAAGTATATGCCAACAATTAGACAATCTGGGAGACATGAACAAATTCCTAGAAACATACAATATTCCAAAACCCAATCATAAAGATTTGGAAGATGATACAGGAGGAGAGAGGAATGCAAGATGGTGGCATAGGTAAACACCTAAACTGCTGCCTCGCACAACAATTTAAACTTCAACTAAAAGACAAAACGTCTATCACCCAGAAGCATGGGAAAGCTGGCTGAGTGGAAGTTCTACAACTAGAAGGAAAGAGAAAAGAGCATTGAGACGTGCACAAGCGCTGAAAAGCTGAGGTACGGAGCGCGGGATCTGGGCTGGCAGCAAGCGTTGCTTTTCTCAACCCAAAGGGGAGACAAACCCCTGATTACTCTGAAATACAGTTTCGGGGGAGACACAGGGGACCCAAACTCCTACGGGGAGAAGCTGGATTGTCTGCTACCGGGTCGGAAAGTGAGGGGGGCCTGCTTGTAGAGCTGCACAGAGGAATAATTGCTTATCTGCGCTGGGGCACGGGACCGGAGACACAGAGCCAGCTAATTAGCAGCCATTGCTGTTTGCCACGCCTAGCCTAGTGACGCCCTGAGACCCCGCCCCACACAACCCACAAACCCACCCAAGCTCCAATCAGAGGCTTTTGCATATGAATGGACTGCAGTTAACCTAACAAACTTGCAGCCTGGATCAGACAGCTCCAAAACCTCCAAGCCCCAAGCAAAGAGGAGAAAACTGTAGCTCCTTCTGGGTGGACTCAGACAATAGCTGACCTGCACTCCATTGGAGATCCAGAAGCCAGTATACCTAGTGGTCAGTGTGAGAAACCAGATTTCAACTCCTCACATCCATAAGTGACACATTCAAGAGGCAGACTCAGCGAGCACCAAAGCCCCACTGAAACAAGTCCTGCACCATAAGCGTGTCTCCAGGACAGCAGTTCTTATAGACACAGCGAGTCCTCACAGCCGATTAGCCTGGAGGTCAATTCCTCCCAGCATACCAACAGCAATTAAGGCTTAACTACACCAAGACTTTGCACTCAGCCCACAAAGGGGTATCCCAAGAGCGTCCACAACAGGTGATTGGGGAGGCTGAGCTACTGCCCCCTATAGGTCACCTACCACACAAAGCCACTCCATCAACACAGGGAAGCAGCCAAAATGCGGAAACAAAGAAACATGTCACGAATGAAAGAAACGGAGGAAAGCAAACTACTGGATGACATAGAGTTCAGAACCACATTTATAAGGTTACTCAAGAATCTTCTAAAAACTGCCGAGAAACTTGATGACACTTCTGAGGAGCTTAGTGAGACCTTCAAGGACCTTAATGAGAATGCCAAAAAAATGTGAAAGGACCAGTCAGAAATGAAGCATACACTGTCTAAAATAAAGAATATACAGAAACTCAACTGTAGATCAACATACCCCAAGAATCAAACCAAAGATCTGAAATATGAGGAAACAAAAAACACCCAACCGGAAAAACAAAAAGAAAAAAGAATCCAAAAATATGAAGATAGTGTAAGGAGCCTCTGGGACAACTTCAAGCGTACCAACATCCGAATTTTTGGGGTGCCAGAAGAAGAGAGAGAGCAAAATACTGAAAACCTATTAGAAGAATTAATGACAGAAAACTTTCCCTACATGGTGAAAGAAATAGACTTACAAGGCCAAGAAGCACACAGAACCCCAAACAAAAGGATTCCAAAGAGGACCACACCAAGACACATCATAATTAAAATGCCAAGGGCAAAAGACAAAGAGAGAATCTTGAAAGCAGCAAGAGAAAAACGGTTAGTTACCTAAAATGGAGCACCCATACGACTGTCAGCTGATTTCTCAACAGAAACTATGCAGGCCAGAAGGGAGTGGCAAGAAATATTCAAAGTGATGAACAGCAAGAACCTACAACCAAGATTACTCTACCCAGCAAAGCTATCATTCAGAGTTGAAGGTCAGATAAAGAGCTTCACAGACAAGAAAAAGCTAAAGGAGTTCATCGCCACCAAACCAGGATTACATGAAATGCTGAAGGGTATTCTTTTTTTTTTTTTAATAAATCTTTATTGTTCAGATTATTACAGGTGTTCCACTTTAATTTTCCCCATAGCTCCCCTCCACCTGATTCCCCACCCCACCCCATGCCCTTACCCCCCGCCACTGTCTTCATCCATAGGAGTAAGATTTTTGTCCAATCACTTCCCGCACCCCTCACACCTGCTTCCCCTGAGAATCGTCAGTCCACTCCCTTCCTATGTCCCTGATTCTATTATATTCACCAGTCCATTCTGTTCTTCAGATTTTTCATTCACTTGGTTTTTAGATTCACTTGTTGATAGGTATGTATTTGATGTCATTTTGTTGTTCATAATTTTTATCTTTACCTTTTTCTTCTTCTTCCTCTTCTTAAAGGATAGCCTTCAGCATTTCGTGTAATCCTGGTTTGGTGGTGATGAACTCCTTTAGCTTTTTCTTGTCTGTGAAGCTCTTTATCTGACCTTCAATTCTGAATGATAGCTTTGCTGGGTAGAGTAATCTTGGTTGTAGGTTCTTGCTGTTCATCACTTTGAATATTTCTTGCCACTCCCTTCTGGCCTGCATAGTTTCTGTTGAGAAATCAGCTGACAGTCGTATGGGTACTCTCTTGTAGGTAATTAACTGTTTTTCTCTTGCTGCTTTTAATATTCTCTCTTTGTCTTTTGCCCTTGGCATTTTAATTATGATGTGTCTTGGTGTGGTCCTCTTTGGATTCCTCTTGTATGGGGTTCTGTGCGCTTCCTGAACTTGTAAGTCTATTTCTTTCACCAGGTAGGGAAAGTTTTCTGTCATTATTTCTTCTAATAGGTTTTCAATATTTTGCTCTCTCCCTTCTTCTGGCACCCCAAAAATTCGGATGTTGGTTCGCTTGAAGTTGTCCCAGAGGCTCCTTACACTATCTTCATATTTTTGGATTCTTTTTTCTTTTTGTTTTTCTGGTTGGGTGTTTTTTGTTTCCTCATATTTCAGATCTTTGGTTTGATTCTTGGGGTACGTTGATCTACAGTTGAGTTTCTGTATATTCTTTATTTTAGACAGTGTATGCTTCATTTCTGACTGGTCCTTTTCCATTTTTTTGGCATTCTCATTAATGTCCTTGAAGGTCTCACTAAGCTCCTCAGAAGTGTCATCAAGTTTCTCGGCAGTTTTTAGAAGATTCTTGAGTAACCTTACACATGTGGTTCTGAACTCTATGTCATCCAGTAGTTTGCTTTCCTCCGTTTCTTTCATTCGTGACATGTTTCTTTGTTTCTGCATTTTGGCTGCTTCCCTGTGTTGATGGAGTGGCTTTGTGTGGTAGGTGACCTATAGGGGGCAATAGCTCAGCCTCCCCAATCACCTGATGTGGACGCTCTTGGTACACCCCTTTGTGGGCTGAGTGCAAAGTCTTGGTGTAGTTAAGCCTGAATTGCTGTTGGTACGCTGGGAGAAATTGACCTCCAGGCCAATTAGCTGTGAGCACTCCCTGTGTCTATAATGGAAGAACTGCTGCGCTGAAGACATGCTTATGGAGCAGGACTTGTTTCAGTGGGGCTTTGGTGCTCACTGAGTCTGCCTCTTGAATGTGTCACTTATGGATGTGAGGAGTTGAAATCTGGTGTCTCACACTGACCACTAGGTACACTGGCTTCTGGATCTCCACTGGGGTGCAGGTCAGCTACTGTCTGAGGCCACTCAGCAGGAGCTACAGTGAGAGCTGCAGTTTTCTCCTCTTTGCTTGGGGTTTGGAGGTTTTGGAGCTGTCTGACCCAGGCTGCAAGTTTGCTAGGTTAAGCTGCGATAGGGCAGGCCTTTCTTATTCTAACTCCACTGCTTGGAGCTTGGGTGGTTTTGTAGGTTGTGCAGGGCGGGGCCTCAGGGTGTCACTAGGTTAGGGCGTGGCAAACAGCAATGGCTGCTAGTTAGCCGGCTCTGTGTCCCCAACGGCATCCGCGAGTCCCGTGCCCCAATGCAGTAAACAATTATTCCTGCGCGCAGCTCTGCAAGCAAGCCACCCTCACTGGCAGACAGTCCAGCTTCTCCCCATAGGAGTTTGGGTCCCCCGCGTCTCCCCAGAGACTGGATTTCAGAGTAATCGGGGGCTTGTCTCCGTTCGGGTTGAAAAAAGCAACACAACCAGTCGCCCGCAGCCAGCCCGGATCACGCGCCTCCGTACCTCAGCTTTTCAGCGCTCCTGCATGTCTCAATGCTCTTTTCTCTTTCCTTCTAGTTGTAGAACTTCCACTCAGCCAGCTTTTCCATGGTTCTGGGTGATAGGCGTTTTGTCTTTTAGTTGCAGTTTAAATTGTTGTGGGAGGCAGCAGTTTAGGTGTTTACCTATGCCGCCATCTTGGAATCTCTCCGTGAAGGGTATTCTTTAAGAAGAGGAAGAAGAAAAAGGTCAAGATAAAAATTATGAACAACAAAATGACATCAAATACATACCTACCAACAAGTGAATCTAAAAATCAAGTGAATAAAAATCTGAAGAACAGAATGGACTGGTGAATATAATAGAATCAGGGACATAGAAAGGGAGTGGACTGACAACTCTCAGGGGAAGCAGGTGTGAGGGGTGCGGGAAGAGATTGGACAAAAATCTTACTCCTATGGATGAAGACAGTGGTGGGAGGTAAGGGCATGGGGTGGGGTGGGGAATCAGGTGGAGGGGAGCTATGGGGGGAAAAAAAAGAGGAACACCTGTAATAATCTGAACAATAAAGATTTATAAAAAAAAAATCATAAAACCTGGATAGAATGATAACAAGTAATGAAATTGAAACAGTAATCAAAAACTCCCAGCAAACAAAAGTCCTGGACCAAGTAGCTTCCACAGATGAGCATTACCAAACATTCAGAAAAGAACTAATACCTCTAACTATTCCAAAAATTTCAAGAGGAAGGAACATTTCCCATCTCTTTTTATGAAACAAGCATTATCCTTATTCCAAACCCAGATAAAGACATTACAAAGAAAGAAAATTACAGGCCAATATCCCTGATGAACATAGACGCTAAAATCCTCAAAAAAAATATTGACAAATCAGATCCAGCAATACATTTAAAAGATCATAAATCATGACCATGAGGGATGCAAAGCTGGTACAATATTCTCAAATCAATAAATCTGGTACATTATGTAAACAAAATGAGGGATAAAAATCACATGACAATATCAATAGATGCCAAAAAACATTTGACAAAATCCAGCAATCTTTTTTGATAAAAACTATCAGCAAAGTGGGAATCGAGGGATCATACTTCAAGATAATAAAGGCCATATATGGCAAACATATGGCCAATAATATTCTCAATGAGCAAAAACTAAAACTGTTTCCCGTAAGAACAGGAACAAGACAGGGATGCTTGCTTTTACCACTCTCATTCAACATTGTACTGGAAGTTCTAGCCACAGTGATCAGACAAGAAGAAAACATAAAAGGCATCCAAATTGGAAAGGAGGAAGTAAAACTGTCATTATTTGCAGATACATGATATTGTACATGTACATAGAAAACCCTAAAGACTCTAACAAAAACCTACTAGATTTAATAAATGAATTTGGCAATTTAGCAGGATACAAAATTAACATCCTGAAATCAAAGGCATCTTTATACACCAACTAGGGGCCCAGTGCACGAATTTGTTCACTTTAAAAGGAACTGTGGGCTGTGAGGCTGCGGTGGGCACAGGGGCTGGTCTCGGCCCATCCTCTGTGCTCCTGCCTGGCCCCTCCCACCACAGCCCTGGTCCCCTGCCTGCTGGCAGCCCCCGCCGCTACCATTGCCACATGCTGACAGTACTGGCCCTGCTCACACCCGCTGATGGCATGGAGCAATTAGAGTCAGCACCAGCAGTGGGTGCAAGCAGGGCCAGCGCCAGCAGTTGCGTGCAAGCAACAGCTCTGGTGCCTGCAGTGGGTGCAAGCACCCAGCAGGACCACAGCATGCAGGAGCAAATAATTTCCAGTAATCACCAGAGGCTCACCCCAATGACAGCAACCAGTGCCCTGCCTTGGTCTGGCGCCCCTGCTTACCTGCTCCACCATCCTGCCACAGCCAATGCCAGCCATGTTCTGCACACACTCCCTGGTAGTCAGCGCCCATCATAGTGACTGGTTGTTCGGTTGTTCCACTGTTCAGTCTATTTGCATTATTAGGGTTTTATATATAGAGATAATGTACTCTCATAAAGAGAAACTTTTAAAAAAATCCCATTTACTACTGCAACAACAACAAAAAGGTATAAAAAAATAAACTTAACCAAGGAGGTAAAAGACCTGTACTTGGAAAACTGTAGGACATTGGAAAAAGAAATAGAAGACGATACAAACAGGTGGAAGTATATACTCTGTCCATGGATTGGAAGAATTAACATCAATACAATGTCCACACTACACAAAGTAATCAATAGGTGCAATGCAATCCCTATTGAAATACCAATGGCATATTTCACAGATCTAAAACATATGTTGCAAGAAATTATATGTAGTCAAAAATAACTCCAAGTAGCCACAGCAATCTTGAGAAAGAAGAACAAAGTTGGAAGGATCACAATATCAGATATCAAACTATACTGCAAAGCCATTGTAATAAAAACAGCTTGATACTGACACAGGAATAGTCATATAGATCAATGGAATGAACAGAGACCCCTGAAATCAAACCAAACCATTATGCTCAATTAACATTTGACAAAAAAGGCAACAATATACAATGGAATAAAGACAGTGTCTTCAATAAATGGTGTTGGGAAAATTGGACAGGTACAAGCAAAAAAATGAAATTAGACCACCAACTTACACGATACACAAGAATAAACTCAAAATGGATAAGAGATGTAAATGTCAGTCATGAAACCATAAAAATCCTAGAAGAAAATATAAGCAGTAAAATCTCAGACATCTCATGTAGCAGTATTTTCACTGGTACATCTCTTCGGGCAGTGGTCGGCAAACTGCGGCCCGCGAGCCACATGCGACTCTTTGGCCCCTTAAGTGTTGTTCTTCCACAAAATACCACAGCCTGGGTGAGTCTATTTTGAATAAGTGGCTTTAGAAGAAGTTTAAGTTTAAAAAATTTGGCTCTCAAAAGAAATTTCAATCGTTGTACTGTTGATATTTGACTCTGTTGACTAATGAGTTTGCCAACCACTGTCTTAGGGCAAGGGAAACAAAGGGAAAAAATAAACCAATAGGACTACACGAAATTAAAAAGCTTCTGCACAGGAAAAGAAATGATCAAAAAAAATGAAAAGGGAACCCATTATATGGGAGAAGATAATTGCCAATGAAACATCTGATAAGGGGTTAATTTCCAAACATTAAAAACTCATAAAGGAGGAGGAGGAGGCAAAGGAGGAGGAGGAGGAGCAGGAGCAGGAGGAGAAGAAGAAGAAAGGGAAATAACGCAAGTAAAAAATGGGCACAGGACCCAAATAGGCACTTCTCCAAAAAGGACATACAGATGGCCAAGAGACATGAAAAAATGCTCAGCAGCAACCTTGCAAAATCCATTGTCTCATCAGCACAGACTAAAGCTCTTGGTAGAACAGTGTCAAATGAAAAAGACATTTAGGTCTCTGGGATGTGCTTCAGAGCTTCATTTTAATTAAAAGCCTTCTTAAAATGTAAAAGAAAAGGACACTTTGGATAGACTCTGAAGTGAAGTGAGGTTAAAGAGAAGTTTTCCAACAGCTAACCAACCTGAGGCAACCTGAAAATCAAATCACTCAAAGCTATAAATTCCTTCTAAATATTAGTTTAGCTGTAACATTCAAGTTTTTTAGAAGCTTAAATATCAGCCATTTATTACGTCTTTTCTGTAGGACAGAGATCCAGGCAGGCTTGGCATGGTTCTTTACTTGGAGTTTCCCAAGACCAAAATCAAGGGTGGAGCTCTTATTTGGAGGCTCTGGGAAGGGTCTGCTTCAAGGCTCATTTGGGTTACCAGCAGTTCCTTGTAGGAACTAGGTTCTTCTTTCCTTGTAGACTGTCGGGGAGGGGGTGGGGGCTGCTCTTGACTCCTGGGGGCCACAAGTCAGGCATTGTGCATGGAATCCTTCTCACACTAGGAAGTATGGCAGCTGATGAAATGAAATGAGGCAAGGGCACAGTTTAATTGTACCTGGTGGCAAATATACAGTGCTTCTCCTTTTCATTTTCTGGTAGTGTTGATCTGAGGTTCCAAACTACAGACACTTCTGAATATTTCTTTATTTCTTTTTTATGTTTCTGGACTTTACCCTCCTGGAATCTGTCCTCTGCTATGTGCTCAGAGCCTAGAAGATGCCTGACACAGAGGGAGGACCCACGGCTGCTGTTCTGCCTTCTCTCCCACAGGTGCTGACCTTCTTTCATCGCCCACTCCTCTGCAGGCCTACGTCTCCAGTTTCAAAAACCTGTAACATACAAGTTTTAATATGTACTATCTTATTTTTTAGCCCTAACAAATTTGCAGGAACTTTAAAAGACCCTAAAAAGCCAAAGAAATCCTGAAGAATAAAAAGCCAGAGGGATCACACTCCCTGACTTCAAACTACAATAATCAAAATATCATGGCATTGACAGAAAAACAGAGACACAGACCAATGGAACAGAATTGAGAGCCCAGAAATAAACCCACACATATTTGGGCAACTAATTTTCAGCGAAGAAGCCAAAAACATAAAATGGAGAAAAGAAAGCCTCTTCAATAAATGGTTCTGGGAAAATTGGAAAGCCACATTCTGACACCATAGATAAAAATTAACTCAAAATGGATTAAGGACTTGACTATAAGACTAGAACCAATAAAATACATTAAAAATAGATACTAAACTTATGGACTTTGATCTCAGATAGGTTTTTGTGAACTTGACCCCAAAGACCAGGGAAGTGTAAGCAAAAATAAATGAATCGAACTACATCAAACTAAAAAGTTTCTGCAAAAGAAACAATCAACAAAACAAAAATACAACCAACTAAATGGTAGAAGATATTTGTGAACTATACTTTCAATAACAGTCTAATATCCAAAATACTTAAAGAACTCAGACAATGCAACAACAAAAAATCCAATTTGAAATAGTCAAAGGATCCAAACAGATGCTCTTTTTTGCTGTTGTTAACAAGAAAAACAACTTTTGGCACAAAAGTGCCAATTTCTTCTTTTTTGAACACATGAACACAAAATATCTCTGCAGGCCAAAAAAAAAATTGCAAAATCTAAACAACCATTATCTTATCTCAACATGGGGATACCACCCCTTCCTTAATAGTTTAGAAAGTGCCTCATATTGCAAGAGATGTACATCCAGCCCAAATTTAATAAAATATATTTAATTTTACAGGTCTGTTAATATAGAAATGAAAATTATACCATTAGTCAAATAAACAAATACAACCCCAACATTGCAGGGGCTTGAACCCTCGCCCCTTCTGAAGGGGGTCTCCTGCCCCCATGGCTGCTTCGCGCTTCCCACACCCAGCTCAGATCGGGACCCAGGCAACAGAAAGAGACTTGGCCCAGCTCAGATCAAGACACAGGTGACAATCAGAGACTTGGCCCAGCTCAGATCGGGAGCCAGGTAACAGACAAGAGACTTGGCCCACAGCAGCTGCCCTATATCTAAATTCAGCCTAGCATCAGGAATGCTCAGGGCCCACTCAAGAATGCAAATAATCCTTCCCACTAATATTTACAGGGTAAACTAAGATTGTTGGTAGAGTATTAAATTTGACAGTAAAATAGTAATCAAGTTTTCAGATTAATTTAAATAGGCTAATTGAAATAAGTGAATACTCAAGTAAATTTAATTGTACTGGACAAAAAGCTGTTCTTAAAGTAATAACTAAAATTTCTATTGGTAGTTCATCTCATGGTAAAATTCCTGAATATGCAATGAACCTAAAGCAGTCATACTTTTGGGCAAAAAAAAAATTTTTTAATTTAAAGTTATCAAGACTGCATTATAAAATTTACGAAAACCTCCATTAATAAAGAAAAGAGGGGGGGAGAATCCAAGATGGCGGCGTAGGTAAACACCTAAACTGCTGCCTCCCACAACAATTTAAACTGCAACTAAAAGACAAAACGTCTATCACCCAGAACCACGGGAAAGCTGGCTGAGTGGAAGTTCTACAACTACAAGGAAATAGAAAAGAGCTTTGAGACGTGCACGAGTGCTGAAAAGCTGAGGTACGGAGGCGCGTGATCCGGGCTGGCTGCGGGCGACTGGGGCGTTGCTTTCTTCAACCCGAACGGAGACAAGCCCCCGATTACTCTGAAATCCAGTCTCTGGGGAGACGCGGGGGACCCAAACTCCTACGGGGAGAAGCTGGACTGCCAGCGAGGGTGGCTTGCTTGCAGAGCTGCGCACAGGAATAATTGTTTACTGCACTGGGGCACGGGACTCGCGGATGCCTTTGGGGACACAGAGCCGGCTAACTAGCAGCCATTGCTGTTTGCCACGCCCTAACCTAGTGACACCCTGAGGCCCCGCCCTGCACAACCTACAAAACCACCCAAGCTCCAAGCAACCGAGTTAGCATAAGAAAAGCCTGCCCTATCGCAGCTTAACTTAGCAAACTTGCAGCCCAGGTCAGACAGTTCCAAAACCTCCAAACCCCAAGCAAAGAGGAGAAAACTGCAGCTCTCACTGTAGCTCCTGCTGAGTGGCCTCAGACAGTAGCTGACCTGCACCCCATTGGAGATCCAGAAGCCAGTGTACCTAGTGGTCAGTGTGAGACACCAGATTTCAACTCCTCACATCCATAAGTGACACATTCAAGAGGCAGACTCAGTGAGCACCAAAGCCCCACTGAAACAAGTCCTGCTCCATAAGCGTGTCTTCAGCGCAGCAGTTCTTCCATTATAGACACAGGGAGTGCTCACAGCTAATTGGCCTGGAGGTCAATTTCTCCCAGCGTACCAACAGCAATTCAGGCTTAACTACACCAAGACTTTGCACTCAGCCCACAAAGGGGTGTACCAAAAGCATCCACATCAGGTGATTGGGGAAGCTGAGCTATTGCCCCCTATAGGTCACCTACCACACAAAGCCACTCCATCAACACAGGGAAGCAGCCAAAATGCAGAAACAAAGAAACATGTCACGAATGAAAGAAACGGAGGAAAGCAAACTACTGGATGACATAGAGTTCAGAACCACATTTATAAGGTTACTCAAGAATCTTCTAAAAACTGCCGAGAAACTTGATGACACTTCTGAGGAGCTTAGTGAGACCTTCAAGGACCTTAATGAGAATGCCAAAAAAATGGAAAAGGACCAGTCAGAAATGAAGCATACACTGTCTGAAATAAGAAATATACAGAAACTCAACTGTAGATCAACGTACCCCAAGAATCAAACCAAAGATCTGAAATATGTGGAAACAAAAAAATCCAACCAGAAAAACAAAAAGAAAAAAGAATCCAAAAATATGAAGATAGTGTAAGGAGCCTCTGGGACAACTTCAAGCGAACCAACATCCGAATTTTTGGGGTGCCAGAAGAAGGGAGAGAGCAAAATATTGAAAACCTATTAGAAGAAATAATGACAGAAAACTTTCCCTACCTGGTGAAAGAAATAGACTTACAAGTTCAGGAAGCACACAGAACCCCATACAAGAGGAACCCAAAGAGGACCACACCAAGACACATCATAATTAAAATGCCAAGGGCAAAAGACAAAGAGAGAATATTAAAAGCAGCAAGACAAAAACAGTTAATTACCTACAAGGGAGTACCCATACGACTATCAGCTCATTTCTCAACAGAAATATGCAGGCCAGAAGGGAGTGGCAAGAAATATTCAAAGTGATGAACAGCAAGAACATACAACCAAGATTACTCTACCCAGCAAAGCTATCATTCAGAGTTGAAGGTCAGATAAAGAGCTTCACAGACAAGAAAAAGCTAAAGGAGTTCATCGCCACCAAACCAGGATTACATGAAATGCTGAAGGGTATTCTTTAAGAGGAAGAAGAAGAAAAAAATAAAGATAAAAATTATGAACAACAAAATGACATCAAATACATACCTACCAACAAGTGAATCTAAAAATTAAGTGAATAAAAAATCTGAAGAACAGAATGGACTGGTGAATATAATAGAATCAGGGACATAGAAAGGGAGTGGACTGACGATTCTCAGGGGAAGCAAGTGTGAGGGGTGCGGGAAGAGATTGGACAAAAATCTTACTTCTATGGATGAAGACAGTGGCGGGGGGTAAGGGCATGGGGTGGGGTGGGGAATCAGGTGGAGGGGAGCTATGGGGGGGAAAAAAAAGTGGAACACCTGTAATAATCTGAACAATAAAGATTTATAAGAAAAAAAAAATAGCCACAACATGGAAGCATTCCAAGTGTGCATCGATAGACAAATGGATAAAGATATAGTATATATATATATACATATAAATATATATGTATTTATTTATATATATATAAATATGTATTATTTATATATATATATATATATATATATATATATATATATATATATATATATATATAAAATGAAATATTATTTGGCCACAAAAAGAATGAAATCTTACATTTGTGACAGCATGGATGGACCTAGAGGGTATTATGCTAATTGAAATAAGACAAACAGAGAGAGACAAATACCATATGATATCACTTATATTAGGAATCTAAAGAACAAAATAAATGACCAAATAAAATTGGGACAGACTATAGACAAAGAGAAATGATGGAGGCCAGGGAAAAGGGATGTTGGGGGGTAGACTAATAAAAGGTAAAGAAATTAAGAAGTACTAATTGGTAGTTACAAAGCAGTCATGGGGATGTAAGGTATAGCACAGGAAATATAGTTAACAATACTCTAATAACTAGCTATGGTGTCAGGGGCACTTGAACTATTGAAGGGGACACTTTGTAACCTATATGAATGTCTATCACTGTGCTGCACACAAAAAAAAAAAAAGAAAAGAGGGGGGATAGAAGGGTAATATCATGTAATAGGAAAAATATCCTATAAGTAAGTTACATCTAGAAAATTTTTACTTTACAAAATTAATTTTCATTTGTAATCCTAACAGCAAGACGGCCATGAAAAACACACATGGTGTCTAAATAAGACAAAGGAAAATCGTTTGGGCAAAAATAAAAAGGATCCCAAATCAATTATATAGAAAAGATTCCTTTATTAACTTGTGGTCGAGAATATGTTTGTATATTTTCAGAAAACAACTCCAAGACCACGTGGATTCCTGCAACAGAGAGGAATTGACAGGTGTGCTCCAACCACGAAGACAAGAGGAAAAACAGTCCAGAGATGGAAGATGCTGACAACGCCTTGCCACGCAAGCAGTCAGCAGCTGTGCACCGCTGCAGGTTACCTAGGACCAAACCAGAGAGGGTCGGACCTGCATTGCCACCATGTGCCCACCATCCAGATATCATTGCTGACATGTACACATAAGGAACTGTTAGACATTGAAACGGGGACTCAGAAATGTTGGACATTGAAATTGGGACTCAAACATTTTTTTGTTTTGTCTTGTTTTGTTATTATATGTTTATTTCTAGTCTGCAGAGGCAAAACTTTTTAAAGGAAAGAAATGGTGGGAAAAGGATACAGAGGCAAAGAAGCATTGAACAGACTGTCAAACTACATTGGGAAGACAGGGGAGGTCGGGCGAGGGGGGCTGTAAGAGACCAACCGAAGGACTTGTACGCATGCATATAAGCACAACCAATGGATATAAGACACTGGGGGGGGGAGGGTAGGGCAGGCAGGTGAAGGCATGTACTGGGGGGTAGGGGAGGTCAGGGGGAGGTCAATGGTGGGGGGGGAAGGAGACATATGTACTACTATTTGTAAATCTTAAAACAATTAAAAAGAAAACAAATACAAAATTTTTTAGCCACTAGACACAGAAAGAGCATGAACATGTGAATAGCTAGGGATAAGAAAATGGTTAATCAATAACAAGATCTTCTCTTAAATTTTATGAGGAAAAATCTTGGAATTAAAGCTGTACTGAAACAATGCCCTCAGCCTCTACTTTCTCGAAATGAAAGCAGAGTTACCTCCTTGCTATTGAACATGAAAATTTTACAGCACATCCAGTACATCCACAAAGGCTTGCTGGGGCAGGGTGGAGAGGGTGAACCTGAACAGACCCTTTTCCCAAGAAGATATACACATGGCTAATAGACATATAAAAAGATGCTCAATTTCACTAGCTAGAAGGGAAACGCAAATTAAGATCACAATGAGGACACACTTCAGAGGTGATGCCAGGTTTCGTGCCAGTTCATTTTGCTAGAATGAGTTGAGGACACTAAGTGAGCCATTACAGAGGCAGCGGGCAGCGTACACCCCGAGCAGAAAGAGTGGCTCCAGCCTGCTTCTTCCTGGAAGAGACATCAGCAACTCAGCCTTAAGCTGCCTGAGCTCTGACCTGTGTCTAATGAAAATCTATATTAAAATCTATCTATAGACTGGGGGGGGGGGGGGGGACGGGGAATGGCAGCCAAATAGGCAGACTTGTCTCAAGCCTTATCCTGGAGCAGATAAAAGGAGCATCTAAATCAAATAACATCCACCCAAAATTGGCAAAGTAGACACAGCTGGTGAGACAATTCATAGCTGGGAAGGGCAGAGGATGCCTGGAGAATGGTGGGATTGGGCATCTGGGCTGGCGAGAGTCACAAGACCACTGAGCTGAGAGGGTCAGAAGGAAGCTGCACAGCACCAAGTCCATGTCCCTTGGGGACAGGCATAACATCCAACTGTGGAAAGGAAGTCCATGGGGCTGCTGGCAGCAGGGGGTTCTAGATCTAAGTGGACAGTAGCAAGAGGCTGAGTCCAGAGGGGCAGCCTGAAGAACTGCTCCAGCCATGCAGTGCTGAGGTGGGGGGAGGAGGGGAGAGACTAGCAGTCATGTGGTTGTTTTGTCTCTGTTTGGTCTTGGCTTTTATTCACTAAACCCGGTTCAAAGGACCTTTCAAACACAAACACTCACCCATGGCTGAGGTGCAGGTGGAGGTGCGGACTTGTGGTGTCTGGGAAGAGGCTGTGGAGGACAGCGGGTCGGGGAGAGGTGACCAGGAGTCTGGCACTGAGACATCCTGACCCTCCGGACCTAAGCAGCCATTTTTCTCCTGAAGAACCAGCCTCTCCCAGCAGCCTCAATACAGTTAATACAGCTATACCCAGCCTACACCAGAAGCTGTACAAAGGGACACAAAAACTCTGAATAGCCCCAAAGAGCCCTCAGGGACTGAGTTGAAGAGAGGCCATTTAGTCCCAGAAAGCGATACAGCACCCTCCCTACCTATAGCCCTGTCAGAAACAGCTGCTTGAGAGATTAAGGTTGAAGCAGGCAGACAGGCTAAATGAGCAGATTAGGCCCACCTGCTTGCAGTCAAGGCTGTGGAGATAGACACAAATAGAGGACCAGTGGATTGCTTAGAACTTCAACATGTTACTGACTACCTAACAGGAAACTGAGAAGTGGCTGACAGAACAGAAGAGTGGGATCTTAAACCAGCCCCCATAGGTCATTAAAACTTGGCTGAAATGAATTACACTTCACTTTTTTTAAACTTTTTTTAATTTGTTTTCTTTATTATCTTTTTTTGTTTTTTATTTTTTCGCATTATTTTTCTTCATTCTATTTTTATTTTTTATTGTTATTTTATTGTACCTTTTTTTTTTTTTTCACTTTCTTCTATCCACTCATTCTTTCTACCTCATCTATATGGAACTAAAGTCCTCCACCTATTCATTCAATTCCTTAAACTTACTATCTGTAAATAACCTCTACCTCTACAGATTCTTTCCCCTCCCCTTTTTAATCTGGGTGTCTGTTGTTTGCATTTTTTTGGTTTCTCTGTTTGTCCTGTGGTGTTTTCTCCCCATATATTTTGTTCTTTCTTTGTCTTCTTTTTTCTCTCTTACCTTTTTTCTTTTCTAGATATCATTTTTGCTCTCTTTTATCTTTCCTAAATCTCTTTTAGAGAATTACTTATATTATGGTTATCAGTGTTGTGAGTATATTCGTGTTTTGTTCCCTTTGTGTTATGTCTTGTCGACTTGTATTTTGTGCTGTTCAGTCAACATGGCAGAGAACAAGCCACATAATCAGACACCTTGCATCTACAAATGGGACAATAACACTCAAAACCCAACTACATCAAGAGAACCCAAATATCCCAGGTAGGGGGCATCCCTAGATTACCCAGCACAGAAGACTAAAGAGATTGCACCACTGGGTCCCACAAAATATCAACTGTATAAGACAAACTCAAAATATCTGGGTAGCATAGCGGTTTAATATAATATAGAGAAGAAATAACAAAGGAACAATAATATTGGGAAGACAAAGAATTTGTCAAAGAAAGAATTCAGAGCAATGCTTATAAGGATGCTGAAAAGGATGGAAGACACATTCAACATGTATAAGAATCAAGATGAAATGAAGAATGACATAGCTGCAATAAAGAACACAATGGAAAGTTTCAACAGTAAACTATAAAAAGCTGAGGACCACATCAGCAAGTTAGAAGACAATGTAGAAAAAACACCCAAGCACAGCAGTAACTGGAAAGAAAACTGAAAAAGCAGAAAGAGAGCCAAAGGGAACTTTGGGACAACACAAAACAAAACAACATCCACATAATAGGGGTACCAGAAGGAGAGGAAGCAGAACAAGGAATAGAAAACCTGTTTGAAGAAATAATGACAGAAAACTTCCCTGATGTTGGGGGGTGGGAGGGAGGGACACAAGTCCAAGAAAAGCACAAGGAGTCCCAAACAACATGAACCCAAAAAGACTGACAACAAGACACATCATAATTAAATTAGCAAACATCAACAACAAAGTAACAATCTTAAAGGCTGTATGAGAGACAAAAAGTTACCTACAAGGGATCTCCCATTAGACTATCAACTGATTTCTCAACAGAAACACATCAGGCCAGAAGGGAATGGAATGAAATATACAATGGCATAAAATTAGAAATCAACTACAATGAAAGCAATGAAAAAAAGCAAACAATTAGAAGCTAAATATCATGTTATTAAACAATGATTGGGTTACCAAAGAAATCAAAGAAGAAATAAAAAGCATCCTGGAAACAAATGACAATGACAACAATCCAAAATCTATGGGACACAGTGAAAGCGGTCCTCAGAAGGAAGTTCACCAAGCTCACCAAGAAACAAAGAGAGAGGACCCAAATAAACAAAATCAGAAATAAAAGAGGTGAAGTAACAACTGACCTCACAGACATACAAAGGATTATTTTTTTAAAAATACTACGAACCACTCTATTCCAACAAACCTAGATAAAATGGACATATTTCTAGAAAACTACAAGCTTCCAATACTCAATCATGAAGAATCAAAAAAACCTCAATAAGCCTATAACTGATAATGAAATTGAAACAATAATCAAAAAATTCCCAGCAAACAAAAGCCTTGGTATGGACTGCTTCACAGGGCAGTTTTACCAAATATTCAAGGAAGAACTAAAACCTGTCCTTCTCAAGCAGTTACCATGACCAAGTAGGATATATTCCAGGGATATAAGGCTAGTACAATATCCACAAATCAATAAAAGTGATACATCACATAAACAAATTGAGAGACAAAAAATCACATAATATATCAATTGATGCAGAAAAAGCATTTGACAAAATCCAACACCCTTTCCAGATAAAAACTCTCAGTAAAGTGGGAATACCTCAACCTAATAAAAATCTAATATGAAAAACCTACAGCCAACATCATACTCAATGAGCAAAAATGAAAACATTTCCCCTAAGAACAGGAACAAGACAGGGATGCCCACTCTCACCACTCCTGTTCGATATAGTACTGGAAATGCTAGCCATAGCAATCAGACAAAAGAGAAATAAGAGGAATCCAAATTGGAAAAGAAGAAGCAAAACTGTTATTATTCACAGACATGATATTGTACATAGGAAATCCTAAAGACTCCACCAAAAAACTAATAGATTTAATAAATGAATTTGGCAATGTAGCAGAATACAATATTAACACCCAGAAATCTATGGCTCTATTACACACCGATAATTAACTTATAGAAAGAAAAACTAAAAAAAAAAAAAAAAAAAATCCCATTTACCATAGAAGACAAGGTGGGGAAAAATACCCAAGTAGAGCAGAGCAGCTTCTAGAAAAATAAAAATAAAAAGCAGGAGGAGAGCCTAAGGGAACTTTGGGACAACATGAAACAAAACAACATCCGCATAATTGGGGTTCCCAAAGGAGAGGAAACTGAGCAAGGAAGAGAAAACCTGTTTGAAGAAATAATGACAGAAAATTTCCCTGATATAGGGAAGAAAAATCCCACACAAATCCAAGAAACTCACAGAGTCCCAAGCAAAATGAACCCCAAACGACCGACGCCAAGGCACATTATAATTAAATTGGCAAACACCAATGACAAAGTAAGAATCTTAAAAGCGGCCAGAGAGAAACAGAAAGTTACTTACAAAGGAACCCCCATCAGATTAGCAACTGATTTCTCAACAGAAACTCATCGGGCCAGAGGGGAATGGAATGAAATATACAAAGTCATGCAAAGGAAGGGTCTGAATCCAAGAATACTGTACCCAGCAAGGCTATCAATCAAAATTGAAGGTGAAATCAGGAGCTTCACAGACAAAAAAGGACTAAGGGAGTTTATTACCACCAAACCAGCAATGCAAGAAATGCTAAAGGGTCTGCTGTAAAAAAAAAAAAAAAAAAAAAAAGAAAAAAGAAATAGGAAGCAAAGAAGGAACACAGGGATAAAGAATAAAAATGGTGACAAACAAGTACCCATCAATAATAACTTTAAATGTAAATGGATTAAACGCCCAATCAAAAGATATAGGGTAACGGATTGGATAAAAATAAACATGATCCATATATCTGCTGTCTACAAGAAACCCACCTCAGAAAAAAGGATGCACACAGACTGAGGGTGAAGGGATGGAAAAAGGTTTTTCAGGCGAATGAAAATGAAAAAAAAAAAGTGGGGGCAGCAATACTTATATCTGACAAATTAGATCTCAAAGTAAAGGACATAACAAGAGATAAGGAAGGCCATTTCATAATACTAAAGGGAGCAATTCAACAAGAAGAAATAACTTTGGTAAACATATATGCAACCAATACAGGAGCACCTAAATACATAAAATAACTCCTGGAAGATATCAAGGGAGAGATTGACAGCAATACAATCATAGTAGGAGACTTTAATACTCCACTATCACCATTGGACAAATCCTCTAAACAAAAAAAATCAGCAAAAAAACATCAATCCTAAATGACTCACTAGACCAGATGGAATTAATTGACATCTTCAGAACATTTCACCCCAAAGCCACAGAACATACATTCTTCTCAAGTGCACATGGGTGATTTTCAAAGATAGACCATATGTTGGGTCACAGGCAAAGTCTCTTCAAATTCAAGAACATAGAAATCATATCAAGCATCTTCTCAATCGCAGTGGCATAAAACTGGAAATCAACTATAATAAAAACGATGCAAAAAAATCAAACACATGGAGACTAAACAGCATGCTATTAAACAATGACTAGGTTACCAGAGAGATCAAGGAAAAAATAAAAAACATCATGGCAACAAACGACAATGAAAACACAACAATCCAAAACCTATGGGACACAGCGAAAACAGTATTGAGAGGGACATTCATAGCTCTACAAGCCTACTGCAAAAAAAACAAGAAACAATGGTAATAAATTACCTAACCCCACAACTCAAAGAGTTAGAAAGGGAACAACAAGAAAAGCCCAGTGTAAGCAGAAGGAAGGAAATAATAAAGATCAGAGCGGAGATAAATGACATAGAGACCAAAGAAACAATACAAAAGATCAACAAACCCAAGAGCTGGTTCTTTGAAAGGATAAACAAGATTGATGAACCTCTAGCCAGGCTCACCAAGAAGCAAAGAGAGAGGACCCAAATACACAAAATCAGAAATGAAAGAGGTGAAATAACAAAGACCCCACAGAAATACAAAGGATTATTAAAAAATACTACGAACAACTCTATTCCAACAAACTGGACAACCTGGAGGAAATGGACATATTCCTAGAAAAATATAACCTTCCAAAACTCAATCAGGAAGAATCCAAAAATCTCAATAGGCCAATAACTATGGAAGAAATTGAAGCAGTCATCAAAAAGCTTCCAGCAAACAAAAGCCTGGGCCAGAGAGCTTCACAGGGGAGTTTCACTAAACATCCAAGGAAGAACTAAAATCTGTCCTCCTCAGACTATTCCAAAAAATTCAAGAGGAAGGAACACTTCCAAGCTCATTCTATGAAGCCAGCATCACCCTAATACCAAAACCAGATAAAGTCAACACAATGAAAGAGAATTATAGACCAATATCCCTCATGAACATAGATGCCAAAATCCTCAACAAAATTCTAGCAAATCGAATCCAGCAATACATCAGAAAGATCAGACACCATGAGCAAGTAGGATTTATCCCAGGGATGAAAGGATGGTACAATATCCGCAAATCAATAAATGTGATACATCACATAAACAAATTGAGAGATAAAAATCACATAGTCATATCAATTGACGCAAAAAAAAACATTTGACAAAATCCAACACCCCTTCTTGATCAAAACACTCAGCAAGGTGGGACTAGAAGGATCATACCTCAACATAATAAAAGCTATATATGAAAACCCACAGCCAACATCATATTCAATGGGCAAAAACTAAAACCATTTCCCCTAAGAACAGGAGCAAGACAGGAATGCCCACTATCACCACTCCTGTTCAAAAAGGTACTGGAAGTATTAACCATTGCAATTAGAGAAGAAGAAGAAATAAAAGGCATCCAAATTGCAAAAGAAGAAGTAAAGCTGTCCTTATTTGCAGATGACATGATATTGTACATAGAAAACCCTAAAGACTCCATCAAAAAACTATTAGACTTAATAAATGAATTCAGCAATGTAGCAGGATACAAAATTAATGCCAAGAAATCTATGGCATTTCTATACACCAATAGTGAACTTACAGAAAGAGAGACTAAAAAAGCAATCCCATTTTCCATTGCACCAAAAAATTTAAGATACCTAGGAATAAACTTAACTAAGGAGGTAAAAGACCTATACACGGAAAACTACAGGACACTGAAAAAAGAGATAGAGGAAGATGTAAACAGATAGAAGAACATACCATGTTCATGGATTGGTAGAATCAACATCATTAAAATGTCCACACTACCCAAAGCAATCTATCGATTCAATGCACTTCCCATTAAAATACCAATGGCATATTTCACAGACCTAGAAAGAACTCCCCAAAAATTCATCTGGAATAAAATAAGACCCCAAATAGCCACAGCAATCCTGAGAAAGAAGAATAAAGTAGGAGGTATCTCAATACCAGATATAAATCTGTATTACAAAGCCACTATTCTCAAAACAGCCTAGTACTGGCACAAGAACAGACATATAGACCAATGGAATAGAATAGAGAATCCAGATATTGACCCAAACCACTACGCTCAATTAATATTTGACAAAGGAGGCATGAACATACAATGGAGTCAAGACAGTCTCTTCAATAAATGGTGTTGGGAAAATTGGACAGATACATGCAAAAAAAAAGAAACTAGGTCGTCAACTTACACCACACTCGAAAATAAACTCAAAGTGGATACAGGACTTAAACATAAGACGGGAAACCATGAAAATACTAGAGGAATCCACAGGTAGAGAAATCTCAGACATATGCCGAAAGAACTTCTTCACTGATACTGCTCCTAGGGCAATGGAAGCTAAAGAGAAAATAAACAAATGGGACTACATCAAAATAAAAGGCTTTTCACAGCAAAAGAAACCATCAACAAAACAACAAGAAAGCCCACTGTATGGGAGAACTTATTTGCAAGTGTTATCACTGATAAAGGTTTAATCTCCAACATCTACAGGCAACTTATACAACTTAATAAAAGGAAGATAAATGATCCAATAAAAAAAATGGGCAATGCACCTAAATAGATTCTTTTCAAAAGAAGACAGAAGGAAGGCCAAGAGACATATGAAAACATGCTCAAAGTCACTAATTATCCAAGAGATGCAAATCAAAACGACAATGCGGTACCATCTCACACCTGTCAGAATGGCTATCATCAACAAATCAGCAAAAGACAAGTGCTTGCGAGGATGCGGAGAAAAAGGAACCCTTGTGCACTGCTAGTGGGAATGCAGACTGGTGCAGCCACTGTGGATAACAGTATGGAGTTTCCTCAAAAAACTGAAAATGGAAATCCCATTTGACCCAGTAGTTCCACTCCTAGGAATATATCCCAAGAAACTAGAAACACAAATCAGAAAGGATATATGCAGCCCTAGGTTCAGAGCAGCACAATGTACAATAGCTAAGATTTGGAAACAGCCTAGGTGCCCATCAGCAGATGACTGGATCAGAAAACTATGGTACACCTACACAATGGAATACTATGCTGCCATAAAAAAAGAGGGAATTCTTACCATTTGCAGCAACCTGGATGGAACTGGAGAACATTATGCTAAGTGAAATAAGCCAGTCAATGAAAGAAAAATTCCACATGACCTCACTCATTTGTGGATAATAAAGAACATTATAAACTGATGAACAAAAAGATAGATACAGAGGCAGTAAAGCCTCAAACAGACTGTCAAATTACAACGGGAAGGTTAGGGAAAGGTTGAGGAGATAAGAGATCAACTGAAGGACTTGTATGCAATCATATAAGCATAACCAATGGACTCAAAACATTGGGGGGTGAGGGTATGTATGAGAGTGGGGGGGGCAATGGTATGATATGTACACATATAATACCTTAATTAAAAAAATGAAAAAAATCAATAAAGAAATTTTATAAAATAAAATAAAAATAATGGTCTGGAATAAACATAAAAAAATTAAAAATGGAAATCCCATTTGACCCATAATCCCACTTCTAGAAATATATTCCAAGAAACCAGAAACATCAGTCAGAAAGGAAATATGCACCCCTATGTTCATAGCAGCACAATTTACAATAGCTAAGATTTGGAAACAGCCTAAGTGCCCATTAGCATATGAGTGGATTAAAAAACCATGGTACATCTACACAATGGAATACTACACAACTGTAAAAAAAGAAGGAACTCTTACCATTTACAATAGCATGGATGGACATGGAGAGCATTATGCTAAGCGAAATAAGCCAGTTAGAGAAAGATTAATATCACATGATCTCACTCATTGGTGGAATATAATGAACAACATAAACTGATAAATAAAAATAGAGCCATAGTCCTAGAAGCATCAAACAGACCATCCAAACTAAGAGAGAAGGCGGGGGGTGGGGGAGATGGTCAACCAAAGGACTTGTATGCATGCATATGAGCATAACCAATAGATGCAGACAGTAAGGGGGTGAGGGTATGTGCTGGGGGGGCTGTGAGTGCCTAGAAAGAGGTCAACGGGGGGAAAAGGAGACTTACATAATACTTTAAACAATAAAGAATTTAAATGTTAAAAAAAAGATCACAATGAGATACCATCTCACACCTGTTATAATAGCTGTTATCAGTAAGACAAGAAACAGGAGTTGGAGAGGATGTGGAGAAAAGAGAACCCTCATACACTGCTGGAATGTAAACTGGTATAGCCACTGTGGAAAACTTAGGAATAGAATTAACTGTATAACCCAACAATCTCTTTTCTGGGTATCTGTCCAAAACAATTGAAAATATTTATTCATAAAGACATGTGTACCCCGATGTTCATTGCAACATTATTCATGGTGGCCAAGACATGGAAACAACCAAAGTGTCTTTCAATAGATAATTGGATAAAGAAGATGTGGTACATATATACGATGGAATACTACTCAGCCATAAAAAGAGTGAAATATTGCCATTTGTGACAACATGAATGGATCTTGAGAGTATCATGTTAAGTGAAATAAGTCAAACAGAAAAGGACAAGAACCCTATGACTTCACTCATATGTGAGATATAAAACAAAAAGCAACACGTGAACAAGCAAAATAAACAAACTCATAGATACAGACAATAGTATGGTGTTTATCAAAAGGGAAGGGGGAGAAGAGAATGATGGAGAGGGTAAAGGGTGTCAAATATATGGTGGTGAACACATGATGCCATATACAGATGATGTATTATAAGACTGTACACTTGAAACTCATATAATTTGGTTAACCAATGTTACTCCAATAAATTTCATTTAAAAAATAATTTTCATTATGATTTTTTATTTGTCCCATGAGTTATTTGGAAATAGGTTTTTAAACTACCAAATAAATGATGACTTTACTAAATAACTTTTGGGTTTTGATTTGTAGTTTAATTTCTCTGTAGACTCAAAATATGATCTGTTCAATGATGATTTATTGGTCAAGCCTCAATCTAAAGTATTATATCTTCCTGAAAATGGAAGACTTTATCAATAGTTATCCTCCACTTCCTCTTCCTCTTTTTCCTCATACTCCTCTTCCCCCTCCTGCTCCTTCTCCTTATTTTGAAATAACTGTTGGTAGCTGCACTGTGTTCATTTGCCCACAACACTGCCCTGGGACTGAACCTCATGGGGCCCAGTTCTTTGTAAGTGTTACATAATAATAGGGAGCCCACGAGATGTTAAATCAGCTTCAAAACAAATTCTTCCCATAATCTCCTGGACAACATCCCAGGCAAAGTCCAGATGACTAAAAGCTTACTCACTGTGCCCTGGAGCTGCCTCTCAAGTCAGCAGGATGAGATGAGTGTTGACCAACAATTTACTCTTATTTATGACAGAGCCAACCATGGGAAAATGTACCACAGAATTATTTTGGCAGGTAAAAAAGCCATCAAAAATTGAAACAGCCCTAGCTGATTTTACTCAGAGGCCTGCAGACTGAAGGGTCCCGGGTTGGATTCCTGGTCAGGCATATGCCCGGGTTGCGGGCTCGATCCCCAGTAGGGGATGTGCAGGAGGCGGCCGATCAATGATTCCTTCTCATCATTGATGTTTCTATCTTGCTCTCCCTGTCCCTTTATCTCTGAAAATCAATAAAAATATATTTTTTAAAAATTAAAACAAATTAAAATGTTTCTTTTGAAGCAAATGAACAGAACAGATTGGTGTAAATAGATATACAACATCATTTGGAACTAAACTTTCAGGATAGTGCTTTTGTGAGAATTGTTTTTATTGTCCTTTAAAATTGCTAATGAATAGATGTGCACCAAGGACATATCCACACAGTTCCAAACACATGAGTAAAGCGCTGTAATCCAGTTACAAAAACTCACTTTTGCATGCATAATGTCAATTCTCTAGATATCTGGAATCATGTACCTGTTTAATTAAACCTTAGAGGGAAGGTTGGGGAGGGTGGAGGTAAGGAGGAGAGATCAACCAAAGGACTTGTATGCATGCATATAAGCCTAACCAATGGACACAGACAACAGGGGGTGAGTGGGAGGAAGGGAGGATAATGGGGGGATAAGGACACATATGTAATACCTTAATCAATAAAGAAATTTTATTTAAAAAGCAGGTAAACATAGCCACATTTCATAATGTGGTGACTTTTCAGTCTATCACATTAACCTTAATTTTCACAGTCAGGTGAGAGCATCCAGAGTGGTATTAGAGAAGAGCTTTGTAAATAAAGCCCTAGAAGTAATTCTCTGTGCTTATGTCATGGTTGCTCTCAGCAGTTCTAAAAATATGAGGTACTTTTCTTGTCTGTTAAAACTCCTTTGTCATGAGCGACGGAGTTAGCAAGTAAAATTACAAGTAGAAAATACAAATTATCACCCTGGCCCATGTTGCTCATTGGTTAGAGGGTCACAGGTTTGATTCCCAGTCAAGGGCATGTACCTGGATTGCAGGTTTCAATCCCCAGCCACGGCTGGGGGTGCATTCAGGAGGCAACCAGTTGATGTGTCTCTCTCTGACATTGATGTTTTTCTCTCCTCCTCCCCACCGCCTCCCTTCCTTCCACTTCCTCTTAAAAAATACATATATATGGAGGAAAAATATCCTTGGGTGAGAATTTTTTTTAAAAAAAAAAAGGGAAAAAAAAAAGAAAACACAAACTATCGAGTAATGTCAATATATTTGTAATAGAATCCAAGTCTGTGACTTTTTCCTTATAACATTCTAAAATATAATGCATTTCTCAGAAAATGCCACAACTTGTATAAGTGGGAAACACACACACACACACACACACACACATACACATACACACACACACACACACACACACACACACACACACCAGAAACAGCATTCCAAAAACACAAAATGACACATTGATAAAGCACTCTGAGATTATGCATTTAATATTCTCTGTTAAGGCCTCAAAGGTCCCATAATTTCCCCCAAATAGCATTATGAGTCATGTAAGGGGGTAGTCAGATGGAAACCAAACCACTGAAAATATCCTCCAAGAAAATGAAAAGATGCCAAAACTCACACAAGAACATAATAACCATAGTATTTACAATAGAAAATAATGCTTCAGCCCTGGCCAGTGTGGATCCTTTTTCCCTTGCACCAAGAGGTTGCTGGTCTGATTCCCGATCAGGGCACATGCCTGGGTTGCAGGCTTGATCCTCGGTAGGGGGCCTGCAGGAGGCAGCTGATCAATGTTAGACCCTCACATGGATATTCCTCTCTCTCTCCCTTCTTCTCTCTCTAAAAATCAATTAACTGTTATTTTTAAAAAAGAAAATAATGCTTCTACCAGAAAAAGCACTGTTTTGACCAGCCAGGCATTATTTGTCATGTTTAATTTTATATACAGGCTTTTTTCCTGGATTTATCATTAAGTTATTTTCCTCTCAACCTCCCCTAAATTTTGCTCCCCTTCAACAAACACTCACCAAACACTGCTTACCTGGCAGAGGGCTAATAGGAAGGCTAGGGCATGGCAGGCCTAGGGGTGTGCTGCCTTCCCTTGCTCAGGGGTAAGTGAGGGGCACAGCCAGGACTTCAGATGCAGGACCACCTGCCCCCAGTGTCAGCTGCTGGAAAGGTGGGGGCTGGCATGGACTGCGCATGGATGGAGTGATGTCCCTGGGGAAGTTACCAGCCCCCAGGGAGAGGACCAGAGATCAGAGAGGGCAGTCCTCATCGGAACCTGCCCAAGGCGAACACAGCCGAAGAGTGTGCTGAAAAGGAAGCCTGGGAGACACACTCAGCTGCAGAGTGATGTGGCTACACTTCTGTGTTACTCTCCTTTCCCCAACTGGAGAAGAGGGGTCGGTCATCTTGGCAGGGTGTCCACGGGGAGGGCAAGAAGAGGTGGCTCTGAGAGGTGTTGAGGAGGCACAAGGAGCAGCCTGCGGAGGAGAGGGAAGGAGGGCGGGCGCCAGGAAGACCATTACTCCCTGTGTCGCTGAGCCTGTTCTGCCACAGCTGCTCTCGGATGTTTCCCTGAGCCACGCAGCCCTCAGGGAGGGTTTGTAGAGGAAACACATTCTGGGCTCATGTATCTGTGAAAATAGTTTCTTGGCAGAGAAAGGGCTAAAACTAGCCCAGGTTTTGTAGGAAGTTGTTTTCTGTTTTTAATGCCAGGGTGCTCATAGGATTTATTTTTTACGCATTTTATCCATGGGGTCCTGTGTTTTTCTAAAGATAACCAAGTTTTAGCTAAATTTTTTTCTTTTCTGATCTAATCAATAAACCATCCTCTAATTATCAGGACAATGTTTCACGCTGTCACGTGCAGAATCTCCTCCCAGGACGTACAGAGCATTAACTGTTTCCCCTTGCTCGTCTTTGAGTGAGCATGGCCACCATCCAGCTTGTCACCTGCAAGCAGATGAGGTCCATGGCCCAGGTAGAGAGCAACCAAAACATCTGGATGTGCACGAGCTATCTATAGCCGCATGACAAGTGTCCCCAACTCAGCAACATGAAACAACTATTTTATGATGGTCTCAGATTCTGTGGCCCAGAAGCTCAGACAGGGCACAATGGGAACAACTTGTCCCCACGCAGGCTTCCCCATTTACACGTCTGGTGTCTGGACTGGGATCATCCAAAGATGGAGCTCAACAAGGTCTGTCAACCGAAGCACCTGCATGGGGCTTGCCTGTGTGCCTTCTGATGGCAGGGCAGCTTTGCTCCCAGAGGGCATGGTCCATAAACAAGCATTCCAAAAGACCTGGGTGGAGGCCCTTTATGATCGGCCTCGAGAGTGACTCAACTACCTTTGTGCAATATACTATTGGTGGAGACTCCATTCGGATCAAGGCGAGGTCCCACAGATCCCACCTCCTGATAGGAGAAGTATCACAGACTTGGAGGCCATGTTTGAAAGCTGCCACAGGAGGGCACTGTCCATGTCAACACTGCTCACCCCTGAGAGGGCTGTGGCTGCCAGATCCCACCCCACCCCAACACTGTATATCCTGCTCCCTGAGTTGGTCTGAGGCCAGGCTCAGCCTCTTCCCAGGCCCAGCCTCTCAGAAGCTGGGTTTTTTCCCTCCTTCATACACAGTGTATGGTCGTCAGGGTGGGAGGAGGAAAGGGTTAGCTAACCCTGCAGTCCCCTCAGAGTTAGAAGAGTGGTAAAGGTCCATGTGTATGGCATCTGGCCTCCTTTCTAAGCTAAAGAACATGTATCTGTTGTAGGGCTGCTGCACCTGTTGACCCCAAGAAGGAATATAACTGTCAAAAAGGACTTCTATAGTTAACAGAGCCAAAATGCATAACCAGAGTCTAGCAGCCATTGTTTGCAGTGGTCCCTCATGCAGGCTGCATTTCAGGAAAAAGCCACAGACTGGGCTGCCTCCCTCCTTAACGTGGTTTCTACTATCGGAGCTGAATCTTACAAAGGAGTTGCTAGGCTCATAAATCGACCAATTGGCTGAAGACCCCCCCTGGCCAATCAAGGCTGCAAAGTTTATATCCTCGTTTGCATCTTTACTGACCAATCAGAGTGGCTCCATTCTGACCAATCAGAATGATGCTTTTTGGACCAATCAAACTGTGAGAATATGCATCCTCATTTGCATGAGAAGGGACCAATCAGGAGGCAGATTAATATAAACCAGGTTAGCCTGTGTCTCCATGGAGCACACTTCCACTTTTCATTGAAGACTGTGTTTCCTGGCTGGAATTCCAACATCAAAGCTGAGCAACAATACTGGATATGAGCTGCAGTACCAGAACTTAGCTGTTAACACCAGAGACATGACACCAAGGCCACCTTGCCCGGCCACCTCACCCAGGCTGCCTCACAGCCATGCTCTTCTGCGATTGAGCTGACACAACCATGCTGTTCCAAAGCTATGTTTTAAAATTGAGCTATTATCACTGAATAAAGTCTGTCCCCTCACTGCACCCCAAATTGGGGACTCCAGTTATTGATGAATTGGTGGTGATTACCTCAACTGACACACCCTACTGCAATACTTATGCTTTTATTAATCTTATTCTTACAAGTCTTTAGAAACCCCACCCTTTCTTTTTACCTACAACCCTTACTTGAAGTATCTATAAACTCAGACTGCAGGATGCCTCAGCCGTTCCTCTTCCTGCCTGATTACAGACCCACAGTCTCCAGTTTGCTTGCTTTTCTTTCTTTTCTTGAGAAAATTGTCTGAGAAAAAAATACATCCTCTGGTTTTCTTGGTTTGAGAAGGAGTTTTCTAGCTTTTTGCTTTTCTCTACTATGTTTGTGGTTTGAAAGAGAGCAAGTCTCCTAGGAAGTTTGGCTAATTTCACTATGTAACTGTAAAATTCTAAGTGATTGGATAAGGAAGTGGTTAAAAAAAAAACACACAGACACACCTTAGAAAGTCTAGCTCCTAGTCAGCATAAATGAGAAATGTAAATTCCCCTTGCACACCAGTAATAATAAAAAAGACTATAAGCCTCAGAAAGTCCACAACTTCTTTACTACAGAAAGTTCTGGGTTCATGGTGAGTCATCCAGCACAGTGCTGCAGAAAACGACAAGCTGCGCTTGGTGGTGTCACTTTATTCCTTGATTGGACTCCGTAGGCTTTGCGGTAGCTCTGGCAGGGCACTATAGGACATCCCTGTCACTGGCATCAGTCAGTAGCAACCCCCCCTCCATAGTTCTGGTGTTCCCTGGGGTAAAAAGGCTGGGAAGTGGAGACAAAAGTGACCCAGGGTGTCCTTGGGACACACCATTTTTCACAGAAAATGATTTTTTTTCTCTTGGTCTAGCTGAAATTAACATGATCTTCAAAGTCTGACTCGAGTCCAACTATATCCAATATTTTTCCCTGGTGACTCCAGACAAAGGAATGTCAACTGTCTCTCCACTCAAATTCCATTCATAGCCAGAGCACACAGATACACACCTCTTGGTTTGTGTTTTCCCCAAGTCATTTGTCTGCACACCCCAGACCCTCAACTAGATGGTGAGGTCCTTGAAATCAAGGGTTTAGTCATTATCACCCAAAGCTCCCTCCTGCAAGTGATGGAATTTCATTAAAAACTGACATGTAATAACAACCAGACCGCCATATCTAATGGATTGACTGGCTGGTTAACTGAAGGCCTTCAAGATGGCACAGCTCCCAAGAAGAATAAATAGTTCTTCCTCTGCTTGCCCAGGTTCTCCACTTCCAACTCATTCTTCATGCTGAGTGGGATGCTCTGGGAGCGTCCGATAGCTGTGGTGCATGACCCAGGCAGGCCAACACAATTTTCTTTTTGTGAAGCCTCATCAAGTCTAAAAAGCCAAAATCTACCTTCTAGCTCATTCAGGGGCATCCTCCAGAGTCTAGTTTTAGAAAAACTTAGAGCATTAAAGGGTCCACTAGTTCCTTAGTTATGGAATGGCTCAACTAATGGGGAAAAAGTGTCTATTTCTGCAAGTCCCTCCATATACCTTACATAGTCTCACTGCACCAACTAATTCCCACCGCAGAGGAAAAGCTCAGAGGCAACAATATATATATATATGCCAAGCGACCGGAATGACCAGAACAACCGGAATGACTGGTCGCTCTGATGCATGCTGCGGCCACCCAACTGGCCCCATTGGGGGTGGGGCCAGATGGCCAACCTACCGTGGCCCCTCCCCTCAGCTGGCCCAGCCCAATCGGCCAACTGGACCCCACCCATACACACATTCATGCACTGGGCCTCTAGTGTTTACAGAAAAGACCAGCTGTTGTTTTTTAAAGAGAACACTAATTTCCAGACAGGTAAACTAAAGATGTTTGATAATAGAATCATTGATCCACTCACTGGTGACTTCTCCAACTCACTTTCCCTGAGTATAAATACCTACAACTGCTATGAAATTGCTTTCAATTTCAAGGTGTCTTTTGCAAAGGCCTTATTTTGGCCTCCTCCTCATCTTTATGGATACCAACAGAGGGAGCAGTTCCCATAATGACCCTCTGCAGTACTTCAGCCACATCCTCTTTCTGGGACCCTGAAGTCACAGATAGCCAGGGGTGGCCAGCTCCAGAGAACAGAGCCCCAGCAGAGCGGACTCACCTGGGACCAGCTTAGCCACTGCCCAGCCATGGCTACTGACTAGACAGGGCCTGTAATCTGGAGGCCGGCCCGCCCAGTGGCCTGTTGGTGGCCTGAGCAGGGGCCTGGGCTTTCTGATCTTGCTCTTTATGCCTAACTTTATTTATCTGTCCAATCAGGGTACCCCCCCTATATCTTCCCTAGACCCACTCTCTCCCAAGTGTTGTGACTTTAATCCCTTATAGATCCTGTAATAAATGCTGTTTTAAACCTTAGCAGAGGCAGTGTTTTCCCTCTGCATTCTGGGGAAATGATCCCTGCTGTGATCTAGCCATCCCTCTGAAACCTCTCCCACTGTGTCCCCACCAGTACAACAGGGCCTCCTCCAACCCAGCCTCTTACTCTCAACTCTGTCATTTAGCATCTGGACTTTTGATTTTATGCTCACATCCTACCTGGAACACACCTTTAGTCTAGGGCCTAGACTCTAGGCCATTTCTGCCTCCCTTATTCACCATGTCACCAGACACAGCCCTGGCACCAGGGAGTTAGAGCACTTTGCCATGAATGCAGGGGCATCCAGGTCTTACGGCTCCAAAAAGGCACATGTACAAATAGTCCGGGAGCTTCCAATGTGGGTAGTCTCTCTTATGGTCACAATTTGCTTTGATTCTCTTCTCACAAGGAAATGAAATGTCAGGACAAAGGGGCTTGAATGTCCTTTTAATTCCCACAAAGTTGTTGGTTGCCTAGAACCAGCTGGCAATCTACAAGGGCAAATAACAGAAGAGGAAGAGGTGCCTGCAAACCAAAGCCAAGCCTCAGTGGGGCAAGCCAGCAACCATTCCAACTATGGGGAGGGATTCTGATGCCTTTATTGACTATTGTGAGAATTAAACTGAAGGATCAACAGTGACATTCAAGCACAATTCTTGTATCATTTGGGGTTGGTTCAATGGAGATACCCAACCAAAAATTTCTAATTTCACCCTGGCCCATGTGACTCAGTTGGTTGGAGCATCACCTCATACACCAAGAGGTGGTGGGTTTGAATCCACTTGGAGTTGAGGGTTCAATCCCCAATCTGGGCACAACTGATTGATGTTTCTATCACATCAGCGTTTCTCTCTCTCTCTCTCTCTCTCTCTCTCTCTCTCTCTCTCTCTCTCTCTCTCTCTCTCTCTTTCTCCTCCCCCCTCCTTCTCTCTCCTTTTCTCTCTCTCTCAAATCAATAAAAAACATGTCCTTGGGTGAAGTTTTTTTTAATTTCTTATCTCATGCAAGAAGTAGGTTTTTCTTTCTGTGCTCCCAGAAGCATTAAAAGGGAAGCATAAATAATCTCTAGGCAGAAAGGGACCTCTCCTAGGGAACCTAAAAACATCACACATTCCTTTGCTTTCCTTTTTTAGAGCCTGCCCAGTCCATCTTCTATGGCACATGGCCCCTCACTCCTCCTTGCTTAAGAACAGAAAGCATGGTAACTGCTTGTTACCCACTTTATTCCCATGAAAGGAAGAAGGGTCATACAGGCATTTCAGAGTCTCCAAAGGGTCTCCTATAAAAACACCAGCAGATTTCTATTACAACAGGGACACGCACACACACACCTCACATTGGTGTTAGAATTCCTGGAATATGAAAGCCTTCAGATGAATCCTGAAAATGAATAAGCTTTCATGGGGAGAAACAAAAAATGTTTGGAAAAAAAAGAACCACATGATTTTGATATTTAAGAACCTGCATAAGGGCCACAACCACGCTAGGCCAGAGCATCAGAGGATGTTGGTTGAGGCTTGGCTATGCCCATTAATCTTTGTGACCTTGTTTGTCACTTATGCCTCAGCTTCCAGGTCTGCATTCATCTATTGGAGACCATATTATTCCTAGCCCAGCTTCATCACGGGGTGCATATGATAAAAGGATCTAGAAGCCTGTGCAAGGAGTAACTTGCTAAAGTAACATTATTTGTTTCTATTATTAAAGTCAAGATCTAACATTTGGAGGTGTTAGAAAGTCACATCTGTTCAATAAGATGAGTAGTTCGAACAGGGGAGATGGAATGTTAAGCTAGTTCACAGGAAATATTTGGACTTAGAGAATCCATGAAGGAGAAAGAGAACTTGTATTTATTGAGAAACTGCTATGTGCCAGGCACAGGATTGTGTGAAACTGGTACTAAATATTACATTTCACGCTGGAAATGGAAGCTCTGAGAGGGTCATTTACAGGTTAACACACATCTGCTGTGGGGAGTTGTACCTGGCAGCCAGGTCTGCCTCCAAAGGCCGGGATTTAGCAGAGGAAGGAGGGGACACATCCCCATGACTTTCCTCTCCAGATCCCTGACAGTGCAGGCCCCGCAGCATCTGACACCTGAGTTTTGAACCTAGTTGGACCTGTTAACTTAAGGGCTGATTGCCAGTTCCTCACCTTCCTGCCTTCTCTGATTCTGCCTGACCATCTTCTCCTTAGGATGAGGCACCCTCCTTGTTGAGTCCTCCCCCTATGCCCGTACACCTCGGTGTGTCCTCCACGGCACTCCTCCTGCTGCTGGGGGAAATGCAGCTTTGTGCATTTTCTCAGGAAAAAACTTACTCAGACATGGAGCCAACAATGAATCACCTTACATATCCTTTCTCAAAAAGGAGCATAGGCAAGGCCAGGGAATTATCTCCAGACTATTCTAAAAAGCTCTCAGCATTCTCAGAACCCACAAAGGGTATGAGCAATTGTTCAGTTAATAGATTGCAGCCTATTTCTGTATGACTCCACAGAAAACCTTACAGCCAGGATTCTGGAAAGATCCGGGAAAAGAAGAAACTGACTTGAACCTTGGTCAGACCAAAGGCTGGGGAAATAACTAAAATTCTTATGATAAAGAGGGTTGAAACAAAAGTATTACTCAGGTACAGAAAATTGTTTTAAAATGCATGCCCCTAAGAGATTGAAGCCAAGAAAGCAAACACTGAGCAAGTTTCTCCTGCGGGACAGCAACACGTAGACCCCCCCCTGCCCCCCTCCCTCATCCCACCTTCAATCACTGTCCCTCTCGCCCTTCCCACCCCAGTCATTCTTACCTTCTCTGTGAAGGGTAATCTCACCAGGTTAATCAACCTTTTTATCTAATCGAAAGTGATCCCTGGCATGCACTGCCTTTTGCAGCTGGATTTCAACCCACCTGCCCTCAAACTTTAAAACCACAATGGGATTGAATTCTCATTTTTGCAGAACTTGGGAACTCATAACTTTGCCAACTTTGCAAATTAATATTGATTTCTGAGAGAGATATTTCATACTATTAGTTTGCTGAATATTGATGAGCCATATCACAGATTAATCCTTTAGTTTTTATCCTTTTTTTTTTTAAGTAAGACAAGCCTGGCCCATGTGGCTCAGTGATTGAGCGTGTACTCATGAACCAGGAGGTCACAGTTCAATTCCGAGTCAGGGCACATGCCCGGGTTGCAAGCTCGATCCTCTGTGGGGGGCTTGTAGGAGGCAGCCTATCAATGATTCGCTCTCATCATTGATGTTTCTGTCTCTCTCTCTCCCTCTCCCTTCCTCTCTCTGTAATCAATAAAACTTTTTTTTTAAAGTAAGATATGTGTTAGGAAAAATCCAAATACTACGTAAAGGTTAAAAATGAAAAGCTTATCTTCCTCACAAACCAGACTCCCAAACTCCTGCATGATGTAATCTTCATTAATAGTGTTGTGTGCCTCCAAGAATGTCCTTGCATGCACAAGCCCTGGGTTTGTTTGTATGTTTTCAGATCCTTTTCCTACCAAATGAGAGTATCCAGTACCAGTATCTTTTGCATCTAGCTTTTCTTCACTGTAACAATACATTTCAGCACCTACATACCAAATCGCTCTATTTCAAGACCCCATATTTTATTTTATGGAAGAATCGTGTCTGTGGGATAATTCTTAGGAGAGCAATTATACGGTCTAAGAATCTGTGTTTTGTTTATTTGTAAGAAACTGCTCAATGGCTTTCCAAAAGCAATGCACAAATGCACACTCCTGCCAGAGTGTCTGCGAGGCCCTTTCCCTCCTCCCACCAAAGCTAATGAGACAATTTACTCTGTGTTGGGCTGATAAGGGATACTCTAGTGGTTTTATTGTTGTTGTTGTTGTATAAGTCAGCTCCCCTCTGGCTGAGGGCGTGCACTTTCCCACTGAAAACCATGTTTCACTGACTGGAGCTGAGACAGCGAAGATGTCTCACCAGATGGAGCGGAGCAGAGTGTAGCTGAGCTGTTGGGCCCAGCGGGAGCTCCTCCCACGGCCCCTAGCCCTAGGCCACCCCTCAGCCCTGCTGTCCCAGAGCCCGGCTGCTTCATCATTGGGCTATAACACTACTGAGCTGCTGCACAGCCATGCTGTTCTCACAGCCGTGGGAACATATCACAATTGAGCTGTTTGCACTGAATGGAGTTTTCTCTTCCCCACACTTCAAATTGCAAGTTTCTGTTGGCATGGAATTGGCGCCAACACTTGACAGGAGCAAGAATAATCTTTTTCCCAGTTAAATGGTTTTCTTTTTCCTGGGGTGCTTACAAAATTAATATTCATTTTTTAAATATAGTCACTTCCACAGAATATGTCTTGGTGAATGATTACCTTTTATGGTTTTTTCCCTAAGACCAGATAAGCATTCCTGATCTAATAACGTAGGCTATTTTTGTCATTTAAAAAACGTTTTTTCAAAAAACTTTTTAAAACCCTTCCTGAACAATATTCTTTTTAAATTTTATTTTTCAATGACAGTTTACATTCAATAATATTGTAATAACTGTGTATGGTGCCAGGTGGGTACTGGAAATATCAGGGGAACACTCTGTAAAGTATGCTAAGCACCTAAACTAATACAAAATAATATTGAATATTGAATGATGTTCTGCTTTGATGTATTATTTTCTCTGTTTCAAATATATCTATTAATTTGTATGATGGAACACATTTGCTTGTCATTTGTATTTACCAAAGTTTCCAAAGCACTCTTGATCCTTTACATCATGTTTAATTTATAGAATCTTACCCATATTTCATTTCCATTTCTTCTTTTTGTTTAAAGAAACTTTAGAGCAGAAATTTTATTTTTTGTTTAAAGAAGTTGAAAGGGAAGTTCAAGGATTCCCATACAACCCCTGCCCCCACACATATACAGCCTCCCCATTATCAACATCACCCAGCAGAGTGGTATATTTGTTACAGTTGATGAACCTGCACTGACACATCATTATTACCCAAAACCTATAGTTTACATTAGCGTTCACCCTTGCTGGTGCACATTCTATGGATTTAATTGCATATACTCAGCATTATAATACCATACCGAGTATTTTCTCTGCTCCACCTACCTATTCATCCTTCCCCTTCACCAACTGCTGGCAACCACTGGTCTTTTTATTATCTGCACAGTTTTGCCTTTTCCAGAATGTCGTAGAGTTGGAGTCATACAGTGTGTACCCATTTCAGATTGGCTTCTTTCATCTACTAATATGCATTTAACATCCCTCCATGTCTTTTCATGTCTTGACAGCTCATTTTAGTGCTGAATAATATTCTATTCTCTGGATGTATCAGGGTTTATCAATTCACCTACAGAAGGGCACCTTGGTTGTGTCCAATTTTTGGAAATTGCTAGTAAAACTATTATAAATATCTGAGTTACAGGTTTTTGTGTGACATGTTTTTACTCATTTGGGTAAATACCAGGAAGTGCAATTGCTGGATTGTATGGTGAGAATATGTTTAGTTTGATAAGAAACTGCCAGACTGTCTTCCAATGTGGCTGTGCCATTTTGCATTCCCACCAGCAGCAAATCTGAGTTTCTGATGTTTCACATACATTTGGACTTGTCAGTGTTCTGTATTTTGGCAATTCTAATAGGTGTATACTGTACTGGTATCTCATTGTTGTTTTAATGTGAATTTCCCTAATGACAAATGATGTGGAACAATTTTTCACATGCTTATTTTCCATCTGTATGTCTTCCTTGGTGAGGTATTTGTTAAAGTTCTTGTTACATTTTTTAATCAAGTTATTTGTTTTCTTATCGTTGAATTTTAAGAGTTCTTTGTATATGTTGGATAACAGTCCTTCGGTGGATGTGTCTTTTCCAGCTATTTTCTCCCAGTCTGTGGTTTCTCTTCTAATTTTTTAATATTATCTTTCACAGAACAGAAGTTTTTAATTTTAACTAATTCCAGCTTATCAATAGTTTCTTTCATGGATTGTGTCTTTAGTATTATATCAAAAAAAGCATCACCATACTCAAGATCATCTAGATTTTTACTTATATTATCCTCTAAGAGTTTTAGAGTTTGCATTTTACATTTAAATCTGTGAAGCATTTTGAGTTAGTTTTTGTGAAGGGTATAAGTTCTGTGTCTAGAGTCACTTTTTTGGGTATTGTTTTAGCATCATTTGTTGATGAAACTATCTTTGCTCCATGGTATTGCCTTTGGTCTTTTGTTGAAGAACAATTTACTATATTTATGAGGATCTATTTCTGGGCTGTCTAGTCTGTTCAAATGATCTATTTGTCTATTCCATCATCAGAACCACGCTCTCTCGCTTACCTAGCTTTATACTTAGTAAGTAAGTCTTGAAGTCAGGTAGTGTCAGTCCTCTAATTTTGTTCTCCATCAATTTGAATTGGCTTGGGAGAAACCAAGATGGCAGCATAGGTAAGCACCTAAACTGCTGCCTCGCACAACAATTTCAAAACTACAAATGGAAGACAGAACAGACACCATCCAGAACCACAGGAAAGCTGGCTGAGTGCAAATTCTACAATTAGAAGGAAAGAGAAAAGCTCACAGAGAATTGGAGGAATGGCAAAGGGTTGAGGTACAGCAAAGGGTCTTTGTGTGCACAAAGAGGAAGGGCGGCTGAGAGCCTGGCTGACTTTCCTTGGCAGGGGGAGGGGAAGGAACCCTCTGACTGCACTGAACCCCAGTTCTGGGCGAAACCCCTTGGACCCAGGCTCATACAGGGGGAGTCTGGACTGTCAGGTAGAGAGAAAGGCACTCGGAGACTCGGAGACCTGGGGGAGACCCAGGGGAGCCCCGGCGGGCAGAGATCTGGAGGCACGAGTGCGCACAAAGACTGTGGAGATTGCCACAGGCTTTCCCTAGCAGAAGGGAGTCGGAAGCTCCTGACTGCACTGAACCCCAGTTCCAGGCAAGCCCCTGGGGACCCACGCTTTTGTGGGGGGAATCTGGACTCTCGGGCGGAGGCTCGGGAGGCAGGGAAGGCAGAGGTCTGGAGGCGCGCGCACGCAAGGGCAGGGCTTACGGGAAGCCAAGACTGTCTCTTCCACCCTGAGACTCCACCCCATTCAAGCTGAGCACAGAGGCTTTTGCAATTTGGCAAGTCTAATCCATAGGCTGTCTCCAGCACCAAACTTCTCCCAGTGTAGACACAGCCGATCCTCACAGCCAACTGGCCTGGAGGGCAATTCCTCCCAGTGATTCCAACAACAATCAAGACTTAACTACAACAAGGCTGTACACACAGTCCACAAAGGGGTGCACCAAGAGTGTCCACCTCAGGTTAACTGGGGAGGCCGACCCACTGGGCCATATAGGACACCTAGCACACAAAGCTACCCTACCAACTCAGGGAAGCAGTGAAAATGTGGTGACAAAGAAACACATCACAAATGAAAGAAATGGAGGAAAACAAACAACTGGATATAGAATTCAAAACCATGGTTATAAGGCTTTTCAAGAATTTCCTAGAAAAGGCCAATAAATATAACAAGACCCTCGAAGATATGAAAAAAGACCAACTAGAAATTAAACATACACTGACTGAAATAAAAAACATTATACAGAGACCCAACAACAGACTAGAGGAACGCAAGAATCAAGTCAGAGATTTGAAATATAAAGAAGCAAAAAACACTCAACCGAAAAAGCAAAAAGAAAAAAAAACCAAAAAGGTGAAGATAGTGTAAGAAGCCTCGGGGACATCTTCAAGTGGACCAACATCAGAATTATGGGGGTGCCAGAAGAAGAGAGAGAGCAAGATACTGAAAACCTATTTGAAGAAATAATGACTGAAAACTTCCCCCACCTGGTGAAAGAAATAGACTTACAAGTCCAGGAAGCACACAGAACCCCAAACAAAAGGAATCCAAAGAGGACCACACCAAGACACATCATAATTAAAATGCCAAGAGCAAAAGACAAAGAGAGAATATTAAAACCAGCAAGAGAAAAACAGTTAATTACCTACAAGGGAGCACCCATATGATTGTCAGCTGATTTCTCAACAGAAACTATGCAGGCCAGATGGGAGTGGTAAGAAATTTTCCAAGTGAAGAACAGCAAGAACCTACAACCAAGATTACTCTACCCAGAAAAGTTATCATTCAGAATTAAAGGGCAGATAAAGAGCTTCACAGATAAGAAAAAGCTAAAGGAGTTCATCACCGCCAAACCAGTATTATATGAAATGCTGAAAGGTATTCTTTAAGAAGAGGAAGAAGAAAAAAGTAAAGATAAAAATTATGAACAACAAATACATATCTATCAACAAGTGAACCTAAAAATCAAGTGAATTAAAAACCTGAGGAACAGAATAAACTGGTGAATATAATAGAATCAGGGGCATAGAAAGGGAGTGGACTGATAATTCTCAGGGGGAAAAGGGAATGGGGGCGTGCAGTAAAAGACTGGACAAAAATCGTACACCTATGGATGAGGACAGTCGGGGGGAGGTAAGGGCAGAAGGTGGGGTGGGAACCGGGTGGAGGGGAGCTATGGGGGGAAAAAGGAGAAACAATTGTAATAATCTGAATAAAGATTTATTTTTTTAAAAAAAGGGCTAGGGGATGCAAAATCAATGATAGAGGGTACAGTGTTTATTGACCATGTATTATTTACTCTAGGCACTAAAGATACCAGAGTGAACAAGAACATTCCTGCCTTGCCCTGGCTGGGTGGCTAGATTGGTTGGAGTGCCATTCCATACATCAAAAAGGTTGTGAGTTCAATTCCTAGTTAGATGAGATTAAGGGACAACCAATCACCTGGTCGGTGTGGCTCAGTGGTTGAGAGTTGACCAACGAACTAAGAGGTCAAAGTTTGATTCCCGGTCAGGACACATGCCCGGGTTGATCCCCAGTCTCTCTCTCCTTCTCCCTTCTTCTCTGATATCAATAAAAATTTATTTTTTTGAAAAGAATAAAGAACATAATTTTAAAAACAAAAAAAAAATTGAATTGGCTTTTCTGGGTCTTTTGCCTCTCTGTATAAACTTTAAAATCAGTCTCCATAAAATATCTTGCTGGGACTTTTATTGAGATTGCATTGAATTTATAGATCAAGTTGGGAAAAGCTGACATTTTGACAACAGAGTCCTCCAATCCATGAATATGTAATATCTCTCCATTTATTTACTTCTTGAATTTCTTTCATCAGAGTTTTATAGTTTTCCTCATATAAATATTGTATGTATTTTGTTACATTTATACCTAACAATTTTATTTGGGGGGAGGTGCTGATATAAATAGTGGTGTGTTTTTAATTTATAATTTTACATGATCATTGTTGGTTTATAGTAAAACAATTGACTTATGTATATTAACCTTGTGCTGTATCTTGAAACCTGGCTATAATCACTTATTAGTTCCAAGAGTTTTTTTATGTATTCTTTCAGATTTTATACATAGACTATCATGTCATCTAGAAAGTTTATATCTCCATTCCCAGTCTGTGTACATTTTACTTTCTTAACTTGCCTTGCTGCATTAGCAAGGACTTGCAGTGTGATGTTGGAAAGGAGTGGGAGAAGACATCCTTGACTTAGACCTGATCGTAATGCAAAAGCTTTGAATTCTCATCATTAAGTATAATGTTAGCTGTCTGGTTTTTGGTAGATAGTCTTCATCAAATTGAGAAAGTTTCCCTCTATTCTTAGTTTACAGAGAATTTTTACCACAAATGGGTGTTGGATTTTATCAATTGCTTTTTCTGCATCTATTGATATGATCAAGTGATTTTTTTTTTAAGCCTGTTGATGTGATGGGTTACGTGAATTGATTTTTAAACCAACTTTCATACCTGGGTAAATCCTACTTAGTCATTCAGTGTACATTTTTTCATATACTTTTTTGGATTTGACTTGTTAATATTTTGTTGAGAATTTTTGCATTTATGTTCACGAGAGATACTGGTCTTTAGTTTTCTTTTTTGCATTTTTTATTAACTTTATTGGGATGACATTGGTTAATAAAATTATATAGGTCTCAGATTTACAATTCTATAATATGTCATCTGTAGTATATTGTATTTTGTGATCATTACCCCAAGTCAAGTCTCTTTTCATCACCATTATTCTCCCTACCCCCTTCTATCTCTCCCTACCCTTCTTTCCCTCTGGTAATCACCATACTGTTGTCTATGTCTATGAGTTTGTGGGGTGTGTTTTTCCTTACTCCCTTCTCCTCCTACACCCAATCTCCCAACTCCTATCCCCTCTGAAAGCTGTTAGTCTCTTTTCTTTTCTTGCAATGTCTTTGCCTGGTGTTAATAATGCTGGATTTATAGAATGAGTTAGAAAGTATCCCCTCTGCTTCAACCCTCAGAAACAGATTGTAGAGAACTGTTATAATGTCTTCCTTAAATCTTAATCTTTGGTAGAATTTACCAGTGAACATATTTGGATCTGGTGCTTACTTGTTGGGGAAGTTATGATCTTTTAAATAGATATAGGCCCATTCAGATTTTTCTGTGAGTTTTGACAGGTTGTGTTTTTTAAGGAATTGATACATTTCATCCAAGTTATCAAATTTGTAAGCATAGAGTTGTTCATACTATTCCTTTATTATCCTTTCAATTTCTACATACAGTTCCATTTTTGACAATGTCAATTCTAATAATTCAGTAGTCCTGAGATGCTATAATTGCTCTTCTCTATTTCTTAATTCTCCTTCATTTCTTTCTTTAATCTCTAGGTTACCATGTTCATGGTTGTATTTCTCTGAAACTATAAGTATTTATTTTTAAATTGTCTTATTTAGTTGACATTTGTATCTTACTTAGGTAAGTGTTACTTCAGAAAGATTTTTATCATTGTTCTGCAAGCTGCATTCTTTAATTTTTTAGAATAGGTATGGAATGTTCCCATTTTGTTTTCATTTTTCTTTTATCTTCTACTTAATTTTCTTTCAGTGTTTAAATACATTATCCTCAACTTTTATTGCTGTTTATTTGATGTGCTTTGAATTCCATTTCAATTCATCTATGGACATCTTAGCAATGCCTCACTGCAATATTTTTAGTGATTGCTCTAGAAATTCCTATACACCTCCTTAACTTTTACAACCTACTGAGAGTTAATATTGTACCACCTTAAATAAGATGTAGAAGCATTGCAGCCATATAGGATTTGGACAATATTTGAATCTTCTCCTTAACACAGGAACTTGAGTGCTTAAAGTTTATGGTCTTTTGCTTTGCTTTGCTTTGCTTTCTTCCAGCTGTCTGAGGAAGAACAAAAAAAGAAATTCTTTATCATGGGTATTTTTCTTAAATTCAAAAAGAAAACAAACCTTTCATTTCATTCCCTTTCACTTCTTATCCTTCATCCCCATTCACAGTCACATACATGAAAGCATGAGTATCCCCATATTAACATGCACACACACACACACACACACACACACACACACACACACACACAGCTGCACACACTCCTATCTGATGAAATTTTTTCTTGCTGTACATTTGTTTTCAAAGACTATTGTCATATGGATGCCAATTAAAAAAGATTTTAACCTTCACAGACTTAGTCATTGTGATAAGAAGCTTCTCAGCAAAAGCCAAGTGAAGTGGGAAATGAATTGTAATGCCATGTATTATGCTCTGAACCCCAGCACTATGACCTTTAAGATCCTTCACATCCAAGGATGTTCTGACTCTAGGTAGTGCAGAGCTGAAGCATGTGAAATAGCCCATCAGATTGTTTTTAATTTTTATTGATTAAGGTATTAAAAATGTGTCTTTATCCCCCCATTGTTCCCTCATTCCCCCAGTCCTGCCCTCACCCTCACCGCCTGTTGTCTGCGTCCATCGCTTATGCTTATATGCATGCATACAAGTCCTTTGGTTGATCTCTCCCCCTTACTCCCACCCTCCCCTACCTTCCCTCTGAGGTTTGAGCATCTGATCGATGCTTCTCTGTCTCTAGATCTGTTTTTGCTCATCGGTTTATGTTGTTCATTATAATCCACAAATGAGTGAGATCATGTGATATTTATCTTTCTCTGACTGACTTATTTCACTTAGCATAATGCTCTCCAGGTCCATCCATGCTGTTGCAAATGGTAGGAGTTCTTTCCTTTTTTACTGCGGCATAGTATTCCATTGCATAGATGTTCCAACGTTTTTTAATCCACTAGCCCATCAGATATTTAATTTGACTTTATGTATCCACAGTGATCAATAGACTGACCCCTGTTTCAGATAACCAACAGTGGCTTTGCTTGGCAGAAAAACTCTGAGTGTGGCTCATCCTGTGCTAGAGCAGAGAAGAGGGGAAGGGAGAGAGAGAGAGAGAGAGAGAGAGAGAGAGAGAGAGAGAGACTGACTTTTTCAAGGGTTGAAATGGTTTCTGGGATAAGTGAGTCATCAGAGCCATGTTCCATCTGGAACTCTTAAGACCTTTGACAGCCAAAGTTGTTCAACTAAAGCTCATATGCCCTCTACATAAATAATAGGGAGTTTAATGCTTCAGAGTTCTTCCATGGGCAGAGATGATCAGTCATGTTTTTTAAAGAACACATATATTTCAGGCAAATGAGATGCTGTTGGGCACCAGAACCCTCAATAGTTACTGAACTGATATAACAACATGTTTTCTTTTTAGGCAATTACTTATTCACTGGGTAAAACATAATGAGCAAAACTATGTCTCTTGTAGTAAATGTTTAACTCCTAACATTATAATCAGAGGTTGTCAATGTTTTCACAGGTGTACTATTTCCTCTTATGAGCAAGATTGTCACCAATGTCACCCCAATCAATTCAATTATTAAAAAGACTTAAAAGGGAACATCTTCCTTTATATTGAACCTTCCCATGCCATCAACACTCAGGCCTTTGTTATGCCATCTGGGGCCATTCGGGCCCCAGAAGGTATTTGTAGACAAGAACTGTGTTCAGAGCTTGCACCCTATGAAGCCAGGCCTGATCTCTCAGTGTGGACAGTATGGGCAAACCTCAGGAGGCCTTTGGTCAAGGCCATCATTTTGTAACTCAAGTGCAAGCTTATCTTTCTACCACATGGGGAGCTCTCTGAGGACAGAGACCATGAAGTGGACATTTCTGTCCTCCACACAGCATCTGATCAAGCCACATAGAGCAGAACCTCAGCAAATTCCCATTGAGTGAATGAATGAGAAATCCAAGGGAACCAAAATTGCCAGTGCATGAGTACATCTCCCCTTTAACCCAGGCCATTTCTGGCATTGCTTGCTTGTCACTCACCACCTTCCCCATGTCTCCTCCAGCTTCTGGACATGACTGGGCAGCTAGGAATAAGAGGTGATGGGAAGAGTCAGAAAGCAGGGGTGGGGCATTTGCTTGGAGAGGATGGACACTTCCTTGCATGCGAGCAAAGAGGATAACAAGGTGGAAAGAAGAGCAGAGTGGAGAAAAAGGAAGACAGTGCTGAGGGCACTGGAGAGAGATTTAGGGAAGTACCAAAAGTGAGCCATGAGGAGAGAGATTTGACAGCTGTAAGGCAAGTGAAAGTCAAAAAAGGGAGAAAAGGTATCAGAATGTTGGCCAGAGGGGGAGTCGGGAGTGCTTTCAGTGCTCTTAGGTGATACAATGATTGCAATGGTTTCCACTTCAGGGGACTAGATTGCGTGTGCATTTGGAATGCACCACATGGAGCTCTGCAATTTATTTGGGCTACAAAGGGATGAGGGCATATGGCCCTGCCCACTCTCTGGCCCAGTCATTGGTGGGGTGGGGGTAAGGGTCTAGATATGGAAGGTCTAGATATGAAGCCATGTCAGAGAGTCTGCAGCCACAGACTCTCTGCAGACACACACACACACACACACACACACACACACCAAGGTTGTCAACATCCAATTAGTTAGGTTTCCACTTCAATAAATCTCTCATTCCTTTCTTTTTTTCTCTCTTTCTCTCTCTGGCTCCTTTTAACTAGCCTCTTAAAAAATTTATAAAAGCAATATATGCTCAAAGCAAATAATTCAAACAGTATGGAAAAGTATAGCACAAAAAGAAAAAGATGCTCTGCCCGCAGCCCCAGAACTCCCAGCGTTAGCAACACAAACATTGGTCTCCTTCTAGAATTCCCCAACATAGACCAGGGAAACATAGATTGATTAATTAATAAGAAGATGGCTGAATAATAACATATTTAATGCTCTGTTACTTGCTTTTTCATACTTAATGCATGAAAGAAATGTTTTCCTAGCAGTTCCCAGACAGGTTTACCACCCTTTTCAACATTTGCATTTTGTTCCTATATACTGTAGAAATGTACCATCATTTATTTAATCAATATTCTATAGACAGATATTTAGATTAGTTCAGAGGTTTTCATATTAATTTTTCCAATAAATACCCTTACATGTATCTTTGAAAAATTGGATTAGTGTACCAATAAGAAATTTTTTTCTTAGGTCTTTATAAAATTAAAAATCTGATATAAAAATGTAATAATTGTCAAACATAAAGGAATTTTTTTATTTTTGCTCTTTTAAAGTTTCTTCTCAAATGACACTCTTTTTTGTTTTGGTCTTCTATAAACCTTTTCTAACCTGTGACAAAATTAATCTCTTTTTCAGTTATATTAATCCATGGGATCCATAAGTTCCTTTTTATAAATCATTTACACGGTGCGTTTCATGGACACAGCTAAAGGCCGGAGCATAACAGCCCCCACCCCTGCCACTTTGAGCTGGGTATTCTGGAGCTGTTACCCCTTAGCTCGACTGGCTGACCTTGTTGATTTTACTTGAAGCTATTATTTTAATTGACTGGATCCTGGCTGACATCTGGATGTGTTTTATAACAGACTGTTTTCATAATTCCACCAAAAAGTTCTCAGGATTAATCCTTGTTTATTTTCATCTTTCATTGGACCTTAAATAAACGGGCAGCCAATTGTAGCAGAGCCCCTTACTGGAAGCCATAATGAAGGGGATGGAAAATCCATCAAACCTTGAATTTTCTGGGGATTTAAAACCTCTTGCCAATTAAACATTATTCTGAAATGACTAGAAAGTCAACCAATAACAAAGCACTTGGGAACATTTGAAGGTTTGCTGGGGTAGGCGCAGCCAGATATACCATATTATGGAGAGGAGAGGCAGTTACCTGCCTGAGTATGTGGGCAGACACACGCGCAGGTGGTGCGTTATTTTATTGGATGTTATGTAATGTGTTCTCTCTGTTGAAGGTATTTTTTCCTCCCCATATGAAGATGTTTCCTTTGCTTTCGAGATTACACTTTTTAAAGACATTGAAGACACCCAGATTTCTAATTCAGGGTTTTGTTTGTAAAGACCTAACTTCAAAGCAATTAAGTTAGATCTTCCTCCGGGTCTTCAAAAATGTGCATATATCATCTTTTTCCTAAGGAATTGGCTCACATGATTACAGAAGCTGGGAAGTCCCAACCTCTGCAGTCAGCAAGCTGGCACTCGTGGCTCGGGTCTGGATGCACAGGTAGGAAAGGACCAATGTCCCAGCTCCAGGGAGTCCGGAGGCATTCCCACCTACTCAGTCGTTTGTTGTGGGCAGATATTCAGCTGAATGGATGGGACCCACACACATAAAGGGCCACCTGCTTCACTCGGTCGTTTCCAGAAACACTCCCACGGACACTAGAATAACATGCCAAGTTAGCACATAAAATTAACTATCACAGCAGATACGCCCACACATTGTAATGGAGCATCGCAGTTTGTGGTACACAAATAACTCCATAGCCACACAAAGGAGTGCTGTGCAGCTGTGCAAAGCAAGCGGGAAGACACAGCAAAGCACTATGTTCTCTCAGATCACGGGCAGCATCAGAACCCAGCATCCCACTTGTAGAGCCCAGAGCATGTCAGAGCTTTGCAGGGGAAGCCCTGTTTTGCACAGGGAGGGTGACTTTCTATTCCTGGCCCTTTAACTTTGCCTAATCCCTGACTGGAATTTATAAGTAAGCCACAAAAGTAAACTGTTCTGGGGCCTCTTTGCTTTTTCCTGCTGATCTCAAACCCACCCACTCTTACCCTATCCCTCAGGATCCTAGATTCTCCTCTCTGCACTCAGAGTGTACATTAGCCTTTTCCTCTTGTTGTCTCAATTTGATGCACTCTCAGACTCACATTATGAGCTGCCTGAACCTCAGAAAGTTTGGGAATAAACTTTTTATTGTGGCACTTCCTATGTTCTCTGTAAAAGCCTCCCTACTCCAACCCAAGCCACAGGAGGCCCCAGGCTATGCAAAGGGTGGGGCTTTGTGCCCAATCAGTGGGCAGGCTTAGCCTGAGGATGGACAAGTAGTCTCAGACAAAGAGTCTGCTTCTGAGAAAAGAGAGAGAGGGAGGGAGGGAGGGAAGAAAGGATATTTTATTTATTCTGATTCTCTGAAAAACCTTGACTAATATGTCTATACATTTGCACAATTATCTCTTTGAGATAAATTCATAAGTTAGAGAGACTGCCAGGCAAAAGCATATGTACGTTCTAAATTTTGACACATACTGTTGAATTTCCATTCAGAAATGTTGTGTTCATCATATTCCCAAACAACATTGCTCCTTTGTGTTGTTATTTCTAGATCAATTTGATAGAGTTTTCCTTTAAGATTTCCTTTAAGGTTTCTGACTCTAAGATCTTGATTCAAGAAACCATTCTCATCCCAAAATTCCAAAATTATTCTCCCAGATGTCTTTTGTATTTAATTAATCTGGTAGGAATCTAAATTTATTACTATTGAATTTTTGTTCTTATTATTTTGCCAAATAACTACGTAGTTGTGCCAACACTTTTTACTGAGGATTAAATGACCGCACTGATTTAAAAACCACCTTCACTGTTTTAGGAACTTTCCTGCAAATATACATTTATTTCTGGATGTAGGTTTCGGCTCCATTTTCCCGCATTGATCCGGCTCCTCTGAGATCAGTTTGAGGCTATTCTGATCACTGAAACGCTGTCATATTCTTTAACACAGCAAATTCTACTCAGCAATTAACAGGCAATTACTCTCTTCTTTTACAGAATTTTTTGGCTTCCCTTTGTATGTTTCGCTTACAGATAAACGTTATACTCTTTTGACTAAGTTTCTGAAAAAATAATAATGTTGGGATACTGACTAGAGTTATACTAAGTCTGCATATTAATGGAAAGAATTGACCCCTGTATAACGCTGAACATTAATCCTGAAGCTTTCTCTGAAGTTTTAATTTTTAAACGTGGTCTCTTTTATGTTATCAGGCTTATGTCCTATCCATTAAAGTGGCTTGGCAATTTTATTTCTTTTTGCAGCAATTTCTGGAGCAGTTTCAGTAAAATAATTATGTGTTCTTTAAGTTTCAGCCACATACTCTAAGTTATGATTATTCTCTAAATAGTCTGTAATTGCCATTCTGATTTTCTCTGTGACATAAAGAGTTGTTTTTAAAAAGCATTTTTGAGCTTCCAATTTGTGCCTGATTAACCATCTGTACTTATTTCTATTTTTGTTCTATATGGGAACACTCTTGAACTTTCCAAGTGGCCACGTGACCCTTGTGTACAATTCTCAACCCTTGTGTGCCACACGCACATCATCTGCAGCTCCCTGTTACCCTTTCTGTGCACAAGATTCCCTCACTTCACTTCTCATCTTTTTGTTCGTCAGCTCTATGCCTGTACAATTGTCCTTATGCTGTGGGAGGACTTTTACATTGTGCTTTAATAGACACTGGAAATGAGCAACCAACTATTTGCTCATGCAAGTACCTGCAACACCTAATCTGTTCATCAGTGCCTCTGTACCATTTTCATTTTCATCTAAAATCCATTGCTTTCTTGTCATAGATTATTCTTAATAAATTCAAAATATGCTTATATTTTATGGAGAATTCAAATCCCAATTTTCAAATGATTTCTCCTTTTTCTTGGAGTCAATCTATTGCTTTGATTCCAAATGAATCCAGGTGTGTGGTGGGGTTTTCCTCTGCCTGCCTATCTGTACAAAGGGGGTCCACAGGTGTTAGAAGAGGTCTGTCAGAGACTGTTTGGATAGGTATGTATTAAAAAAGAAAGGGAGCAAAGGGAATCAGACATTGTTGAGCCTAATCAACTGGGAAACTGAACCCAATATTGGGCCTGCTTCACTAGGAAGCTACAGCTCCCCACACTCCCCAGGGAACAACCAGTCCATTCCCCACAGATTACCAGGGGGAGGGATAGAACAATAAAGGGGAAATTCCTCTACTGGGCCAGTGCCCACTAAAAACCAGATGGCACAGGGGGAGGTGCATCCACTTTGAGGCATGTGACCATGAGGGGGTGTGTCTAGTCTGTGAAAAGGATCAAATTGAATAAGGGACACAGAGCCCCGAAAAATCTAGGAAATTGATTGATTAGGGGGACCCAGTGCCAGCTCCAGAAGCTTAGGAAGTTGACTGCTTAGTTTGAAAGGGCACCTGGTCCATCCCAAGCCCAAAATAATATAACCCAAACTTAACAAAGATCTCTCTCTCTCTCTCTCTCTCTCTCTCTCTCTCTCTCTCTCTCTCTTTCTCTCTCTTCTCCCCTCCCCCCCACCACCACCACCCCCTGCAACATGCTCTCTATTTGTTTGCATATTCTCTCTCAGAGCATCCATGTGGCCCTAGCAGCTGCCTGGGGCCACGGGAGACCACACAGGTTTCAAGTGCCAACCCCCGGGACAGCACCAGCCAGAGCACAGCCAGGAATAGAAGCTAAGCTAGGACGGGAACTGAGACATGGCCTGAAACAATGGGCAAAGGTCTGGACACTGACCCTATTTCTGGGCCCGATGAAGACAAGGCTGGACAGATAGAGATGAGACACCAAAGCTGAACCTGGGACAGTGCTTTGTGTCTGCCACAGCTTCAGTAAACCTTACCACTAAGCCCAACCTTCATACACGGGTCCCTGGAATGCTTTCCTGTGACTCCATAAAAGGGCTTCATTCCCACCGACAACATCACCATTGGCTTCCAATCAGGACCTCTCAAGCTAAGATGTAAAAAGGGAAAAGTTAAGATCTCTAGGCATCCTCTTCCGCCTGGTAAGTTTCCACTAGTGTGTAGAAGTTAGAAATAGATTTAGAATTGGAGATGGAGGTAGCAGGAGGCTTCAGCTCAGTGCTAAGTGATTCAGTTTCTATAATTCTTGGGGCACTGACAAGGCTGTCGTTAGGAGCAGGCACACCCCTGCCCCGGTATTTGATTTTAATGGATATCTCTCTCCACCGAGGCAACTATAAGTAGGTGGACAAAACCCTCAGCTCTCTCATTTGGGGCCCTCACTGCTGGCTTTTACCCCCCAGAAACCATGTTTCCCTGAGGCTTTTTGCTCTCACTACATAAATTGCAGCCTTCTTTCCTCTGTTCTCTAAAACATTCTTATCTTTCCTACAAATGATTTTGCATTTCTGGAGATCTCCTTTTTCTCTAAGTCCTCCAGGTAAACGTTATTTTCCTGGAGCTGCGAAGTCATTCCATGAAACCTTCCTTTTAATGTTGCTCAAACAAGGGAAAACTGTCCCAGGCCTGGCATCTGCTGACAGTGTGAATTGCGCTGGGTCACTGCCCCACCCTTCCTGTAGTGCAATGTTCACTTCAGAGCAGTACCTCAGGTGGCGCTGGATCCCAATCTCAAGATGCTGTCCTGACTGCCAGGTTCCATGGCTGGGGTCAGAGACAGTCTGTCAACATTTTAGGGTTCTGTGGTGAATAGAATCTACCCATCACATCATGTACCCCGCTTAACTTTTCTCCTTCAACTTTCTCTCCTGCTACAGTTACAGAGCACTTACTATTACACCATGCTAAAGGTTTCATATGCATTATTCCATTTAATCCTCATGGCAACTCTAATAAGTGCTATTGTTATCACCCCATTTTATAGGTGAGAAAACTGAGCTGAGAGGTTGAGTGACTTAGCAAAGGCCACACAGCTTGGACTTGGCATACAGAATCAGGCTTTCTCACCCTTGGTTTCCAGGCATTCTGTGTATCTTTAGGGGCATTTAAGAGAGGTGGTGAGTATGGCATGAGTATATATGTAAAAAGGCAAGAGAGATCTGCAATATCGAGACAAGGTACACTCTGCCACCTTCCCACTCTGCTACTCTATCCCTTCCCGGCTCTCTTAGGTAAACCACAACCGCAGTAGCAGCAGCAGTAACTAACACAGACACAGGTGAGCCGGCTATATGTAGTTTCCTCACATTCAATGTCTCTCCCCAGCCCACAACCCAGGGGGCCCATGGGACAGTGATCTAGAGTGGGAACTGAGGCCATTCCTGTGTGTCCCCAAATCCTATCCTCGTTTTCCGTTATGAGCCATTTGTCAGGGAAACCCCACAGGTAGCTTAAAAGGATGAGGTAGCAAGTGTGCCCTGAAGTCACAAGAGCAAGTGGAGCAATGACCCAAGTTGGTGTTTTACCACAGACAGAAAAATTGTTTCAAGTAAATTCAAAACACCGTAATGAAATTATTCATCTCTACAGGAATATATCTTGAGGACAAAAATAATACAAAGAAATTAAACAGGAGTTATATTAGTGGTGCTATTGATATTGTTACTATTTTTAAATGACACACAAACACACACAGGCACCCACCATGTTATTAGGATTCAAGAACTTTTATTGTAAAAGCAAACAAAATTAAAATAAAATAAAATATGTTAAATAAAATTCCTATAATCTTACATTTGACTTAGAAATACAAGTTATAAAATGATAATGTATTTTTCTTTTTCAAATAAAAAGAAATCTGTATCTTCCAGATCCATGGAAATATGTATTTCCACCAAAAATATCTAGAAACAATGAAAGCCAAATAGTAATAATCACCACTGGTGTGCAAACTTTAATATCCAGTTGTTAGCAGATGTGAAATGATTCTAGACTATCTTATTATATGAGAAAACAAGGGAGCTTACCAAGACTACCAAGGAAATATCAAAAGTTCCTGAGAATCAACATGAAAGAATTTTCATTGGCCAAGGATGGGACAATATAAGCATCAAAAAGAACAATGTTAATATCCGAAAATCAATAAATGTGATACATCACATAAACAAATTGAGAGATAAAAATCACATAGTCATATCAATTGATGCAGAAAAAGCATTTCACAAAATCCAACACCCTTTCTTGATTAAAACTCTCAACAAGGTGGGAATAGAAGGATCATACATCAACATAATAAAAGCTGTATATGATAAACCCAGAGCTAACATCATACTCAATGGGAAAAAACTAAAACCATTTCCCCTAAGAACAGGAACAAGATAGAGATGCCCACTATCACCACTCCTGTTCAACATAGTACTGGAAGTATTAGCCATTGCAATTAGGTAAGAAGAAGAAATAAAAGGCATCCAAATTGGAAAAGAAGAAGTAAAGCTGTCTTTATTTGCAGATGACATGATATTGTACATAAAAAACCTGAAAGACTCCATCAAAAAACTATTAGACTTAATAAATGAATTCGGCAAAATAAAGAAATGGGACTACATCAAAATAAAAATGGATACAAAATTAACGCCAAGAAATCTATGGCATTTCTATGCACCAATAGTGAACTTACAGAAAGAGAGACTAAAAAAAGCAATCCCGTTTACCATCGCACCCAAAAAAATTTAAGATACCTAGGAATAAACTTAACTAAGGTGGTTAAAGACCTATACACGGAAAACTACATGACACTGAAAAAAGAGACAGAGGAAGACATAAACAGATAGAAGAACATACCATGTTCATGGATGGGTAGAATCGACATCATTAAAATGTCCATACTACCCAAAACAATCTATAGATTCAATGCACTCCCCATTAAAATATCAATGGCATATTTCACAGACCTAGAAAGAACTCTCCAAAAATTCATCTGGAATTTAAAAAGACCCCGAATAGCCACAGCAACCCTGAGAAAGAAGAACAAAGTAGAAGGGATCTCAATACCAGATTTCAAGCTGTATTACAAGACCACTGTTATCAAAAAGGCCTGGTACTGGTACAAGAACAGACATATAGACCAATGGAATAGAACAGAGAATCCAGATATCGACCTAAACCACTACGCTCAATTAATATTTGACAAAGGAGGCATGAACATACAATGGAGTCAAGACAGTCTCTTCAATAAATGGTGTTGGGAAAATTGGACAGATACATGCAAGAAAAATGAAACTAGGTCGCCAACTTACACCACACTCGAAAATAAACTCAAAATGGATACAGGACTTAAACATAAAACGGAAAACCATGAAAATACTAGAGGAATCCACAGGTAGAGAAATCTCAGACATATGCCGAAAGAACTTCTTCACTGATACTGCTCCTAGGGCAATGGAAGCTAAAGAGAAAATAAACAAATGGGACTACATCAAAATAAAAGGCTTTTCACAGCAAAAGAAACCATCAACAAAGCAACAAGAAAGCCCACTGTATGGGAGAACTTATTTGCAAGTGTTATCACTGATAAAGGTTTAATCTCCAACATCTACAGGCAACTTATACAACTTAATAAAAGGAAGATAAATGATCCAATAAAAAAAAATGGGCAATGCACCTAAATAGATTCTTTTCAAAAGAAGACAGAAGGAAGGCCAAGAGACATGTGAAAACATGCTCAAAGTCACTAATTATCCAAGAGATGCAAATCAAAACGACAATGCGGTACCATCTCACACCTGTCAGAATGGCTATCATCAACAAATCAGCAAAAGACAAGTGCTTGCGAGGATGCGGAGAAAAAGGAACCCTCGTGCACTGCTAGTGGGAATGCAGACTGGTGCAGCCACTGTGGAGAACAGTATAGAGTTTTCTCAAAAAACTAAAAATGGGACTCCCATTTGACCCAGTGGTCCCACTTCTAGGAATATATCCCAAGAAACTAGAAACACGAATCAGAAAGGATATATGCACCCCTATGTTCATAGCAGCACAATTCACCATAGCTAAGATTTGGAAACAGCCTAAATGCCCATCAGCAAATGAGTGGATTAGAAAAGTATGGTACATCTACACAATGGAATACTACACTGCTTTAAAAAAGAAGGAATTCTTCCCATTTGCAGCAGCATGGATGGACCTGGAGAACATTATGTTAAGTGAAATAAGCCAGGCAATGAAAGAAAAATACCACATGATCTCACTCATTTATGGAAAATAAAGAACATTATAACCTGATGAATAAAAAGATAGATACAGAGAAAATAAAGCACCAAACAGACTGTCAAATTACAGCAGGAAGGCTCGGGAGTGTTGGGGAGGGAGGGAAATAGATCAACCAAAGGACTTGTATGCATGCATATAAGCACACCAATGGACACAAGACACTGCGGGGGTGGGATGAGGGCATGCGACAGGGGGTAGGGGAGGCTGGGGGAAGGTCAATGGGGGGAAAAGGAGACATATGTACTAATATATGTAATACTTTAAACAATAAAAAAAATATATATATTGGCCAGTCAAAAAAAAAGAAAAGAAGAACAATGTTGCCCTGGCTGGTTTTGCTCAGTGGTTAGAGCATCGGCCTGTGGACTCAAGGGTCCCAGGTTCAATTCCTGTCAAGAGCACATGCCTGGGTTGTGGGCTCGATCCCCAGTGGGGGGCATGCCGGAGGCAACCAATCAATGTTTCTCTCTCATCATTGATGTTTCTATCTCTCCCTTCCTCTGAAATCAATAAAAATTTATTTTAAACAATTTTTAAAAAGAGCAATGCTTGCCATGAGTTTAACTATATCAAAGAAGTTAATATGCATGAATCTATAATAATAACCACACTGGTTATGTTGGAAATTGCTAGGACACCAAAGTAGTATTATTCTGAAAACTGGTACATAAACTGGAAGAATGGCATTTATCTGGACTTTCCTGTACAACCTGTCTTTTGGGGAGACCAACTCATTGATGACCTAAAGTTCTTATTTATAGAACTAGAGACCCAGTGCATAAATTTTATGCATGGGGGGGTCCCCTCAGCCCAGCCTTCACCCTCTCCTATCAGCGACCCCCTTGGGCCTAAACCGGCAGTCGGACATCCCTCTCACAATCCTGGACCACTGACTCCTAATTGCTAACCTGCCTGCCTGCCTGGTTGCCCCTAACTGCACCCCCTCCCCCGCCAACCTGGTCACCCCTAACTGCCCCCCCGACGGCCTTGTTGTCCCCCAACTGCCCCTCTGCTGGCCTGGTTGACCCCAAATGCCCCCCTGCTGGCCTGGTTGCCCCTCACGGCCCCTCCGCCAGCCTGGTCACCCCACGCAATCTGCTTGTTCAGTCATTTGGTTGTCCCTCACTAACCCCCCTACCAGCCTGGTTGCCCCACACAGCCTGCTTGTTCAGTCGTCCCTCACTAACCCCCCTGCTGGCCTGGTCATAGGCAGCCATCTTGTGAGGGCGCAATGGTCAATTTGCATATTACCTCTTTATTATAGAGGATAATTCCAACCAATAAATACAGACAGAATTATTGTGCTAGAATACCATTTTGCAACCCTAACAATGATCATCAATAGCTTCCAAATCCATTGGGTAAAAGGTTGACAAGCAATATCTTACTATACTTGCTTCAGCAGCACATATACTAAAATTGGAATGATACAGGGAAGATTAGCATGGCCCCTGTGCAAGGATGACACACAAATTCATGAAGCATTCCATGTTTAAAAAAAAAAAAGAAAAGAAAAGAGGAGAGACAAAATGGCGGCGGAATAGAAGGATGTGTCCTGGGCCTTGTCCCGGAGCAAATAGAGGAGGCAGCTGAGACGAGTGGAATCCAGCCCGAATTGGCGAGGGAGGTACAGCTGGTGAGACAGTTTGCAGCTGGGAAGAGCAGGGATCCCCCGGATAAAGGTAAAATCAAAGATCTAGGCAGTAGAATCTCCCGGACCTCTGTGCCCAGAAGGTCAGGGAGAAACTACACAGTGCCAGGCCGCGTCCCTGAGGACAGGCAAGGTCTGAAGGATTTTAGACCTTAGAGTCTGGATTTGGGATCTGAGCTCAAAGGCAGCCTTTGGGAGCTGCCGGACCTCGGAGTGCCGGTGGGAGAGGAGCTGGCAGAGACGCGGTCCTTCCTCGCGCTGGGGCCTGCGCCTTTCCCCACTGAACCTGGTTCGCCGGACCTTTTGGAGACAGGCACTTACCTGTGACACAGGTGCGGGACAGGGGGTGGAGTTGTGGAATCTGGGCAGAGTGGGCAACAGACGGTCCAGGATAGGTGGTGGCAAGTCTGGTGCTGAGTCATATCTAAGCCCACAGAATCCATTTTCTCCTGAGAGATAGCCCTTCCCCCCAGTCTCCAGGCAACCAATATAGCCACACCCAGATTCCACCCTGATTAACACCTGGAATCTGAATACTCCATGAGGCCATAGGATCTACTCTAAAGAGAAATCTTTAGAAGCTAAGCACCTCAATTACCTGGCTACACTGCCAGGGCCCTCCAGAGTGCTTCAGTGTACCTCGCTGGCAAAATTACCGCCAGGGCTCCTGAGAGCAGCCACCTGGAGAAAGCGCCTACCCACTACAGACACAGCAGCGAAAGTTGAGTCTGCCCACCCCACAACTATAGAACTCTGGGCAACACAGTTACCCCCTTCCAAAGTGTAGCCCCCTGAGCCACATCACCCTGACAGACGGTTCCTTGGTGCCACTGTGAGGACCCACTGGGCACACATGATTTAAATTAAGGGTGCAAGTCAGCAAAAATTGGGACACTCCCTTCCATAGCAGCTGACTTCTAGGCACTGAAGTTGTGCCTCTCAAGCTTGCAGGCCTACATCTAGAGAACCGAAATAGCTCAAGTAGGGAGCTACACTAGATAACCACGCCCAGAAGAACAGAAAGATTTCACCAGTAGCACCATCACCAAAAGAACCTGGGTAGCAAAGCAATTGGATCTACAATTAAAACATTTCAGGAAAACATGGGGAGACAAAAAAGCAATACCCAAAGGAAAGAAAAAGAGGAATCACCAGAAAGGGAGTTAAATGAAACTGAGGCTAGCAGCTTAACTGAGAGAGAATTCAGAGTAATGATGATAAGGATGTTTAAATGGATGGATGACAAATACACACAACTCAATGACAAATACACACAACTCAATGAGAACTATAAGGAGCTGAATGAAAATGTCACCAACATGAAAAGAAACCAAGAGGAGATGAAGAACGACATAGCTGCAATAAAGAACACATTGGAAGGCTTAAACAGTAGACTAGAAGAGGCTGAGGACCGCATCAGCGAATTAGAAGACAAGGTAGGAAAACACACACAAACACAGCAGCAAATGGAAAGAAGACTTAAAAAGCAAGAGGAGAGCCTAAGGGAGCTTTGGGACAACACAAAGCGAAACAATATTAGAATAATAAGGATACCAGAAGGTGAGGAAGAGAAGCAAGGAATAGAAAACCTGTTTGAAGAAATAATGACAGAAAACTTCCCTGATATTGGCAAGAAAAAAACGATGCAAGTCCAAGAAGTACATAGAGTCCCAAACAAGTTGAACCCCGAAAGACCGACACCAAGACACATCATAATTAAATTGGCGAATACCAATGACAAAGTAAGAATCTTAAAGGCTGCCAGAGAGAGACAGAAAGTTACCTACAAGGGATCTCCTATTAGAATATCAACTGATTTCTCAACAGAAACACACCAGGCCAGAAGGGAATGGAATGAAATATACAAAGTGATGCAAAGCAAGGGACTGAATCCAAGAATACTATACCCAGCAAGGTTATCATTCAAAATTGAAGGTGGAATCAGGAGCTTCACAGACAAAAAAGGGCTAAGAGAGTTTATCACTACCAAGCCAGCAATGCAAGAAATGCTAAAGGGACTGCTGTAAAAAGAAGAAAGAGAAAGGCAAAAAGAAACACAAACACTAAGGGGAAAAATAGGACAACAAACATGTACTTGTCAATAATAACATTAAACGTAAATGGATTAAATGCACCAATCAAAAGACATAGGGTAGCTGAATGGATAAGAAAACATGACCCATATATTTGCTGTCTACAAGAGACCCACCTTAGAGCAAAGGATTCACACAGACTGAGAGTGAAGGGATGGAAAAATATTTTTCAGGCAAATGGGAATGAGAAAAAAGCTGGGGTAGCAATACTTTTTTCTGATAAGATAGACCTCAAAGTAAAGGCCATAACAAGAGATAAGGAAGGCCACTACATAATACTAAAGGGAGCAATTCAACAAGAAGATATAACTCTGGTAAACATATATGCACCCAACGCAGGAGCACACAAATACATAAAAAAACTCCTGGAAGAGATCAAGGGAGAGATCGACAACAATACAATCATAGTAGGAGACTTCAATACACCACTGACATCACTGGATAAATCCTCTAGACAAAAAATCAGCAAAGAAACAGCAATTCTAAATGACACACTAGATCAGATGGACCTAATTGACATCTTCAGAGCATTTCACCCCAAAGCCTCGGAATATACGTTCTTCTCCAGTGCCCATGGGACATTTACAAAAATAGACCACATATTGGGTCACAAACAAAGCCTCCCTAAATTCAAAAAGATTGAAATCATATCAAGCATTTTCTCAGACCACAATGGCATAATATTAAAAATAAACTATAATAAAAACATTCCAAAAAATTCAAACACGTGGAAACAGAATAGCATGCTATTAAACAATGATTGGGTGATCAACGAGATCAAAGAAGAAATTAAAAACATCCTGGAGAATAATGACAACAAAAACACAACAATGCAAATGCTATGGGACACAATGAAAGCAGTCTTGAGAGGGAAGTTTATAGCTCTACAGGCCTACCTCAAAAAAACAAGAAAAAATGGTAATAAATCTTCTAACTCAACAACTCAAAGAATTAGAAAGAGAGCAACAAGAAAAGCCCACAGTGAGGAGAAGGAAGGACATAATAAAGATCAGAGCAGAAATGAATGACATAGAGACCAAAAAACAATACACAGGATCAACAAAACAAAGAGCTGGTTCTTTGAAAGGATAAACAAGATTGATGAACCTCTAGCCAGGCTCACCAAGAAGCAAAGAGAGAGGACCCAAATAAACAAAATCAGAAATAAAACAGGTGAAATAACAACAGACCCCACAGAAATACAAAGGATTGTTAAAAAAATACTATGAACAACTCTATTCTAACAAACTACACAATCTGGAGGAAATGGACACATTCCTAGAAAATACAACCTTCCAAAACTCACTCAGGAAGATTCTAAGAATCTCAATAGGCTGATAACTATGGAAGAAATTGAAGCAGTCATCAAAAAGCTTCCAGCAAACAAAAGCCCAGGGCCTGATGGCTTCACAGGGGAGTTTTACCAAACATTCAAGGAAGAACTAAAACCTATCTTCCTCAGACTATTCCAGAAAATTCAAGAAGAAGGAACACTTCCAAGTTCCTTCTATGAGGCCAGCATCACCCTAATACCAAAACCAGATAAAGACAACACAATGAAAGCGAATTACAGGCCAATATCCCTCATGAACATAGATGCCAAAATCACAACAAAATTCTAGCAAATCAAATCCAGCAGTACATCAGAAAGATTATACACCATGACCAAATAGGATTTATCCCAGGGATGTAAGGATGGTACAATATTCAATAAACATGATACATCACATAAACAAATTGAGAGATAAAAATCACATAGTCATATCAATTGATGCAGAAAAAGCATTTGATAAAATCCAACACTCTTTCTTGATAAAAACTCTCAGCAAGGTGGGAATAGAAGGATCATACCTGAACATAATAAAAGCCATATATGACAAACCCACAGCCAACATCATACTCAATGGGCAAAAACTAAAACCATTTCCCCTAAGAACAGGAACAAGACAGGGATGCCCACTCTCACCACTCCTGTTTAATATAGTACTGGAAGTACTAGCCATTGCAATCAGACAAGAAGAAGAAATAAAAGGCATCCAAATTGGAAAAGAAGAAGTAAAACTGTCCTTATTCGCAGATGACATGATACTGTACCTAGAAAACCCTAAACACTCCATAAAAAAATTATTAGACTTAATAACTGAATTCGGTAATGTAGCAGGATACAAAATTAATGCCAAGAAATCTATGGATTTCTACACACCAATAATGAACTTACAGGAAGAGAGACTAAAAAAGCAATCCCATGTACCATCGCACCAAAAAAATTAAGATACCTAGGAATAAACTTAACTAAAGAGGTAAAAGACCTATACATAGAAAACTACACGACACTGAAAAAAGAGATAGAGGAAGACATAAAGAGATGGAACAACATACCATGTTCATAGATTGGTAGAATCAACATCATCAAAATGTCCATACTACCTAAAGCAATCTATAAATTCAATGCACTCCCCATTAAAATACCAACAACATATTTCACAGACCTAGAACGAACTTTCCAAAAATTTATCTGGAATAAAAAAAGAACCCGAATAGCTACAGCAATCCTGAGAAAGAAGAACAAAGTAGGTGGGATCTCAATACCAGATGTCAAGCTGTATTACAAAGCTACTGTTCTCAAAACAGCCTGGTACTGGCACAAGAACAGACATATAGATCAATGGAATAGAATAGAGAACCCAGAAATTGACCCAATACAATATGCTCAATTAATATTTGACAAAGGAGGCACAAACATTCAATGGAGTCAAGACAGTCTCTTCAACAAATGGTGTTGGGAAAATTGGACAGATACATGCAAAAAAATGAAGCTAGATCACGAACTTACACCATACACAAAAATAAACTCAAAATGGATAAAGGACTTAAACATAAGACGGGAATCCATGAAAATACTAGAGGAATCCACAGGCAGCAAAATCTCGGACATATGCCGAAAGAACTTCTTCACTGATACTACTCCTAGGGCAATGGAAGCTAAAGAGAAAATAAACAAATGGGACTACATCAAAATAAAAAGCTGTTGCACAGCAAAGAAAACCATCAATAAAACAACAAGAAAGCCCACTGCATGGGAGAACATATTTGCCAATGATATCAATGATAAGGGTTTAATCTCCAACATATACAGAGAACTCATACAACTTAACAAAAAGAAGATAAACAACCCAATCAAAAAATGGGCAACTGATCTAAATAGACACTTTTCAAAAGAAGACAGAAGGCAGGCCAAGAGATATATGAAAACCTGCTCACAGTCACTAATCATCAGACAGATGCAAATCAAAACAACAATGAGGTACCATCTCACACCTGTCAGAATGGCTTTTATCAACAAATCAACAAACAACAAGTGTTGGCGAGGATGCGGAGAAAAAGGAACTCTTTTGCACTGCTGATGGGAATGCAGACTGGTGCAGCCACTGTGGAGAACAGTATGGAGCTTCCTCAAAAAACTAAAAATGGAACTCCCATTTGACCCAGTGATCCCACTTCTAGGAATATATCCCAAGAATCTAGAAACACGCATCAGAAAGGAAATATGCACCCCTATGTTCATAGCAGCACAATTCACCATAGCCAAGATTTGGAAACAACTTAAATGCCCATCAGCAGATGAATGGATTAAAAAACTGTGGTATATCTATACAATGGTATACTACGCTGCGGTAAAAAAGAAGGAGTTCCTACCATTTGCAACAATATGGATGGAGATGGAGAATATTATGTTGAGTGAAATAAGTCAGGCAGAAAAAGATAAATATCACATGATCTCGCTCATTTGTGGAATATAATGAACGGCATAGACTGATGAACAAGAACAGATCCAGAGGCTGAGAAACGTCAATCAGAAGATCATACCTCAGGTAAGGTAGGGGAGGGTGGGGGTAAGGTGGAGAGATCAACCAAGGGACTTGTATGCATGCATATGATCCTAATCAATAGACACAGACAACAAGGGGGTGGGGCATAAGTGGGGAGTGGGGATTATGGAGAAATAAGGACACATATGTAAAAAATAAAAATTTAAAAAATTAATTAAAAAATTATAAAATAAAAATAAAATACTAAATCTAACCAATGCCAGTGGTCACCATAGCCTTAAGAGAAATTGTTTCATGTGACAGAAATTTTTAAATGAAACTCTCTGTAGACTGAAAATTATTTTGGAAGGAAACAAAGAGAAGTTTCCTTCGAAAGTCATAAGGATTGTAATTGAAAGTCAACATATTTGGCCTCTTGAACTAAAGTAAGTAATTTGTGTTTTTGCCTCCCTGACAAAGTTTATATAAAGCTACAAAAAGAAATTGACAGCCAGTTTGTAATGGAATTGCCAGGGCCTAGGGCAAAGAATATCCTTACATGATATTATTCTACAATGTCATTATAATTTTAGGTATTTTACAACAGCATATTTTACAATTATCCCAAACAAACTTACAAACTAATTCTTTGAATGGTTGGCAGCAATTAAAAAAAAAAAAAAGGACATGAAATGATTTAATTCCTTGCAAAAGGAATTAAAGCACTGCGAAGGCACTTGAGCATCCTATATTGGCCCCTCTTGCCCTTTGTGCCAAGAGGGACCCTCTTCTCACAATCCAATTGCCCTCAGCTCTTACCTGAGCTTTCTGTTCATGCTGAGCTTGAAGCCTCGTGGGGGCTGGTACCATGGATCTGTCTCACAACCAATTGTGTGAGCTGGGCCCTCACAGGAGAAGAAACCCGAGTTCCCTGAGATATGTGATCAGCACTGGGACCCTGCCAGCAGGCCAGGGGTTCCCAAGGCAAGTGCTGGGTGTGGAGGCCACGGGGGCATAGGCTACCAAGGAGACAGAACTGAACCTCACAGCACCCTGCTTGGCCCCGGAGGATGGCTGGTTAGCCAGAGACAGGTAAGATTCCTCAAGGAAGGAACAACCTAAGACAGGCACAGTCGCAGAGGGGCCATCAGGAAAGAACTTGGGGGGGCAACAGAAGTGGGGCACAGACCCTCACCCCCCCCAACATTGCAGGGGCTTGAACCCTAGCCCCTTCTGAAGGAGGTCTCCTGCCCCCATGGCTGCTTCGCGCTTCCCACACCCAGCTCAGATCGGGACCCAGGTAACAGACAAGAGACTTGGCCAATAGCAGTTGCCCTATATCTAAATTCAGCCTAGCTTCTGGAATGCTCAGGGCCCACTCAAGAATGCAAATAATCCTTCCCACTAATAGTTACAGGGTAAACTAAGATTGTTGGTAGAGTATTAAATTTGACAGTAAAATAGTAATCGAGTTTTCAGATTAATTTAAACAGGGTAATTGAAATAAGTGAATATTCAAGTAAAGTTAATTGTACTGGACAAAAAGCTGTTCTTAAAGTAATAACTAAAATTTCTATTGGTAGTTCATCTCATGGTAAAATTCCTGAATATGCAATGAACCTAAAGCAGTCATATGTGTGGGCAAAAAAAAAAAAAAAAAAAAAAATTTAAATTTCAAGTTATCAAGACTGCATTATAAAATTTACAAAAACCTCCATTAATAAAAAAAAAAGGGGGGGGGATAGTAGGGCAATATCATGTAAGGAAAAATATCCTATAAGTAAATTACATCTAGAAAATTTTTACTTTACCAAATTAAGTTTCATTTGCAATGCTAATGGCAAGACGGCCATTAAAAACACACATGGTGTCTAAATAAGACAAAGGAAAATTGTTTGAACAAAAATAAAAAGGATCCCAAATCAATTATATAGAAAAGATTCCTTTATTAACTTGTGGTCGAGAATGCATTTGTATATTTTCAGAAAACAACCCCAAGACCAGATGGATTCCTGCAACAGATAGGAATTGACAGGTGTGCTCCAACCACTAAGACAAGAGGAAAAAACAGTCCAGAGATGGAAGACGCTGACAACGCCTTGCCATGCGAGCGGTCAGCAGCTGTGCACCGCTGCAGGTTACCTAGGACCAAACCAGAGAGAGTCGGACCTGCATTGCCAACATGTGCCCACCATCCAGATACCATTGCTGACATGTACACATAAGGAACTGTTAGACATTGAAACGAGGACTCAGAACTGTTGGACATTGAAATTGGGACTCAAACATTTTTTTTGTTTTGTCTTGTTTTGTTATTATATGTTTATTTCTAGTCTGCAAAGGCAAAACTTTTTAAAGGAAAGAAATGGTGGGAAAAAGATACAGAGGCAAAGAAGCATTGAACAGACTGTCAAACTACATTGGGAAGACAGAGGAGGTTGGGCGAGGGGGGCTGTAAGAGACCAACCGAAGGACTTGTACGCATGCATATAAGCACAACCAATGGATACAAGACACTGGGGCGGGGGGGAGGGCGGGCAGGTGAAGGCATGTACTGGGGGGTAGGGGAGGTCGGGGGAAGATCAACGGGGGGAAAAAAGGAGACATATGTATTAATATTTGTAATACTTAAAACAATAAAAAAATGGTAAAGAAAAGAAATAAATGTCTTACTGAATGGTTCAAACTGACATCACCTGAGCTCACTGATGAATCTTCAGATCCCAAAAAGAAAGACTCAAGCCTTCCATGCTCCTGGTGGATGCAACAGAAAATATGGCACCAACTGGTGAATAGTTTTGCGAAAAAATTCAATTCTGATCAAGTCTTTAGATCTAATTATCAACTTACACAAAATATAATAGAGAAACAACATCACAGAGTCAACAACTCCAGGATGTGTAAAATTCTACAGGACAAATGTCTCATCAAATAAATAACAAGGGAGGTGAGTGAAAAAGAGGGAATTTTTGGTTGAGGAAAACACAGGGATAGATATGGTGCACATTGTTTTATTTCCTTTTTTAACTGTAAAAAGAAGCAGGAATATGTAAGCATTGACTGGATATTAAGCAACATTAAGTAATTATTTTTCATATCTCTAGTGTGATAATGATACAATGCTTACATTTTTTAAATAGTTCATTTCTCTTAGATATACATAGTTAAGCATTTATTAATGAAATGGTATAATATTTGGATTTTCTTTTAGATAACTTTGGGGGACATTAAATCAGGGATTGAGGGCAGGGGTATAAATGAAACAAGAAATAAAGCTATAGCTTAATGCTTAACTTCAGTTTCCCTAATCAAAATGTCTACTCTTCACAGATATTTATAAATGTGTTATTAATTCTATCAGAGAATAAGAATCACATATGGTTGTGCGGCAATAATTTTAGTTTTAAGTTTAAGGTTATTTAAGACTAGAGGCCTGGTGTACGAAATTCATGCATGGAGGAGGGTGGTGTCCCTCAGCCCAGCCTGCACGCTCTCCAATCTAGGATCCCTTGAGGAATGTCCGACTGCCCAGGATCGGGCCTAAACGGACAGTCGAACATCCCTCTCACAATCCAGGACTGCTGGCTCCCAAACACTTGCCTGTCTGCCTGCCTGATTGCCCCTAACCGCTTCTGCCTGCTAGCCTGATCACCCCCTAACCACTACCCTGCCAGCCCGATTGCCCCTAACTGCCTTCCCCTGCTGGCCTGGTTGCCCCCAACTGCCCTCCCCTGCCAGCCTGGTCCCCCCCAACTGTCCTCCCCTGCAGGCCTGGTCCCCCCCAACTGCCCTCCCCTATAGGCCTGGTCACCCCCAACTGCCCTCCCCTGCAGGTCTGGCCCCCCCAACTGCCCTCCCCTACAGGCCTGGTCCCCCCTAACTCTCCTCCCCTGTAGGCCTGGTTCCCCCCCAACTGCCCTCCCCTGCAGGCCCAGTCAACCATAACTGCCCTCCCCTGCCAGCCTTCTTGTGGTGGCCATCTTGTGTCCACAGGGGGGTGGCCATCTTGTGTGTTGGAGTGACGGTCAATTTGCAGATTACCTCTTTATTAGATAGGGTATTTTCTAAATATTGTTTATGTGCCCTCCATCCTCAGCACAAAGATTGGCAACACCAAGAGTGCCCTCCAACCCTAGGTCTACTGTTGGGGAAACACCTCAACTGTAGCCTTGATGACCAGGCTGCCTCCAACCCCACTCAGGCCTGGTGTTGCAGTTTGCATGGGCTGCTCTTGGGGCAGGAAAACCCACTTCCCTGACCACTCATTTCCATGTAGAGTCTCCTTTACATCCAGCCAAGTCTTGATGGCTCAAAGCAATGTTTTCTGAGTGTTTTCTTGACATCGTATGACCCCCATTTATCAAATTAAATTGGAGATTCCACATAAACACCTCTGCCTGTTCCTTTCTGCTAAGCCTCCTTCCCACTCCTGTTAGAACTCTTAGCCCTGTCCTTTTCCTGAAAGTCTCCTGCCTCAAGGAACAGCCTGAGACAGATTATCTGCTTTCCTGGCACGGGGGAAAACCTGGCCTCCCCTCTCACCTCTAGTGACAGAGATGTCATTGCTTGTTGACCTTGGCCAATCTGAAATCATTGCAAACAGAGAGAATGAATGGGCTGCTTAAGATTAGAGACAAATCTGCACACGAAGCCCTCAGTGTTTAAAGGCAGTGAGTGACCAGCGATGAAGACCTACCAGCCAGTGTCTGTCCCGCTCCTGGTGAGCTGTGCCCCATTGCAGGACACAGGGTGGTGCCATCGAGCAGGCCTGAGCTTTGGAATCAAACGCATGTTGGTTTTGAATCCAAATCATCCTGTTACTGGATATCTTACTTTGGACAATAACTATTGCTTTCCGGGCCTCTGTTTCCTCCTCTGCGCAAGGCGCTCAGCAACTGCTCCACGGCTTTGCTGTGAAACTCATGCGCCAGCCCTGAGCGCTGAGCTCACACTCGGAGCCCTGGAAAGGTTCCTTGTGAACTGCAAAAGGGCTACTTTGGCAGCTGAAGCTGATTGTTCTGGAACATCATGCCTGTGCTCAAAACAAAGTTTATTCATCTCATCTTGTTCCAGAGGTCTCTGTTTAAAACATCTTTCTGGGTTTCCAGTCTTGCTCTCCAGCCCAGAAAGCCTTTGGCCCAGACCCCTTCAAGTTCAGGGCTCTTGCATTTAGCAGATCACATGGCAGCAACCTCCCAGGTCACTTATCTTGATAAGGCACCGTGGGAGAGAAAACTCTGCCAAGGACGCTCACAGCTGCCACACTGGTGCAGAAAGCGGGAGAGCGGTTAGAAGGTTCTGCCATTCTCTACTCGTCTGACAATGACGAACGATCTCCTGCCAAGGCTGGGCAAGCTGGTAATTAATGATCTGGTAATGGCACCAACTATCCATTGCCTGGCTCGTTTGTCTTCCCTGTGTGGAGAGATTAAGAGCTGTGGATACAGTCTGGCGCTCCTGTCATTCCACAGGTTTCCCGGTTTCTGTTGTTTTAAGGCCAGATGACCTGAAGAAGGTGCCATTTGAGAGAGCTTTGCAGGAGTTCCCAGGGACATCGGAGACAGAAGAACGGGAAGAGGAAACAGTGTGAGCATCGATCACGGGCCAGGAATATACCAGGTCTTTAACATTTCTCCTTCCATAAAGCCTCGGGGAGAGAGGCTTTTGTAGATGAAAAAACTGATTTTCAGAGAGGGCAAGGAACATGTTTAAGTCCACATGGCTGGCAAATGGTTCACCTGAGAGTTCAACACCATCAGTTTGATTCCAAAACGATTATTTTTTGCCGCTGTGTGCATGCTCGTGAAGAAAGGCAGTATCTGCAGAATCTAAACATGTTGTTTGGAGATACATACAGATGTGCAATTATGGGTACAGTAACATACACAGAACTCCGATGTCAAGGAGGAAGAGGTAGAACCAGGGAAGAACCCAAGACAGCTTTTCAGGTTGTGTGGGAACCTCATGGATGTTCCTTTCACATTGGGCTTCATCACTGACATGTGCCAATAGTATATAAAAGCTGGCCCTTCTCTAAACCTAAACAGATGCTCTCATGGGCCAATGATTTTCACCAAAAGTAAGGCAAAAATAAGTCCATTCATCAGAATTATTGTATAGAATATTATACTAGTGCTGTTAGAGATTAGAAATAAAAAGAAACAATGTTTTGCATGATACAATAAGATAAGGGGGCTAAGCTAAGGTGCGTGAAAAATACTCATTATTTTAGTGACTGTATTAGGGTCATCTGCCCTTTGTTCTATTTTGCAGGGATTTTTCTCTCATCTACAGAGAGGATGCTCAGGAGACTGGAATTCCATCCCCGCTCCTGGTGCTGCCCTTTGCAGACCTGCGGCCCAGGGCCTGAGCCCCGCCCTGTCGGTGCCGCTGTCTGCCTGTGGGGCTCTCCTGGAGCAATCCACTCTGCCACACGAGCTGGGGTGGGGCGAAGCCTGTGTCCTTCTCTGCTTCTTCTTTTCAAAAAGGAAAGGTAAGCCTCCTCCGGAGAGACCCTTCCAAAGATAAACGGCAGCCAATGCCATTCACTGACAGGGGACACTTCGCTGCTGCAGGTACAAAGCTGGCATCAGCTCCCCTTCCATTCCCTGCTGGGAGGACCAGCCTTGGAGGCAGACAACTCCAGGTGCCCAGCTGGAACCTGCTCTCAGGACAGGTACAAACACATGTAATCGATGGAGTGAGGGTTGCTTTTAGCACCTCTGCATCTTGTGTCTCAAAGAAGTCAGCGCCCACTCGCCTGGGCCTGGGTTCTACAGACCATGACCGCTCTCTGGGTTTCCACCCGATGTGTCCCTGTCACCCCCACCACCACCAGTGTCTCACCTCAGACTATTTCTCCCTCTAAGTGTTATCTCAGAAGCGAGGTGGAAAGTGGCTACCGAGCAACCAGCAACCATGGATGGTACCAGTCAGAGATACAGCTCTCTTCCCACGGTAAACGGCTCTTGAATACATTTTTCATTAGAGCAAGCTTTTATTGATGCTTCAATTGTGGTAAAGAAATCTATTCAATCCATTTAAGTCCAACAACATGAAAGGGAGAAAATGTGGCACCAAAACTTTCCTCTTCTATCACACTGGTATTAATTTAGATTACCGTTCTATCTACAGTTTTCATTTTTCCAGGCTTCGTTGCATAAATGTCTGCAGTTTTTCAACATCAAATAAAATTCTTAAATATATTTTAAAAAATCAGACTTCATGCCAACAAATGGTATCACACCTACTAGCAAGAACAAACCCTACTTTGAGCATTCACCCTGCACACAGAGCCCAGAACACGAGGTGCTGTGCAGCCACAGGACCCAGCTGGCCGCATTGGCTGAAGCGCAGCGCTGCCCTTCTGAATGATTCAGCGCTGCTACCTCTGGATGGAGGGGACACCTTTCCTCCTCATCGGTCTCCTCTCAGCTGACAAAGGTGAAATTAGAGTGGGACCTGGATATCATGCAGACATCCCAGAAGTGCCCTTAGAAGTTTCCTTTGCGACGCAAGTATCCCACTTGCTGATGGAAAGATTGACCAGTTTTTAGCTGTAGCAGGTGCTGCTGGGACACTTGCTGGTGGCCTTGATGCCAGTGATGCTGCAAGGCTGTCCCAGCTCAGAGGAATGACCCAGCAGTTCTCAGGGGCGGGAAGCGTTGCTTTGACAACACAATTCTCTACAAATGCAAGCATGTCCTTGCAGAGGACTTCAGGCGCTGAGCAATAAAATTGCAGTGACCTAGAATATTTGAAAATGGCACTTGGTGGGAGAAGGGCGCAGGGCCCTTTGAGGAGCCTGTTGGGCCCCGTAGTCATGGGGTAGGAGTTCTCTCCCTCCTCTTTCCTTCCTTCCTGTCAGCCCTGCCCTCCCAACCAAGTCATTCGAGGTCCCCACCCTTCACCCCCGGCCGGCAGGTCAAGTTTGGTGACCCTGAGACTCTGAGCAGGACACCTGTCCTCTGCCTGTGAGCAGGATGGACACCAACTGGGTCAAGGATGCTGATTCCCAGAAGTGGGGGCTTAGTGCCCCACACAAGAAGAGGCCGAGTCAGTGGCGGTGTGTTTCCTTGTCCAGCTTTGTAACGAGCATCTCAGAGCAAAGAAAAGGGTTGGGGTGCAATGTGCTCCCCATTCCCCGCTGAGGACCAAAAGGAGGCAAGGGGAACTTGTGCCTCTCGGGAATTTATTGCCGCTTATTTTGGTTTGTCAGATATTAGTCTAATTAGTTTCACCAATTTTTTTGTTTAAGGTACATCCTCCCGTGAGAAACACTCATCTGGTATGTAACGCTTTGCTCTTTGGTTCCTCTACAAAGTCTTCATCCCCCTGCATAACTTCTTTCTTTCTAAAATCTCCATCATATAATCAATCCCAAAAGCACACAAAGAGATGGTGAGCCATGTGTCTACCAAAGGCTGGGCTGTCTGGATAACTTTGCAAGTGACAGCTGAGGCTCCCGTTGTAGGCTCTGGTCTCAGCAGTGCCAGGACTTCTCCATCTCCATTGTTTTTAAATCAGGTCATTCTAGGTTTGCAAAAATAACTCAACTAGACAAGAAAAAATGTCTTAGATAATCATTTTGTAGCAACAACACTGCCAAGCCAGTGGGCAGTCACAGCTCCCCGAGCTCTTATCTTATCTGCCCAAAATTATTCTTATCTGTCCCAAATTAAGGGAAGTTTTTACTTCAAGTTAGAGCAATTCAGAGAAGAAGCAATGCCCTGACCTTTGGCAAAGAACATTAGAAGTTGGGCCTCCTCCATCTCTCCTAATAGCCAAGGGTCTCTCCACTCAGAATTTTACAGGGGCCACTGACCAACCACTCAGAGATCCCAAACCAATCCACTTAGCCATGGGACAGAGAAAGTGCCAACCACATAATGGAGAAAGTCAGAATCAAGTGCACAGGAAGCTCCCAGGTCCATGTGCTGTGTGTCAAACACTGGGTGCCTTCTTTTCCCCCAGCTTCCGGCACCAGCTTCTCTCCAGCACCTGGGACCTGGGCTTCCCTCCTCCCGCCGCCAACAGGCACCCTGGACCCATGCTGGCTTCCCTTGGGATGCCCGCAGGCACCTGGGACCAGGTCTGGCTTCCCTTGGTGCCAGCTTGGTCAGGAAGGACATCCGGAATGATGTCCGGAAGACATCCAATCTAATTAGCATATTACCCTTTTATTATTATAGATATTGTTTTAATATTTGTGAAGTATTTTCAACAGTGTCTACAAGATGGAAAGTGACAGCACTTAAATGCTAGCTGTTATCATTTTTAAAATGTATCTTTATTGTTGAAAGTATTACAGATGTCCTTTTTCCCCATTGATTCTTTTTCTAAATCTTTATTGTTGAAAGTATTACATAGGTCCTCCTTTTTCCCTCATTAACCTCTTCCAGCCCACTCCCATTCCCGCCCTCCCACCCCCCCACTCCCCCCTCCCCCCCCCCACCCGCCACCGCCGGCAAATCCTCACCACCCCATCATCTGTGTCCACAGGTTATGCATATATGCATACAAGTTCATTGGTTGACCTCTTCCCACCCACACTCCCTTTCCTTCCCTCTGCGGTTCAACAGTCTGTTCATGCTTCTAGTCTCTGGGACTATTTTTGTTTCATCAGTTTATTTGGTTCATTAGATTCCATATATGAGTGAAATCATGTGATACTTATCTTCTTCTGATTGGTTTATTTCGCTCAGCATAATTTTCTCCAGGTTCATCCATGCTGTTGCAAATGGTAAGAGTTCTTTCATTTTTATTGCCACACTAGTAGCCCATAGCACGATATCACGTGTAGTAGGCCGCCCACCACTTCCACATGAGCCAGCAGGAACCACAGCATAAGCCAGGAGCAGCGCCATTTCCTCGGGAGATGGGAGGGACCCGTACTGCTTCCATGGGAGGTGGGCGTCTCCTCTCCAGGCCTGCGCTTGGCCATGGGGCCTGCGCTGGGCCATGGAGGCTGGCGGCCGGCCCCCCTGTCCCTGTCCATGTCTGCTCTGGCTCCAGGAGGCCGGCCCCAGCCGGGCACAGCAAAGAAACAAGCATTCCGCCAGGCCGCTCACGCAGCCCGCTCTCAGTGGCCGCTCCCCCTCTCCCAGGACTTGGGGACTCCAGTGGGGCTGAGAGGACTGGGAGCCATCATCTTGTGGCTATGGGTCCCACCATCTTTGTGATGGAGTGACGGTTAGTTCTTCTTTGAATGTTTGGTAAAACTCCCCTGTGAAACTGTCTGGACCAAGGATTTTGTTTGCTGGGAGTTTTTTTTTATTACTGCTTCAGTTCCATTGGTAGTTGTTAGCCTATTCAGATTTTCTGATTTTTCCTAATTGAGTTTTGGAAGGTTGTATTTTTCTAGGAATATGTCCAATTCATCCAGGTTGTCCCATTTGTTGGAATAAAGTCGTTCATATTATTGTTTTTATGATCCTTTGTATTTCTGTGGGGTCAATTGTTACTGTTTATGAGTTTTCTCTCTTTTTTTTTTTTTGCTTAATCCTTCCACCATTTCACCCAGCCCTACAACCCCCCCTCCCTTTCTCTGTACCTATGAATTGGTTTCTATTTTGTTTTTTAGATTACTTTGTTCAGTAGCTTCCACATATAAGTGAAATCATATGGTACTTGTCTTTCTCTGACTGGCTTATAAAAGGTTTTCTACAGCTATTTCAGAAAAACTGCAGGTTTGCTGTGGGGCTCTTGCATCTGAACTGCTTCTCCTAAGAATTTTCCACTTGTAAGGCAAACAAGATGAAAAATAACTATAATTCTTTATTTTCCTTTTTTTTAATTTGTTTTACTTTTCAATTTCAATTGGCATTCAATATTATATTTGTTTCAGCTGTACAGCAAAGTGGTTAGACATTTATAAAACTTCAAAGGTAATGTCCTCAATAAGACTAGTACCCACCTGAAGCTATGTATATTTATTATAATATGATTGACCATATTCCCCTAGCTGTCCTGTACATTCCCATCATTATTTTATAGCTTTCAATTTGTATTTCTTAATCCCTTGATGAGAATTGTTTTCTTTTCTATAGTACATTATTAATATTTTTTATTTCTTTTTCTTCTTCTTAAAGAAGTCCCTTTAATACTTCTTATGTGCTAGTTTGGTGGTGATGAACTCCATCTTTTTCTTGTCTGGAAAGCTCTTTATCTCTTATTTGAATTTAAATGATAGCCTTATTGGGTAGAATCTTGGTTGTAGGTCCTTCTTTGTCATCACTTTAACTATTTTGTGCTGATCCCTTCTGGCCTGCAAAGTTTCTGTTGGGAAATCAGTTGACTGTCTAATGGAAATTCCCTTGTGGATAACTAACTGCTTTTCTCTTGCTGCTTTTAAGATCTTCTATTTTTAAATTTTGGCATTTTATTTATGACTAGAGGCCTGGTGCACGAATTCGTGCACAGGTGGCATCTGGCTGCGGGGGAGGGGTCGTGGGAGGCTGGCTGGCCTGGGGGAGAGGCTGTGGGAGGTTTGCCAGCTGGCCCTGCCTCCAATCAGGCTGGTTGGTTGGCCTCAGTGAGTGTCATAGTGACCAGTCATTCTGGTCATTCAGATGTTCTGGTTATTTGGCTTTTATATATATACTAGAGGCCCGGTGCATGAAATTCGTGCATGGAGGGGGGTGGTGTCCCTCAGCCCAGCCTGCACCCTCTCCAATCTAGGACCCCTTGAGGAATGTCCAACTGCCCGTTTAGGCCCGATCCTACTTCGGGCCTAAACGTGCAGTCGGACATCCCTCTCACAATCCAGGACTGCTGGCTCCCAACTGCTCGGCTGCCTGCCTTCCTGATTGCCCCTAACCGCTCTGCCTGCCAACCTGATCACCCCCTAACCACTCCCCTGCCAGCCTGATTGATGCCTAACTGCTCCCCTGCCAGCCTGTTTGCCCCTAACTGCCCTCCCCTGCAGGCCTGATCCCCCCCACTGCCCTCCCCTGCAGGCCTGATACCCCCCCAACTGCTCTCCCCTGTAGGCCTGATACCCCCCCAACTGCCCTTCCCTGCAGGCCCAGTTGCCCCCAACTTCCCTCCTCTGCCAGCCTGGTCACTCCCAACTGCCCTCCCCTGCAGGCCTGATCGCCCCAACTGCCCTTCCTTGCAGACCTGGTCCCTCCCAACTGCCCTCCCCTGCGGACCATCTTGTGGTGGCCATCTTGTGTCCAAATGGGGGCAGTCATCTTTGACCACATGGGGGCAGCCATCTTGTGTGTTGGAGTGATGGCCAATTTGCATATTTTTCTTTTATTAGATAGGACTAGATAGGATAGAGGCCTGGTGCACGGGTGGGGGCTAGCTGCTTTACCCTGAAGGGTGTCCTGGATCAGGGTGGGGGTTCTCTTGGGGCGTGGGGTGGCCTGGGTGTGGGGCCTGTGGTGGTTTGTAGGCTGTCCACGCCCTCCGGCGACCCAAGAGGAGGCACTGGTATCTGGGACTTATTTATCTTCTATAATTGAAACTTTGTAGCCTTGAGCAGAGCCAAGCCTCCTGCTCGCTCCGTGGCTGCAGCCATATTTGTTGGGATTTATTTATCTTCTATAATTGAAATGTTGTAGCCTTGAGTGGAGGCCTGGGCCTGCCAGGGTGTGTGGAAAGCTTGGCTTCCTTCATTGCTGGGGAAACCCAAGCCTCCTGCTCTCTCCGTGGCGCAGCCATCTTGGTTGGGTTAATTTGCATACTCGCTCCTGATTGGCTGGTGGACATGGCTTGTGGGTGTAGTGGAGGTACGGTCAATTTGCATATTGCTCTTTTATTAGATGGGCTAGATGTGTCTTGGTCTGGGCCTCTTTAGGTTCATCTTGTTTAGGACTCTCTGCACTTCCTGGAATTGTATGTCTATTCTCTTTACCAGGTTGAAGAAGTTTTCAGTCATTATTTTTTTCAAATATGTTTTCAATCTCTTGCTGCCTCTTTTCTCCTTCTGGTGCCACTATGATATGAATGTTGTTACCAGCTGCCCACCTGGTGTGTTGGTTCTGTGGCCTCTTGGTGGGGGCTAAGGTCAACCACTGCCTGTGTCTGGCTCAGGACCACCTGGTAGGAGCTACAAAGTGATCTTCGACTTGGTGTTGTCTCAGAGGTCCCTTGAACTATCCTCATTTTGTTTACTCTTTTTTCTTTTTGCTGTTCTGATTAGGTGTTTTCTGCAACCCTGTCTTCCAAATTGCTGATTTAGTACTCTGCTTCATCTATTCTGCTGTTGACTCCTTCCAGTGTATTCTTTATTTCAGTTATTGTATTCTTCATATTTGACTGGTGCTTTTTGCCTGTTTTCTATCTCCTTTTTAATGTTTCCTACTTCTGTTTCTTGGAGCTCTCACTGTGATTGCCTATTTTTTCCCTAAGTTCATTGAGTATCCTTATAATGAGTATTTTGGATCTGCATATGTAGATTGCTTGCCTTTAATCTGTTTAGTTCTTTTGCTGGGGTTTTGCCCTATTCTTTCAACTTGAACATGTTTATTTGTTTTCTCATTTTGGCTGACTCCCTGTGTTTGTTTCTGTGTATTAGATAAATCTGCTACATCTCCCAGTCTTGGCAGAGTGGCCTTATACATTAGGTGTTCTCAGAGCCCAGTAGCATATTCTACCTGTTCACCTGAACCAGGTACACCAGCGGTGTTGCTTGTGTGATTTGTGTGTGCCCTCCTGTTGTAGTTAAGACTTGATTGCATTGGCACATCAGTGAGTGAAACTAACCCCCATGTTGACTGGTTGTGAGGACTGGCTATGACTTTAGAAGACAAGCTGTTTGTGGGGGCTGACCTCAAAAAGCAGGATTTGCTTTAGCAAGGCTCGTATGCTTGCCAAGTCTACCTTTGGGTGTGTCATTTGTAGCACTAATTGGGTGGTGCTCTGGTGTGGTCTGAGGCTGTCCACCTGGTGTGTTGGTTCTGTGGCCTCTTGGTGGGGGACAAGGTCAGCCACTGCCTGTGTCTGGCTTGGGGGCACCTGGTAGGAGCTACAAAGTGATCTTTGACTGGTAGCTGCCTGTTCTAGGTTTGGAGGCACCAAAGAGTAATTATGCTGTGAACTGAGGCTGGCTACCACTAGTGCTGTGTTTGGGGCCACTTAGTAAGAGATACAAGGCATGCTAAGGCCAGCTACTTCTTGATTGGGATTTGTGGACCTTTGAGAGACTTTAGGAATGTCCATAGCACAGGCCCAGGCTAGCCCCTTGTGTGGGGTAGACTCTGAAAGAAGTTCCAGACAGGTGCATGAATTGGGTGGGGTAGGGTCTCAGAAAATCACCAGGATGTGTGAGGGCAGTGTAAACCAAGTTAATGGAGACTCATACTTAGTACCCACTTGTGCCTGTAGGCTGTGTGAGGGGAGGGCTCAACAAAAGCATAATGGAGCCTGCAGGCATCCCCTGGAGAAAGCTGTTCCTCCATCCCTCAACCTGGAGCCAGAGAATTCGGTCTTCCCATATGCCACTGTTGTCTTTCAAGCTGCTATCCCTTTGCTGGAGCTTAGGGTGAGTGTTTGTGAGTGAGTCTGTGCATGGGCCCTTTAAGAGGATGTCTGGCACTAAAGTGGCCCTCTAACTGAGTTCCTGCTGGTTTTCAGTAGTTCCTGCCAGCTATTGTGGGGCATCCTCTTCCTGGCACTAGTGTACCAGGCTGGGGATCCCAGTGTGGAGCTGGGACTCCTTGCTCTTCAGTGGGGACTTCTGTAGATATCCCTCCTGATTCAAAACCACCACACATGGGTATTGGACCAGCCTATTTCACATCTTTTTCTCTCCTATCAGAATTAACATGGCTTTTTCTTTACATCCTTAATTATAGGAGTTCTGTTCAGCTAATCTTCAGTTGGTTCTCAAGGGTAGTTATTCTATAATTTAGCTGTAATTTTGATGTAATTATGGGAAGTGGTGAACACAGCATTTACTTACTCCACCATCTTGACCAGAAGTTCTGTCATTCTTTTTTTTTAAGTAATTTATGATAAAACAGAATTAGTGAGACAGAAATTTATGTGGACATGTTTTCTGAGTAAGATATATGAAAAGTAATGAGTTTCATTTTATGTCCCAAAGTATTATCTTATTTTCAAACAGCAAGTATTTCTTTAGTGATTTGCAAAATGCTAAGTTAGCTATGTTTTGTTTAGTATCATATCATTTTAATATTGTATTGTATATTTTTAAAAATATTTTAAGGTGAAGCTATCAATACATTCATTCATATGTACAGCTAAATAAGCTGCATGTTTAAGAATAATTTTTAGCACTGGCTGGTGTGCTCAGTTGGTTGGGGGTTGTTGGAGATTGCCAGTTTGATTTCCGGTTAAGGGCACATGCCCAGGTTGTAGGCTTGATCCCTGGTAGGGGATGTTCAGGAGGCAGCCTATGTTTCTCTCACATCGATGTTTCTCATATATATATATATATATATATGAGAGAGATAGAAATATCAATTATAAGAGAATCACTGATTGGCTGCCTCCTGCACACCCCACACTGGGGACTGAGTCCACAAGCCAGCATGTGCCCTGACCAGAAATTGAACCATGACCTCCTGGTTTATAGGTCGACGCTCAACCACTAAGCCACTCTGTCCAGGTTCACATCGATGTTTCTCTGTCCCTCTCCCTCTCCCTTCCTCCTTCTCTAAAAATCAATAAACTATTCTTTAGGGGGAGGGAGAAAGAATCATTTCAGGCCTAGGCTGGGTGACTTAGTTGGTTGGAGTGTTGTGTCCAAACACTGAAAAGTTGTGGGGTCGATTCCAGGTCAGGGAACATAGCTGGGTTGCAGGTTCGACCACAGGCAACTGATCCACATTTCTCTCTCTCTCTCTCTCTCTCTCTCTCTCTCTCTCTCTCTCTCTCTCTCTCCTTCCTCCCTCTCTAAAATTAATAAACATATCCTCAGGTAAGGATTTAAAAATAAATAAATGAAAGAATAATTTCTATCCGTAACTAGAGTGACTTGATTAGTTAGAGGAGAAATATACGCTATTGATGTATTTGAGACTGTCAATGTTTGAATAACTAAATCCGTCCTAAATTATTAGGTTAGATCACTTAATTTTATAAAAACATCAAGATATACAGCACACCATTCTCCATTCTCCAAAGCGAGTCTTATACATAAGTCTTTGATAATATTTAATTTTCCCTCTGTGTTATGGTAGAAAATTGTTCTAAATTTATTCTAGAAAATTATATACCATTTAACTACCTGGAAGAAAATGAGGATAATTCAACAATTTTTGTAAATATTTCCCAAAAGCTTAGAATCGTGATACTATGTGATACTTTATTGTATATAGTAACAAAAGTATGTTACTTGCATTTTTGTTGGATTTGTCTGCCAGTAACAGAAATGCCAACAAGGCTGGCTTATCTGTTTGCAATAATAAGCGGTGTACAGGAAGCAGGCACAGCTGTTAGAAAGCTCACAGTTTCACAAGGATCCAAGCCCCATCTGTCGTCCTGAGCTGCCATCCTTAATGTAAGGCTTCTGTACCATAGCAACAGGGCAGCAGCTTCATTCCCAGGCACTGTGCACATTCCAAGATGGAAGCAGGATGATGGGTGGTGAGGTGAAGGACAGAGGGCCAGAGGCACAAGTCAGCCTTGTTGCTTCATCAGAAATAATTTGGTTCTGCTTTAAGCTTCACCTTGCAGCTTCTGTTTCTACCTAAGCAGCCATAATTAGATCATATGTGCACCCATAAGTGTAAGGGCATCTGTACTGTTGAATACCAGGGTTCTATTAATAAGAACATAGAAGAGAATGGATATTCTCTGGTGTGTTGAGGAAGATGGAGGCGGAGTGAGCAGGGGCAAAAGTTTCTACTCTGAGATGGAAAGCGGGTGGAGGTACTCCAGCAGAGAAGCAGCATGATCCAACTTACATTTATTTCCTATTTTTATTATTTTTTTATAATCCTCACCAGGGATTATTTTTCCATTGATGTTAGGGAGAGTGCAAGCAAGGCAGGGAGAGAGAGAGAGAAACATCAATGTGAGAGAGACACATCAATTGGTTGCCTCCCACACATTCTCCAACCGGGGCCAGGGATCAAACCTGCAATCCAGGTATGTGCCCTTGATTGGGAATAGAACCTGCAACCCTTCAGTGCGCAGGCTGACACTTTAACCATTTAGCAACACTGGCCAGGGCTCAGCTTACTTTTTTTTTTTATGTATCTTTTTATTGATTTCAGAGAGGAAGGGAGAGGGAGAGAGAGATGGAAACATCAATGATGAGAGAGATCATTGATCGGCTGCTTCCTGCAAGCCCCCCACTGGGGATGGAGCCCACAACCCGGGCATGTGCCCTTGACCAGAGTCGAACCTGGGACCCTTTAGTCCGCAGGCCGATGCTCTATCCACTGAGCCAAATCGGCTAGAGCTTGGCTTACATTGTAAAAGAATCGCTGTAGCTACTGCCTGGAGACTTAACTGTAATGGAGGGCCTGGAGGGCAAAGGAAAAATTAGGGGACCAAGTGCTACTACCTATCATTGTTCCCCACTTTGGTCTGCAGCTGTTGTAATTTGTTTCCTTGAATGGATCTAGATTCTAGATTCTAGAAAGAGAAGGTTTGTGGGAGAATGGGATACAAGAAAGAGGTCAGTGAATGCTGAGGGCAGTGGTTCTGTGGTCAAGGAGTAACTCCCTTGGAGGACGTGACAGGCTTCATCATAGCCTGGGTTTCTGAGCGGGGCCACTCCTGAAGAGAGAAAGGTGTTTCCTGGTAACTGGGCAAGCACTTGCTCTGTTTCTGGCTAGAAGAGAACAAGGATTCTTATTACAAGACTAGAGGCCTGGTGCATTTGAGACTGTCAATGTTTGAATAACTAAATCTGTCCTCAGCCTGGACTGTGGGATCGGCCGAAACCCACTCTCTGACATCCCCCAAAGGGTCCCAGATTGTGAGAGGGTGCAGGCCAAGCCGAGGGACCCCACTGGTGCACCATCAGGGCTGGGGAGGGACACGGGAGGTTGGCCAGCAGGGGAGGGACTCGGGGAGGGCTCCAGGGTATGTCTGGCCTGTCTGGCTCAGCCTCGATTGGCTGGATCCCAGCAACAAGATAACCTACCAGTTGGAGCGTCTGCCCCCTGGTGGTCAGTGCACGTCATAGAGAGCAGTTGAGTGGCCTTAGCATATCATTAGCATATTACACTTTGATTGGTTGAACAGATGACAGACACTTAGCATATTACGCTTTTATTTTATAGGATTATTGATTATATTCCCTAAACTGTTCTTTACATCCTCAGAACTGTTTTTGTAACTTCTAATTTGTGTTTTTTAATTCTTTCATCTTTTTCAGCCATTGGTGAAAAGTGACGAACATCAGGAGGACGCAGTCAGCAGCACCTCCACCCATCCCGGAGAGGGTCAACCACACCATCATGATAAGCTGAACATTTGGTAACTTGGAAACAGAATTCAATTTCAGGTCTGTTGCCCTCTGAGGAAACCCAGACTATGTGTGTGAATGGATGTGTCCTTTTGGTTATAGGTAGGCTGGGGTGAAGATAGGTTGGGGCCCTAGAAATAAACAAATGAGGAGCAGACAGACCACAGTGTCCTTAGGGGCCTCACAGTTGAAGGTCAGCACTGTGAGGCAGAAGCCAGGTGCTCACGCCTGTCCCAGTGCCCGCATGCATAAGCGCTCAGTCAAGGCTGTCTGGTGGTAATGTTGAATATAAAGCAGTCAATTTGGTCTGGGGGACTGAGTCAGCCAGCTGTGACATCTATTGACCCCTTGGTGGAGTAGGGAACGAAGCCTAATGCTTGGCTGAGAGATAGAGGGCATTGAATTCTGACTTGTTGTCCATGTCCTGGGGCAATGACCTCTGCTCCCCCACCACCACCACCTGGATCCCAGGCGGGAGGAATTGACTAATTAGCATCTGGTTCTTGTCTTAGACTGCACCTCCTTACAGAGTGTTGACTTGAGGAGCATAACATGTTTTACATACTAAAAAAGGGAATTCAAAAAGCAATTCCTAAAACAATCTGAAAGAAATAAGCCTAATTACCTAGACAATTGGTAAAAACTGCATAAGGAGTTACTTATGGTGACTAGAGCATTCTTTTGACTGTTTCTGGCTCCAAAACATGCTTTCCCCTCTGCAATGCACATCAGCAAATGGACCCCCTGCCACACCTCTCTTGCCTCTCATCTTAATTCAAAATTTAAATCTCACATGGGTGTATCTGATTGGTGAAGCATACAGTCCATCAAGTGCAATGGTGGCGGGGAAATGCAGCATTAGCTTTCTATAATCTGCACACAATACTGCACTAGCAGGACATTGGAAAAGGAATAATAAATTAACCCACACTATCTACCAGGCCCTTCAAATGCCTTTGATTAGCCTCTTGAAGACTTGGTTTGGCAGCAACATAGGAATTTTTTTTTAAAATGCATTCTGGAAAACTATAACAAAATGATAACAAGTAGCAAATACCAAAAGTTACGTCTAATGTCTTTTATTTGGGTAGATGTTTAGGATCTGTGAGGGGAGGACTAGGTGTACAACATCCAGTGCACTGGGCAGCAGCAGGATCATATAGTCCCAGGCAATTCTGCTGAGGCCACAGCTCAATCACATACTGAGGGCTACAGTTGGGGGAGGGGGGGGGCAGATAATTGCTTGCTTTCTGAATAACCCTAATGGGATGGTAAATTTATTATTATTAATAACATCTTCCAAATTCCATTCATTATAAATTCCCTCAAGGAATAGCCTTAAGAATTTGTCTAGACAAAAAAAGGAAACAAACACTAAGCTAAAAATAAAAAATTCCAATATTCCTAGGCCCAGCTCCAGATTACCTCAATCACCTATAATACTTTCAAGAATCAGAGAGCCAATCTCAATTGCGATGCCCATTCAAAAGTAATTCTTGGCTGATGAATTTATTAGCTCAATTTCCTGACCCAACAAGTTATATCATTACATTGTGTGGGAGTAAGTGCCCTGAGCATATGCACAAATCATGCATATGTGTGCACACATGGGCATGCACACACACACAGCATTCTTCACAGCCGCTGAAGCTGGATGACCTCCATCCCTGCCTTGCTCTACCACTTCCTGCCTGTGTACCCTCAGACATGTTTCTTAACCTCTCTGGGCCACCGTCTCCTCATCTGTAAAGTGAGAGTAACAGTTGCTTTTCCCATCGTTATGGGGATTTGATGATTTAACAAAAATAAAATGTTTTTTAATAGACTTACATAATGTGTATATTCTGTCATGAAAAACCCACACCAACATTATACATTTGGAAGAATACAAGCAGCATATATTACAAATTGATGCAAGCAGTAACTTGGTTCACACCATGCAATAAAAAGTACACTAATCAAGACACACAAGCTTTTGTAGGTTTAAACTGAAGGGCTTTTGTATTTCTGCTGAATCCTTAAAACCTGTGGCGCTTAAACTGTGTTTGCCTTTCTACTGAGAGGTGAATATACACAACAATAATGGGAAAGATTATCAGACCAGTTGTCTATCATGGAGCCTTCCAGCTTTGCTCAACAATGGCCGAAACTCTTTTCTCCTTTGTCTTCCTGATAAAGTTGGCTGCCTGGCTTTCGGCTGGACCGTTTGGATTCGGTTCACGCAGCCGAGACTGCGTTGATGCTCAGATAGAAGATACATCAAATGTTGGACTCCACGGATTCAGAAGGTTATCTAAACATACGCTACCATCAGCATACACATTTGGATGAAACACTTTGGATATAAACCTAATAGTGGGAAGTTTATTTGGATATTCTTCAGAAAGGCTTATTTAAAAGTACCATCTTCAAAAGGATTCTCTTCAGGTCCAAATATAACTACTCCATGCATGAAGTTGCTTTTAAGATGATGCACCACTGACAATCACAGGTGGGCTCACCTGCAATCACTTAAAATTCTCATGAGCCTCCTCTGGACCACAGTGGGCATGCTCCCCAGCTGCCCAGTCAGTCTCAAACACAACACTTTGAAGAGTGTCTGACACACACACATACTAATTGCTAACTACTGTCTGTATCATTATTGTTATTACCATTGTTCCTCTCTAGCCTAGCAAATACCAAGATAACAATGAATCTAAATATATACTGTATTCATGGATCACAAATACTGGGCCATTGCCTAAATTCTGAGATAACACTTCCCCTTTGGGGGGGGGGGGAAGAAAAGAAAAAATTTGCCAGTCTAGTAAATAATACATGACAAATTGTTTAATAATGTTTGAAGTGGTAAAAGAAAGAAAATCATTTTCCACAGCACAGAGCTACAAACGGAGAGGAAAGTTTAACAGAGGCCTGTGTGCTTGGGCAGGGGTGACGGACTGTTGTTCCTGAGACTGGAACATTTGTGACTTTCACCCAACATTTCCCTTGTGTCTTAGAAAGGTGTCAGTTAAAAATATGTTAGGCTGATCAAATAAAGAAAACCTTTTCCTTAGCAGTAATCAATCTGTAGCATAGGCACTCCATCTTGTTCCCGTAACTTCTATGTTATAAAAACTGCTGTTTGAAATTTTCCACTAAACATAGATAGTCCTTTGTTCTGTGAATTAAATCTGCTATTCTTGGCTTCTGTAAGCACACCTGCTCAAATAATAGGGAAAATAAGCTCAATTAGGTGGCCTTACAAGCCACTCTGCTGACATAAGGGTGTGGTCCGTCCCTGGATACTCCCATGCCAGGTGTCGTTTAGTTATCTGAATTATGTTGTGCTCAAGGTTACTGAATTGTGCTGTGCTCAAGGCTACAAGCTTCCTGCAAAGTATCTCCCAATACATAGGGCTCTTTGCAAAGCCTGCAAAATGTCCAAAAGTATAATCCCATATTTGGGACACAAAAAAACCGGGGGGGTATAAAGGGAAAGCTTCCTCTATGTTACTTGGCTCAGACTTTGAGAGGCAACTCCTCTGAGACCACTAGCATAATAAAGACTCCAAATTTGGCTTACTAAGGTGTATTCTGTTCAGCTCACTGATTTCCAATATAACAAATCCACCCAGGCTCCTCCTGGCCCTGTCAGCCAGGTCTGACCATCATTCATTGCCCCGAAGGGACAGACCAGGCTCTAACAGGTGGCAAAGGCCCAGCCAGCTAATTCAGAAGCCAAGAGTCTCTACCTTAAGCACGTTAATAAAATCAATTAAAATTAGGATGTGAAAGAAAGAACCTCCTGTCTGGCACTCTCTCAGAGCCTGATATCTCAAAATGCAGGAACTGAGTGAAAAGAAACAGAAAAAGACTGAGTGAATCCTAAAATATCACCAGTAAATGGGTAGGTAAGGACTGGAGATGGCACAAAATCCTAACATTTCTACAAGTTGGTGTCTGTATGTCTACTGCACTAGATACAATCCTTTCCCTGTAGCTATTTTCAAAATAAACAAATACAATTAAAAGGTCAGTGCCTAGACATAAATGTAAAGGACTTAAACATCATAGGAGAAAGCTGAGGTGGCCCAGCCACATTCAGACTTGAGGGTAAGGAAATCTTTTCCAATAAATATCTTTCTCTTTAGAATTTTACATCTTTGAGTAAGGTGAGGTAACGTTCTCAATAAAGTAAAACTTCTTGCAATTACTGATTTTTCCAGAACACAGTGAGCATTGGAATCAATGATATTAAATTCTAAAGCACTTTTGACCCTCCACCAACTACCACAGAAAAGAATTTCATAGAGTGCAAAAATTTCCAGGAAAACAAAATTATTTTTACCACCTGGGCATACCAGCTTGTGGTACATAGCTAGAAGTTTCCCAATGAAACAAAATTATCCTCGAAAAACTGTTATTTAAAGATCTTTGGGTATAAAATATATCAACCAATCCTTATCAAAGGAAATAAGGCCTATAAAATGTATGATTAGGGAGGAAATGGAAAGTTGGGAGATCTATACTAGATTGATTGTTTTATAATTTTTTTCATGAAGTATATTTACAGACTAGCAAAACTTGAAGAATTGATAAAAATCAGTTTTTGTGTGTCGTTGGGATTTCCCAAGTTTAGAATGGGTTTGTATGTTTGCTTTGTACATTGTATGTTGTTTATTTATCACACACATTTACTCTTATAATAGACACATCACTTGATTTGTTATCTATTGTTTTCTTTTTGTGTATAGTGGGAGTGGGACTATACACACACACACACACACACACACACACACATATATGGTTTCTAACTATAATAAAAAGGAAAGAAATAATTATATAGAGGAGAGATGTATTACTGTTTCTCATCTGTAAGAGAAGAGAAGAAACGATATTCATCTCAAAAGAAGATACTTTTGTTGTAAAGCTTTAATCTAGTTATAAATCAGAGCTATGTAATGCAAAAATATAAAGAAAGTGTGAATCTAAAGAGGAAAGAAAATTTAGCATTTCCCCTTACACCTTTTAAAGATTCCACAAAAGCAAGAAGGTGAAGCAAAAAGCATTATGAACTCCATTCTTGAAACAGTAGTGAAAATTCTGGAGTTCTGAAGCACAAAATAGGAAGGTATTCTGGAAGCATTTAGGTCAAACGCAAGATAAAGAAAAATAAAGTATCTGCAGCTTTAAATCTTCAAAAATAAAACTCAGCAGAAGCAGACCTCTCCAGGTGAGTGATAAAAATTGAGGTGCAAGTCCATTATCTCTTGATTGTGCAAGCTGGGTGCATGGCTGGTGACAAGAGCTACCCGGGCTTGGTTGTGTCACCCGGAAGGAGCATTAGAGACAAGAATGAGTGAGGAGCCACATTGTTAAGTCCTATTTGCAGGAAGCAGTCTGTGAGGCACAGAATAAGTAAGTGGGAAAAGAAATTCTGTGCTGTGAACAGCCATTAGCTTCCGTTCATGTTGGGCTACAAAGAAGGAAAGGAGTAATGGCCAAAAAGTAAAAACATTGTTCTGAAAACAGTAGAAGAGAAAGAGATACCTGCAGCCCAGAACAGTGAGAAAATGACTTGGATGTTTCACAGATACAAAAATGCAAATGCTTCAAATATGGGAAATAGTTTCCATCTCACTCTTGAAAAGAATGCAGAGCAAGCTACATAGTGATACTTTTCACTTATGTAATCAACAAAATTCCAGAATTGTAATAGCAAGCTGCGTGAGTGATAGTGAAGGGAAATAAACACCTTCCCATACATTGCAGATGGGAGTGCAGATTGGCGCCTCCTCTGGGGTGAGCCATTGGCTCATCGCTCTCAACATGTGGAATTTGACCCAATAATGCCACTTCTAGGAAGTGCATTTTTTAACATCAAAAATCTAAAAACAATCTAAATGTTCATAATATGCAGCTGGATAAATTATGGCACAATCATAACGGGAATATTATGCAACTTTATAAAAGAACGAAGCAGATCTGTACATACTGATACACTGTCAAGTTCAAAAAATGAAGGTCCAGAAAGGTGTTCCGCTGCCTCTTGCATATAAAACATGAATAAATAAATATATGTTTTCTTGTATGTGTAACGAACACATCGGGAAGCTGGCAGTTGTGACTGCGTGTGAGGAGAGGAAAGTAGGTGAAAAGAGACTGAAACAGGAGGCATGCAAACCATTAGAAAGCATGTGTGTGCGCGCATACGTATATAAAGAAAAAAAAACATTGAAAGTTCCTACAAAGCGTTTGCTGCAGTTGTCTCTGTATTATAAGATTATGGGTGATTTTTCTCTTCTTAATACTGTTTTGAGTTCACAAATATTCCACAGTTAAATAAAGTGCTTTTATTTAAAAAAAAAAAAAAACTAATTTTTCCCTTCTAAAATTCTCAATTATGTCCACCAAACAAAAATACCTGGTTTGTTCATTCCATGAAAACACATCTTTTGCTTGCATGGCTCTCTGGGTGGCCAGTTGGGTTGGAGCTGGAATGTCCAGCTCCCTGTGCCCAGGTGCCTGTAGGCGGTCCCACCACCTCTGCACCACCAAGCCCAGCAGCCCGGTGCTCCCTGCACTCCACAATGCCCGGCAGACTAGACCATTTGGGGGCCAAGTTGCACTTATGGTTTCTTCCAGGTAAAGGCCTCCCCCAAATGGTGCTGTTATCAAAGTGAGGCTTGCAGCTATTTTGATTACATTCTTGGCTTTAAGAGACAGGTTTCCTGTTAATACTGTTTTGACTTAGATTGTTTGGGTCTCTACAGCGGGAGACCAGATTTAGATCAAACACACAGGATCCTCCTGCTGAAACACGAAGAGCCTGGAACACCCAGGGAAGTCCGAATGCCCATTTTTAGAGGGTGGGAAACAGGACTGGGGCACTTTCTCTGTGGCCCTGGGAGGCCCCATTGAAGAAAGGCCCGTCTTCCCGGAGCCACACAAACCAAGGCTGTTGGACTAGCAGCTTGGAGGTCAAAGCCCCCTCAGTCCCCTGAGAGGGCAGGGCCCCTCCAGGCTCTGAACCAGGCCCAGGAGGCCCCCGCAGCTATACTCCAAGCCCCAGCCCTAGCAGATCCTGTGCAGAGCCTTCCTGGGGGCTGGGTAAGGCCTGCCACTGGTTCACCACTATTGGAGCTGGCAACCAGGAAGCCTGGGAACATGGAACCCAAGAAACCACATGGCAGGGTCTGGCAGGGCCCCCCTCAGACTCCAGCGACCAGGTAGAGGTCCCTTACAGGCAGCAAGGCGCTGATGAGGTGCCTGAGCGCTTTGGAGCCAATATATTTCATTCTTAAAGGTAAAATTGGGTGCCCCCCACCATGGGAGGCACTGAGCAGGCCTGCCTGCCCCGCCCAGGTCTAAGAGTGACCCACTGTGCACACACTGCTGGGAGGTGGCTCCTAGGCCAGCGGCCTCTGGGCAGGAAATGCTATGCTGGTCCCAAGTTCCCGAGGCAGCTGAGTCTCTAAATGAGACACACTCTTCTTTCCACATTTGGGCTCTGGGCTCCCTTTGTTGGGGAGTGGCTACAGCACCTGAATTTCACAGGAAAATTCCTTTCCACAGCCAGGCCTGATAGCAGTGAGGCCTTCCACATGGGCTCGGAGCGTGACTGCAACCAGCTGACATTTGGCTTCTGAAAGAGCAGGCATATTGGTTTCCAAAGCTTTTCCCTCTGGATCTCTGTATGACTGTGGGCCTGGGAACTGACATCTCCCTCCTAACACAATCCTAAGTCATCTGCGTGACCGTGGGAAGGTGCCTGTGCCATCAGCCTGGGCCTCTCACCAAAGGCACAGCTTTCGGGCCCTGAGGCTGGCAGGTGCTGTACCCCAGCCATCAGCAAAGACCCACATGCAGCTCTGTCTTCTGAGACCCGAGGAATCCGGCCAACGTGCCTTCTCCCCTGGCAGAAGAAAAGGCTTGACTTTTGGCAAAAGTCTTGACGATTACCTTTCACTGTAACGGTAATGAAAAACAAAACACAAAAAAAGATGTGTTAAAAACAAGCCAGCCTTTTTCCTAACAGTCCTGCATCCTTGGGCCACTGTTCCATAGGTCAGAGAAATATCGAAGCTTCAGCTAAGCAAGGAGCAAACTATAGCAAGCTAAATAGAATGCAGATCCAGAGGAATGGTCCCCCAGCACATCCTATATAATAAAAGCATAGTATGCAAATTGTCCCCTCGACTGGGAGTTCATCCAGGGGTTCGACCAGGGGGCGGGGCCAGCTGGGGGAAGGGAGAGAGTACCCAGCAGACAGCTGGAAGCCACTAGGGACCCTTTGTGCACTGGGCCCCTAGTATGTACATAAAAATACCTTTTTATCTGAAACAACTAAGGCTTGACCTCTCTACACAGCGATCCCCCTTGAAGCTTCATGCAGCAAGTGATATACTTACAAGACGTTGACCCCACCTCAAGCACAAGGGTGGACCAGATTGTCTAAAGCCCACCAGTTCACCCTACTCCCTTTATTAGCATTGGCTCAGGGTTAGCCATGGTCCTTGGCAGGGTCTGTGTCATAATGACTGCTCAGAATTCTGGTCAGACTCTCCACCCTTCTTCTGACATCACAATGTGGGGAGAGAATGCCTGGAACTTTTGCCACCAGGTGGAAAGCAGCTTAAGAATTAAGCCTACATTGGTGGGAATGCAAAACAGTGCAGCAGCTATAGAACAGTCTGACAGTTCCTCAAAAAATTAAACATATGAGCCAGCAACTCCACCTCTGGGTATATGTGCAAAGGAAATGAAAGCAGGGACTCAAACAGATATATACATACCCATGTCCATGGCAGCATTGTTCACAATAACCAAGAGGCAAAACCAACCCCAAGTCCATGAATGGATGAATGGGTAAACAAAATGTGGTGTAGACATATAATGGAATAGTATTCAGATTTAAGTAGGAAGGAATTTCGGATACATATTTCAACATGGGTGAACCTTGAGGACATTATAGTAAGTAAAATAAGCCAGTCATAAAAAGGCAAGTACTGTATGGCTCCACTTATATGAGGTTCCTAGAGTAGTCTATGGAAACAGAAGTAGAATGGTATTTTCCAGGGACAGCAGGGAAGTTATTGGTCAGTGGTACAGAGTTTCCGTTTTGCAAGGTGGGAACAGTTCTAGAGATGGATGGTGATGACAGCTGAGCAACTATGTGAATGTACCTAATGCCACTGAATTCTGCACTCAGGAATGTTTAAGATGGTAGATTTTATGTTATGTGTACTTTACATATTTTTAAAATTTTTAAATTTAAAAATAATTAATCTTACATAAGGCCAAGCTGAGAGAACAGCAGAGAAATAGACCTGGAGTCTCTTGATCAAGCTGGCCCTGAAGCGGTCATCTCACAAATGTCCCTGGAGTTTAAGGCTTTTTGCTTTAGGATTTCTGATCCTAATGAACTAAGTTGTCCCTACTGCTATCTTGTACGAAAGAACACATTAGCGTTAGCTTCCAGAAAACCAACCCAGGGAGCTTCCAGGCCAGGCCACGCAATACAGTCATTAAAACAAGAGATGTGGATGACACATTGCAACCCCTAACCTTCACCATCTTAACCCCTGACTCACTGAACTTCAGGACCACCCCTCAACTGTAGATCCTCACACAGAACCTCCAAAATTGTATGCTTTGCTCCTGTTATGGCTTTGTAGTCTTAACGTTTGTTAAGTGGAACACAGCATGTCAGCTGGTGAGCCATGGTTCAAGAACAGACCACAGGGAAATTTAAAACAAGAAATGTATCACTCACAGGTCCTGGAAGAAGTACCTGGTATACCTGAGGGGCCACACAGAAAGGTCAAGGCAAGATGCAGGCAGCAGGCAGCAGGACCTAAAATACATGCATTTATTGGTGTCCATAAGTAGAGTGCTTTGGGGTACCCAAGCTAGAGCTGGACCAGTCAACTCAAACCAAAAGAGTGAGGTTTGGGGAAAGTCCACAGGGGTCTCATCTAAGGAGCACATAAGGCATAAAGGCCCTGGGAGGAAAGGAGACAGTTGCTCACAAGGGCTGTCCAGGTTGTCACATCAGAAACTTACATGTGCTGGTGACTGCAGGCTGCTGTTAGAGCATGTACTTGCACAAGGGGCCAGTCTCAGTTTTAAATCCCAGCAGGCCACTTGGCCTAACAAAAGGGATGTCAAGGCAGCAACACCATGAGGAAGCTTAGCTAAACTCTCAACAGCCCCTTTTATATAACCTGCTATCTTTATACTCTTCTCACTCCCTCATCCCACTCTATGGTCGTAAACTCTGGACTCCACTTTCCATCCTAAACGTCATGATGTAATAGATCAGTTAGTAACTTCCCAAGTGCCTCCGTTATGCCTGACAGTCGTTTCCCTCTTGCTCCCTAAAGTGGCTCCTCCTTACACTGTCCTCAATACCCCAGGCACATCCTCTCCACATGACATGTCTTTTCTTTCCTGTATTCCTAAGTCATCTCTCGCTCACTCTTTCTTCCACACTCACTCTCATTTTCATCTTCTTTCCCACAATCTAGTAACATACTCAAGTCTTCCCATGTTTCCCATGGTGACATAAATACATGTCTCAACCTGCTATTCCCTTGTAAGCTGCCACCTTATCACTCTCTTTCCCTTCACAATCAAGCAGCTCAAAATACTTGTCTGCATTCCTCGTCTCCACTTCCTAGCATTTCCAGACTACTACAGTCAGGCTTCCAGCCCCAGCCGCTGGAATGAAAACATTCCGTGAAAAATGGCACAAGCCTCCTGCTTCTAAATCCAATGGATCTGTTTTCCAGTCACTCTCATCCCTGAATTCCCTGTCACATTTGTTACGATCTCCTGGTATTTCTTGCTCCCTTGGCTTCCGGGACATTACTGCTTCTACCTCCCTGATATTCCTCCGAAGCTCCTTTGTGAAAGTCCCTTTCCCTGTTTATGCCGGAGAGGTTGGAGTGCTCCACAACCCTGCCCACGGCCATCTTCTCTGTTCATCCCACATACTAGTAGCTACTCCAGTGATTTCACTCAATCCCGTGTGTGCAGAAAAGACTTGATCCAGCAGGTGTGGGATCTCCAAACCCTGCACATTCTAAAGGAAGGTCTAGCCCTTGCCTGCCTCCTGGAAGATCATCTCTAAGCCCTGGGAATACCCATCTGATACAAGTGTCTACTTGTCTGGGACTTTGAGCTGTGCCAGATAGTCTGTGCTAACAATGTGATTGTGTGGGGGTCTTGAGCCATGAAGTCTCAGTTGGGTCTCTGAGAGGCCGGAGGCTGACCAGCTAAGGTCAGTCATGTGGGCATCCCATGCCGATGTGAACAAACCCCCAAAAAATCCCTGGGCAGCATGTGGGGATAAGTGAGTGCCACCTGCACAAACGCACTGGAGGGGACAACTGGAAGCTTATGACTGGACTCTGCCCTCGCAGTTTGCCTCTGCTGGTTTTTGTCTCCTTTCACTATAATAATCCATAACCACGAGTATAACAGCTTTCTGAGTTCTGAATCCCTCTCGTGAATCATTAAGCCTGAGGGTGGTCTTGGGGATGCCCAACTCAAATCACCAAGTGATCAAAAGTCATATGCTAATGATTCACGAATCCATATTTTTTCTGTATATCCCTCCTGAGCACCAGTTCTACAGAGATATTATAACCAGATGTCTCAATAGTGCTACAAATTTAAATTATCCAAAATTTATCTCCTTGTATTCTGCTCCAAACTCATTTATCCTCATGCTTTGCCACACACCCAATCAGCCATGTCTAGAATCTGGCAGCTATCTTACACTCCAACTTCTCTCTCATCTCCAGGCCTAAGCCGTGAGAGCTGCTCACTGACAACTCCAGATCCTTTCCTGCTTTCCCTGCCTCTGTTGCCCTTGATGCAGGTCCCCACTGTTCACCTCTCAGGATGGGTCCCCCTTCATCCAGACCACATGCTTCCAATTATCCCCATGACAGACAAACTGAATATTTTCAAAGTGGAAAACCAGGATTCCAGTTAATGAGGATGAAACAAATATTAAGGTACGATAGGTATACAAATAGTATCCTATATAATAAAGAGGTAATATGCAAATTGACTATCATGCCCTCACAAGATGGCTGCCAATGACCAGGCCGGCAGGGGGGTTAGTGAGGGACAATCAAACAACTGAACAAGCAGGCTGCATGGGGTGACCAGGCCAGCAGGGGGATTAGTGAGGGACAACCAAACGACTGAACAGCAGGCTGCGTGGGGCAACCGGGCTTGCGGGGGAAGGCGAGAGCGGGGGGGTGGACAGTAAGGGGTGACCAGGCTGGCGGGGGGACAGTTAGGAGAGACCAGGCCGGCAGGGAGGGGGCAGTTGGGGGCAACCTGGCCGGCAGCAGGGGGGCAATTAGGGGTGACCAGGCCAGCAGGGGGGGCAGTTAGGGACAATCAGGCCAGCACGCAGAGGCAGTAAGGGGTGATTAGGCCAGTGGGGGTGGGGGGGAGGGGGTCAGTTAGGGGAGAACAGGCAGGCAGGTAAGTGACCAATTAGGAGCCAGTGGTTCAGGATTGTGAGAGGGATGTCCAACTGTCGGTTTAGGCCCAGTCCCCGGAATCGGGCCTAAACCGGCAATCAGACATCCCCCAAAGGGTCCAGGATTGGAGTGGATGCAGGCTGGGCTGAGGGGACCCCCTGCCCATGCACAAATTTCATGCACTGGGCCTCTAGTGAATCTATAATAGTAAAGAGAAAGACCATTCTTGACATTTCAACAATTTTTTTTATTTTGTTCATCAGTTAATTTTTTCATTAGATTTCACACATGAATGAGATGATGTGATACTTATCTTTCTCTGACTGGCTTATTTTGCCCAGCATAATACTCTCCAGGTCCCTCCATATTATCTCAAAGGGTAAGAGATCCTTCACTTTTACTGCTGCATAGTATTCCACTGTGCAAATGTACCAGATTTTTATCCATTCATCTACTGATGGGCACTTAGGCTGTTTCTAGATCTTAGCTATTGTAAATTGTGCTGCTATGAACATAGGGGTGCATACATTCTTTCTGATTGATGTTTCAGGGCTCCTAGGACAGTGGTCAGCAAACTCATTAGTCAACAGAGCCAAATATCAACAGTACAATGATTAAAATTTCTTTTGACACCAAATTTTTTAAACTTAACTTCTTCTAACACCACTTCTTCAAAATAGACTCTCCCAGGCCATGGTATTTTGTGGAAGAGCCACACTCAAGGGGCCAAAGAGCCACATGTGGCTCATGAGCCACAGTTTGCCCACCACTGTCCTAGGATATATCCTAGAAGTAGGACCACTGGGTCAAATGGCAGTTCCATAATTAATTTTTTGAGAAAACTCCATACTATTTTCCATAATGGCTGCACCAGTCTGCATTTCCACCAGCCGTGTACTAGGGTTCCCCTTTCTATACATCCTTACCAACACTTGTCATTTGTTGATTTGTTGATGGTAGCCATTCTGAGCAGTGTGAGGTGATATCTTGTTGTCCTTTCAATTTGCATGTCTCTGATGATGAGTGACTTTGAGCATTTTTTCATGTCTGTAGGCCATCTGTATGTCCTCTCTGGAGAAGTGTCTATTTAGGTCCGTTGCCCATTTTTTCATTGGGTTGTTTGTCTTCCTTTTGTTAAGTTGTATGAGTTTCTTATATATTTTGGATATTAACTCTTTATCAGATATATCATTGACAAATATGTTCTCCCATACAGTGGGCTCCCTTTTCATTCTGCTAATGGTTTTTTTATTTTGATGTAGTCCCATTTGTTTATTTTCTCCTTAGTTTCCTTTGCCCTAGCTAGGAGATGTATCGGTAAACATACTGCAAGATGTCTGAGATGTTGCTGCCTATGGTTTCTTCTAAGATTTTTATGGTTTCACAACTTATATTTAAGTCTTTTATCCATTTTTAGTTTATTCTTGTGTATTCTTGAATTTATTCTGTCAGTTGGTGATTTACTTTCCTTTTTTTGCATGTATCTGTCCAATTTTCCCAACACCATTTATTAAAGAGACTCCATTGTATATTTTTGCCTCCTTTGTCAAACTAATTGAGCATAATGGCTTGGGTTGATTTCTTGGGTCCTGTGATGTTCCATTGACCTATTTGCCTGTTCTTGTGCCAGGACCAGGCTGTTTTGATTATGGTGGCTTTGTAGTATAACTTGATATCTGGGTTTGTGATCTCTCCAACTTTGTTTTGTGTTGTTTTTTTCTCCAGATTGCTGCCACTGCCCAGCCAGGATGGCTCAGTGGTTGAGCATCGACCTATGAACCAGGAGATCAGGGTTCGATTCCCAGTCAGGGCATATGCCTCGGTTTCGGGCTTGATTCCCCAATTTGGGATGTTCAGGAGGCAGCTAATCAATGACTTTCTCTTATCATTGATGTTTTTATCTCTCTCTCCCTCTTCCTTCCTCTCTGAAATCAGTAAGAATATTAAAAAAAAAAAAAAAAAGATTACTGCCACTATTCTGGTCTCTTTTTGGTTCCACACAAAATTTTGAAGTATTTGCTTTAGATCTGTGAAATATGCCTTTGGTATTTGAAATAGGGATTGCTTTGAATCTGTAGATTGCTTTAAAATTTTAATTATGTTAATTCTACCAATCCATGAACACAGTATATTCTTCCACTTGTTTATATCTTCCTCTATCTCTTTTTCAACATCCTATACTTTCCCAAGTATAAGTCCTTTACCTCCTTGGTCAACTTTATTCCTAAGTATCTTAATTGTTTTTATTGCAATTTTATTGTAGATGGGATTGTTTGTTTAGTTTCTATGTCTGAGAATTCATTATTGGTATAAAAAAGAGCCATCGATTTTTGGGTGTTGATTTTGTATCCTGCTACATTACCAAATTCATTTATTAAATCTAGTAGTTTTTTGGTGGAATCTTTAGGGTTTTCTATGTACATATCATGTCATCTGCAAATAATAACAGTTTTACTTCCTCTTTTCCAATTAGGATGCCGTTTATGTTCACATCTTACCTGATCACTGTGCTAGCATTTCCAGGACTATGTTGAACAAGAGTGATGAAAATGAACATCCCTGTCTTGTTCCTGTTCTTGGGGAAAATGGTTTTAGTTTTTGTCCATTGAGTGTGATGTTGGCTGTACATTGGTCATATATGGCCTCTATTATGTTGAGATATGATCCCTCTATTCCCACTTTGCCAAGAGTTTTTATCAAAAAAGGGTGTTGGATTTTGTCAAATACTTTTTCTGCGTCTATTGTTATGATCACGTGATGTTTTTTGTCTTTCAATTTGTTTATATGATGGATCATGTTTATTGATTTGAGAATATTATGCCAGTTTTGCATCTCTGGAATAAATCCCACTTAGTCATGGTGTATGATCTTTTTAATATAGTGCTGGATCCAACGAATATTTTCTTGAGGTTTTTAGCACCTATATTTATCAGGGATATTGGCCTGTAATTCTCTTTCTTTGTAGTCTTTTTATCTGGTTTTGGAATTAAGATAATGCTCACATCATAAAAAGAGTTTGGAAGTGTTCTTTCCTCTTGTATTTTTTGGGATAGTTTGAGGAGGCCAGGTGTTAGTTCTTCTTTAAAGGTTTGGTAAGTCTCCCCTATGAAGTCATCTGAACCAGGGATTTTTTTTGCTGGGGATTTTTTTATTACTGCTTCAATTTCATCAATTTTATTGGCCTATTCAGGTTTTCTGATTCTTCCTGATTCCGTTTTGGAAGATTGTATCTTTTTTTAGGAATTTGTCCATTTCACCCAGGTTGTCCAGTTCCTTCGCATATAGTTGTTCATAGTATTTTCTTACAATCCTTTGTATTTCTGTGGTGTCAGTTGTTCCTTCACCACTTTTGTTTCTGATTTTATTTGGGTCCTCTCTCTTTGTTTCTTGATGAGTCAGGCTAACGGTTAATCAATCTTGTTTATCTTTTTTAAAAACAGCTCTTGGTTTCTTTTTGGTTTTTTTGGATTTTTTTTTAGCCTCAATGTCATTTATTTCTGCTCTAATCTTTATTATTTCCTTCCTTCTACTTACTCTGTGCTTTTCTTGTTCTTTTTCTAATTCTTTAGTTGTAAGGGTAAATAGCTTATTATTAATTTTCCATGTTTTTTTAGGTAGGCCTGTAGTGTTATGAACTTCCTTCTCAGGACTGCTTTTGTTGTATCCCATAGATTTGGGGTTGTTGTGTGTTCATTTTCATTTTTCTCCAGGATGTTTTTTTATTTCCTCTTTGATCTCTTTGGGAATCCATTCATCCTGTATAACAAGAGGGTAATATGCAAATTGACCCTAGCTGCAGAATGACTGGGAACAACCAGTCGCTATGACACGCACTGACCACCAGGGGGCAGATGCTCAACACAGGAGCTGCCCCCTAGTGGTCAGTGCACTTCCACAGGGGGAGCACCACTCAGCCAGAAGCCGACTTATGGCTGACCAGTGCAGCAGCAGTGGTGGGAGCCTCTCTGCCGCAGCGCTAAGGATATCTGACTAATGGCTTAGGCCTGCTCCCTGCAGGGAAGGGGCCTAAGCCATTAGTTGGACATCCCCCGAGAGCCCCTGAACTGCAACAGGGATGTCTGGACTGCCAGCTTAGGCCCAATCCCGTGGGGAGCAGGCCTAAGCCTGCAGGTGGACACCAGACTGCGAGAGAGCACAGGCCGGGCTGAGGGACCCCCCCCCCCCTCAAGTGCACTAATTTCATGCACCAGGCCTCTAGTTGTTTAATAACATGCTATTTAGTCTCCGCTTGTTTGAATGTTTTTAAGTGTTTTTACTGTAGTTGATTTCTAATAATATGAGAGGATGCTGGATATTATTTCAATTTTCTTGAACTTGTAGAGACTTGTTTTGTGTCTTAATGTGGTCTGTCTTTGAGAATGACCCATGTGCACAGCTTTAGGGTGAAATGTTCTAAAAATGTTAATTAAATCCATCTGACCCAGTGTGTCCTTTAGAGTATCTGTTTACTTGTTAAGTTTTGTCTGGAAGGTCTATCCAGTGAAGTCAGAGGGGTGTTAAAGTCCCCTATTATGACTGAATTGGTGTCAATCTCTCCCTTAAAATCCTCTAGAAGTATTTTTATATATTTTGGTGTTCCTGTATTGGGTGCATATTTATTTGGCAGGGTTATATCCTCTTGTTGAATTGATCCCTTTAGTAAATGGGTGTACTGGTTAACAATGTGGATTTTAGAATCAAAGAAAACATGATAATTTCAAAAGAAACATCAAAAGTGCTTTATTCAAAGTAATGTCCATTGCTAGCTACACATTTCCCCCATCTTTCAGGTAATTTGTGGATACTGTCCCAATAGAACTTTTCTTGTTTTGAAGCAAACCATTCAGACACCCAATTTTCCACTTCTTCGTACGTTTTGAAGTGCTGCTCAGAAGTGAATGTGCCATTGATCAGAACAAGGGGTAATTTGAAGGAGCAAGGTCTGGTGAATACGGCGGGTGGGTTTATACTTCCCAGGCAAGATCTTTTGACGTATCTTTAACTGGTTTTGAAGTGTGTGATGGTGTGCCACCATGAAGCAAAATTGCTTTGCCGTGTCTTCTGGCTCATTCTGGTCGTTTTACAATCAAAGCGTGGTTCAAAGTGATTATTTGTTGTCGGTAACAATCAGTATTAATGATTTCACCTGGTTTTAGAAGCTCATAATACACCACACCTTCCTGATCCCACCAAAGCAGAGCATTGCCTTCTTTCTGAAGTGATTTGGCCTTGCAGTCGATGTTGATGGTTGACCTGAACAACCCATGATTTTGTGCATTTGGGAATCTCAAAATAAATCCACTTTTCATCACCAGTCACAATTCAATGCCAAAAAAAAAAGGCTTTCTTTCGTGCCATTAAAGCAACATTTTACTGATGACTTTTCAGTTTTCCATTTGTCTTTCATTCAGTTATTGTGGCACCCATTTTCCTTCCTTTAAAATATTGCTTGTAAATGATCAGAAATTGTTTGCTGAGCAACGTTTAATCTTTCTGCAAGTTGTTTTTGAGTTTGACATGCATCTTCATCCAATAATGCTTGTAATTGTTGGTCTTCAAACTCTTTCGGTTGACCTGGACGTTCTTTGTCTTTCACAACAAAATCATCACTTTTAAAGCGTTTAAACCAGCATTCACAAGTATCTTGAGATGAAACATGTTCATCTTAAGCTTCCTGAAGTATTCAGCAGCACTTTTCTTCAAAACAATTAATTAAAACTTCCAGCAAATGCTTTTTTTTGACACGAAATTCGACATTTTCAAGCGAAAAATATCTATGATGTTAACACCTTCTGAAAATTTGACATATGAAGTTTTTTTTGTTTGTTTTTTGTTTTTGTTTTTAATTTTTTTATTGTTTTAAGTATTACAAACAGTAGTACATATGTCTCCCTTCTTTTTCCCCCATTGACCTCCCCCCGACCTCCCTACCCCCCAGTACATGCCTTCACCTGCCCGCCCTCCCCCGCCCCCGCCCCCCGGTGTCTTGTATCCATTGGTTGTGCTTATATGCATGCGTACAAGTCCTTCGGTTGGTCTCTTACAGGCCCCCCTCGCCCAACCTCCCCTGTCTTCCCAATGTAGTTTGACAGTCTATTCAATGCTTCTTTGCCTCTGTATCTTTTTCCCACCATTTCTTTCCTTTAAAAAGTTTTGCCTTTGCAGACTAGAAATAAACATATAATAACAAAACAAAACAAAACAAAAAAATGTTTGAGTCCCAATTTCAACGTCCAACAGTCTGAGTCCCCACTTCAATGTCTAACAGTTCCTTATGTGTACATGTCAGCAATGATTTCTGGATGGTGGGCACATGGTGGCAATGCAGGTCCAACCCTCTCTGGTTTGGTCCTAGGTAACCTGCAGCGGTGCACAGCTGCTGACTGCTCACGTGGCAAGGCGTTGTCAGCATCTTCCATCTCTGGACTGTTTTTTCCTCTTGTTTTTGTGGTTGGAGCACACCTGTCAATTCCTCTCTGTTACAGGAATCCACATGGTCTTGGAGTTGTTTTCTGAAAATATACAAAAATATTCTCGACCGCAAGTTAATAAAAGAATCTTTTCTATATAATTGATTTGGGATCCTTTTTATTTTTGCCCAAACGATTTTCCTTTGTCTTATTTAGACACCATGTGTGTTTTTAATGGCCATCTTGCTGTTAGCATTGCAAATGAAAATTAATTTGGTAAAGTAAAAATTTTCTAGATGTAATTTACTTATAGAATATTTTTCCTTACATGATATTGCCCTACTATTCCCCCCATTTTTTTTATTAATGAAGGTTTTTGTAAATTTTATAATGCAGTCTTGATAACTTTAAATTTAATTTTTTTTTTTGCCCAAAAATATGACTGCTTTAGGTTCATTGCATATTCAGGAATTTTACCATGAGATGAACTACTAATAGAAATTTTAGTTATTACTTCAAGAACAGCTTTTTGTCCAGTACAATTAAATTTACTTGAATATTCACTTATTTCAATTAGCCTGTTTAAATTAATCTGAAAACTTGATTACTATTTTACTGTTAAATTTAATACTCTACCAACAATCTTAGTTTACCCTGTAAATATTAGTGGGAAGGATTATTTGCATTCTTGAGTGGGCCCTGAGCATTCCTGATGCTAGGCTGAATTTAGATATAGGGCAGCTGCTGTTGGCCAAGTCTCTTGTCTGTTACCGGGGTCCCGATCTGAGCTGGGCCAAGTCTCTGTCTGTCACCTGTATCTCGATGTGAGCTAGGCCAAGTCTCTTTCTGTTGCCTGGGTCCTGATCTGAGCTGGGTGTGGTAAGCGTGAAGCAGCCATGGGGGCAGGAGACCTCCTTCAGAAGGGGCGAGGGTTCAAGCCCCTGCAATGTTGGGGGGGTGAGGGTCTGTGCCCCACTTCTGTTGCCCCTCCAAGTTCTCTCCTGATGGCCCCTCTGCGACTGTGCCTGTCTTAGGTTGTTCCTTCCTTGAGGAATCTTACCCGTCTCTGGCTAACCAGCCATCCTCCGGGGCCAAGCAGGGTGGTGTGAGGTTCAGTTCTGTCTCCTTGGTAGCCTATGCCCCCCGTGGCCTCCACACCCAGCACCTGCCTTGGGAACCCCTGGCCTGCTGGCAGGGTCCCGGTGCTGATCACATATCTCGGGGAACTTGGGTTTCTTCTCCAGTCAGGGCCCAGCTCACACAATTGGGTGTGAGACAGATCCATGGTACCAGCCCCCACGAGGCTTCAAGCTCAGCACGAACAGAAAGCTCAGGTAACAGCTGAGGGCAATTGGATTGTGAGAAGAGGGTCCCTCTTGGCACAAAGGGCAAGAGGGGCCAATATAGGATGCTCAAGTGCCTCCCCAGTGCCTTAATTCCTTCTGCAAGGGATTAAATCCTTTCTGACATATGAAGTTTTGAAGCTTGTTGTCAATACAACAAAATAGCACACATATCAAATCGCAGATATGTCAACATATGTGTAACTGCATCTATTGAAAAAATCAGCATTATTAACCAGTACACCTTTGTTGTCTCTTGTGATGGCCTTCATTTTGAAGTCTATTTTGTCACATATGACTATTGCTAACCCAACTTTTTTTTGTTTGTTTTGTTTCCATTTGTGTGGAAAATTTTTCCCATCTCTTCACTCTCATGCTGTATGAGTCTTTGTTCTGAGGTGGGTGTATTATAGACAGCATATAATTGGGTCATGTGTTTGTATATATTCAGCTGCCCTATATCTTTTGATTGGAGCATTTAATCCATTTGCATTTAAGGTTATTATTGATAGGTACTTATGTACTGCCATTTTAATTCTTTATGCCTAGGTTTCTCTCTCTTTCTATTTCTTCTTCTCATTACAGCAGTCCCTTTAGCATTTCTTATAATGCTGGTTTGGTGGTGATAAACTCTTTTAGCCTTTTTTATCTAGGAAGGTTTTTATTTTACCATCTATTTTGAAAGATAGCCTTGCTAATCTTGGTTTCAGATCCTTGCTTTTCATTACTTTGAATACTTCATGCCATTCCCTTCTTATCTGTATAGTTTCTGATGAGATATAGTTGTCAGCCTTTTGGGAGCATCTTTGTAGGTAACAAATTGCTTTTCTCTTGCTGCCTTTAAGATTCTATCTTTGTCTTTAATTCTTGGTATTTTAATTATGATGTCTCAGAACATGAGTCTGTTTGGGTTCTTGTTTGTGACTCTGTGTGCCTCTTGAACTTGCATGACTTTTTCCTTCACCAGGTCAGGGAAGGTTTCTGACATTATTTCTTCAAACATGTTCTCTATCTCTTGCTCACTTTCTTCGCATCAATATTCTCCTATTATGCAAATATTGTTACATTTCATGTTGTCCCACAGCTCCCTTAAGCTGTACTCCTGTTTTTTAATTATTTTTTTCTTTTTGGTTCTCTGATTGGGTGATTTTTTTTTCTACCCTGTCTTCTAATTCACTAATACAATCCTCCTCTTCCCCTAATCTGCTGTGTATTCCTTCCACTGCATTCTTTATTAGTGCTATGTCATTCTTCACAGTTACTATGCCTTTTCTCATGCTGTGAACATCTTTGTCATCATTATTCTAAACTCTATGTTTCACAAATCTCTTATTTCCATTTCTTTTAACTCTTCTTCTGGAGAATTTTCTTGTTTTTTCATTTTAATTCGCTTGTTGTTGTTTTTTGTCTCCTCATTTTGGCTGCGTATTTGGGTTTCTGTGTGTGTGTTAGGTAGGTCTGCTACAAGTCCCAATCTCTAGTGTAGGGCAATGTCAAACACTGTTTGTGATTGGCTCTGAGTACCCTGTTTGAAGCTATCAGCAATCCACAGTTTGTGGCCCCCTCTGCTGGGGCTGGGTGCCTTTGGAAAGGACCAAGTTATGCACCAGGGTCTACTTTTCCTACCCCCAGACCCCAGATTAGATCAGGCAAAGACTCAAAGCCTCCAGAGACCAGCTTCTGCGTGTAGTCCCACTGATACTTAGTGTTTGTGTGTATGTGTGTGTGTGTGTGTGTGTGTGTGTTTGTAATAAATCTTTATTGTTCAGATTATTACAATTATTTATCCTTTCTTCCCCCACAGCTCTTCTCCACCCAGTTCCCACTCTGCCCTTATATCCCCCCCACTGTCCTCATCCATAGGTGTATGATTTTTGTCCAGTCTCTTCCTGTACCCCCACACCCCTTTCCCCCTGAGAATTATCAATCCACTCCCATTCTATACCCCTGATTCTATTATATTCATGAGTTTATTCTCTTCCTCAGATTTTTAATTCACTTGATTTTTAGATTCACTTGTTGGTAGGTATGTATTTGTTGTTCATAATTATTATCTTTACTTTTTTCTTCTTCTTCCTCTTCTTAAAGAATACCTTTCAGCATTTCATATAATACTGGTTTGTCAGTGATGAACTCCTTTAGCTTTTTCTTATCTGTGAAGCTCTTTATCTACCCTTCAATTCTGAATGATAGCTTTGCTGGGTAGAGTAATCTTGGTTGTACGTTCTTGCTATTCATCACTCTGAATATTTCTTGCCACTCCCGTCTGGCCTGCATAGTTTCTGTTGAGAAATCAGCTGACAATCGTATGGGTGCTCCCTTGTAGGTAATTAACTGTTTTTCTCTTGCTGCTTTTAACATTCTCTCTTTGTCTTTTGTCCTCGGCATTTTAATTATGATGTGTCTTGGTGTGGTCCTCTTTGGATTCCTTTTGTTTGGGGTTCTGTGTGCTTCCTGGACTTGTAAGTCTATTTCTTTCACCAGGTGGGAGAAGTTTTCAGTCATTATTTCTTCAACTAGGTTTTTAGTATCTTGCTCTCTCCCTTCTTCTGGCATCCCCATAATTCTGATGTTGGTATACTTGAAGTTGTCCCAGAGGCTCCTTACACTATCTTCAAATTTTTGGATTCCTTTTTCTTTTTGCTTTTCCAGTTGAGTGTTTTTTGCTTCTTTGTATTTCAAATCTTTGGCTTGATTCTTGCAATCCTCTAGTCTGCTGTTGGGTCTCTGTATAATATTTTTTTATTTCAGTCAGTGTATGTTTAATTTCTAGTTGGTCCTTTATCATATCCTTGAGGGTCTCATTAAATTTATCGGCCTTTTCTAGGAAATTCTTGAAAAACCTTATAACTGGTTTTGAACTTTATATCCAGTCATTTGTTTTCCTCCATTTCTTTCATTTGTGTTGTTTCATTGTCTCCTCATTTTCGCTGCTTCCCTGCGTTGGTAGGGTGGCTTTGTGTGCTAGGTGTCCTATATGGGCCAGTGGGTCGGCCTCCAAGTTACCTTAGGTGGACACTTTTGGTGCACCCTTTTGTGGACTGTGTGGACAGCCTTGTTTGTAGTTAAGTCTTAATTGTTGTTGCTATCGCTGGGAGTAATTGACCCCCCGGCCAGTTGTCTGTGAGGACCTGCTGTGTCTATAATGGAAGGACTGCTGCACTGGAGACACGTTTATGGGGCAGGACTTGCTTCAGTGGGGCTTTGGTGCTCACTGAGTCTGCCTCTTGAATGTGTCACTTATGGATGTGAGTAGTTGAAATCTGGTGTTGTCTCACACTGATCACTAGATACACTAGCTTCTGGATCTCCAATGGGGTGCAGGTCAGTTACTGTCTGAGCCACCCAGCAAGGAGCTACAGTGAGAACTACTGTTTTCTCCTCTTTGCTTGGGGTTTGGAGGTTTTGGAGCTGTCTGACCAGAGCTGCAGTTTGTTTGGTTAAGCTACGATAGGGCAGGCCATTTATATGCAAAAGCCTCTGCGTGGAGCTTGGGTGGGTTTGTAGATTGTGTGGGGCAGGGTCTCAGGGAGTCACTAGGCTAGGGCATGGCAAACAGTGATGGTTGCCAGTGTCCATGTCCCCGCACCCCGTGCCCAGCACAGTAAACAATGATTGCTGGGCGCACCTCTGCAAGAAAGTCACCCTCCCTTTCCGGCCCAATGGCAGACAGTCCAGCTTCTCCCCATAGGAGTTTGGGTCCCCAGTGTCTCCCCAGAAACTGGAGTTCAGAGTAATCGGGAGTTTGCCTCCCTTTCGGGTTGAAAAAAGCAGTGCTCCCAGTCGCCCACCGCCAGCCCAATTCACGCACCTCTGTACCTCAGCTTTTCAGTGCTTGTGCACGTCTCAATGCTCTTTTCTCTTTCCTGCTAGTTGTAGAACTTCCACTCAGCCAGCTTTCCCATGGTTCTAGGTGATAGACATTTTGTCTTGTAGTTGTAGTTTTTTTCTGACACTTAGTTTTTATTAGCCTCAGGCTATCAACCACAGAGTAGAGCAAGAAGTCTTCCAATAGGGTGGGTCAACTGCCTTTCCCCACACACACACACTGGGCAAAACTGCCTGGATGGCAAAGATTCACCAGGGAAAGATGTCCAAGGGAATGACTCAGCACAGGAAACCAGGATGGCTGCCCTCCAAGCTCCAACCCCAGAGCCCCCACACCTGGCTCCTGCTCACACAGCTTCAGTCCACTCTTCCCTCCCTCTGCCAGAGCCCAATGTGAATGGCTATACACAAAATTTTGTATTGGCCCTTTAAGAGGGTTCCTGCATTTCCAGCCATCTCTTGCTGGCAGACAGCAACACTGCTGCTTTTTACAGCCAGATATTATGTGAGAACCTTTCTCAGTTTTGCTGCTCTGGGCTGAAGAGCCTAGCTTGGGATTAGACCCCAAAATTCTCAGTGGGAACCCTGCACAGCTAAGATATCCCTCCAGAACTTCAGCTGCTCTCTGTGCGAGCTGGCCAGCCCTTTCCCACTTCTGCCCTCCCTACTAGTCTCTATGCAATCCCCGTTTTCCATCCTTTGTTATCAGGGTTCTCTCCAGCTAGTCTTCAGTTGATTTTTCAAGGTAGTTTTTTGGCACTTTTGTTATATTTCCAGTTTGATCCTAGGAGTGTGTATGTGTAGCTTCCACTTACTCCACAGCATTTTGGCATCTCTCAACAATTTTTAAAGGGTTGGTTAACAGATCAATCAGAATGAAGAAACACCCCATTACACAACCCTCAGGGAAGCTTTGGATTTGAATATTTTGACGAGAGTTGATAGAGCATTTGTTGGTAGAAATTGAACCGGGGATCACTGCGTGGTACTGAGGCTGCAGATTCAACCTCTTCTTATTCAGGGATCTGGGGAATCTATGCCAAATTTCTGGTTTCCTACTCTCTGACCTTGAAGTGAAACTTGTTCACTGACAATCTCCTGTTACAAATTAAGAACATCCATTCATATTATCCTTGTCAAGAGAGAATTCCACCTACAGAGACAGCAGTATGAAAATCTCTATCAACTACCAACACCATGCAACTAAGTCCCTCATTCCTAAATATGTACTATTTGACTTGTTACCATAGGAATATGTTCATTTTTAAGATTAATATAACGCTGTGAAACTGGCTTCAGTATTTTCCATTCTTCAATGGCTCCCCATGGCCTATGAGATAAAATTTTGACTCCTTTCTTGGCACCAAAAACCTCCTACCCCAGATCATTTTCTCATCGAGCCCTACTAGAACTTTACATTCTATATATACCAATGATGTGGCAATTTTGTGTTTCTTGGCTTTTATTTATGCTATTCCCTGTACTCAGAATGCACTTTTCCCTATTCTTTTCTTTGGACAAACACTAACATGTCTCAAAATTATTTCAAGTGAAGTGTTTAGTGACAATACCCTCTCCCAAAACCGTGTAAAATCAGTCCCTTCCACACACATTTTTGTCAATGTTCCTATGATATTTAACTGTGCTTATAAATTTACCTGTCTATATGTTGTGTTTATAACAGGCCTAGAATATGGAAAGACCTTAATAAATCTCTGATGAATGAGTGAGTAAATGGCATTTAGAAATAGTCATCATTCACTGTGGGTCTGATATTGGCTCCATCGGTTGTCGTACATAAATAACAATTATTTATCAGTAAAAAGGAAACAATAATACTAGCTACATTGTAGGATTTTTGTTAAGATAATAACAGATAAAATGTACTAAACACCAACGATGCCAAATACTATCCAAAATACTTTATACATTTCTAGAATGCATTTTCATAAGAACACTGCAAGACTAATACTATTATCTCCATTTTATAGTTGATGAAATTAACATTAAAAATTAAATGAAATAGCTATTTTAACATCTAGCAGGCTTTTTGGTATACTATGAGCCCTCAGTAGATGTTAGCTCCCTTTCCTATTCCACTTCTCTGAACTCTAAGACAATAGAATAAAATAATGGGAGAAAGAAATAAGGCATAAACTTTGTTGAGGAAACTAACTGGGAGCTAACTTTTTAAATGATCTCTCAGATCAATGGAGGAATCATGGCTGTATGGTGCAGTGATTTCTCCTGAATCAGTTCACTTTGGCTCAAATTAAAAGATTCATTCTACCTCTCAGATAAGTAAAATATAACCTCTCAGTAGAGGTTGTTCCAGTTCTGTTATAACCAGGTAAGAAAAAATTTTGATGCCAATGTTGTTAGTTAAATTGTACTAATAATAACAGTTACAGTAGTAATAGTACAGCAGCAATAGGAGGAGGAGGATATGATATTAATTGATAATTACTAATTGCCAAGCACTTTACATTAAGTAACACATTGCTATTATTATCTACACTAGAGGCTCGGTGCATGAAATTTGTGCACAGGGGGGGTCCCCTCAGCCCAGCCCGCACCCTCTCCAATCCAGGACCCCTCAGGGGATGTTTGACTGCCAGTGTAGGCCTGGGGATTGGGCCTACACTGGCAGTCAGACATCCCTCTCACAATTCTGGACTGCTGGCTCCTAATTGCTCACCTCCCTGCCAGCCTAATCACCCCTCACTGCCCCCCCCCGCCAGCCTAATTGCCCCCAACTGCCCCTACTGCCAGCCTGGTCACCCCTAACTGTCCCCCCTCTGCTGGCCTGGTCACCTCTTAATGCCCCCCTGCCAGCCTGGTCACCCCACACAGCCTGCTTGTTCAGTCGTTTGGTCATCCCTCACTAACCCCCCTGCCAGCCTGGTCGCCCCATGCAGCCTGCTTGTTCAGTCATTTGGTCATCCCTCCCTAACCCCCTGCCAGCCTGGTCGCCCCATGCAGCCTGCTTGTTCAGTCATTTGGTCATCCCTCCCTAACCCCCTGCCAGCCTGGTCGCCCCATGCAGCTTGTTGTTCAGTCATTTGGTCATCCCTCATTAACTCCCCCTGCCGGCCTGGTCATAGGCAGCCATATTTGTTAGGGTGTGACAGTCAATTTGCATATTACCTCTTTATTATATAGGATATTGCAGGTGGACTTTCACATTTTATAAAAACAGAGTCACAATGGTCCTGGTTACCCTCTTGTTTGACCAACAAGAAAATGGGGAAAATATGCCCTGGCCAGTGTGGTTCAGGTGGTTGAGTGTCATCTCATACACCAAAAGTTTGTCAGTTCGATTCCAACTGAGGGCACATGCCCAGGTTGTGGTTTTGATCCCCCAGTGTGGGGTGTGCAGGACGCAGCCGGTTGATGTTCTACTCTCACATTGATGTTTCTCTCTGTGTGTTCTTCTCCCTTCCTCTCTCTCTAAAAGTGAATAAAAATATTTTTACATAGAAAAAATAATGAAACAATGGTTTTCAAGATACTGTGGAACACACAATAAATGACAGTGATTTCTGAAAGACATGAAACAAATGAGGTGACCCCTGTTAATGCTTCAGCTTACTGGTAGCCTCTTCAGCCACAGGGCAGGGAGAGAGCTATCTGGGTAATCCAGAACTCCTTAAGTTGAGATGACAAAGCTAAGTATATTAAGCCAACTTGACTTTACAAGACAGCATACTAGATAGGAAAGAGCTTCACAGAGAACTATAGAGATCTGCCAACTACAGAGAATCTCCCTTCAATATTCAGCACATACATGTGTGGAAACTAACCCAAGGCTAGAGAAGTGATTAGAGAAACTAGTATCTGGTGTTCAAATAGGGCCAGGTATAGTGCCTTTTCCCACCAGACAGACTCAAAAGTCCTGCAATACAAGAACAGTTGCGTATATTACTAACAGGTTCTTGCCTTGGTAGAGAAGAATGCTTAATCCAAGGTTATTGTTCCAGGCCAACCTAGCAAATCTTACTATCAAGACCCAAAAGTATAAGACTGTTTCCAAGAAAGCGTAAATGCCTCCCACAACAAAGCTCAAGAATACTTATCGGAATACAATCATACCCAGGACCCTACAGGCAAAAGTTACAATGCTGTTGATCAAAATTTACCATTGAGTACATTTTGATCAACAGAACCCATAATGAAAAGAAAAAGCAGCCAAACAAGGCTGACTCAGAAATGACAAAGATGTTAGAATAAGTAAGAACACTACACAGTTACAAATGTATCATATATTTTAAAAATTAGTCACATAAAAATTAGTCATATAAAATAGAGGCAAACTAAACTTAGATGAAACCACAAAGTGTGGCATTAAAAAATATATACTAAATGGGATTAACAACAAATAAGACACTTCAGATGAAAATATTAGTGAACCTGACATATAGAAACTATTGAAAATAAACAAATGAGAGAAAGAAAATGATACAAAAAATGAAATGACTAAAGAAAGCATATTTAAATAATGATGCAAGGAACATAGGTGTGTATCTAATGGCCAAGATTTGAAAGCATCCCAAGTAGATGAGTGAAGGTAATGAATAAATAAAAAGGTTGTGGTACATTTACACAATGGAATATTACTCAGCTGCAAAAAAGTAAATCTTACCTTTTATGTCAACATGGGTAGACCTGAAGAGTATTATGCTAAGTGCAATAAGCCAGTCAGAGAAATACAAGTACTATATGATTTCACTTATATTTGGAATCTAACAAACAAAATAAACTAACAAAAAGAAACTGGAGACAGATTCCTATGGAATCAAAGAATAGACTGACAGCTGTCAGAGGGGAGGGGGTTGGGAAATGGGTCAGAAGGGTGAATGGATTAAGCAAAGAAAAAAATGAAAGACTCGTGGACACAGACAAGCATATGGTGATTGCCAGAGAGAGGGGGTTTGGGGAGTGGTAGAAAAGGTAAAGGGGCATAAATGGTGATGGAAGAAGATCTGACTTGGGGTGGTAAATACAATACAATGTACAGATGATGTATTGTAGAATTGTGTACCTTCAAAATTTATATAATTTTATCAACCAATGTCACCCCAATAAATTTAATTTTTAAAAAGTAATTTTTAGAGAAGAAAAAGTAAAAATGAATGGCATAAAATTTTCCAAATTTGATCAAAACTATAAACCCACAGATCCAAGAAGCTCAACAAACCCCAACAAGCTCAAGAAACAAGAAAAACTACACCAAGGCACTTCATAATTAAATCGCTAAAAGCCAGTGGTAAAAAGACAATCTTTAAAAAAAAAATAGTAAAAAGACATTATAAGAATTGGGATTACAGCAGATTTCTTGTCTGAGGCAATGCAACATCTTTAAAATACTGAAGAGACATTAGAAAAGGAGATTTGCAACAAGAAGAAACCAAAAAATTTTTCAACTAAGGCAGAATTCCATCAATTTTAGAAAACCTGGATATTTACTTGTAGTTCAAAGTTACCCCAAAAATGAATTTAGTCAACATCATACATAAATATAAATTTCAGTTTGGTTAAAGATATAAAGGTCAACCTGGAGTTTTATACCAAGCAAAAAAAATATTTTTAATATTTTTTTTATTTCTAGAGAGAGAGGAAAGGAAAGGCAGAGAGAGAGAGAGAGAGAGAGAGAGAGAGAGAGAGAAACATCAATGTCGGAGCAAAACATTGACTGGCTACCTCTTGCATGCCCCTCTACTGGGAATGAAGCCTGCAACCTGGGCATGGGCCCTAAAGAGTAATCAAACCAGCAACCTTTTGGTACCCAGGACAATGCCCAACCAATTGAAACATACCATCCAGAGCACAAAAACTATTTTTTAAAATAAAGACGTTTCAGAAGAAAAAAGAATTCACCACCAGCCCAGCACTACAAAAAATTTAAGGAAAATCCTTAAGGCAGAAGAAATTTGACACCACATGGATATCTGGATCTACCCAAATGAATGAAGAGGATCAGAAATTGTAACTACATAAGTAAGTATATACAATTTTGTTCTTATTAATAAAAATAATAACCATGTTGTATGTAGAAGTAAAATGTATGATGACAATGACATAAAAATCCAGTAAGAGAGAAATGGAGGTATATTATTATAAGGTTCTAATACTACTATATGTGAAATGGTATGAAAACATTTGAATATAGTTAAAGATGTATATGATAACCTCTAAATCAATCATTAAAATAATGAAACAAAAAAACATAGTGAATAGGCCAATAAACAGATAAAATGGAGAACCAAGATGGCAGCATAGATAAATGCCTATACTCACAGCCTCTCACAACCACATCAAAATTACAACTAAAAGCAGAACTGCCTGAAAGCTGGCTGAATGGAAGTCCTACAACTAGAGAAGTAAAAAATAAGTCACATTGAGACTGGTAGGAGAGGCACATTGAGCCTTGCCTGTCCTGGCTCAGGTTTCAGGCTTTGCTAAAATCTCTCAAATAAGCTGCAGCTGGTGTCAGCATGCCCCAAAACTATCAATAAAAGGCCCAAGACCTTTTTTCACAGCTTGGCCTAACCTAAGCACCTCCAAGCCCAATAAAAATAGCAAATAGAAGCCATCCACAGGTCCCTCTGTAGTTCCTGCCAGGTGGCCCCAGGCAGTAGCTGACTTTATACCTCCCTGGGTTCCCTAGAGCCAGTGCACTTGGTGGACAGCTTCAGGCCATAGCAGATTACAACTCTACACATCCACAAGCAACACACTAAAGAGGCAGATTCAGTGAGAACCAAAGATCCACTGAAGCAAGTCCTGCTCCATAGGGTGTTTCCTGCACAATAGTTCTCCCACTATAGTCACACCTGGTACTCACAGCCAATTGGCCTGGAGGTCAACTCCTCCCAGTGACACCAACAATAATCAAGGTTCAACTATAAGACTGCACACAGCCCACACAGGGACATACTTAGAGTGCCCATCCCAGGTGACTGGGGAGGCTGAGCCACTAGGCCCTGTAGAATACCTACTACACAAAGCCACTCTACCAATTCCAAAAGATATAGCAGCTCTATCTAATACATAGAAACAAAAGCAAGGAAACAGCCATAATGCAAAGACAAAAAAAGGTCATAGATTTAAAAAATGGAGCTAGCAAACTTTTGGATACAAAGTTCAAAACTATGATTATAAGGTTACTCAAGAATCTTCATGAGACTTTCAAGGATCTTAGTGAGAATGTCAAAAACATGAAAATAGACTAGTCAGAAATTAAGCATACACTAACTGAGATAAAGAACAATTTACAGGAATTCAACAGTAGAGTACAGAATTTTGAGAATCAAATCAATGATTTGAAATATTAGGAAGCAAAAAAGATGCAATCAGAAGAGCAAAAAGAAAAAAATAATCCAAAAATATGAAAATAGCGTAAAGAGCCTCTGGGACAACTTCAAGCATACCAACATTCTCATTGTGCTAGTGCCAAGAGAAGGGGAAGAGCAAGGTATTGTAAACCTATTTGAAGAAATAATCACAGAAAACTTCTCCCACCTGGTGAAAGAAATAGACTTACAAGTCCAGGAAGCACAGAGAGTCCCAAATAAAAGGACCCCCAAAGAGTCCCACATCAAGACACATCATAATTAAAATGCCAATGGTTAAAAACAAATAAAGTATCTTAAAAGCAGCAAAAGAAAAGCAGTTAATTACCTATTAAGGAGTGCCCAGAGGGAGAAACCAAGATGGCGCATAGGTAAGCACCTAAACTGCTGCCTCGCACAACAATTTCAAAACTACAACTAAAAGACAGAACGGACACCATCCAGAACCACAGGAAAGCTGGCTGAGTGGAAATTCTACAACTAGAAGGAAAGAGAAAATCTCACGGAGAATTGGAGGAACAGCAAAGGGTTGAGGTATAGCAAATGGTCTTTGTGCGCGTAGAGAGGAATGGCAGCTGAGAGCCTGACTGACTTTCTCTGGCGGGAGGGGGAAGGAAGCCCCCGACTGCACTGAACCCCAGTTCCGACTGCGCTGAACCCCAGTTCTGACTGCACTGAACCCCAGTTCCAGGTGAGCCCCTGGGGACCCATGCTCTTGCGGGGGGAATCTGGACTCTCAGGTGGAGGCTCCAGAGCCAGGGAAGGCTGCACTCGCACAAGGGCAGGGCTGAGGGGAAGCCAAGACTGTCTGCTCTGCCCTAAGACTCCACCCCATCCAAGCTGAACACAGAAGCTTTAGCAATTTGGCAGGTCTATTCCTATAAGGCTCTCTCCAGCACCGAACTTCTCCCAGCGTAGACACAGCTGATCCTCACAGCCAACTGGACTGGAGGTCAATTCCTCCCAGTGATACCAACAACAATCAAGACTGAACTACAACAAGACTGTACACAGTCCACTAAAGGGTGTACCAAGAGTGTCCACCTCAGGTAACTGGGAAGCTGAGCCCCTGGGCCATATAGGAAACCTAGCATACAAAGCTACCCTACCAACTCAGGGAAGCAGTGAAAATGCGGTGACAAAGAAACAGATCACAAACGAAAGAAATGGAGGAAGAAAACAAACGACTGGATATAGAATTCAAAACCACGGTTATAAGGCTTTTCAAGAATGTCCTAGAAAAAGCCGATAAATATAATGAGACCCTCAAAGATATGAAAAAGAACCAACTAGAAATTAAACATACACTGACTGAAATAAAAAATATTATATAGAGACCCAACAACAGACTAGAGGAATGCAAGAATCAAGTCAAAGAATTGAAATACAAAGAAGAAAAAACACTCAAACGAAAAAGCAAAAAGAAAAAAAAAATCCAAAAAGTTGAAGATAGTGTAAGAAGCCTCTGGGACAACTTCAAGCATACCAAAATCAGAATTATGGGGGTGCCAGAAGAAGAGAGAGAGCAAGATACTGAAAACCTATTTGAAGAAATAATGACTGAAAACTTCCCCCACCTGGGGAAAGAAATAGACTTACAAGTCCAGGAAGCGCACAGAACCCCAAACAAAAGGAATCCAAAGAGGACCACACCAAGACACATCATAAATAAAATGCCAAGAGCAAAAGACAAAGAGAGAATATTAAAAGCAGCAAAAGAAAAACAGTTAATTACCTACAAGGGAGCACCCATACGATTGTCAGCTGATTTCTCAACAGAAACTATGCAGGCCAGACGGGAGTGGCAAGAAATCTACAAAGTGATGAATAGTAAGAACCTACAACCAAGATTTCTCTGCCCAGCAAATCTATCATTCAGAACTGAAGGGCAGATAAAGAGCTTCACAGACAAAAAAAGCTAAAGGAGTTCATCACCACCAAACCAGTATTGTATGAAATGCTGAAAGGTATTCTTTAAGAAGAGGAAGAAGAAAAAAGTAAAGATAAAAATTATGAACAACAAATACATATCTATCAACAAGTGAACCTAAAAATCAAGTGAATTAAAAACCTGAGGGACAGAATAAACTGGTGAATATAATAGAATCAGGGGCATAGAAAGGGAGTGGACTGATAATTCTCAGAGGGAAAGGGGTAAGGGGGGTGTCCCAGAAGAGACTGGACAAAAATCGTACACCTATGGATGAGGACAGTGGGGGCTGGGTAAGGGCAGAAGGGGTGGAAATCAGGTGGAGGGGAGCTATGGGGGGGGAAAGGAGAAACAATTATAATAATCTGAATAAAGATTTATTAAATAAATAAATAAATAGGAGTGACCATATGACTGTCAGCTGATTTCTCAACAGAAACTTTGCAGAACAGAAGGGAGTGGCAAGAAATATTCAAAGTGATAAATTGTAAGAACCTACAACCACTGCTGGCGAGGATATGGAGAAAAAGGAACCCTCGTGCACTGCTGGTGAGAATGCAGACTGGTGCAGATACTGTGGATAACAGTATGGAGTTTCCTCAAAAAAACTAAAAATGGAACTCCCATTTGACCCAGTAATCCCACTCCTAGGAATATATCCTAAGAAACTGGAAACACCAATCAGAAAGGATATATGCACCCCTATGTTCATAGCAGCACAATTCACCATAGCTAAGATTTGGAAACAGCCTAGGTGCCCGTCAGCAGATGACTGGATCAGAAAACTATGGTACATCTACACAATGGAATACTATGCTGCCATAAAAAAGAAGGAATTCTTACCATTTGTAGCAACCTGGATGGAATCGGAGAACATTATGCTAAGTGAAATAAGCCAATCAATGAAAGAAAAATACCACATGATCTCACTCATTTGTGGATAATAAAAAACACATTATAAACTGATGAACCAAAAGATAGATACAGAGGCAGTAAAGCATCAAACAGACTGTCAAATTACAACGGGAAGGTTAGGGAGAGGTGGGGAAAATAAGAGATCAACCGAAGGACTTATATGCATGCATATAAAATAACCAATAGATGCAAAACATTGGAGGGTGAGGGAATGTATAGGAGTGGGGGGGGGACAATGGTAAGATATGTACACATATAATACCTTAATAAAAAATGGAAAAAATAAAATAAAAGCTCTAAAAAAAAACCTACAACCAGATTACTCAACTCAGCAAAGCTCTCATTTAGAATTGAAGGTCAGATAAAGAACTTCACAAACAAGGAAAAACTAAAGGAGTTCATCACCACCAAAACAGTATTACATGAAATGTTGAAGGATATTCTTTAAGTAGGGGAGGAAGAAGAAGAAGAAAAAGAAGGAGGAGGAGGAGGAGGAGGAGGAGGAGGGGAAGGAGGGGAAGTAGAAGGAGAAGGAGGAGGAGAAGGAGAAGAAATAATCTATACTAATAATATACAAATATGTAAAATGACCGTACTCCATGATGCCCACAGCCAATCAGGAGTGTGTATGCAAATTAACCCAACAAAGATGGCGGGCCTGTGGGCCCAACAAAGATGGTTCCCGGCTGCTCAGGACCTATGTGCACAAGCGCCGAGTGGCTGGGGGTGTGGTGGGCATCCCCGGGACCCCACCCACTTTGAGCCTGTGGCCAGCACACATGCCAGCGCTAAGCGGCCAAGGTCCTGGGGAATGCCACTGGAGTGCCTGGTCCTGTAAGCCCAGCCTGGGGGCGGCTGGAGTTCGCAGTCCTTTTCATTTGTGCAGCCCCTGGACCAGAAGCAGGAACCAAGAGCTTGGGGATCACCAGGAATTCTGAGAATTGTAGTTCTAATGGCAGCCTCTGGACCTGAAGAGGAAGCCCAGAGTGCGGTAAGCACCAGGAATGCTGGGAATCATAGTTCTAGTGGCAGATGCATTGCAGGATCTCCTAGACACTAGAGCAAAGTGAGCCTGGAGCAAGTTAATGTTGTGGTGGGGGATGGAGGGAAAACAAAGGTGAGAGACATAAGTAAAGTCACAGTGTTGAGGAAAAATTAAAGGGAAGATATCTTGCAACTTCTAGGAAATCCCCACCAATGGAGCAAAGAAAAAAAAAAGACCTCTATTATTCTGTGAGCACCACAAACTGGGTTGGGGTCTCAGACAATTTGCTCATATTATTGCTAAGACAGACAGAAACTCCCAGATTGGAGAGGGCTCCCCTGAGGGCTACCAAATTGGAGAGGGTGCAGGTCAGACTGAGGGACCCACCCCCCATGCATGAATCTTCATGCACCAGGCCCCTAGTATGAATAATAAAATGGCAACAAATACATATTTATCAACAATTGAATCTAAAAATCAAATAAACAAACAAGAAATCTAATGAACAAAATAAACTGGTGAATAAAATAGAATCAGAGACATGGAAGCATGGAACAGACTGATGAATCTCAGAGGGAAGTGGGGAGGAGAGATTAACCAAAGATTTTACCTATGGACACAGAGAGTAGGGTGGTGAAGGCCTGGGGCAGGGTGGGAACCTGGTGGAGGGGAGCAATGTTGGGGGGAACATCTCTAACACTCTCAACAATAAAGATTTTTTTAAAAAGAGAGATAAAATGAAGTCTTTAAAAAATAATAGTCAAATCTAAAAGAAATGCAATGAAAGAACAGGGGGATATGAAAGAGTTGGAAAAAATAGAAAACAAATGGCAAGATCACATACTCAAATCTAAGCACACCAATAATCACATTAAATGTAAATGGTCTAATTGACCCAATTAAGAGGCAGAGATTCTTAAACTGGCTTTTTAAAAGACCCAACTATGCCCTACCCACAAGAAGTGTACTGTAAATATAAAGACACAAATATTAAGATGGTGAAAGAGTAGGTAGAAGATACCAAAGTAGAATTACAACTAACATATAGAGTAACCAACTGACATCTAGCTGAACAGAAGTCTTATAACCAAGAATTTATAGAATAAACCACATCAAGACTGGTAGGAAGAGAGGAGGTGTGAGAAGCGTTGGCCCCACTCCCACAGGCAGAAGATGAGAATACAGAGGGATATCTCAGCTACAATGTTTCCTCCTGAGGATCACTAGGACTCAACCTGATGCAAGGCTTCTAAGCCCAGAGCAGGAAAAGGCACCCATATAACATCTGGAGAGAGTAGTCTTGATTCAGTCTCTTGCTTTTCATTACTTTGTATACCTCATGACATTCTCATCTGGCCTGAAGTGTTTCTATTGAAAAATTAGTTGGCAGTCTAATGGGAGCTCCCTTGTAGGTAACTTCCTGTCTCTCTACAACTGACTTTAAGATTCATTCTTTGTCTTTATTGTTTGCCATTTTAATTATGATGTGTTTTATTGTGGATATTTTTGGGTTTATCTTGATTGGGACTCTCTGTGTTTCCTGGACTTATGTGACTTTTTTTCACCAGGTCAGGGAAGTTTTCTGTCATTATTTATTCAAACAGGTTTTTATTCCTTGCTCAGATTCTTCTCCTTATGGTAAACCTACAATGTGAATGTTGTTACATTTCCTGTTGTCCCAAAGCTCCCTTAAACTCTCCTCCTGTTTTTTAAAATTTTTTTCCAATTGTTGCTCTGACTGTGTGTGTGTATTCAACCTTGTCTTCTAATTCACTGATTTAGGCTTGGCTTTTTCTAGTCTACTGTTGATTCCTTCTATGGTATTTGTTATTTCAGCTATCTTATTCTTCATTTCTGATTTATTCTTATTCGTGGTTTATACCTCTTATTTCGTGCTGGTGTATTTCTCATTAAGTTTCTATAATTCTCATTAAGTTCCATAATGTTCTCATTAAGTTACTTGTAGTTCTTACTAAGTTGTTTGAGCACCCTTATAACCATTACTCTGAATTATTTACCTGACAATTTGCTTGCCTCCATTTCATTTAGTTCCTTTACTGAAAATTCCTCCTTTTCTTTCATTTGGGGGTTGTTTCTGTGTCTATATCTTTATAATTTTATTATTCAACGTCACCTCTGTAAATTTAGTAAAAATTTTTGAAAAATATATAAAAAGAGAAAAGACAGACCATGTGTTAACATTAATCAAAAGATAGCTGGAGTGGCTATATTACTATACAAACTAGACTTACATTTACATCAACTACATCTGCTTATAAAACATACAGCATAGAAAAAAACCTTAGTAGAAGCAGAAAAGATATTTAAGCTTTCACTGCTTGCAAAAAGATGCATGTCTTAAGTCATTTCAGGTTATTTTTAAGATAATTTTTATAGGAATGATGAAGTATGTGTGGGATCTCTTTCAATAAATTTTCTTTCTACCATGATTTTAAAAACAATAAAATAAAACACAGAGCATAAAAGCAGACAATTTAACATATATATTTTTTCTAAAATACTTCTTGAAATCTTTGTGCAAAAGCAGTAAACGTATTTTAATGTCACAGACCCATGAAGACAAAGAGAATAATAGAGATGAAAAAAAAACAAATCTATTTTGGCAACTGGAAATATATACTTAGTAGTAAGTAACTTACTAAATCATAAAATAAAATGATGTAGACCATATTGGGATTTACATCATGAAATTCCCACAAAACTTAGGACCTAACGTACCAGAGAAGATGGTAGAGTGAGGTGATGATGATCTTAAAAAAAAAAAAAAAAAGAACTGATTGAAAGTCTGTTTAAGTGGAGGTTAATCTTCCTTCCCACATCAGATCTCTTATTTTGCTCAAAGAATGTAGATGCCCCTCCCACACCCAGTAGGAGTCAAAATATTTATGCTCTAGGAGAGAATCCAAGATGGTGGTGTAGGTAAACACCTAAACTGCTGCCTCGCGCAACAATTTCAAAACTACAGCTAAAAGACAAAACCTCTATCACCCAGAACCACGGGGAAGTTGGCTAAGTGGAAGTTTACAACTAGAAGGAAAGAGAAAAGAGCATTGAGACGTGCACGAACGCTGAAAAGCTGAGGTACGGAGGAGCGTGATCCGGGGTGGCAGCAAGCATTGCTTCTTTCAACCTGAAGGGAGACAAGCCCCCGATTACTCTGAAATCCAGTCTCTGGGGAGACACGGGGGACCCAAACTCCTACGGGGAGAAGCTGGACTGTCTGCCAGTGAGGGTGGCTTGCTTGCAGAGCTGCGCGCAGGAATAATTGTTTACTGCACTGGGGCACGGGACTCGCGGATGCCGTCGGGGACGCAGAGCCGGTTAACTAGCAGCTATTGCTGTTTGCCACACCCTAGCCTAGTGACACACTGAGACCCCACCCTGAACAACCTACAAACCCACCCAAGCTCCAAGCAGCGGCTTTAGAATAAGAAAGGCCTGCCCTATCGCAGCTTAACCTAGCCAACTTGCAACCCGGGTCAGACAGCTCCAAAACCTCCAAACCCCAAGCAAAGAGGAGAAAACTGTAGCTCTCACTGTAGCTCCTGCTGGGTGGCCTCAGACAGTAGCTGACCTGCACCCCATTGGAGATCCGGAAGCCAGTGTACCTAATGGTCAGTGTGAGACACCAGATTTCAACTCCTCACATCCATAAGTGACACATTCAAGAGGCAGACTCAGTGAGCACCAAAGCCCCACTGAAACAAGTCCTGCCCCATAAGCGTGTCTTCAGCGCAGCAGTTCTTCCATTATACACACAGCGAGTGCTCACAGCTAATTGGCCTGGAGGTCAATTCCTCTTGGTGTACCAACAGCAATTAAGGCTTAACTACACCAAGACTTTGTACTCAGCCCACAAAAGGATGTGCCAAGAGCATTCACCTCATGTGATTGAGGAGGCTGAGCTACTTCCCCCTATAGATCACCTACCACACAAAGCTACTCCATCAACACAGGGAAGCAGCCAAAATGTGGAGACAAAGAAACATGTCACAAATGAAAGAAACGGAGGAAAGCAAACTACTGGGTGATATAGAGTTCAGAACCACATTTATAAGGTTACTCAAGAATCTTCTTAAAACCGCTGAGAAACTTGATGAGACCTTTAAGGATATTAATGAGAATGCCAAAAAAAATGGAAAAGGATCAGTCAGAAATGAAGCATACACTGTTTGAAATAAAGAATATACAGAAACTCAACTGTAGATCAATGTACCCCAAGAATCAAACCAAAGATCTGAAATATGTGGAAACAAAAAACATCCAACCAGAAAAACAAAAAGAAAAAAAGAATCCAAAATATGAAGATAGTGTAAGGATCCTCTGGGACAACTTTAAGCGAACCAACATCCAAATTTTTGGGGTGCCAGAAGAAGGGAGAGAGCAAAATATTGAAAACCTATTAGAAGAAATAATGACAGAAAATTTTCCCTACCTGGTGAAAGAAATAGACTTACAAGTTCAGGAAGTGCACAGAACCCCATACAAGAGGAATCCAAAGAGGACCACACCAAGACACATCATAATTAAAATGCCAAGGGCAAAAGACAAAGAGAGAATCTTGAAAGCAGCAAGAGAAAAACGGTTAGTTACCTACAAGGGAGTACCCATACGACTGTCAGCTGATTTCTCAACAGAAATTATGCAGGCCAGAAGGGAGTGGCAAGAAATATTCAAAGTGATGAATAGCAAGAACCTACAACCAAGATTACTCTACCCAGCAAAGCTATCAGTCAGAGTTGAAGGCCAGATAAAGAGCTTCACAGACAAGAAAAAGCTAAAGGAGTTCATCACCACCAAACCAGGATTACATGAAATGCTGAAGGGTATTCTTTAAGAAGAGGAGGAAGAAGAAAAAGATAAAGATAAAAATTATGAACAACAAAATGACATCAAATACATACCTATCAACAAGTGAATCTAAAAATCAAGTGAATGAAAAATCTGAAGAACAGAATGGACTGGTGAATATAATAGAATCAGGGACATAGAAAGGGAGTGGACTGACAATTCTCAGGGGAAGCAGGTGTGAGGGGTGCGGGAAGAGATTGGACAAAAATCTTACTCCTATGGATGAAGACAGTGGCGGGGGGTAAGGGCATGGGGTGGGGTGGGGAATCAGGTGGAGGGGAGCTATGGGGGGGAAAAAAAGAGGAACACCTGTAATAATCTGAACAATAAAGATTTATTTTTTTTAAAAAAAGACAAAAAAAATATTTATGCTCTAGAGAGGATAACAACAAGATATCTGGGCCAGGAGACAGTATTGATGGGTTAAAGGTGAAAGTAACATACTGGGGGCAGGGGAGAAGGAAGTAAAGTAATAGTTTTTATATTTAATGTTGAGGAACTCTTTCTACCCAGGATTCTTTGCCTTCTTTTCTCTTTCTGGTAGTCGAGTTTTCTGACCCCATGAGGAGTTTATATAGTCTTCTCTAAACAATCTGAACAATCTAGACAAACACCATCAAAATTAACCAACCAGGTCACTCTTACAATGAAGCAAGATTGTTCATAAACTTGTTTATGCCCTATTCTTATGTGTCTGCCCACAGGCAAGGTTGAGAATAATAACCAACATTTATTTAGCATTTTTATGTGCCAGGAACTATGAGGTAGTTGGTATGACAATTTACACATTACAGATAAGGAAAGAGAGACACAGAAAGGGCAAGAAAGGTGTATAAGTCCCCACCGTGGAATGTGGCAATTCATAGACCACACTCCCCTTATTAATTTCCATATAATATTCTATTTTTTAATAAATATTTTTCAACTCTGAACGATCCCTTTTCAACTACAACCATAGCTGCTGGGTAGCCTGGTGATCAAACCCTCCCAATCATGTGCCAACAGCAATCAAGGCTCCACTGCAACATGAGGTCATGCACTACTCACACAAAGAACGAACCTGAAGTACCCAGCTAAGGTGACCAGGAAAACTGCACCACTGGGCCCCACAGCACACCTACTATATAAGGCCACACTATGGAGACAGGAGATTTCCAAGACTGAGAGATATAGCAAATCTACCAATACATTGTAAAAAAAGAAAGAAAGCAGCCAAAATGAGAAGAAAAATAAACATATCCCAAAAGATAACAAAACACTCAGAAAATAACTAACCAAAATAGGGGCAAGCAATCTGTCAGATGCAAAGGTCAAAACATTAGTTATAAGTTGCTCAATTATCTCAGTGAGAACTTCAATAAAAATATAGAAAACATAAAAAGGAGATAGAAAACATTTTTAAAAGTCATAAATGAAGAATACAATAACTGAAATAAAGAATACATTACAGGGAATCAACAGTAGATTAGATAAAGCAGAGGATCAAATTCGACTTTGGGAGATAAGATTACCAAAAAACACACACACAACAACAATTAAAACAGCAAAAATAAAACAGAATCCAAAAAAATGAGAATAGTTTTAACAGGCCTCTGGGACAACATCAAGCATAGCAACATCTTCATCATAAGTAAAACACAAAGAGAAGAGAGAGAGCAAGGAAATGAAAACCTATTTGAAGAAATAATGATGGAAAACTTTCCTAACCTGAAGAAGAAAACAGTCATACAAATCCAAAAAACACAGAGTCCCAAACAAGATGAACCCAAAGAGGCTCACATCAAGACATGTTATAATTAAAATACCAAATATAAAATAAAAAGAGAGAATCTTAAAAGCAGCAAGATAGAAGCAGTTAGATATCCAAAAGGGAACTCCCATAAGACTGTGAGCTGATTTCTCTACAGAAACTTTGCAGGCCAGAAGGGAGTGACATGAAATATTCAAAGTGATGAAAATCAAGGACCTAAACCAAAATTACTCTACCCTGCAGAGTTAAGATTTAGAATTAAAAGACAGATAAAGAGCTTCCCATACAAGAAAAAAAGTTAAAGGAATTCATCACCACTAAACCAGTATTACAAGAAATATCAAAGGGACTTCTTGAAGGACAAGGAAAAAAGTTTAAATATGAATAATAAGATGGCAGTAACTACATATCTATTAACAACTACTTTAAATGTAAATGGAATAAATACTACAATCAAAAGACATATGGTGGCTGAAAATAACAAAACAAGACTTTCACATATGCTGCCTACAAAAGACCCACTTCAGATCAAAAGACACACACAAACTGAGAGATGTAAAAATATTTCTAGAAAACTGAAACCCCCCAAAAAAAATACTTGGGTAGCAATACTTATACCAGACAAAAATACTTTGTTTTTTATTGAATATATTGCAGTGACATTGAAACCAGAAAGGTTTACCCCACCTTTGCCAATTTCAACCTCCCCTTATCCTGTTTCCCTCTAATGTATTATTGTCCATTTCTATGTGTCATATATTTCTTTTGTTTAATCCCTTCACCTTTTATTCACCAAGCCCCCTCCGGTTTTTCTGTATCTTTGTCTTTTTCTATTTGTTTGTTTGTTTATTTTGTTCATTAGGTTCTATATAAGTGAAATAATATGGTATTTGTCTTTCTCTGAAAGGCTCATTTCACGTAGCATAATGCATTCCAGGTTCATCATGCTGTCACAAAAGGTAATATTTTATGCTTTTTGCAGGTAAGTAGTATCCAGTGAAAATATACCCCTACTTTGATTGTGTTACTATCTACCTCTCCCTTTATGTCCATCAGGGTGTGCTTTATATATTTACATGCTCCTATGTTGGGTGCATAAATGTTTAAAAAGGTTCTGTCCTCTTGATGGATTCCTCTCTTTATTATTATGTAGGGCCTTCTTTGTCTCTTTCTATAGCCTTTATTTTTTTTAATAAACCTTTATTGTTCAGATTATTACAGAAGTTCCTCTTTTTTTTCCCCCCATAGCTCCCCTCCACCTGATTCCCCACCCCACCCCATGCCCTTACCCCCCGCCACTGTCTTCATCCATAGGAGTAAGATTTTTGTCCAATCTCTTCCCGCACCCCTCACACCTGCTTCCCCTGAGAATTGTCAGTCCACTCCCTTTCTATGTCCCTGATTCTATTATATTCACCAGTCCATTCTGTTCTTCAGATTTTTTATTCACTTGGTTTTTAGATTCACTTGTTGGTAGGTATGTATTTGATATCATTTTGTTGTTCATAATTTTTATCTTTACCTTTTTCTTCTTCTTTCTCTTCTTAAAGAATACCCTTCAGCATTTCATATAATCCTGGTTTGGTGGCGATGAACTCCTTTAGCTTTTTCTTGTCTGTGAAGCTCTTTATCTGACCTTCAACTCTGAATGATAGCTTTGCTGGGTAGAGTAATCTTGGTTGTAGGTTCTTGCTGTTCATCACTTTGAATATTTCTTGCCACTCCCTTCTGGCCTGCATAATTTCTGCTGAGAAATCAGCTGACAGTCGTATGGGTACTCCCTTGTAGGTAACTAACCGTTTTTCTCTTGCTGCTTTCAAGATTCTCTCTTTGTCTTTTGCCCTTGGCATTTTAATTATGATGTGTCTTGGTGTGGTCCTCTTTGGATTCCTCTTGTATGGGATTCTGTGCACTTCCTGAACTTGTAAGTCTATTTCTTTCACCAGGTAGGGAAAGTTTTCTGTCATTATTTCTTCTAATAGGTTTTCAGTATTTTGCTCTCTCTCTTCTTCTGGCACCCTAAAAATGTGGATGTTGGTACGCTTGAAGTTGTCCCAGAGGCTCCTTACACTATCTTCATATTTTTGAATTCTTTTTTCTTTTTGTTTTTCTGGTTGGGTGTTTTTTCTTTCCTCATATTTCAGATCTTTGGTTTGATTCTTGGGGTACGTTGATCTACAGTTGAGTTTCTGTATATTCTTTATTTTAGACAGTGTATGCTTCATTTCTGACTGGTCCTTTTCCATTTTTTTGGCATTCTCATTAAGGTCCTTGAAGGTCTCACTAAGCTCCTCAGAAGTGTCATCAAGTTTCTCGGCAGTTTTTAGAAGATTCTTGAGTAACCTTATAAATGTGGTTCTGAACTCTATGTCGTCCAGTAGTTTGCTTTCCTCCGTTTCTTTCATTCGTGGCATGTTTCTTTGTTTCCGCATTTTGGTTGCTTCTCTGTGTTGATGGAGTGGCTTTGTGTGGTAGGTGACCTATAGGGGGCAGTCGCTCAGCCTCCCCAATCACCTGATGTGGACGATCTTGGTACACCCCTTTATGGGCTGAGTGCAAAGTCTTGGTGTAGTTAAGCCTTAATTGCTGTTGGTACGCTGGGAGGAATTGACCTCCAGGCCAATCGGCTGTGAGGACTCGCTGTGTCTATAAGAACTGCTGTGCTGGAGACACACTTATGGTGCAGGACTTGTTTCAGTGGGGCTTTGGTGCTCGCTGAGTCTGCCTCTTGAATGTGTCACTTATGGATGTGAGGAGTTGAAATCTGGTGTCTCACACTGACCACTAGGTATACTGGCTTCTGGATCTCCAATGGGGTGCAGGTTACCTATTGTCTGAGTCCACCCAGCAGGAGCTACAGCGAGAGCTACAGTTTTCTCCTCTTTGCTTGGGGTTTGGAGGTTTTGGAGCTGTCTGATCCGGGCTGCAAGTTTGTTAGGTTAAGCTACGATAGGCCAGTGCCTTCTTATGCAAAAGCTGCTGCTTGGAGCTTGGGTGGGTTTGTAGGTTGTGTGGGGCGGGTTCTCAGGGCATCACTAGGCTAGGGTGTGGCAAACAGCAATGGCTGCTAGTTAGCCAGCTCTCTGTCTCCGACTGTGTCCAGTCCATGCCCCAGCGCAGATAAACAATTATTCCTGTGCGCAGCTCTGCAAGGAGGCCCCCCTCACTTTCCGACCCGGTAGCAGACAATCCAGCTTCTCCCCATAGGAGTTTGGGTCCCCTGCTTCTCCCCAGAAACTGTATTTCAGAGTAATCGGGGGCTTGTCTCCCCTTTGGGTTGAAAAAAGCAACGCCTGCCACCAACCCAGATCCCGCGCCTCTGTACCTCAGCTTTTCAGCGCTTGTGCACGTCTCAGTGCTCTTTTCTCTTTCCTTCTAGTTGTAGAACTTCCACTCAGCCAGCTTTCCCGTGGTTCTGGGTGATAGACGTTTTGTCTTTTAGTTGCAGTTTAAATTGTTGTGCAAGGCAGCAGTTTAGGTGTTTACCTACGCCACCATCTTGGATTCCTCCTAGCCTTTATTTTTATCTATTTTGTCATATATAAGTATTGCTACCCCAACTTTTTTTGTTTGTTTCTATTTCCACTAATTTTTTCCCATTTCTTCACTTTCAGTCTGTGTGCAGCTTTTTGTTGTTGTTGTTGTTGTTGTTGTTGTTGTTGTTGTTAATCTTCACTTGGGGATATTTTGTCACTGACTCTTTCACTGAAAGGGGAGGGGAGAGACAGAGGGAGAAAAACATCAATGTGAGAGAGAGACATTGATTGGCTGCCTCCCAAATGCGTTCCAACCAGGGCCAGGGATAAAGCCTGGAACCAAGGTATGTGCCCTTGACTGGAATTGAACCCAGGACCCTTCAGTCCATGAGCCAATGCTCTATCCACTGAGCCAAACCGGATAGGACCTGCATGCATCTGTTTTCTAAAGTGTATCTCTTGTAGACAGCATACATATGAGTCATGTCTTCTTATCTATTCAGCTACCCTATTTCTTTTGATTGTAGCATTTAATCCATTTACATTTAAAGTTATTATTTATAGCTACTTATTTATTGCAATTTTATTCTTTATACCTATGTTTTTCTCTCCCTTTTTCTATTATTCTTTTTAAAGGAGGCCCTTTAACATTTCTTACAATACTGGTTTAATGGTAATGAACTCTTTAGCTTTTTTTCCGGTCTGGGAAGATCTTTATTTCACCTTTAATTTGAAATGATAAGCTTGCTGGATAGAATAGTCTTGGTTGTAGACCTTTACTTTTCATCACTTTGAATATTTCTCACCAATCCTTCTGGCCTGAAATGTTTCTGTTAAGAAATCTGCTGATGGCCTTTTGGGAGCTCCCTCATAGGTAAGTAATTAATTGCCTTTCCCATGCTGCTTTTAATTTTTTTTCTTCGTCTTTAACCTTTGCCATTTTAATTATGATGTATAGGTAGATGTCAGATGTTGTGTGTAATTGGCCTTTTTGAGATCATCTTAATTGGAACTTTCTGTGCTTCTTGGACTTGTATGACTTTTTCCTTCATCAGACTAGAGAAGCGTTAAGCCATTATTTCTTCAAACAGGTTCTCAATTCCTGCTCACTCTATTCTCCTTCTGGTACCCCTATGGCATGAATGCTGTTAAGCTTGATTTTGTCTCAAAGGTTCCTCAGACTTTCCTCGTTTTTTTTTATTCTTTCTTATTTTTTAAAGCAGTTTTTATTGATTTCAGAGAGAAAGGGTGAGGGAGAATGAGATAAAAACATCAATGATGAGAGAAAAATCATTGGCCACCTTATGCACCTCCTTCACCCCACCTACTGGGGATCAAGCCCTCAACCTGGGTACATGCCCTAACCAGGAATCTAACTCTAACCTCCCAGTTCAGAGTTGATGCTCAAATACCGAGCCATACTGGCCAGGCTAAATTATGTTTTATTTCTGTTACAATGTTTGTGTGCTTACACTTTTCTTGTCCTCTAAATTGCTGATCCTGCTTTATCTAACCTGCTGTTGTTTCCTTCTAATGTATTGTATTTTTTATTTCAAATATTGTATTCTTCATACCTGAATGGTTATTTTAATTGTTTCTATATCTTTGTTAATGCTTACTCTCTGTGTTTAAGTTCTCACTGAAATTATACATTACTAGAGGCCCGGTGCACAAAATTTGTGCACAGGGGGTGTGTCCCTCAGCCCAGCCTGCACCCTCTCCAATCTGGGACCCCTAGAGGGATGTCCAACTGCCCATTTAGGCCCGATCCCAGTAGGATCGAGCCTAAACGAGCAGTCAGACATTCCTCTCACAATCCAAGACTGCTGGCTCCCAACTGCTCACCTGCCTGCCTTCCTGATTGCCCCTAACCGCTTCTGCCTGCCAGCCTGATCACCCCCTAACCACGCCCCTGCCAGCCTCATTGATGCCTAATTGCTCCCCTGCCAGCTTGATTGCCCCTAACTGCCCTCCCCTGCAGGCCTGGGTCCCCCCTCCCAACTGCCTTTCCCTGCAGGCCCGGTCGCCCCCAACTTCCCTCCTCTGCTGGCCTGGTCACCCCCAACTGCCCTCCCTTGCAGGCCTAGTCCCCCCAACTCCCCTCCCCTGCAGGCCTGGGTCGCTCCCCCCCCCCCCAACTGCCCTTCCCTAGCAGACCCGGTTGCCCCCAACTTCCCTCCTCTGCCAGCCTGGTCACCCCTAACTGCCCTCTCCTGCAGGCTTGATCACCCCCAACTGCCCTCCCTTGCAAGCCTGGTTCCTCCCAACTGCCCTCCCCTGCTGGCCATCTTGTATCCATGTGTGGGGGCAGCCATCTTGTGTTTTGGAGTGATGGTCAATTTGCATATTACTCTTTTATTAGATAGGATTTTCCTAAGGTCCTTATCATCATTGTTTTAAACTCTCATTTGGGACATATTTCTTTGTCTTCACATTTTGTCTGCCTTTTTGTGTTTGTCTCTGTGTATTAGGTAGATCTGCTATGATGCCCAATCTTGTTATGAGGGCTTTCTTGTATAGGTGCCTTGTGGGTAGCAGTGGCACAATATTTTAGATTAACTGAGCAAGGTATTTCAGAAATTATTTTTGTGTGGGTTATGTGCCCTCTCCCATTTTAGTTGAGTATTGAATGCTCTTGGCCTATTTATGGGTAGAGTTAACCTTTAGGCAGGCTGACCATAAGGATGGACCTTGTTCAACATGTATGAGTAGCTGTTCAGGGGCTGCACACCCAAGATAGAGGTTTTCCTGGGAGGGTCTGATGTTTGCCAAAGTCCCCCTTTGGCTATGTCATTTGTGTGACTAGTTCTATCAAGCTCTGATTTATTTTGAAGTTCATCACTGGTTGTCTTGGTTTTGGGTCCCCATATCCAGGGCTTTGGTGCAGATAGATGTCAGATGTTGTGTGTAATAGGCCTTGAGCTACCTGTGTGGAGCTACCATATAATTCACTGTTTGTGACTATGTCTACTGGGCCTAGGTGTGTGTAGAAGGGGGCAGGCTTGCCCTAGCTGGTTAGGCTCAGTGAATAGAGTGTCGGCCTGCAGAATGAAGGGTCCTGGGTTTGATTCCAGTCAAGGGCACATACCCAGATTGCAGGCTCAATCCCCAGTAGAGGGCATGTGGGAGGCAGCCAATCAATATTTATCTCCCATTGTTGATGTTTCTATCTCCCTCTCCCTTCCTCTCTGAAACCAATAAAAATCTATTTTAAAAAAGAAGAAGAAGGGGCCAGGCTTTATACCAGGACTGGCTTCCTAAAACTCTGAGCTGGGAACAGATCAATGAAAGTCCAAGGCTCCATAAGGTCAGCATCCACCTGTTAGCTATTCCACCACCACCACCTCCCCAAGATTGCCTGGACTTGTTCCAAAGTCTTATGAAGAAAGACTGTAGAGTAGGCCCAAACTGGTCATGCTCCACTGACTGTTCCATACAACTCAAACTTGGTAGGGTGGGGTGACCAGGTCGGGAAGACAGGAATAGTGGGGGCAGCATGGCCAGGCACTCAATGTAAAGAATGTGGCCCCTATTCCAGAGCCATACCATTCAGTTTCTGCTAGAGTCTCTAGCTCCCCCTGAGGAGGAGCACACCACAGGTTCAAGTTAGGTGAGCCAGCTGTTCCCTCTGCAGGACCAAGCTCAGCAGGACTTGGGCGAACAGATCAAGAAAGTCTTTTGGGGGATGGGAGGTGGCAGAGTCTGGGCCACAGGAAGGGACCAAACTGCATGCCTCCCCCTAGCTCTGCAGCTGTGCCATCAGAGACCTTGATTGAGATTCACTCCAAAGGTTCAGGCTCCAAGCTGTGCTCCCTCTCCCCTGCAGAACTGAGCCCAGCAGAAGAAAGGTAGTTCTCTGTTGGGCATGGTGCTGGTCCTTGGGAGGGGAGCAAGCTGCACGTCCTTCTCTAGCTCCACAGCCATGCCATCAGAGACCCCAGTGGAGTCACACTCCAGAGATCTCAGCTCCAACCTTGTTCCCTTCCCCTTGCAACACTGATCCCAGCAGGATGGGACCAGTGGGACTAGTAAAAACAGGACAAGGTCATTTTTTGATGAGGTTGGTGTCAGCCTGGCAAAGGGGAAGTGAGCTTCCTGCCTCCCCTTAGCTCCATAGCTGTGCCACTGGAGACCCTGACAAGGAAGTCTTCCATTGATATGGTGCCTGCTGAACCAGTGGGAGGGGAGAAAAATTAGCCCCCATTTCAAAACCACACCAATCAATGACTGTCTGAGAGTCTGCTTATAGTTTGTACAGAAAAAGAGTTGCCACAGGTCCCTTTGAGGTGCAGCCAACAGTCCTTCCTGCCAGACTCACTCTTGGCAGGGTGGTATCACCTGTATTTGGGGAACATTGTCACTCCCCCAGCTGGTGCTATAAGAATAGCCTGCCCAACATTGGGAGATGGTGCATGAGGATGCTGTGGGATGTTGACTCAGAACCGGGACCTCAGTAGCCAACCCTCCAGATCTGTCTCCAGAGCCACACTATCCAGGTATTTTCTTTAGGACTCTTGTATGCCCTGAGTCATTTTCCCTCTACCAGAGCCCCACATGAGTGGCCAAGAGCAAGTTCCTATTCAGTGGCCCTTAGGAGAGCACCTGGAATTCTAACAGACTCCCTCCTTTTCCCAGTAGACAGAGTCCTCACTGGTTTTTGCTGCCAGATGCTATGCAGGCTCCGCTTTCCAGCCCTGATCCTCTGTTTTGGGGATTCCTGAATAGGGTTGAGACCTTACACTCCTCAGGGGGAACTTTTGCAACCAAGATATTCCTTGAGCTCTCAGCCTCCCCACTTGGGTACAGGGGCCAGCCCTTTCTGCATCTCCACCCTTCTTACCAATCTTTGTGTAGCTTCTTCTATAAGTCCTTGGATATAATACTCCTGTTCAGCTGTTCTTAAATTGGTCATTCAGGTTGATTGCTCTGTAATTTAGCTATAAATCCTGTTTGTCACTGGAAGGAAGTATGTGTAGCTTCCACCTGCTCTGCAGCCATCTTGGATCCCAGGACAAAATAGACTTTAAAACAAAAGCCATAACAAAAAAACAAAGAAGGACCTAGCAATTCCACTTCTAGGTATTTATTCAAATAAATTCAAAACACTAATTTGAAAAGACATAAGCATCCATATATTCATTGAAACATTATTTACAATACCCAAGATATAGAATCAATCTAGGTATCTATCAATAGATGAATGGAAAAGGAGTACAATTGGTAGTTACAAAACGGCATATGGAATATAGTCAATAATATTGTAATAACTATGTATGGTGTCAGATGCGTACTAGATTTATCAGGGTGATCACTTCATAAGTTATATGAATGTCCACTCATTAGTTTGTACACCTGAAACTAATATTGTACACCAACTGTAATTGAAAAATAAAAAATAATATGCTGCAACAACATTTGGAAGAGATGTGAAGGGGAGTACGAATTCATCTAAGATGGGGAAGAAGAAAAAGGCTAAAATCACAGCCTCAATGACATCAACATCATGGCAGAATAATGTTTTGTTTCTCTCCTTAAATTGGAAAACTACAGTTCAACACAGGATCTCTTCACAATACACAAACACATCTGTGAGGCCCTCACATCAAGACACCTGAAGGTGGGCATGTCAGAATGAGCGGAGGAGATGAGATGAAGATTAGGACAGAGATTGGGACCTCATATGTGGTCTGGTGCCCACCACAGAAACAGTTGATGTGGTAGTAGTGGTAGTGGTGGAGGAGTTGGGCTGCAGCTCTCAAATCGCAGCCTGATGGGTAGGAGATGCACACGTAGCATTTTAATCAGCGCCATTGTTAAACCCAGTGACAAGGGCAGAGACACAGCACAGCACTGTGGCAGCCACAAACTAGCAGTCACCATTACTACTAAGAAGGCAAAGCCACATAATCATGAACCCACCTCTCCTCACCTACTTGCCCACCCATTACAGCAAAACTGATAGAGGCAGAACACAATAGAGGCAGCAGACACTCCTTGGACAGCTGATAGCCTTTAGATACAAAGAAGCAATCCTGGGAACTTGCAGACCCAAAGCCTAGTCCCAAGGCAACCCAGACATAAAGGGGACACTCACCACTTCGGGGCATACAAAACATTTTCCACTAATGAGATAAGGTTGACACACTGAGATCGGAGAGGTGCCAGTAGTGCAGGTATGAGAAAATAAAAACTTGCACTATAGCAACATCTACTGGAAATCAAAAGAAAAACCTCTACTCATCAATTCTCTGAATTATTTAAGATGTACATAACAAAGTACTTTTTTTTTTAAATTCACTACCTCAAATGCCCAAGGGGAGAAACAACTCATCAATTAGAATAACTGAGGTAACAAGATATCTCAGAAAGAAAGTTAAAAGTCTCCAGAAACCAAAATTAAAGGCATAAAAGACTCTAATTTAAATTACAGAAAATTCGAGATCACAGTTGTCAATAAACTCAACGAGCTCCAAGGAAACTATAAAGGCAATTCAATGAACTCAGGATTAAAATCAACACAAGGAGTACTTTCCCAAAAAGATTAAAACTATAAAAAAGAAACAATAAGTGAGATGGATCTGGAGAACTCAATAAATAAGATAAGGATTGCATTAGAGAATACTGAAAAATAGAACGGACCAGATAAAAGTGAGATTCGGTGAGTTCAAAGATACAAATCTAGAAATGACTCAGGTGGAAGAAGAGAAAATACTTAGATTTTTTTTTTAATGAAAGAACTATCTGACTGTTAGAAAGAGAAATATAAGAATAATCGGCATACCAGGAGAAGAAAAAAAAAGAGATCAAGAGAAGAACAACAACAATTAACAAAATGACAGTAAGCACATACTTATTAAAAATTACCCTAAATATAAATGGACTAAATGTTCAAATCAAAAAACATAGGGTGGCAGAATTAGTTTTTTTAAAATAACCCATCAATATACTGCTTACAAGAGACTTGCTTCAAATTGAAAGACACAGGAGAGACAAAATGGCGGCGGAATAGAAGGATGTGTCCTGAGCCTTGTCCTGGAGCAAATAGAGGAGGCAGCTGAGACGAGTGGAATCCAGCCCGAATTGGCGAGGGAGGCACAGCTGGTGAGACAGTTTGCAGCTGGGAAAAGCAGGGATCCCCCGGATAAAGGTAAAATCAAAGATCTAGGCAGTAGAATCTCCCGGACCTCTGTGCCCAGAAGGTCAGGGAGAAACTACACAGTGCCAGGCCACGTCCCTGAGGACAGGCAAGGTCTGAAGGATTTTAGACCTTAGAGTCTGGATTTGGGATCTGAACTCAAAGGCAGCCTTTGGGAGCTGCCGGACCTCGGAGTGCCGGCGGGAGAGGAGCTGGCAGAGACGCGGTCCTTCCTCGCGCTGGGGCCTGTGCCTTGCCCGACTGAACCTGGTTCGTGGGACCTTTTGGAGACAGGCGCTTACCTGTGACAGAGGTGAAGGACAGGGGGTGGAGTTGTGGAATCTGGGCAGAGTGGGCAACAGACGGTCCAGGAGAGGTGGTGGCAAGTCCGGTGCTGAGTCATATCTAAACCCACAGAATCCATTTTCTCCTGAGAGATAGCCCCTCCCCCCAGTCTCCAGGCAACCAATATAGCCACACCCAGATTCCACCCTGATTAACACCATGGAATCGGAACACTCCCTGAGGCCATAGGATCTACTCTAAAGAGAAATCTTTAGAAGCTAAGCACCTCAATTACCTGGCTACACTGCCAGGGCCCTCCAGAGTGCTTCAGTGTACCTCACTGGCAAACTTTCCGCCAGTGCTCCTGTGAGCCGCCACCTGGAGAAAGCGCCTACCCACTACAGACACAGCAGCAAAAGTTGAGTCTGCCCACCCCACAACTACAGAACTCTGGGCAACACAGTTACCCCCTTCCAAAGTGTAGCCCCCTGAGCCACATCACCCTGACAGACGGTTCCTTGGTGCCACTGTGAGGACCCACTGGGCACACATGATTTAAATTAAGGGTGCAAGTCAGCAAAAATTGGGACACTCCCTTCCATAGCAGCTGACTTCTAGGCACTGCAGTTGTGCCTCTCAAGCTTGCAGGCCTACATCTAGAGAACCGAAATAGCTCAAGTAGGGAGCTACACTAGATAACCACGCCCAGAAGAACAGAAAGATTTCACCAGTAGCACCATCACCAAAAGAACTTGGGTAGCAAAGCAATTGGATCTACAATTAAAACATTTCAGGAAAACATGGGAAGACAAAAAAGCAATACCCAAAGGAAAGAAAAAGAGGAATCACCAGAAAGGGAGTTAAATGAAACTGAGGCTAGCAGCTTAACTGAGAGAGAATTCAGAGTAATGATGATAAGGATGTTTAAACGGATGGATGACAAATACACACAACTCAATGACAAATACACACAACTCAATGAGAACTATAAGGAGCTGAATGAAAATGTCACCAACATGAAAAGAAACCAAGAGGAGATGAAGAACGACATAGCTGCAATAAAGAACACATTGGAAGGCTTAAACAGTAGACTAGAAGAGGCTGAGGACCGCATCAGCGAATTAGAAGACAGGGTAGGAAAACACACACAAACACAGCAGCAAATGGAAAGAAGACTTAAAAAGCAAGAGGAGAGCCTAAGGGAGCTTTGGGACAACACAAAGCGAAACAATATTAGAATAATAAGGATACCAGAAGGTGAGGAAGAGAAGCAAGGAATAGAAAACCTGTTTGAAGAAATAATGACGGAGAACTTCCCTGATATTGGCAAGAAAAAAACGATGCAAGTCCAAGAAGTACATAGAGTCCCAAACAAGTTGAACCCCGAAAGACCGACACCAAGACACATCATAATTAAATTGCCGAATACCAATGACAAAGTCAGAATCTTAAAGGCTGCCAGAGAGAGACAGAAAGTTACCTACAAGGGATCTCCTATTAGAATATCAACTGATTTCTCAACAGAAACACACCAGGCCAGAAGGGAATGGAATGAAATATACAAAGTGATGCAAAGCAAGGGACTGAATCCAAGAATACTATACCCAGCAAGGTTATCATTCAAAATTGAAGGTGGAATCAGGAGCTTCACAGACAAAAAAGGGCTAAGAGAGTTTATCACTACCAAGCCAGCAATGCAAGAAATGCTAAAGGGACTGCTGTAAAAAGAAGAAAGAGAAAGGCAAAAAGAAACACAAACACTAAGGGGAAAAATAGGACAACAAACATGTACTTGTCAATAATAACATTAAATGTAAATGGATTAAATGCACCAATCAAAAGACATAGGGTAGCTGAATGGATAAGAAAACATGACCCATATATTTGCTGTCTACAAGAGACCCACCTTAGAGCAAAGGATTCACACAGACTGAGAGTGAAGGGATGGAAAAATATTTTTCAGGCAAATGGGAATGAGAAAAAAGCTGGGGTAGCAATACTTATATCTGATTAGATAGACCTCAAAGTAAAGGCCATAACAAGAGATAAGGAAGGCCACTACATAATACTAAAGGGAGCAATTCAACAAGAAGATATAACTCTGGTAAACATATATGCACCCAACGCAGGAGCACCCAAATACATAAAAAAAACTCCTGGAAGAGATCAAGGGAGAGATCGACAACAATACAATCATAGTAGGAGACTTCAATACACCACTGACATCACTGGATAAATCCTCTAGACAAAAAATCAGCAAAGAAACAGCAATTCTAAATGACACACTAGATCAGATGGACCTAATTGACATCTTCAGAGCATTTCACCCCAAAGCCTCGGAATATACGTTCTTCTCAAGTGCCCATGGGACATTTACAAAAATAGACCACATATTGGGTCACAAACAAAGCCTCCCTAAATTCAAAAAGATTGAAATCATATCAAGCATTTTCTCAGACCGCAATGGCATAATATTAAAAATAAACTATAATAAAAACATTCCAAAAAATTCAAACACGTGGAAACAGAATAGCATGCTATTAAACAATGATTGGGTGATCAACGAGATCAAAGAAGAAATTAAAAACATCCTGGAGAATAATGACAACAAAAACACAACAATGCAAATGCTATGGGACACAATGAAAGCAGTCTTGAGAGGGAAGTTTATAGCTCTACAGGCCTACCTCAAAAAAACAAGAAAAAATGGTAATAAATCTTCTAACTCAACAACTCAAAGAATTAGAAAGAGAGCAACAAGAAAAGCCCACAGTGAGCAGAAGGAAGGACATAATAGAGATCAGAGCAGAAATGAATGACATAGAGACCAAAAAAACAATACACAGGATCAACAAAACAAAGAGCTGGTTCTTTGAAAGGATAAACAAGATTGATGAACCTCTAGCCAGGCTCACCAAGAAGCAAAGAGAGAGGACCCAAATAAACAAAATCAGAAATGAAAGAGGTGAAATAACAACAGATCCCACAGAAATACAAAGGATTGTTAAAAAATACTATGAACAACTCTATTCTAACAAACTACACAATATAGAGGAAATGGACACATTCCTAGAAAAATACAACCTTCCAAAACTCACTCAGGAAGATTCTAAGAATCTCAATAGGCTGATAACTATGGAAAAATTGAAGCAGTCATCAAAAAGCTTCCAGCAAACAAAAGCCCAGGGCCTGATGGCTTCACAGGGGAGTTTTACCAAACATTCAAGGAAGAACTAAAACCTATCCTCCTCAGACTATTCCAGAAAATTCAAGAAGAAGGAACACTTCCAAGTTCCTTCTATGAGGCCAGCATCACCCTAATACCAAAACCAGATAAAGACAACACAATGAAAGAGAATTACAGGCCAATATCCCTCATGAACATAGATGCCAAAATCCTCAACAAAATTCTAGCAAATCGAATCCAGCAGTACATCAGAAAAGTTATACACCATGACCAAGTAGGATTTATCCCAGGGATGCAAGGATGGTACAATATTTGCAAATCAATAAACGTGATACATCACATAAACAAATTGAGAGATAAAAATCACATAGTCATATCAATTGATGCAGAAAAAGCATTTGATAAAATCCAAAACCCTTTCTTGATAAAAACTCTCAGCAAGGTGGGAATAGAAGGATCATACCTGAACATAATAAAAGCCATATACGACAAACCCACACCCAACATCATACTCAATGGGCAAAAACTAAAACCATTTCCCCTAAGAACAGGAACAAGACAGGGATGCCCACTCTCACCACTCCTGTTTAATATAGTACTGGAAGTACTAGCCATTGCAATCAGACAAGAAGAAGAAATAAAAGGCATCCAAATTGGAAAAGAAGAAGTAAAACTGTCCTTATTCGCAGATGACATGATACTGTACCTAGAAAACCCTAAACACTCCATAAAAAAATTATTAGACTTAATAACTGAATTCGGTAATGTAGCAGGATACAAAATTAATGCCAAGAAATCTATGGCATTTCTATACACCAATAATGAACTTACAGAAAGAGAGACTAAAAAAGCAATCCCATGTACCATCGCACCAAAAAAATTAAGATACCTAGGAATAAACTTAACTAAAGAGGTAAAAGACCTATACATAGAAAACTACACGACACTGAAAAAAGAGATAGAGGAAGACATAAACAGATGGAAGAACATACCATGTTCATGGATTGGTAGAATCAACATCATCAAAATGTCCATACTACCCAAAGCAATCTATAAATTCAATGCACTCCCCATTAAAATACCAACAACATATTTCACAGACCTAGAACAAACTTTCCAAAAATTTATCTGGAATAAAAAAAGAACCCGAATAGCTACAGCAATCCTGAGAAAGAAGAACAAAGTAGGTGGGATCTCAATACCAGATATCAAGCTGTATTACAAAGCTACTGTTCTCAAAACAGCCTGGTACTGGCACAACAACAGACATATAGATCAATGGAATAGAATAGAGAACCCAGAAATTGACCCAAATCAATATGCTCAATTAATATTTGACAAAGGAGGCATGAACATTCAATGGAGTCAAGACAGTCTCTTCAACAAATGGTGTTGGGAAAATTGGACAGATACATGCAAAAGAATGAAGCTAGATCACCAATTTACACCATACACAAAAATAAACTCAAAATGGATAAAGGACTTAAACATAAGACGGGAATCCATGAAAATACTAGAGGAATCCACAGGCAGCAAAATCTCGGACATATGCCGAAAGAACTTCTTCACTGATACTACTCCTAGGGCAATGGAAGCTAAAGAGAAAATAAACAAATGGGACTACATCAAAATAAAAAGCTTTTGCACAGCAAAGAAAACCATCAATAAAACAACAAGAAAGCCCACCCCATGGGAGAACATATTTGCCAATGATATCAATGATAAGGGTTTAATCTCCAACATATACAGAGAACTCATACAACTTAACAAAAAGAAGATAAACAACCCAATCAAAAAATGGGCAACTGATCTAAGTAGACACTTTTCGAAAGAAGACAGAAGGCAGGCCAAGAGACATATGAAAACCTGCTCACAGTCACTAATCATCAGACAGATGCAAATCAAAACAACAATGAGGTACCATCTCACACCTGTCAGAATGGCTTTTATCAACAAATCAACAAACAACAAGTGTTGGCGAGGATGTGGAGAAAAAGGAACTCTTTTGCACTGCTGGTGGGAATGCAGACTGGTGCAGCCACTGTGGAGAACAGTATGGAGCTTCCTCAAAAAACTAAAAATGGAACTCCCATTTGACCCAGTGATCCCACTTCTAGGAATATATCCCAAGAATCTAGAAACACGCATCAGAAAGGAAATATGCACCCCTATGTTCATAGCAGCACAATTCACCATAGCCAAGATTTGGAAACAACCTAAATGCCCATCAGCAGATGAATGGATTAAAAAACTGTGGTATATCTATACAATGGAATACTACGCTGCGGTAAAAAAGAAGGAGTTCCTACCATTTGCAACAATATGGATGGAGATGGAGAATATTATGTTGAGTGAAATAAGCCAGGCAGAGAAAGATAAATATCACATGATCTCGCTCATTTGTGGAATATAATGAACGGCATAGACTGATGAACAAGAACAGATCCAGAGGCTGAGAAACGTCAATCAGAACATCATACCTCAGGTAAGGTAGGGGAGGGTGGGGGTAAGGTGGAGAGATCAACCAAGGGACTTGTATGCATGCATATGAACTTAATCAATAGACACAGACAACAAGGGAGCGGGGCATTAAGAGAAATTGTTTCATGTGACAAAAATTTTTAAATGAAACTCTCTGTAGACTGAAAATTATTTTGGAAGGAAACAAAGAGAAGTTTCCTTCGAAAGTCATAAGGATTGTAATTGAAAGTCAACATATTTGGCCTCTTGAACTAAAGTAAGTAATTTGTGTTTTTGCCTCCCTGACAAAGTTTATATAAAGCTACAAAAAGAAATTGACAGCCAGTTTGAAATGGAATTGCCAGGGCCTAGGGCAAAGAATATCCTTACATGATATTATTCTACAATGTCATTATAATTTTAGATATTTTACAATTATCCCAAACATACTTACAAACTAATTCTTTGAATGGTTGGCAGCAATTAAAAAAAAAAAAGGGGACATGAAAGGATTTAATCCCTTGCAGAAGGAATTAAGGCACTGGGAAGGCACTTGAGCATCCTATATTGGCCCCTCTTGCCCTTTGTGCCAAGAGGGACCCTCTTCTCACAATCCAATTGCCCTCAGCTGTTACCTGAGCTTTCTGTTCATGCTGAGCTTGAAGCCTCGTGGGGGCTGGTACCATGGATCTGTCTCACACCCAATTGTGTGAGCTGGGCCCTGACTGGAGAAGAAACCCAAGTTCCCCAAGATATGTGATCAGCACTGGGACCCTGCCAGCAGGCCAGGGGCTCCCAAGGCAGGTGCTGGGTGTGGAGGCCACGGGGGCATAGGCTACCAAGGAGACAGAACTGAACCTCACAGCACCCTGCTTGGCCCCGGAGGATGGCTGGTTAGCCAGAGACGGGTAAGATTCCTCAAGGAAGGAACAACCTAAGACAGGCACAGTCGCAGAGGGGCCATCAGGAGACAACTTGGGGGGGCAACAGAAGTGGGGCACAGACCCTCACCCCCCCAACATTGCAGGGGCTTGAACCCTCACCCCTTCTGAAGGAGGTCTCCTGCCCCCATGGCTGCTTTGCGCTTCCCACACCCAGCTCAGAACGAGACCCAGGCAACAGAAAGAGACCTGGCCCAGCTCACATCGAGATACAGGTGACAGACAGAGACTTGGCCCAGCTCAGATCGGGACCCAGGTAACAGACAAGAGACTTGGCCAATAGCAGTTGCCCTATATCTAAATTCAGCCTAGCATCTGGAATGCTCAGGGCCCACTCAAGAATGCAAATAATCCTTCCCACTAATAGTTACAAGGTAAACTAAGATTGTTGGTAGAGTATTAAATTTGACAGTAAAATAGTAATCGAGTTTTCAGATTAATTTAAATAAGCTAATTGAAATAAATGAATATTCAAGTAAAGTTAATTGTACTCGACAAAAAGCTGTTCTTAAAGTAATAACTAAAATTTCTATTGGTAGTTCATCTCATGGTAAAATTCCTGAATATGCAATGAACTTAAAGCAGTCATATGTGTGGGCAAAAAAAAAAAATTTTTTTTAATTTAAAGTTATCAATACTGCATTACAAAATTTACAAAAACCTCCATTGATAAAAAAAAAGGGGGGGGGATAGTAGGGCAATATCATGTAAGGAAAAATATCCTATAAGTAAATTACATCTAGAAAATTTTTACTTTACCAAATTAAGTTTCATTTGCAATGCTAACAGCAAGATGGCCATTAAAAACACACATGGTGTCTAAATAAGACAAAGGAAAATTGTTTGAACAAAAATAAAAAGGATCCCAAATCAATTATATAGAAAAGATTCCTTTATTAACTTGTGGTCGAGAATGCATTTGTATATTTTCAGAAAACAACCCCAAGACCAGATGGATTCTTGCAACAGAGAGGAATTGACAGGTGTGCTCCAACCACTAAGACAAGAGGAAAAAACAGTCCAGAGATGGAAGACGCTGACAACGCCTTGCCACGCGAGCATTCAGCAGCTGTGCACCGCTGCAGGTTACCTAGGACCAAACCAGAGAGGGTCGGACCTTCATTGCCAACATGTGCCCACCATCCAGATATCATTGCTGACATGTACACATAAGGAACTGTTAGACATTGAAACGAGGACTCAGAACTGTTGGACGTTGAAATTGGAACTCAAACATTTTTTTTGTTTTATCTTGTTTTGTTATTATATGTTTATTTCTAGTCTGCAAAGGCAAAACTTTTTAAAGGAAAGAAATGGTGGGGAAAAGATACAGAGGCAAAGAAGCATTGAACAGACTGTCAAACTACATTGGGAAGACAGGGGAGGTTGGGCGAGGGGGGCTGTAAGAGACCAACCAAAGGACTTGTACGCATGCATATAAGCACAACCAATGGATATAAGACACTGGGGCAGGGGGGAGGGCGGGCAGGTGAAGGCATGTACTGTGGGGTATAGGAGGTTGGGGGGAGATCAATGGGGGGGAAAAAGGAGACATATGTACTACTGTTTGTAATACTTAAAACAATAAAAAAATGGTAAAAAAAAATTGAAAGACACACACTGACTGAACATAAAAGGAAGGAGGAAGATATTGCATGCTAATATCAGACAAAATAGACTTCAAAACAAAGAATTTTTTAAAAGACAAAGGAGGGCATTACATAATTATAAAGGGGTCTATCCAAAAAAGAAGATATAACAATTGTAAATATTGACACAGCCAACACAGGAGCACCCAAATATGTAAAGCAAATATTAGTGGACATAAAGGCAAAAATTAACAATAATGCCATAATAGTTGGGGATTTTAACACTCCATTACTTCAATAAATAGGTAACTTAGAAAAAATTAATTTTTAAAAATAATGGCCTTAAATTCCAAATTAGACCAGTTTGACTTGATAAACATTTATAAAGCAGCTCATCCAAAAACTGTAGATTACATATTTCTCTCACATGGACATGGAACATTTCCCAAGATAAATCACATTAATAGGCTTCAAAACAAGCCTCAATGAATTCAAGAAAATTGAAATTATATCAAGCATATTTTATAGCATAAAACTAGAAATCAATTTTAAAAAAAAACACCTTAGTAAAATACAAATACAGGGAAATGAAACATGCTCCTAAACAACCAACAGTTATTTAGAAAACAAGAAAAAGAGAAATAAACAAAACAAAAATTAAGTACATGAAAATAATAATATAAGTCAGAGGGGAATTAAGTAAAATAGAAAATTAAAAGACAATTTTGGTCAAGATGGCAGAGTAGGGACACACTGTACTGGAATTCCCCCATGACTACTTCAAAATTACAACTAAACTACAGTAAACAAGATGAAAAGTGAAAGTAAAATTGAGAAGGAAAAAATTTCTGTACATGTGAAAAACAAAGGACTAAAATGTACCCTAAGTTCTTAGAAATCAATAAGCAAAGAAAACCAGTCCAATTTTTAAAATGGCCAAAGAACTTAAAGACAGTTTGGAGCTTTGCTATCCAATGTGATGGTGGTGGTGAGTGTGTTTTATGTGCTGCTGAGTCAGCTCTGTCTTCTGACTACTCTAGGACTGAATGATGACCACAATGGCCTGACTTCAACAACCCTGCTCATGTCCTATAGACTCAGACTTGTGGCTTCTTTTATGGAGTCAATCCATCTCATATTTGATCTTCCTCTTTTTCTACTGCCTTCTATTTTTCCAGCAGTACTGTCTTTTCCAAAATAGAGAAGAGAGAGAGAAAAAAAAAAGAGAGAATTGAACACTTATTTGAAAGAATAATGACCAAAAACTTCTCTAGCCTGAAGGAAATACACAGAAAGTATAGAGAGTGCCAAAAAAGATGAACCCAAAGAGATTCACACCAAGAAACATCATAATTAATATGCCAAAGGTTACAAAAAATATTAAAAGCAGCAAAAGAAAAGCAGTTCGTTACCTACAAGGGAGCTACCATAAAACTGTCAGCTGATTTCTCAACAGAAACTGTGCAAGGCAGAAGGAATTGGCAGAAAATATAAAAGCAAGAGCCTACAACCAATATTACTCTATCTAGCAAAGTTATCATTTAGAATCCAAGGACAGATAAAGAGCTTCCCAGGCAAGAAAAAGCTAAAGAAGTTAATCACCACCAAACCAGTATTACAAGAAACATTAAAAAGTCTTTTGGAGGAGGAGGAGGAGGAGGAGGAGGAGGAGGAGGAGGAGGAGAAGGAGAAGGAGGAGAAGGAGAAGGAGAAGGAGAAGGAGAAGGAGAAGGAGAAGGAGAAGGAGAAGAAGGAGAAGAGGACAATAAATACATATCTATTAACAATTGCTATGCTTTGAACAAAAGACATACAATGGCTGAATTGATAACAAAATAAGACCCTTACATATGCTATCTACAAGAGACTCACTTCAGACCAAAAGACACATGAGGAGATAAAAGTAATGGGATGGAAAAAGATATTTATGAAAATCAAAAAAAAAAAAAAAGGTTGTAGTAGCAATTTATATCAGACAAAATAGACTTTAAAACAAAAGCTATAACAAGAAACAACAAAGGGCCCAGAAATTCTAATTGTGGGTATTTATTCAAAGAAGCCCAACCATTAATTCGAAAAGACATATGCAGGGGAGAAACCAAGATGGCAGCATAGGTAAGCACCTAAACTGCTACCTCGCACAACAATTTCAAAACTACAACTAAAAGACAGAACGCACACCATCCAGAACCACAGGAAAGCTGGCTGAGTGGAAATTCTACAACTAGAAGGAAAGAGAAAAGCACATGGAGAACTGGAGGAATGGCAAAGGGTTGAAGTACAGCAAAGCGTCTTTGTGTGCGTGCAGAGAGGAAGGGCAGCTGAGAGCCTGGCTGACTTTCTCTGGCGGGAGGGGAAGGAAGCCCCCAACTGAACTGAACCCCATTCCGGGTGAAACCCCGTGGACCCAGGCTCATACAGGGGGAGTCTGGACTGTCAGGTAGAGAGAAAGGCACTCGGAGACTCGGAGACCCGGGGGAGACCCGGGGGAGCCCCGGCAGGCAGGGGTCTGGAGGCACACGTGCCAGTGTGCGCAAAGACTGCAGAGGTTGACACAGGCTTTCCCTAGCAGAAGGGAGTCGGAAGCTCCTGACTGCACTGAACCCCAGTTCTGACTGCACTGAACCCCAGTTCCAGGCGAGCCCCTGGGGACCCACGCCCTTGCAGGGGGAGGGGGGGGATCTGGACTCTTGGGCGGAGGCTCGGGAGGTGGGGAAGGCAGAGGTCTGGAGGTGCGCAAGGGCAGGGCTGACGGGAAGCCAAGACTGTCTGCTCTGCCCTAAGACTCCACCCCATCCAACCTGAGCACACAGGCTTTTGCAATTTGGCTAGTCTAATCCTATAAGGCTGTCTCCAGCACCAAACTTCTCCCAGCGTAGACACAGCTGATCCTCACAGCCAGCTGGCCTGGAGGTCAATTCCTCCCAGTGATACAAACAACAATCAAGACTTAACTACAACAAGGCTGTACACACAGTCCACAAAGGGGTGCACCAAGAGTGTCCACCTCCGGTTAACTGGGGAAGCCGACCCACTGGGCCATACAGGAAACCTGGCATACAAAGCTACCCTACCAACTCAGGGAAGCAGTGAAAATGCAGCGACAAAGAAACAGATCACAAACGAAAAAAATGGAGGAAAACAAATGACTGGATATAGAATTCAAAACCACGGTTATAAGGCTTTTCAAGAATATCCTAGAAAAAGCCAATAAATATAATGAGACCCTCAAAGACATGAAAAAGGACCAACTAGAAATTAAACATACACTGACTGAAATAAAAAATATTATACAGAGACCCAACAACAGACTAGAGGAACGCAAGAATCAAGTCAAAGAATTGAAATACAAAGAAGCAAAAAACACTCAACCGAAAAAGAAAAAAGAAAAAAAATCCAAAAAGTTGAAGATAGTGTAAGAAGCCTCTGGGACAACTTCAAGCGTACCAACATCAGAATTATGGGGGTGCCAGAAGAAGAAAGAGAGCAAGATACTGAAAACCTATTTGAAGAAATAATGACCAAAAAACTTCCCCCACCTGGTGAAAGAAATAGACTTACAAGTCCAGGAAGCGCACAGAACCCCAAACAAAGGGAATCCAAAGAGGACCACACCAAGACACATCATAATTAAAATGCTAAGAGCAAAAGACAAAGAGAGAATATTAAAACCAGCAAGAGAAAAACAGTTAGTTACCTACAAGGGAGCACCCATACGATTGTCAGCTGATTTCTCAACAGAAACTATGTAGGCCAGATGGGAGTGGTAAGAAATTTTCCAAGTGAAGAATAGCAAGAACCTACAACCAAGATTACTCTACTCAGCAAAGCTATCATTCAGAATTAAAGGGCAGATAAAGACCTTCACAGATAAGAAAAAGCTAAAGGAGTTCATCACCGCCAAACCAGTATTATATGAAATACTGAAAGGTATTCTTTAAGAAGAGGAAGAAGAAAAAAGTAAAGATAAAAATTATGAACAACAAATACATATCTATCAACAAGTGAACCTAAAAATCAAGTGAATTAAAAACCTGAGGAACAGAATAAACTGGTGAATATAATAGAATCAGGGGCATGGAAAGGGAGTGGACTGATAATTCTCAGGGGGAAAGGTGTTTGGGGGGTAGCGTGCAGGAAGAGACTGGACAAAAAACGTACACCTATGGATGAGGACAATAGGGCAGAAGGTGGGGTGGGAACTGGGTGGAGGGGAGCTATGGGGGAGGAAGGATAAACAATTGTAATAATCTGAATAAAGATTTATTTTTTAAAAAAGACATATGCATCCATATGTTCACTGCAGAATTATTTACAATAGCCAAGATATGGAAGCAATAGATGACTGAATAAAGGAAAAGTGGTGCATATATAAAATGGAGTATGAATCAGCCATAGAAAGAATGAATCTGCAACAACATGGATGGACCTAAAGGGTACTGTGCTAAATGAAATAAGTGAGATAGAGAAAGACAAATACCATATTATCTCACTTATATGTGGAATCTAAAGAACAAAATAAACAAACAAGCAGAACAGAAACAGATTCATGGATACAGAGAACATTTTGATAGCTACCAGATGGCTGGGAGGCTGAGAGCATGGATAAAAATGGTGAAGGGATTAAGAAGTAGACATTGGTAGTTACAGTATAGTCATGGGTATGTAAGATATAGCATAACAAATTAGTAATATTGTAAAAACTACAATGTGAGATAGGTACTAGATTTATTTGGGTTACCATTTGAGCTATTATACAAATATTTATTCACTTGGTTGTACACCTAAAACTCATATAATCTTATATATCAACAATAATTGTAAAATAAAAAATTACTTTTTAAAAAATGTCTTTCATATACAAATCAACCACTGGGTCTACCAGGACACCTTCTATATAAGACCATTTTATCAAAACAACAAGATGCAGCAAATCTATCTAAGTCATAGAAAAAAATACAGGAAGTCAACCAAAATTACAAGACAAAGAAATATTACAAGAAGGAAAACCAAGATGGCGGCATAGGTAAGCACCTAAACTGCTGCCTCGCACAACAATTTCAAAACTACAACTAAAAGACAAAATGTCTATCACCCAGACCACGGGAAAGCGGGCTGAGTGGAAGTTCTACAACAAGAAGGAAAGAGAAAAGAGCATTGACACGTGCACAAGCACTGAAAAGCTGAGGTACGGAGGTGCGTGAATCAGGCTAGCGGCGGGCAACTGGGTGCGCTGCTTTTTTCAACCTGAAGGGAGACAAGCTCCTGATTATTCTGAACTCCAGTTTCTGGGGAGACTCTGGGGACCCAAACTCCTACGGGGAGAAGCTGGACTGTCTGCCATTGGGTCGGAAAGTAGCTTTCTTACAGAGGTGCACACAGCAATCATTGTTTACTGCGCTGGGGCACAGGACATGGGGACTTGGAAACACAGAGACGCAGAGACAGCTGACTGGCAGCCATCGCTGTTTGCCACGCCCTAGCCTAATGATTCCCTGAGACCCCACCCTGCACAATCTACAAACCCACCCAAGCTCCATGCAGTGGCTTTTGCATATAAATAGCCTGCCCTATCACAGCTTAACCTACCAAACTGCAGCTCTGGTCAGACAGCCCCAAAACCTCCAAACCCCAAGCAAAGAGGAGAAAACTGTAGTTCTCACTGTACCTCCTGCTGGGTGGCCTCAGACAGTATCTGATCTGCATGCCATTGGAGATCCAGAAGCCAATGGTATCTAGTGGTTAGTGTGAGACAACACCAGATTTCAAATACTCACATCCATAAGTGACACATTCAAGAGGCAGACTCAGTGAACACCAAAGCCCCACTGAAACAAGTCCTGCCCCATAAGCGTGTCTCCAGCACAGCAGTTCTTCCATTATAGACACAGTGGGTCTTCACAGCCAATTGGCCTGGAGGTCAATTCCTCCCAGTGTACCAACAGCAATCAAGGCTTAACTACAGCAAGACTTTGCACTCAGCCCACAAAGGGATGCACCAAGAGTGTCCACCTCAGGTGATAGGGGAGGCTGAACCACTGGGCCCTATAGGTCACCTACCACAGAAAACCACTCCATCAACACAGGGAAGCAGCAAAATGCAGAGACAAAGAAACATGTCACGAATGAAAGAAATGGAAGAAAGCAAACTACTGGACATAGAGTTCAAAACCACATTTATAAGGTTACTCAAGAATCTTCTAAAAACTGCCGAGAAACTTGATGAGACCTCCGAGGAGCTTAGTGAGACCTTCAAAGAACTTAATGAGAATGCCAAAAAAATGGAAAAGAACCAGTCAGAAATGAAGCATACACTGTCTAAAATAAAGAATATACAGAAACTCAACTGTAGATCAACGTACCCCAAGAACCAAACCAAAGATCTGAAATATGAGGAAACAAAAAACACCCAACCAGAAAAACAAAAAGAAAAAAGAATCCAAAAATATGAAGATAGTGTAAGGAGTCTCTGGGACAACTTTAAGCGTACCAACATCCGAATTATTGGGGTGCCAGAAGAAGAGAGAGAGCAAAATATTGAAAACCTATTAGAAGAAATAATGACAGAAAACTTTCCCTACCTTGTGAAAGAAATAGACTTACAAGTCCAGGAAGCGCAGAGAACCCCAAACAAAAGGAATCCAAAGAGGACCACACCAAGACACATCATAATTAAAATGCCAAGGGCAAAAGACAAAGAGAGAATATTAAAAGCACCAAGAGAAAACCCGTTAATTACCTACAAGGGAGCACCCATACGACTGTCAGCTGATTTCTCGGCAGAAACTATGCAGGCCAGAAGGGAGTGGCAAGAAATATTCAAAGTGATGAACAGCAAGAAACTACAACCAAGATAACTCTACCCAGCAAAGCCATCATTCAGAATTGAAGGTCAGATAAAGAGCTTCACAGACAAGGAAAAGCTAATGGAGTTCATCACCACCAAACCAGTATTATATGAAATGCTGAAAGGTATTCGTTAAGAAGAGGAAGCAGAAGAAAAAGGTAAAGATAAAAATTATGAACAAGAAAATGACAGCAAATACATACCTACCAACAAGTGAATCTAAAAATCAAGTGAATAAAAAATCTGATGAACAGAATGGACTGATAAATATAATAGAATCAGGGACATAGAAAGGGAGTGGACTGACAGTTCTCAGGGGGAAGGGGGTGTGAGGGGTGCAGGAAGAGATTGGACAAAAATCTTACACCTATGGATGAAGACAGTGGTGGGGTGTAAGGGCATGGGGTGGGGTGGGGTGGGGAATCAGGTTGGGGGGGAGCTATGGGGGAAAAAAAGATTAACACTTGTAATAATCTGAACAATAAAGGTTTATTTAAAAAAAAAACACAATATTACAAGAAAAAAAGTGAAAGAAGCGGGGGTGGGGGGGGGGCGGGGGGCGGGGAACAACAATAAAACTAAAATGAATGGAGACAAGCAGGGGATTAAAAATGGCAGTGGAGTAAATGGAAACTCAGACACATTCCCAGGACCAAACTGGAATTACAACTGAAATACAGAAGAACCACCCTGAAAAATTAACTGAGGACTAGCTGGAGAGAACCCTGATAACCAAGGACGGAAAGCGGAGACCGCATAGAGACTGGTAGGAAGAGTGGAAACATGAAAGGGCTGGCCCAGCTGCCACAGGCAGCAGAGGTTTGGAGTGGGGGAAAAAGACCCTGAATAGCTGCAGCAATCTTGAGAAAGAAGAACTAAGTAGCAGGGATCACAATACCAGATATCAAACCATACTACAAAGCAATTATAACCAAAACAGGCTGATAATGGCATAAGAACAGGTATATAGACCAATGCATCAGAACAGAAACCCCAGAAATTGACCCACACCATTACAGTCAATTAATATTTGACAAAGGAGGCATAAACATATAATGGAGTAAAAACAATCTCTTCAACAAATGGTGCTAGGAAAACTGGATAGACAGACACATGCAAAAAGATGAAACTAGACCACCAACTTACACCATATACAAGAATAAACTCAAGGTGGATAAAAGACTTAAATGTAAGTCATGAAACCATAAAAATCTTAGAAGAAAACATAAGCAGTAATATCTCAGACATCTTATGCAGTAATATGTGTACAGATAAGTCTCCTAGGGCAAAGGAAACTAAGGAGAAAATAAACAAATGAAACTACACCAAAATAAAACACTTCTGCTCAGCAAAAAAAAAAAAAAAAAAAAAAAAAAAAAAACCATCAACAAATTGAAAAGGGAACCCACTGCATGGGAGAACATATTTGGCAATGATACATCTGATAAGGGGTTAATATCCAAAATATATAAATTACTCAAAAAGAAGACAAACAATCCAATTTAAAAAAATGGGCAGAAAACAACCTAGCCAGTTTGGCTAAGTGGATAGAGTGTCAGCCTGTGAACCTAATGGTCCCAGGTTCAATTCCAGTCAAGAGCACGTACCTTGGTTGCAGGTTCCTCCCAGGTCTGGGCCCTGGTGGGGGCACATGCAGAAAGCAACCAATCGATGTGTTTCTCTCACATTGACATTTCTCTCTGTCTTTCCCTCTCTTCCATTCTCTCTAAAAACTAATGGGAAAATATCCTCAGGTAAGGATTGAAAAAAAATGGGCAGAAGACCTGAATAGACGTTTCTCCAAAGAGGACATACAAATGGCCAAGAGACACACATGAAAAACTGCTTAAAGTCACTAATAATCAGAAAAATGCAAATTAAAACCACAATGAGATATCAACTCACACCTGTCAGAATGGCTATCATAAAAATATTAATAAACAATAAGTGCTGGTGAGGATGTGGAGAAAAGAGAACACTAGTTCACTGCTGGTGGGAATGCAGATTAGTGCAGCCACCATGGAAAACAGCATGGATTTTCTTCAAAAAAATAAATAAGGAACTTCCGTTTGACCCAGCAATCCCACTTCTGGGGATATATCCTAAGAAACCCAAACAGCAATCAGAAAGAATGTATGCACCCGATGTTCATCACAGCATAATTTACAATAGCTAAGATTTGGAAACAGCCTAAGTGCCCATCGGTAGATGAGTGGCTAAAAAACTGTGGGACATTTACACAGTGGAATACTATGCAGCTGTAAAAAAGAGGGATCTCTTACCCTTTGGGACAGCATGGATGGACCTGATAAATATTATGTTAAGTAAAATAAGCCAAACTGAGAAAGACAAATATCACATTATCTCACTTATTTTTGTGGAATCTAATGAACAAAATGAATTGACCAACAAAATACAGGGAGGCATGGAACAGACTGACTTACCTCAATGTGGGGTTGTGGGTACAAGAAGAGATAAGCCAAAGAACTTATATGCACAGCCTATGGACATGGCAATAGGGTAGTGAAGACCTGGATGGGGGTAGGTGGGGAAATGGGAGATATCTGTAATACTATCAACAATAAAAAATATTTTTTAAAAGGAAAAAAATGGAGACAAGCAACCTATGAGATACAGAATTCATAACACTGGTTATAGGGATGCTCAACAAACTTAACAGAAGAATTAATTAGCTGAGTCAGAACTTTAACAAACTAATAGAAAACAAAAATAAAGAGTAAAAAAATGAAGAACGAACTAGAGGGGATCAATAGCAAATTAGACGAAGCAGAAGATCAAATTCATAATCTGAACACAAGTTAGGAGAAAATACCTATTAAAAAATTAATCAAGATAGTTACAAAATCAAGAATACCAATATTTGCATCAAAAGGTACCAAAAGGAGAAAAGAGAGAAAAAGTGATTAAAAACCTCTTTGAAGAAATAATGGCTAAAAACTTCTCTAACCTGATAAAGGAAATGCACATACAAGTCCAATAACTTTAGAGAATCTCAAACAAGTTGAACCCAAAAGGCCTACATCAAAACATATCATAATTTAAATACCAAAGGTTAAAGAAAAAGAGAGGAACTTAAAAGTAGCAAGAGCCTGACTGGCATGGCCGAGTGGTTGAGCATCAAACTATGAACATGGAGGTCACAATTCTATTCCCAGTCCAGGCACATGCCCAGGTTGTGGGCTTGATCCTCAATGTGGGGCATACAGGAGGCAGCTAATTGATGATTCTCTCCCATCATTGATGTTTTTGTCTCTCCCTCTCCCTTCCGCTCTGAAATCAATAAAAATACATTTAAAAAAAAAGACGGACCCTGGCTGGTGTGGCTCAGTTGGTTGAGAGTCATCATTATGTCATACACCTGAAGTTATTATAATATTGTATGTCAACTGTAATTTTAAAATAATTTTTTAATTTCAAAATAAAAAAATTAAAAGAAATGAACTATTAAGCTGTTAAAAGCCATGAGGGAACTTTAAATGTATATTACTAAGTGAAAAAAAGAGCTAAACTGAAAAGTCTGAATACTATATGATTTCAACTATAAAACATTCTGGAAAAGGCAAAACTACAGAGATGGTAAAACATCAGTGGTTGCCAGCAGTTGGGGGAAAGGGGGATGAATAGGCAGAACACAGAGGATGCTTACAGTAGCAAAGACACTCTGTGTGTGATACTATCCTAGTGAATTCTCATCAGTATACATTTGTCCCAACCCATGGAATGCATAGCAATGAAAGGAACCCTACAGTCAGTGTGGCCTTTTAGTTACTATAATATGTCAGTATAGTTTCAGTTTTAACAAATGTACCACTCTGGTGGGGCATGCTGATCAAGGGGGAAACCATGCATGCTTGAGGAGCAGGGGACATATGAGAAGTCTCTAACTCCTTCTCAATTCTGCTGTGAACCTACAACTGCTCTAAAAAAAAATTAAATTCATATTTTTTAAAAGAAAAGGTGGCAGTTGGAGAAATTAGGTGATGTGCCCAAAGTCACATGCCAGCTGGAATCCAGAGTCCAGGCTTACGTGGCTCCAGTCCTGGAGCTTTCTAATGAGTCCACGAGACCAATGTGGTCCCTGACTGAACTTCACCTGTGAGTGTTGGCCTTGTGTGGCTTCCCATGCCACCAATGGTTTCTCTTTCCCAGTCTCTGGGCTGATTCTGTGCAGAAAGCAAGGCCATCTCTCAGCAGGCAGCCCACAGAGTGCCCATCTGATAGGGGAAGGGACCCACACACAGAATGGACTGGCATTATAGTCTGCCTCCTTTCTCTCTGCTGATAAGACAAAGCTTGAGGACATTTGGGATACTTAAAAGGAGATTCTAATGAACAAGAAACAGAAATTGAAACACCATAAATGAGGTGGCTTGTATACGCTGAGGAATTGAGTTAGGAAGATTAAGGTCCGGGCCAGAGCTGCCCGGTCTGACTGTCAGGGCAACCCCCACAGGGGCCCCATTAGGCGCATGGGAGCAGGTGGGCCAGTGATCCAGGCTGCAGAGCAAGTGAGGTCAGACTCTGAAAACTGTAGCTGCCTACACAATGGAGTCAGCAGGCTTTAGTCACTGCACAAGTAATCTCTTCATAATTGGGATAATTTTATCCATCGCCTCTTAAGTTAAGACATGAATGTTTCCTTGTGCCACCAGAGGAAATTCTTCCCAGACACCCAGTGCTTGCTGGGGAAACTATTTTATTAGGTATTCTGGGTGAATATAATACTGATTTCAAGCAACTATAGCTGAAGTCATCAACAAGTACAATGGTCATTGTACACCAAGAATCAGGGTCATACTTTATCTCTAGGTAAAAACTATTTTTAATGTATTTCATAAATCATTGGCAAGGCCAACCACACTAAACATTCCAGAACACACAGGGGATATCTCTGTGGGCGTGCCCAGACCTCCCGGCTACGGGGATTCATTGTTCTGACACTTCCTGCAACAGGCACAGAGCTGCCCCCTTCGACTCCCACAGCAGAGCCTGTTGGTGGAGGCAGGTTCACTACACCAATCCCACAGATGTGGATGGCACCGTGGTACACACCGCCAGTCAATGCTATGCCCCACCACCCGCTCACCCCCTGCAGGCCCACTGTCTTCATGCAGCAAATGGGGACTGAATCAGCCTAGGGAGGTTGTGGTAAACATTAAGCATCTGTGCTTAGCAGGGGGCAGGGACAGGATCACCCCCCTCTCCCCTCCCCCATGCCCATTACCAAGCCCAGTGCATTCAGCCCTTAGTTCAGCCCTGATGCTTGACATAATACATGAATAAATAAATGCATGCATGAACAGCAAAGCACAAATGAATGAAGAGCTTCCTGTTTTTAAGATGAAGATATTAAGAGCCATGAAGACTGTATCATGCAGCCCTCCTTGAGACAGAGGTAGCCAAGGAGATAATAATGGGGGTTGTGAGTTCCAGGAAAGCAGGTTAGGAAGGAGACTGGCAATTGGCGTGAGACTTTCTTGTTCTTCTGTCCTTCCTTTCTCTAGGTGTGAGGATGAGATGTGATGGCTGGAGTTCCAGCCACCATTATGGACTCTGAGTTGACCTTGCAGATGAAGTTGTAAGCTAACAGTGGCAAAATCTGGATACAAGATGTCTGTGTCTCCGATACCTGTGAGGCCACCCTGTTGTCCCTGGGCGCACACACACACACACACACAATACACACATCTCACTTTTATGTGGCAAGAAGGAAACACCCTCCTATATGACACGAGGTATTGTTATGTTTGATTTTTGTTCCTGGAAGCCAAATACATTTTCACCTGAAAACTTTTGGTGATATGACCACCTCTTGATTTTGCTCCTCCCAAATGGCCTGCCCTTTCTCAGTCTCCTCTTCCAGGCCCTGGGCCTTCCCTCTCTGAACACTGAATTGATGTAGGGGTCAGGCCTGGTCCCTCTTCAAATCCCACAGCTTAAAATGCCTTCTACAAGCTAACAATGCCCAAGTGATGTTAGCAGCTCAGGCCTCTCCCCGAACTGCAGACTCACATCCAGTTGCCCAGTTGGCATCTCCAAATTAGTGTGTCCAAAGGAGATCCTCAATATTCCTCACTCCTCACAAACCTGTTTCTCTCCCCACTCCCTCTCCCCATCTCAGAATATGGTCCCAGTGCTTGCTTAAGCCAAAAAGCTAAAAACCTTCCTGGATAGCTTTCTCTCCCTGAAGCCACCAGCAAGGTCTGGTTGTTCCAAAGCATAAAGCCCATCAGCCCACATCTTTCCACCCTGTCCACCATTACCGCTGCTCCCCACCCTGGTCTCCTGCATTCGTGCAGCCCTTGCCGCCTGCCCTGCGCGTGATGGCAGAGGGCCACCTCTGCCCAGACCTTCCGTGGCATCCTGTGGCCCTAAGAATACAATCCACACCCTTTCCTGTGTGTCAGGGCTCTATGCTCTTTCCCACACTATGGCCATCCAGTCCACTGCTTCCTCTCCACAGACACGCTGGACTTGCTCCACACACAGGGCCTTTATACTCGCCATCCCCGCTATCGGAATGTCCCTCCCCCGGACCATGACAGGAGTGGTGCCTCGACTCTCACACTGTAGTTTAAGTATCACCTCCCTGAAGTCATGTCCAAGTAGCCTGCCACACACACCACTCCTCCCATCAATCACCTTGTGTTATTTTCTTCGTAACCTCATCAGTATCTGAAAATTGTCTAATCAGTGTCTTTGCTGTCTAGTGTATTCTTTAGAATATGGACTCACAAAATGGGAATTCTGTTTGTCTTTATGCCCCCACTTCCATTTTTTAAACATGTTTTTATTGATTTTTAGAAAGAGAGGAAGGGAGAGAGATGGAAACATCAATGAGAGAGACATCGGTCACCTGCCTTCTGCACACCCCCGACTGAGGACTGAGCCCACAACTAGAGCATGTGCCCTGAGCACAGGACTTAAACCAGTGACCTCTTGGTTCATGGATCAATGTTCAACCACTGAGCCACACTGGCCGGGCATTATGCCTCATTCTAAACTGTGCTGGCTAAGAGACCACTTTCATTTTGCATGCATCCGGAATTTGAGAGCTGGGCCATTGTTATCAAGTACCAGTTCTTGTTTATTATGCATCTTTAGCCTTCATTCTGATCACTGACTTTTTCATCCAAATGGACAATCCCATGTAATAAAGAGGTAATATGCAAATTGGCCCTCACGCCGTAATGCCGTCACAAGATGGCAGCACGCACAGCGGGGGCGGGGCAGCGGGGGCAAGGCTGGCGGCCACTCTGTGCAGCTTCTGCTGGGTTTCCTGCAGCCCTACAGGGGCATGGGGGTCCCAGTGGCTGCTTCGCACGGCTTCTGCCAGGGTTTCCGTGGCCCCATGTACATGCCACGGAGGTGGGGCCTGGTGGCCACTGCACACAGCCCAGAGGCAGGGCATCAGAGCAGCACTCTGGGACTCACAGCCCTGGCTTCATCCAGAGGTCGTCCAGAAGGTCTTCCGGAAGGATGTCCGGTCTAATTAGCATATTATGCTTTTATTATTATAGATAAGGTTATTTAGCACACCTTTAGAGCCCTTGCATATAAAAATGTTTTTTGTTGCCTTGAATATAAAAGTCAAATTGGGAGTAATAAACACCATTTTTTTGAAAACTTAGAATTGCCCCAGTGCCTTACAGCTGTGAATGAATAACATAACATTAACCTGCCTAGTGTTTTACTCCTTTCTGAGTGGCATGTACTCTCAGATTGAATGCTTTTTTATGGATTTTTAAATCACTGGTTAAAGCACTAGGATATATTTACATTTGTTCATTATTGAACTAAGTTTTTTTTCCCAGCTCAGAGTTCAAACATTGCATTTTTTATTATTGCATTTTTCCACTTGTTTTCTTTCTTCCTCACAATATCCATATTATTCAAAGACTGAGTCTCCTTTTATTAGGCTCTTAAACTATTCTATTATTTCTTATTATTTTCTTTTTTTTTAATAAATCTTTATTGTTCAGATTACAGGTGTTCCTCTTTTTGTTTTCCCCCTATAGCTCCCCTCCACCTGATTCCCCACCCCACCCTACCCCATGCACTTACCCCATCACTGTCTTCATCCATAGGTGTAAGATTTTGTCCAGTCTCTTCCTGCACCACTCACATCCGCTTCCCCCTGAGAATTGTCAGTCCACTCCCTTTCTATGTCCCTGATTCTATTATATTCACCAGTCCATTCTGTTCTTCAGATTTTTTATTTACTTGATTTTTAGATTCACTTGTTGGTAGGTATGTATTTGATGTCATTTTGTTGTTCATAATTTTTATCTTTAACTTTTTCTTCTTCTTCCTCTTCTTAAAGAATACCCTTCAGCATTTCATGTAATCCTGGTTTGGTGGCAATGAACTCCTTCAGCTTTTTCTTGTCTGTGAAGCTCTTTATCTGACCTTCAACTCTGAATAATAGCTTTGCTGGGTAGAGTAATCTTGGTTGTAGGTTCTTGCTGTTTATTACTTTGAATATTTCTTGCCACTCCCTTCTGGCCTGCATAGTTTCTGCTGAGAAATCAGCTGACAGTCGTATGGGTACTCCCTTGTAGGTAACTAACCATTTTTCTCTTGCTGCTTTCAAGATTCTCTCTTTGTCTTTTGCCCTTGGCATTTTAATTATGATGTGTCTTGGTGTGGTCCTCTTTGGATTCCTTTTGTTTGGGGTTCTGTGTGCTTCCTAGACTTGTAAGTCTATTTCTTTCACCAGGTAGGGAAAGTTTTCTGTCATTATTTCTTCTAATAGGTTTTCAGTGTTTTGCTCTCTCTCTTCTTCTGGCACCCCAAAAATTCGGATGTTGGTACGCTTGAAGTTGTCCCAGAGGCTCCTTACACGATCTTCATATTTTTGGATTCTTTTTTCTCTTTGTTTTTCTGGTTGGGTGTTTTTTGTTTCCTCATATTTCAGATCTTTGGTTTGATTCTTGGGGTACATTGATCTACAGTTGAGTTGCTGTATATTCTTTATTTTAGACAGTGTATGCTTCATTTCTGACTGGTCCTTTTCCATTTTTTTGGCATTCTCATTAAGGTCCTTGAAAGGTTTCACTAAGCTCCTCAGAAGTGTCATCAAGTTTCTCGGCGGTTTTTAGAAGATTCTTGAGTAACCTTATAAATGTGGTTCTGAACTCTAGTCGTCCAGTAGTTTGCTTTCCTCTGTTTCTTTCATTCGTGACATGTTTCTTTGTTTCCGCATTTTGGCTTCTTCCCTGTGTTGATGGAGTGGCTTTGTGTGGTAGATGACCTATAGGGGGCAGTAGCTCAGCCTCCCCAATCACCTGATGTGGACACTCTTGGTACACCCCTTTGTGGGCTGAGTGCAAAGTCTTGGTGTAGTTAAGCCTTAATTGCTGTTGGTATGCTGGGAGGAATTGACCTCCAGGCCAATCGGCTGTGAGGACTCTCTGTGTCTATAAGAACTGCTGTGCTGGAGACACGCTTATGGTGCAGGACTTGTTTCAGTGGGGCTTTGGTGCTCGCTGAGTCTGCCTCTTGAATGTGTCACTTTTGGATGTGAGGAGTTGAAATCTGGTTTCTCACACTGACCACTAGGTACACTGGCTTCTGGATCTCCAATGGGGTGCAGGTCAGCTACTGTCTGAGGCCACCCAGCAGGAGCTACAGTGAGAGCTACAGTTTTCTCCTCTGCTTGGGGTTTGGAGGTTTTGGAGCTGTCTGATCCGGGCTGCAAGTTTGTTAGGTTAAGCTGTGATAGGGCAGGCCATTCTTATGCTAACGCTGCTGCTTGGAGCTTGGGTGGGTTTGTAGGTTGTGTGGGGCGGGGTCTCAGGGTGTCACTAGGCTAGGGCGTGGCAAACAGCGATGGCTGCTAGTTAGCTGGCTCTGTGTCTCCGACTGCGTCCTGTGCCCCAGCGCAGTAAACAATTATTCTTGCGCGCAGCTCTGCAAGCAGGCCCCCCTCACTTTCCGACCTGGTGGCAGACAATCCAGCTTCTCCCCGTAGGAGTTTGGGTCCCCCGCGTCTCCCCAGAAACTGTATTTCAGAGTAATCGGGAGCTTGTCTCCCCTTTGGGTTGAAAAAAGCAACGCCTACCGCCAGCCCAGATCCAGCGCCTCCATACCTCAGCTTTTCAGCGCTTGTGCACGTCTCAATGCTCTTTTCTCTTTCCTTCTAGTTGTAGAACTTCCACTCAGCCAGCTTTCCCGTGGTTCTGGGTGATAGACGTTTTGTCTTTTAGTTGTGGTTTTGAAATTGTTGTGCGAGGCAGCAGTCTCTTATTATTGTTTTCATCCTTTGTCCTTTTTCAAGGAATTTCAGGAGACCCCTCCACATTGTAGTATTTTTCTGCTGTTTCCAGTCTCTCCTCACCGTCCCTGACAGACTAGAACTCAGCTTTGCATGGCTGTTGCTCTGAAGTTTTCCTGATAGCAGTGTTGTCCTTTTTTAATATTTTTAATTGATTTCAGAGAGGAAGGGAGAGGGAGAGAGAGATGGAAACATCAATGATGAGAGAGAATCATTGATTGGCTGCCTCCTGCTCACCCCCTACTGGGGAGAGAGCCCACAACCCGGGCATGTGCCCTTGACCAGAATCGAATCTGGGACCCTTCAGTCCACAGGCCAACACTCTATCCACTGAGCCAAACCAGCTAGGGCAGCAGTATTGTCCTTTTCATCTGAGCTCACATCTCTGCCCATTGCTTTTTCATCATCCTGATCTCTTCTAAGAATCTCACATATTCTCAAGCTCATTAAGAACATGAAATATTGATCTTTAAATTCTTATTTCCTGCTAAAAACAACTTTTTCTAACGTTGCTTCTTCAAGTGTGTTCAGTGTGTTCAATTCAGAACTTGTTCACTGGTTGTCTAGTGCTTTGGCTTTTCCACATATTCATTCTCCACGAATATCTTGTTCACAGAAGAATGCCCCCTGGAGTGCTAACGCCAGAGAGCAGAGCCGGTCCTTGCCCCTGTCCCCCTGTCCCTCCCGTCACCACTTATGTGGTGCCATTGCTGGGCTGAGGATGGCCAGGTCCTCTGACACACCTACAGAGTGTATCCTCCTAAGTAGAGGGAGGGGTTAGTTTTCATCCACCAGACACAGTGCCCTGCCTCCCTCAGCCCTGCCAGGAGTCATTGTGACACTGACCCCTTCACCTTGCCCAGATGGCAATGGGCAGGGAGAGGGGCATGCTATTCAATACTCTGCTGATTCAACCACTTCTTTAGACCTGGGGAGGGGGGGTGGTTGGGGTAGGGAACCTACCTCTGTTCAACTGAGCAACTAACAATGAGAATGTCATCCATTGTGCTACTAACTCTGTCTCATTGTTGCAGAAGATAATGAAAATCCCTCCCATGGCCACCAATTGTTGACATGTTCCTGTGATATTTTTGTGTGGTTTTTGCTCACTTTCTGTACTTCCTTGTGTATTTTAAGGACACATTGGTAGAGAGATGACTCAGAGCTAAAAGCCCCAGGTCACGGCCAGCATCATTCTCTTTGACTCCCCCTAACACGGAGCCCCTACATCGGGGAGCTTTGGACTCTCAGCAAGGAAAGTACAAACAGTTCCAAGTTTGGGCTGAAATGTTTGGGACCAGACGCTGATCTGGACCAGGCTGAGCTCTCAGGCAGGGACTGGAATGCAATGGGTCCCCAGAGAGGAGAACTGATCAGTCGCCCAGCTGAAGGCACAGACCCAGTGCACAGGAGGCGGAGGGAGCTGCAGCCTGTTAGGAGTCCACTGAGAGAGTGCAGCCCAGGAGCAGCGGCTGGGGGGGCCATTGGGAAAGCTGAGTTCTGGCCTCCTGAAGGGCATGCAGGTGATGCTGAGCTGCAGGGTGGGCCTCAGGCTGCGGAACCTGAGACAAGACTCCGTGGCCAAGCCCAGGGCCCTGCTGCCATGTCTGTGCTTGAGGCTGCACCAGTGGGAGGTCCATCTCCACAGTCCACGGCTCCATCCTCAAGGACCACGATTCTTGCTTCCACCCTGGCTCCCACCCACGATTCTTGCGGCTGCTCCTGGCTCTTCCAGAGACTGCTCCTTCTAATACAGCAAGACGGGTACCAGGACCGCTAAAATGCCCTTCTCTGGGGCCCTGTCTACACAAGATGTGGCAGCTGGACGCCCATGCCCAGGGTCAGCCTCTGGGTATTTACTGAGCAAAGGGAGAGCGGGTGGGAGCCAGGGCTGGGCCTGGAGCAGCCGGGCAGGGAGAGGATGTGCACTGAGGCTTGCCTGTGGGCAACCCGCCCAGAGAAGGACTAAAACCAGGTTTCCCACTACCCTTACCCTGGTTGTTGGAGAAAACAAGAAAGGAGAGCTGAGGAAGAATGGGAAAGCGAGAATGCCATCAAAGTGCTCGGGGACATCCGCCACATGCAGCACTGCCCACACAGGGCGTCACCCTGTCCTCCTGCTGCCTCACCCTGGAGAAGGAGGCCTTGGCAGAAAGTCAGCCCCCACTGTTCTGCTCCTGGAGAGTATGAGCAAGTATGCCCCCTTCCAGGCCACCAGCTCTGTAGGACCTGGCCCGCGAGGGACCGTGTCAGAGGGTTCCCAGACTGCCCCACTCACTCTTTAGCTGTCAGGACGGAGGGTGCTGCCTCCAGAGAAGAACAAATCTCTCTTGGGCATTTCCCTCTGCAACTGATTACTCTACAGCGCGTTGCCGTAGACATTCAGGAAGGTACATGCGCCTGAAGCAATGAGAGACTTCCGGAAGTTCTGACAATCAGCGGCTTCCCGTGGCCTCTCAAAAAGATGCTAGAAGGTGACAATAAGGGCAGTGACAAGGGAAGGATCGATTGGACTGTAGATACACACGGTGCCTCTGTTCTGCTCCTCACTGCCCCTCTCACGCAGGCAACACCCACCTGCATTAGACAAACATTGAAACCTCCTGCACTAAGATACTGCAGGAGCCCCAAGACACGCTCAAGCTCATAGTAAAGAAAGAAAACACTTTTCAACTTACTTTTGAAACACCATGGACTTGTCCCACTTGGTAAAAGTATTTCTGTGATAGAAATATTAACAGGGGAGGGAAGCATAAAGTATGAACTAAATGTCCCTGAAAATGTTACCAAAAATGTTCATTCTAATGTTAAGTCACTGAACTGAGCAGACACCTGGGCCCGACCTCAGGCTTGGTAAACGCAGCAATGTTTCAGCGCTACGTTCATGATCTTCTCCCTGGCGCCCTCTAATGGCTGCATAACATGGTGTGTTACTTTTCCCATGAGCACAAACTTCAGCCTTCCTCCCTGCCTGCTCAAGATATTTCAATGTCAATGTCCCAAGCCCTGCTTCTTGCCCTCCCATCCTCTGGATGTGGTTCAGCCCATTTTCCTCATCTACCTCCTACCTGTCTAAGTCAGCTCTGGTGTGCCCCTCATCAACACTGCTCCGCCATCGGCCGCCCTTTCCTCTCCCGGGGGTCTGTCAAACCACTCAGCCCTCAAGGGCAGCTTACATTTCATCATCTCTACAGAACTGTGCTGGGGCCTCAACCGGAAGGAAATTCCTCCAAACTCTGACTTCCTGGCACATTCCACACTTTCCCTCCTGGCCATCAATGCAGATGTGGTCCCTCCCAAGGAGACCGGGTCCCTTAAGGGCAGTGCAGACCCTTGGCACCTGCGCTGCTCCTGGCACCCAGACACACAGCAGCTTTAGGGCGACTAAGGCATGAGTGATGAGCAAGCTCTTCAACAGTGTGATTTGGTCTCATAATTTTTCATGGCATAAGGAACACGCTTTAATGTTTGTATGATGAAAGAAGAGAAAAGGAAAGAAGAGGAAGGGAGGGATGGGAAGAGAGGTTTTGGAGAAAGAGATATATTGAGTGGTGGCTCCTGGAATCCTGAAAATATTGGGTGAAGTTTCCTGAAAGGATTGACAATAAGCATTCTCTTCAGAGTAGCATATTCTACAAAAGTAGTTTGAAAACAGACTCACACCTGGCTGTGAGTTTCTGTGTAGTTAGGCAGAACAATGTGTCACTCAAAATTCCTATTTGTTCAGAAAAAAACTTCTTACTGAGCCCACAGAGGGTCAAGCTGAGTGTCTGTGGGGGAGGGTTCCGAGGGTGGAAGGGACAGTCCTGCGTGCACACAAGTGCTGGCTATGCGGGGATGGTGTGAGAGAGGCGGAGGGAGGGGAGCAAACAGGATGGAGCAATGTTGGGGTGCAGGTATCGGGACAATGGCTCCACACCCTCGGTACAAGAGCAAAGAAATCACAAGGTGCTTGCTCTATTGGGCCTGCAGACACCAGTGTCACGGGGCTTCCCTGCCCACGGCCATGGCTGAGCGGAAAACTGTGGCAGACGCAGGGCCATGGCTGCAGCAAGGCCCACGCTCACACAGGTGGAGGGGTCTCTATGGTGATCTGAGGAGTTGGGGTTTGGGCTGATTACATCAACATAGCAACATTCTCAAAGAGTGGTGGGAGTCTCAGCTTTCATTTATTCGCACACACACATGCACGCAGGCTTAGCACACACCTCAGACCAAGCAGGTCCTCCATGTGTTTATGTGGCTCAAACTGAGCTGAGTTGCAATGACACGAGGCAGTTTGGAGTAGGGTGCTGCCATCACCAGTGCAGGGCCAGCCTTCTCGGCGGGCTCGGGTCCTCGGCACTCCCCTGCACAGCCCTCCGTGGCCTGGACTGCAGCATGCACACACCAAGAGGGCTGGGGCCTGGGAGCTGGGATCTCCTGAGGCCATCCGGAGGATTATTTAAAAGGAGAGGGAAGGATGACAAGTTAAATAATGTAGAAAATGGAGTCTTGTTTACTTTAAAGACAGAGCAGACAGCTTGCCAGTAAAACACAGCTCTCCATTTCCCTCCAGAATTCTGTATTAAAAATAATCTGTGATGAACTCCTGGCACCTCTCTCACAAGGCCTTCCAAAAGCTTTAAAAATATGAATAATAAAGTATGCTCATAAAGAACAGAACGCATTCCAGCAAGACAGCTGGGCCAAACTGCTTCTGCTCGGCTGGGGTGGAGAGCAGAAAGGCCCCAGGGGAGTAGCTTCACAAATCAAGCACAGCAGAGACAAAATTAGTAAATGCAAGCAAAGGGATGTTGTTCCTTCAGTTACTTGCATACACTCATGTGGGGAAGCAGAGGACTTGGTTGGAAAGTCTGTAAGGAGGATTCTCTGAAAGATCGGGGGCCTCTAGGGGGATCTTGCTGAAGGCAGCAGCCCCTGCCTTGACTTTTCCAAACAATTCTGAGCCCCTGGGTGTTTTACTGGAATCTTTATGTTTAGACTTCAAAATGTCCTCACCTAAAGGACACTACAGTTGCATGTGTCTTCTCAAGGATGCTTACCCTGCTGATAGTATCTAATAGTTAATTTTAGTTCATACTGTTGATACAATAAAAGCCTAAGGAGGCAGGCAAATGGGGCTGTTTGGTCCCTATAGCCAAGCAGTCCCTTAGCCCTCTCTTTCATAGAAACATGTGTCAGAGTAATCCATTCATTCATTGCTCAGGTCCTGGAACACCCACAGCACAGTCTAAACAGAAACCTAATTCAGCTCACACACTTACTCATACATACACACAAGCCACACAAATGCAGAACCACAAAAACACACACAGACACTTGTATACTATCACATGCCAACCCGGGAGACACACAAAACACACATTTTTGCACACATGGACACACCACAAAAACAATGTATGCCCATGCATTGGGAAGTAATTACACCTGTGCTTTGCCATTGCTTTTAGTGGACATCTCAGGTGCTATGGCCTTGCAGATCCTGTGAGGGGCATAGGGTAGGAAGGAGGGTCAGAGTCTCAGCAAAATCTCAAGGAGACCTCTTACATAAGCCCCTGGCCTGAAAGTGTGCCATTATAACACCTAGAGAGCTGGTGAGCACCCCTGGAAATGAGGCTGGAGGACTTCCTCCGCTCCTTCCCACTCAGCTCAGAAGGAGGCTGGATCCAATGGTATCAACACTAACTTGGAGCCCTGAGGAGGGAGGGGACAGCCAGTCCTTCCCTTAAGAAGCACCTGTAAGAAGGTATTCAGAGTGAGCCAGCAGTGACCAAACCTGCTCAAGTGTAGAAATGAGATGTTGTTTAGTAACTTCCAATGCCACCCCCCCCCCCCAAATTGTGGTCAATAATTTTACAAAATTGTCATTTTTAAAATTGAATATTGTGACTTTGAGAAATAAATACATTTTGTGGGATGTAGCTGGTATGGTGTTAATTTGTTCTCTCTCTCTCTCTCTCTCTCTCTCTCTCTCTCTCTCTCTCTCATACACAGCCCTGCTCTCTCCCTGTCAAGGACCCCTGCATTCTGGGTGAGCAGCAGGCACAGCCTGGCCAATTGGTTCCTGCCTTGGGGCTTTGTGCTGGGACTGGGGTAACAGGCACTCTCTCTAGATTTGCTCACATGGATGATGAATGACAGAATCTTGATCATCTGCAGCTTCTCTCCTGTCCCCATCTCCAGGAGGGAGTGAGTACAGAGAGGGGAGCAGTTGTGAACCTGAGGGGGAGCAGGTGACCGATTTTGCAGCAGTCCTGAGGTCAGCCAGCTGAAATTGAGCTCAGATTAACACAGATGAAGTCGCGTCTAGGGCTGATTCTATTCAACTCAATATTATTATCACATTTCACAGAACATTGAAACCTCTCAGGGAGCAGCAGGTATGTACGCTGGATGTGAAATTGGGGACTTTCTGGAATTGGAGGAAATCTTCTGACCAGAGAAACCAACACCATGAAAGCAAAAGGGCAGGTGCTCAAAGTGGGCTGTTTCCTGGGAGCCATGAAACAGAACCAATGTGGTTCTCCTGAAGAGTGACAGTCCCTTCACATGTTGGCTGGTCACATTGGCCGGGTGACACTGCAGCCACCAAGCCTCCACAGAAGGGGAACTCAGGCCCGCTGCAGGGGCAGGCCAGGGAGCCTCCCACTCGGCCTGTGGGGGATTTGTGGAAACATTTCTTTCTGTCTTAGAATATGACACATAAGATTCACATTCTAAAAGGTGTTTTTAACTAAATAATAATCTATATCTATAAAACCCTAATATGCAAATAGATGGAATGGCGGAACAACTGAGCAACCAGTTGCTATGACTTGCGCTGACCACCAGGGGGCACATACGGAACATGGCGGGTGTCGGCCGCAAGCATCAGAGTGCAAAACATGGCGGGCATAAGCCGCAGCAGGATGGTGGAGCAGGTGAGATGGGGGCACCAGACTAAGGAGGGGTGCTGGAGCCGCCGCTAGCACCCACTGCCAGTGACTGCCCCACTCGCACCCGCTGCTGGTACCAGCCCCAATCACTTCACACCATCAGCAGGTGCGAGCGGGGCCAGCACCATCAGTGCATGGGAGCAGCAGTGGCAGGAGCAGGGCTGCCCCCAGAGAGGGGTCAGGGGGCCGCAGTGGGAGGGGCCAGGCAGGGGTGTGAAGGATGGGCCAAAACCTGCCCCTGTACCCACCGCAGCCTAGCGGGCCACAGTTCCTTTCAAGGTGCATGAATTTGTGCACTGGGCCCCTAGGAGATCAATAAAATCATGGAAGATACTCACCCCATAATGCAGAATGAGCATGAAATTTTTTTACATCTTTATTTCTAGATGTTTAAAATCAAAATAGCCCAGCCGGCTTGGCTCAGTGGTTGAGCATCAACCTATGAATTCCTGGTCCAGGCACATGCCTAAGTTGTGGGATTGATCCCCAGTAGGAGGCATGCAAGAGGCAGCTGATCAATGATTCTCTCTCATCATTGATGTTTCTATCTCTCTCTCTCTCCCTCTCCTTCCTCTCTGAAATCAATATAAATATATTTTTAAAAAATAAAATAAATAAAAATATATTTTTAAAAATAAGTAATAAAATCAAAACAAAATTTTTTCAGCTTAATATAATTACATCAATACATAGATTGCTTTCTTCAAATCAATTATGATTAAACTTTGTAGGAAATCTTTATTGTAAATGGAAAGAGCAAGTGTGAATATTTTTTAAACATTTGCTGGATTATAGAAAAACATGTTGAGATTCTTTGAATTTATCTTCAATAACCTGATGAGTCAGAATTAATTTTGTCCAGAACTTTAAAGACTGAGCCTAGAGAATCAATGACTGCACACCCACACCCACACTCACACACCCATACTCACACACACACTCACACACACACTCTCTCACACACTCTTACACACTCACACACAATCACACACACTCTCACACACACACTCACACTCTCACTCACACACACACACACACACACTCACACACACACACTGCCCTATGCTAGCTGCCACTGGGAAATTAGAAATTAATAACAGAGCACCTGCTGGGAATTGCTAAAGCACACTCAGAGATCATTCTAGAACAGACCAGGCTGAGGAGGGCAGAGCACTTTATAGAGGAAGTGAGTTGAGAGGACTTATATGATGAGAGGGAAGAATAAGAACAGCCTCAGAGGCAGGGACTGAAGTTAGTTTATGAGCAGAGGTGGCATGTCCTTGAGCTCCATGCGCAGAAGTTTGAGTGCTGTTTCACAGGTGCGGGCCAGTCGTGAAGGACACGAGGGCAGAGTGACACCCTCAGGTGTGCCTCTCTCTGAGGACAGGCTAGTGGTGGCGTGGGAAGTGAACTGAGTGAGTGAAACTGGAGACGTCGGGGATGTTGTGCAAGCCAGTGAGCTGGAAAGGTGAGGCTGATGGACATGCCCGGGGTCTCTCAGACTGACAGAGTATGTGTGAGGAGGAGTCAAGAAAACTGCCAAGACAATGCCACTTACAGAAATAAAAAGACAGAACAAGAGCCTTAGTATCTCCTAGAAACTAGTTCTGGAGAGAAAAGAATTATCCTGATGAGAAAGTTCTACTGGCATTAAAAAAGGTGGGGGCGGGGGGCACCGTAATTCTCCTTTATTGCCTTCGAATTCTCAGCTGAAGAACCATTAAGGCGGGGGGGGGGGGGGGGGGGGGGGAGCAGTAAGCCCAAAGTGAGGAAGCAGTGCTGGGCACCCCCAAAACGCATGCGCACCTGTTCTGAGCGCATGCCTGTGTGTGGACAAACCAATATCTCTGTTTAATCCTTTTTTTCACATAGGGTGGTTCTGCTTTGGCCGGGCCGTGCCTTCGCTTACACTAAACCCTTTGCTAATGTTCTCCTTGCTTCATGCTTGGGTTTTAATCGCCGGGAGTTCTTATACACAAACCCACTGCCACGCTGATCCCCCTGGAACCCCACCGTCCTGAGAGGCAACCATGTGCTCATGCTGTGATCAGAGTATTGCCTTTGAGGAATGAGGCAGTTCAATGGAGGGCAGCCAGGTCTTCCTTACACCATTTATTTAAATACCCCTGGCAGGGGGTCCATGCTGTTTAAAGGGGCTGAGGAGCAGCTGTGGCCACCAAGGGGTAACCAGAGCTGCTGAGAGAAGGGACGAAGGCGCAGTCCTCAGGGCCAAGGAGTGTCCGTCCCAGGTCAGGGTCAGCCCTGCATGCTGCCCCTCCTGCCCAGCCCGCAGCTCATCGCCACAGGGCGGACCGCTCCCAAACCAAGGCTCACTCTCTCGCTCTCCTTAGCCATCCGCGGCAGGAAGCAGCCTCCAGGTGGAAAGCTGCTGGGGAAGAGCGGGGTCTCAGGGGCATGCAGGCCCCAGTAGACCCGTGGGAGAGGGGACCCCGTGGGTGGGGCAGGGTAGCCTGAGAATGTACACAACGGGGAGACCAGGGCTAAAGGTGCCCTGATGAGCCTTGATGAGGGCCCTGGAGTTCAGAGCTTGTGCTCTGAGTGGCCCCGGCCGCTCCCCTGCCTCACGTGGTACAATCACCCGGAGCTGGAGCACGATCTGCGCCGGGCCGGGGCTGCTGCGGACGGGACTGGCTCCGGGTTGTGAGTGCCGGGGTTCAGCCTGTCCTGGCAAATGTCTCACGGGCGCCCAGAGGCTCCTCAGACAGAGCTTCCATTTCTGCCTCCACAGAGGCTATCGTCTGTTACGTCCCGGGTCAAAGGCGGTAGAGATTGCCTTTATCTTATTGAATCTAATTTTTATTTTACTGAGTCGTGTTTGGGATAAACGGGAGGGAAAGGACGCAGTCAGGACAGACAGGGATTTGCTGGGAGAGAAGAGAAAGGCAGTGCAGAGAGGAAGTGCCTCGTGCAAAGGCCAGGATCTTGAAGAATTGGACTAAGGGAGTAACAGGATAACAGAGAGGGAGGGTGGTACATAACCTATTAAAGGAGAGAGAATCCCAGAAGCCTTCCACTCGGGGGCTAAGGAGCTGTGCACTGAGGCACCCCGGTGTGAGGCGGGAGGAGCGCAGCAGAGGCAATGCCTCTGGGTGGGCCTGGAAGCGGGAAGAGCAGCTTCAGGGAAAGAAATGAGTTCCATCTTGACCAAGCCCGCGGGACAGCCCAATGCCGTCTCTAGCTTTGCTCTCTGGAGGCCGGGGAGCGGGGTCTGTGGTGGGAAAGAAACCAGGAGTGTGAGTCCCTCAGCGAGAGCATCTGATAAATTAGCAGAGAGCGGGCCTCGCGGGGCTCATTATTTCCTTCGGAGTCTCTAGAAGGAATATGCGTCCTCGTCAGAGGAAGAAGATCCGCTGGGAGAGGCTGCGGAAGAACAGGCGGCCCCGGGTCTGGGAAGAAGGTAGTAGGCATCACAGTGGGCACTTCCTGGGTGCCTGGCGCTTTCCAGTGCCTCGGCGGTCTCCCCAAAGACTCCGTGGGTCATAGCTTGTTCCCTATTTCACAGATGAGAAGAGTCTCAGCTGGTGAGTGACTAGGCCACAATCACACAACTATGGCCTGGCAGCGCTGTGCTTCAGGCTTACTGCGCCACACCTTCTTCCACGACCCCAGGCAGCGCCCAGGTTGTCACAGAGCGGGGAGGTCACACCTTCAGCTCTGGAAGGAGGACAGGTGAGAGCCAGGCTGAAAGTCTCCCATCTCCTTTGATAACTGGGGTGTGACTGACAAGAAGGAGCTGTATGTACTGGGTGACTAAAGGAGATGAAAGGAGAGCGATGGATGCCACGTCCTCTTGCCAGAAGCTCAACAACAGAGATGAGGCCACTTTTGTGGTTTTTCCCCTTTTTTTCTGCTGATGGTATTCTAAGCTTCTGCGCTTCCATAATACGGGGAGAAAGAATTATACTGGATGAGAGATGGCACTTGTGCTCAGTCCTGAGATAGGGAGAACAGCGGGAGGACACTTACGAGAAGAGAAGCATGTTGCAATGGGTGTTGTAATGGGAGTTGGCAAGATTTTTATATTACTAGGCATCTAAGTGTTCAAGTTTGAATAATGTCGAGATAAAGCTTTATTTAAAGGTTTTATAACTCATAACCCCTTAAAGCTTATTTAAAGGCTGCCTAATTCATACCCCCATCTCTCTTTCAACACATAGTAGATAAATACTACAACATGGATGAATCTGGAAGACATTATGCTAAATGACATAAGCCAGTCATAAAAAGACAAATATGGTATGATTTCACTGATATGAGGTACCAAGATGTCTCAATCTATTTGGGCTGCATAATAACAATAACACAGCCTGGGTGGCTTACAAATAACAGAAACATCTGGAGGAGGACAAGTCCAAAATCAAGATGCCAGCACACTTGGTGTCTGGTGAGAGCCCAGTTCCTGGTTCACAGACTGTTGTCTCCTCACTGTGTCCTCACGCAGTGAAGAAGCAAGGGAGCTCTTTGGGCCTCGTTTAGAGGCGTTCTCATTTAGAAAGAATCCCAGTGATGAGGGCTTCACCCTCATGACCTAAGCACCTCCCAAAGGGCCCACCTCCTAATACCATCCATCACATTGGGGATCAGATTTCAACATATGCATTTGGGGGAGCACAAACATCCATTCCATAGCACAGAGAATTCATATCCATAGAGACGAAGTAAAACGGTGGTTTCCAGAGGCTGAGAGGAGGAGAGAACAGAAAGTTACTGTTTAATGGGTTCAGAGTTTCAGTTTTACAAGTTACACGTGGAGCTGAATGGTGGTAATGACTGCAGAATGTGAATGTACTTAATACCACTGATGGGTATGATTAAAATATGGTTAAAATATTCAGTCCTTGGTCTCTGCCTATAATGCCTCTGTCTACACTTGTCCTTAAGGATTCCATCCACCCTTGCAGCTTAAATGCCCTGGAAACCAATGACCCACAGATGTGTGCCTCTAGGTCAGACTTCCCACCTCAGCTCCAGTCTTGCATTGCCAGCACTCTATCGGACAGCTCCAGATGTTGAATCTTAAACTGGAAAATCAGAGAGCAAACCCCTGACTCCCCCCGCCCCTGGAAAATAGCTCCCTCCGGATCTTCTATTTATTCCTCAGTAAATGACAACTTCTTTCCATTGCTTAGCCCCAAATCTCAGTTATCTTTGATGACCCTGACTCTCCTCCACTCCAAATTGATCTCTCAGCAAATTCTGTAGGACTTGCCTTTAAAGTAAACTGAGGAGTCTGCACAAGATGGCAGCATAGATAAATGCCTGTACTCGCCACCTCCCACAACCACATCAAAATTACAACTAAAATACAGAACAACCATCATTCAGAACCACCTGAAAGCTGGCTGAATGGAAGTCCTACAACTAGAGAAGTAAAAAAATAAAGTATGTTGAGACAGGTAGGAGGGGCAGGGGCCCAGAATGAGCTGGTCCGGCACCCAGCTGGTTTGGCCGCCCAGAAGGAACAAGGGGTCCCAGCCCCACACCAAACCCCCATCCCAGGGTCCAGAGCTGGGAAGAGAAGTCCCCATCACTATGGGCTGTAAAAAACAGCAGGGATTGTGGCTGAGTGACACGGAGGCTGCTGGAAATCCAGGTGTTCCTTTGAAAGGACCAGCACATGAATGCATTCAGACTCAATACCTCTGAGCTCCAGCACTGGGGAGAAATGATTGTCTGGCATCGGGGCAGCTTTCTCCCAGACAGAGGTGCTTGTAAGAGTCATTGTCCCTGTGCTGGGACCTCCCCTGTCACAGCCATAGCAGAGTCTCAGTCAGACTGGAGCACACTGTTAGCTCTACCCTGGAGATTCCCTGAGACCCCGCCCCATCCAATTTGCAGCCCCACCCAAGCTGTTTGCAGCAGCTTTTTCATATAAAAGACCTGTCCTGGTTCAGGCTTCAGATTTGCTAAAATTTCTCAAACAAGCTATAGCTGGTGACAGCATGCCCCAAACCTATCAGTAAAAGGCTCAAGATCCAGCACTAGCACCAGGCTGCCTTGCTTCATAGCTGGGCCTTGCCTCCTACTTAGCAGCATTCCCACGTAGCCACAGCTGGTCCTCACAGCCAATTGGCCTGGAGGTCAACTCCTTCCAATGATGCCAACAGCAATCAAGGCTCAACTACAAGACTGTGCACACAGCCCACAAAGGGGTGCACCTACAGTGCCCAGCTCAGGTGACTGCAGAGGCTGAGCCACTGGACCCTACAGGACACCTACTAGACAAGGCCACTCTACCAATTCCTAGAGACATAGTAGCTCTACCTAATACATAGAAACAAACACAGGGAAACAGCCAAAATCTGGAGACAAAGAAACATGTCACAAATGAAAGAAATGTAAGCAAGCAAACTACTGGATACAGAGTTCAAAACCATGGTTATAAGGTTACTTAAGGATCTTCAGGAGAACTTCGAGGAACTTAGTGAGACTTTCAAGGATCTTAGTGAGAATGTCAAAGACATGAAAAAGAACCAATCAGAAATTAAGCATACACTAACTGAAATAAAGAGCAATTCACAAGGATTCAATAGTAGAGTAGAGGATTCTGAGAATCAAGTCAATGATTTGGAATATGAAGAACCAAAAAACACCCAATCAGAAGAGCAAAAATAAAAAAGAGTCCAAATATGAAGGTAGTGTAAGGAGCCCCATGGGACAACTTCAAGCATACCAACATTCACATTATAGGAGTGCCACAAGGAGATGAGAGAGACCAAGGTATTGAAAACCTATTTGAAGAAATAATGACAGAAAACTTCCCCTACCTGGTAAAAAGAAATAGACTTACAAGTCCAAGAAGCAGAGTTCCAAACAACCCAAACAGGCCCACACCAAACATCATAATTAGAATGCCAAGGGCTAAAGACAAAGAGAGAATCTTTTTTTTTTAATATATTTTATTAGTTTTTACAGAAAGGAAGGGAGAGGGATAGAGAGTTAGAAATATTAATGAGACAGAAACAATGATCAGCTTCCTCCTGCATGCCCCCTACTGGGAATTGAGCCTGCAACCAAGATACATGCCCTTGACCAGAATCAAACCTGGGACCCTTCAGTCCACAGGCTGATACTCTATTCACTGAGCCAAACTGGTTAGAGCCAAAGAGAGAATCTTAAAAGCAGCAAAAGGGAGTGCCCATATGATTGTCAGCAGATTTCTCAACAGAAACTTTGCAGACCAGAAGGGAATGGCAAGAAATATTCAAAATGATGAATGATAAGGACCTACAACCAAGATTACTCTACCCAGCAAAACTCTCATTTAGAATTGAGGGTCAAATAAAGAGCTTCACAAACAAAAAAAGTTAAAGGAGTTCATCACCACCAATCCAGTACTATATGAAATGTTGAAGGGTATTATTTAAGAAGAGATTAAAATTGTGAACAATATAATGGCAACAAATATATATCTATCAACAATTGAATCTAAAAATCAAAATAAACAAATAAGAAATCTAATGAACAAAATAAACTGGTAACTAAAACAGAATCAGAGGCATGGAAGCATGGAACAGACTGAAAATCTCAGAGGGGAGGAGCGTGGGGGTGGAGGCAGGAAGAGATTAACCAAAGATCTTACCTATGGACGCAGACATAAGTGGTGAAGGCATGGAGTGGGGTGGGAACTGGGTGGAGGGGGGCAATGAGGGGGGAAATTGGAACATCTATAATACTCTCAACAATAAAGATAGATAGAAAGATAGATAGGAAGAATCCAAGATGGCGGCGTAGGTAAACACCTAAACTGCAGCCTCGCGCAACAATTTCAAAAATTCAACTAAATGAAAAAACGTCTATCACCCAGAATCACGGGGAAGCTGGCTGAGTGGAAGTTCTACAACTAGAAGGAAAGAGAAAAGCGCATCGAGACGTGCACGAGCGCTGAAAAGCTGAGGTACGGAGGCGCGTGATCCGGGCTGGCGGCGGGTGTTGCTTTTTTCAACCCAAAGGGAGACAAGCCCCCGATTACTCTGAAATACAGTTTCTGGGGAGACGCGGGGGACCCAAACTCCTACGGGGAGAAGCTGGACTGTCTGCCAGTGAGGGTGGCTTACTTGCAGAGCTGCGTGCAGGAATAATTGTTTAAGGCACTGGGGCACGGGATTCCGGGACGCCCTTGGGGACACAGAGCCGGCTAACTAGCAGCCATTGCTGTTTGCCACGCCCTAACCTAGTGACGCCCTGAGGCCCCGCCCTGCACAACCTACAAACCCACCCAAGCTCCAAGCAGCAGCGTTAGCAGAAGAAAGCCCCGCCCTATCGCAGCTTAACCTAGCAAACTTGCAGCCTGGGTCAGACAGCTCCAAAACCTCCAAACCCCAAGCAAAGAGGAGAAAACTGTAGCTCTCACTGTAGCTCCTGCTGGATGGCCTCAGACAGTAGCTGACCTGCACCCCATTGGAGATCCAGAAGCCAGTGTACCTAGTGGTCAGAGTGAGACACCAGATTTCAACTCCTCACATCCATAAGTGACACATTCAAAGGCAGACTCAGTGAGCACCAAAGCCCCACTGAAACAAGTCCTGCCCCATAAGCGTGTCTTCAGCGCAGCAGTTCTTCCATTATAGACACAGTGAGTGCTCACAGCTAATTGGCCTGGAGGTCAATTCCTCCCAGTATACCAACAGCAATTAAGGTTTTAACTGCACCAAGTCTTTGCACTCAGCCCACAAAGGGTGTACCAAGAGTGTCCACATCAGGTGATTGGGGAGGCTGAGCTACTGCCCCCTATAGGTCACCTAGCACACAAAGCTACTCCATCAACACAGGGAAGCAGCCAAAATGAGGAGACAAAGAAACATGTCACGAATGAAAGAAACGGAGGAAAGCAAACTACTGGATGACATAGAGTTCAGAACCACATTTATAAGGTTACTCAAGAAACTTCTTAAAACTGCTGAGAAACTTGATGAGACCTTTAAGGATATTAATGAGAATGCCAAAAAAATGGAAAGGGATCAGTCAGAAATGAAGCATACACTGTCTGAAATAAAGAATATACAGAAACTCAACTGTAGATCAACATACCCCAAGAATCAAACCAAAGATCTGAAATATGTGGAAACAAAAAACATCCAACCAGAAAAACAAAAAGAAAAAAGAATCCAAAAATATGAAGATAGTGTAAGGAGCCTCTGGGACAACTTTAAGCGAACCAACATCCGAATTTTTGGGGTGCCAGAAGAAGGGAGAGAGCAAAATATTGAAAACCTATTAGAAGAAATAATGACAGAAAACTTTCCCTGCCTGGTGAAAGAAATAGATGTACAAGTCCAGGAAGCGCACAGAACCCCATACAAGAGGAATCCAAAGAGGACCACACCAAGACACATCATAATTAAAATGCCAAGGGCAAAAGACAAAGAGAGAATATTAAAAGCAGCAAGAGAAAAACAGTTAATTACCTACAAGGGAGTACCCATACGACTGTCAGCTGATTTCTCAACAGAAACTATGCAGGCCAGAAGGGAGTGGCAAGAAATATTCAAAGTGATGAACAGCAAGAACCTACAGCCAAGATTACTCTACCCAGCAAAGCTATCATTCAGAGTTGAAGGTCAGATAAAGAGCTTCACAGACAAGAAAAAGCTAAAGGAGTTCATCACCACCAAACCAGGATTACATGAAATGCTGAAGGGTATTCTTTAAGGAGAGGAAGAAGAAGAAAAAGGTAAAGATAAAAATTATGAACAACAAAATGACATCAAATACATACCTACCAACAAGTGAATCTAAAAATCAAGTGAATAAAAAATCTGAAGAACAGAATGGACTGGTGAATATAATAGAATCAGGGACATAGAAAGGGAGTGGACTGATGATTCTCAGGGGAAGCAGGTGTGAGGGGTGCGGGAAGAGATTGGACAAAAATCTTACTCCTATGGATGAAGACAGTGGTGGGGGGTAAGGGCATGGGGTGGGGTGGGGAATCAGGTGGAGGGGAGCTATGGGGGAAAAAATAGAGGAACACCTGTAATAATGTGAACAATAAAGATTTATTAAAAAAAAAAAAAGAAAGATAGATAGATAGATATAGATAGATTGCTAAGTCCCTGCTACCATCTGACCAGTCGCTATGATGCACACTGACTACCAGGGGGCAGACACTTAATTCAGGAGCTGCCACAATGTGCACTGGCCAGCACCACAGATCTGGCGCCGACAAACCAACACTCGGCTTCCCCAAAGTGGGACACAGGCCCTGCTACCACCCCAGAGAGACACCCCTCAAAATCACAGCCAACACTGCCAAGACCCCATGGCGCAAAATGCGGCCCACAGCCCAGCCCAGAAATGGTGGCTGTGGGTGCTGGGTAATGACGTCACAAAGCAATGCCTGGCTTCCTCTCCCTAGCAACTAGCCTCCTTGCAGTTTCTTCAGCCCAGGAACACGACTTGCTTTATAGCCGGGTGTAAACATTTTACACTTTAACCAAATGTCTGTGAAGCATTTTCCCATGCCTCATCTCATTTGATCCTCACAGAAGTCCTGGAGTTAGGTAGGTTAAGAAACTCGGTGGAATCCTATTTTCTCTTCATTAGCCAGAAAACAGATTTTTAGAAAACTTAGAAACTTGACCTGACTGAAAAGAAGTAAGAAATGGTGGATCTTGAAAATGACTTCAGGTTTTCTCACTGTGCAGATATAGTCAAACACTGCTGCAGTTAAATATTTTACCTTTTGTTCTCCCTGAGTGCTACAATAAGAATCTGCTTCGCGTTGATATTTACTTCTATGTTGCTGACAATTACCTGAAAGAGAAGTTGGGGTGCTTCACAGAGCTGGAAAAAGTTTAGCTAAGTCAGAAAGCAGGTCTAATTAAGCAAGTTTATTATATATATGGCTAAGTTGACTCATGCATGGGCAATACATATAAAGCTCTCACTGGCGCCACTCGCACGCGTGTGTTTCTATCTGTCATTGTCGATCGTGAATTTGGTTGACACTTCTATTACAGAGAAAGGGCAAATAGCGATATTAAAATATTTCTTCTAATTAATTTCCTTTCTTTTTTTTTTAAATTTTATTTTATTTTTATTGTTTTAAGTATTACAAATAGTAGTACATATGTCTCCTTTATTTTTTTCCCCCTTTGATCTCCCCCCGACCTCCCCTACCCCCCAGGACATGCCTTCACCTGCCCACCCTCCCCCCCCACCCCAGTGTCTTATATCCATTGGTTTTGCTTATATGCATGCGTACAAGTCCTTCGGTTGGTCTCTTACAGCCCTCCTCGCCCAACCACCCCTGTCTTCCCAATGTAGTTTGACAGTCTGTTCAATGCTTCTTTGCCTCTGTATCTTTTTCCCACCATTTCTTTCCTTTAAAAAGTTTTGCCTTTGCAGACTGGAAATAAACATATAATAACAAAACAAGACAAAACAAAAAAATGTTTGAGTCCCAATTTCAATGTCCAACAGTTCCTTATGTGTACATGTCAGCAGTGATATCTGGATGGTGGGCACATGGTGGCAATGCAGGTCCGACCCTCTCTGGTTTGGTCCTAGGTAACCTGCAGCGGTGCACAGCTGCTGACTGCTCCCATGGCAAGGCGTTGTCAGCGCCTTCCATCTCTGGACTGTTTTTTCCTCTTGTCTTCGTGGTTGGAGCACTCCTGTCAATTCCTCTCTGTTGCAGGAATCCATCTGGTCTTGGGGTTGTTTTCTGAAAATATACAAATATATTCTCGACCACAAGTTAATAAAGGAATCTTTTCTATATAATTGATTTGGGATCCTTTTTATTTTTGTTCAAACGATTTTCCTTTGTCTTATTTAGACACCATGTGTGTTTTTAATGGCCATCTTGCTGTTAGCATTGCAAATGAACCTTAATTTGGTAAAGTAAAAATTTTCTAGATGTAATTTACTTATAGGATATTTTTCCTTACATGATATTGCCCTACCATCCCCCCCCCCTTTTTTTTTTAATGGAGGTTTTTGTAAATTTTATAATGCAGTCTTGATAACTTTAAATTAAAAAAAAATTTTTTTTTCCCCCCACACATATGACTGCTTTAGGTTCATTGCATATTCAGGAATTTTACCATGAGATGAACTACCAATAAAAATTTTAGTTATTACTTTAAGAATAGCTTTTTGTCCAGTACTTGAATATTCACTTATTTCAATGAGCCTATTTAAATTAATCTGAAAACTCGATTACTATTTTACTGTCAAATTTAATACTCTACCAACAATCTTAGTTTACCCTGTAAATATTAGTGGGAAGGATTATTTGCATTTTTGAGTGGGCCCTGAGCATTCCAAATGCTCAGCTGAATTTAGATATAGGGCAACTGCTGTCAGCCAAGTCTCTTGTCTGTTACCTGGGTCCCGATCTGAGCTGGGCCAAGTCTCTGTCTGTCACCTGTATCTCGATGTGAGCTGGGCCGGGTCTCTTTCTGTTGCCTGGGTCCTGATCTGAGCTGGGTGTGGTAAGCGCGAAGCAGCCATGGGGGTAGGAGACCTCCTTTAGAAGGGGGTGAGGGTTCAAGCCCCTGCAATGTTGGGGGGGTGAGGGTCTGTGCCCCACTTCTGTTGCCCCCCCAAGTTGTCTCCTGATGGCCCCTCTGCGACTGTGCCTGTCTTAGGTTGTTCCTTCCTTGAGGAATCTTACCCGTCTCTGGCTAACCAGCCATCCTCCGGGGCCAAGCAGGGTGCTGTGAGGTTCAGTTCTGTCTCCTTGGTAGCCTATGACCCCGTGGCCTCCACACCCAGCACCTGCCTTGGGAACCCCTGGCCTGCTGGCAGGGTCCTGGTGCTGATCACATATCTCGGGGAACTCGGGTTTCTTCTCCAGTGAGGGCCAGGCTCACACAATTGGATGTGAGACAGATCCCTGGTACCAGCCCCCACGAGGCTTCAAGCTCAGCATGAACAGAAAGCTCAGGTAAGAGCTGAGGGCAATTGGATTGTGAGAAGAGGGTCCCTCTTGGCACAAAGGGCAAGAGGGGCCAATATAGGATGCTCAAGTGCCTACCCAGTGCCTTAATTCCTTCTGCAAGGGATTAAATCCTTTCATGTCCTTTTTTTTAAATTGCTGCCCACCATTCAAAGAATTAGTTTGTAAGTTTGTTTGGGATAATTGTAAAGTATGCTGTTGTAAAATATCTAAGATTATAATGAGATTGTAGAATAATATCATGTAAGGATATTCTTTGCCCTAGGCCCTGGCAATTCCATTTCAAACTGGCTGTCAATTTCTTTTTGTAGCTTTATATAAACTTTGTCAGGGAGGCAAAAACACAAATTACTTACTTTAGTTCAAGCGGCCAAATATATTGACTTTCAATTACAATCCTTATGACTTTTGAAGGAAACTTCTCTTTGTTTCCTTCCAAAATAATTTTCAGTCTACAGAGAGTTTCATTTAAAAATTTTTGTCATATGGAACAATTTCTCTTAATGCCCTGCCCCCTTGTTGACTGTGTCCATTGATTAGGTTCATATGCATGCATACAAGTCCCTTGGTTGATCTCTCCACCTTACCCCCACCCTCCCCTACCTTACCTGAGGTATGATCTTCTGATTGACGTTTCTCAGCCTCTGGATCTGTTCTTGTTCATCAGTCTATGTCATTCATTATATTCCACAAATGAGCGAGATCATGTGATATTTATCTTTCTCTGCCTGGCTTATTTCACTCAACATAATATTCTCCATCTCCATCCATATTGTTGCAAATGGTAGGAACTCCTTCTTTTTTACCGCAGCGTAGTATTCCATTGTATAGATATACCACAGTTTTTTAATCCATTCATCTGCTGATGGGCATTTAGGTTGTTTCCAAATCTTGGCTATGGTGAATTGTGCTGCTATGAACATAGGGGTGCATATTTCCTTTCTGATGCCTGTTTCTAGATTCTTGGGATATATTCCTAGAACTGGGATCACTGGGTCAAATGGGAGTTCCATTTTTATTTTTTTGAGGAAACTCCATACTGTTCTCCACAGTGGCTGCACCAGTCTGCATTCCCACCAGCAGTGCAAAAGAGTTCCTTTTTCTCCGCATCCTCGCCAACACTTGTTGTTTGTTGATTTGTTGATAAAAGCCATTCTGACAGGTGTGAGATGGTACCTCATTGTTGTTTTGATTTGCATCTCTCTGATGATTAGTGACTGTGAGCAGGTTTTCATATGTCTCTTGGCCTGCCTTCTGTCTTCTTTCAAAAAGTGTCTACTTAGATCAGTTGCCCATTTTTTGATTGGGTTGTTTATCTTCTTTTTGTTAAGTTGTATGAGTTCTCTGTATATGTTGGAGATTAAACCCTTATCATTGATATCATTGGCAAATATGTTCTCCCATGCAGTGGGCTTTCTTGTTGTTTTATTGATGGTTTTCTTTGCTGTGCAAAAGCTTTTTATTTTGATGTAGTCCCATTTGTTTATTTTCTCTTTAGCTTCCATTGCCCTAGGAGTAGTATCAGTGAAGAAGTTCTTTCAGCATATGTCCGAGATTTTGCTGCCTGTGGATTCCTCTAGTATTTTCATGGATTCCCGTCTTATGTTTAAGTCCTTTATCCATTTTGAATTTATTTTTGTGTATGGTGTAAGTTGGTGATCTAGCTTCATTCTTTTGCATGTATCTGTCCAATTTTCCCAACACCATTTGTTGAAGAGACTGTCTTGACTCCATTGTATGTTCATGCCTCCTTTGTCAAATATTAATTGAGCATATTGATTTGGGTCAATTTCTGGGTTCTCTATTCTATTCCATTGATCTATATGTCTGTTCTTGTGCCAGTACCAGGCTGTTTTGAGAACAGTAGCTTTGTAATACAACTTGATATCTGGTATTGAGATCCCACCTACTTTGTTCTTCTTTCTCAGGATTGCTGTAGCTATTCGGGTTCTTTTTTTATTCCAGATAAATTTTTGGAAATTTCGTTCTAGGTCTGTGAAATATGTTGTTGGTATTTTAATGGGAAGTGCATTGAATTTATAGATTGCTTTGGGTAGTATGGACATTTTGATGATGTTGATTCTACCAATCCATGAACATGGTATGTTCTTCCATCTGTTTATGTCTTCCTCTATCTCCTTTTTCAGTGTCGTGTAGTTTTCTACGTATAGGTCTTTTACCTCTTTAGTTAAGTTTATTCCTAAGTATCTTAATTTTTTTGGTGCGATGGTAAATGGGATTGTTTTTTTAGTCTCTCTTTCGGTAAGTTCATTATTGGTGTATAGAAATGCCATAGATTTCTTGGCATTAATTTTGTATCCTGCTACATTACCGAATTCAGTTATTAAGTCTAATAATTTTTTTATGGAGTCTTTAGGGTTTTCTATGTACAGTATCATGTCATCTGCGAATAAGGACAGTTTTACTTCTTCTTTTCCAATTTGAATGCCTTTAATTTCTTCTTCTTGTCTGATCGCAATGGCTAGTACTTCCAGCACTATATTAAACAGGAGTGGTGAGAGTGGGCATCCCTGTCTTGTTCCTGTTCTTAGGGGAAATGGTTTTAGTTTTTGCCCATTGAGTATGATGTTGGCTGTGGGTTTGTCGTATATGGCTTTTATTATGTTCAGGTATGATCCTTCTATTCCCACCTTGCTGAGAGTTTTTATCAAGAAAGGGTGTTGGATTTTATCAAATGCTTTTTCTGCATCAATTGATATGACTATGTGATTTTTATCTCTCAATTTGTTTATGTGATGTATCACGTTTATTGACTTACGAATATTGTACCATCCTTGCATCCCTGGGATAAATCCTACTTGGTCATGGTGTATAACTTTTCTGATGTACTGCTGGATTCGATTTGCTAGAATTTTGTTGAGGATTTTGGCATCTATGTTCATAAGGGATATTGGCCTGTAATTCTCTTTCATTGTGTTGTCTTTGTCTGGTTTTGGTATTAGGGTGATGCTGGCCTCATAGAAGGAGTTTGGAAGTGTTCCTTCTTCTTGAATTTTCTGGAATAGTCTGAGGAGGATAGGTTTTAGTTCTTCCTTGAATGTTTGGTAAAACTCCCCTATGAAGCCATCAGGCCCTGGGCTTTTGTTTGCTGGAAGCTTTTTGATGACTGCTTCAATTTCTTCCATAGTTATCAGCCTATTGAGATTCTTAGAATCTTCCTGTGTGAGTTTTGGAAGGTTGTATTTTTCTAGGAATGTGTCCATTTCCTCCAGATTGTGTAGTTTGTTAGAATAGAGTTGTTCATAGTATTTTTTAACAATCCTTTGTATTTCTGTGGGGTCTGTTGTTATTTCACCTCTTTCATTTCTGATTTTGTTTATTTGGGTCCTCTCTCTTTGCTTCTTGGTGAGTCTCGCTAGAGGTTCATCAATCTTGTTTATCCTTTCAAAGAACCAGCTCTTGGTTTTGTTGATCCTGTGTATTGTTTTTTTGGTCTCTATGTCATTCATTTCTGCTCTGATCTTTATTATGTCCTTCCTTCTGCTCACTGTGGGCTTTTCTTGTTGCTCTCTTTCTAATTCTTTGAGTTGTTGAGTTAGAAGATTTATTACCATTTTTTCTTGTTTTTTGAGGTAGGCCTGTAGAGCTATAAACTTCCCTCTCAAGACTGCTTTCATTGTGTCCCATAGCATTTACATTGTTGTGTTTTTATTGTCATTATTCTCCAGGATGTTTTTAATTTATTCTTTGATCTCGTTGATCACCCAATCATTGTTTAATAGCATGCTATTCAGTTTCCACGTGTTTGAATTTTTTGGTATGTTTTTATTATAGTTTATTTCTAATATTATGCCATTGTGGTCTGAGAATATGCTTGATATGATTTCAATCTTTTTGAATTTAGGGAGGCTTTGTTTGTGACCCAATATGTGGTCTATTTTTGTAAATGTCCCATGGGCACTTGAGAAGAATGTATATTCAGAGGCTTTGGGGTGAAATGCTCTGAAGATGTCAATTAGGTCCATCTGATCTAGTGTGTCATTTAGAATTGCTATTTCTTTGCTGATTTTTTGTCTGGAGGATTTATCCAGTGATGTCAGTGGTGTATTAAAGTCTCCTACTATGATTGTATTGTTGTCAATCTCTCCCTTGGTCTCTTCCAGGAGTTTTTTTATGTATTTGGGTGCTCCTGCGTTGGGTGCATATATGTTTACCAGAGTTATATCTTCTTGTTGAATTGCTCCCTTTAGTATTATGTAGTGGCCTTCCTTATCTCTTGTTATGCCCTTTACTTTGAGGTCTATTTTATCAGATATAAGTATTGCTACCCCAGCTTTTTTCTCATTTCCATTTGCTTGAAAAATATTTTTCCATCCCTTCACTCTCAGTCTGTGTGAATCCTTTGCTCTGAGGTGAGTCTCTTGTAGACAGCAAATATATGGGTCATGTTTTCTTATCCATTCAGCTACCCTATGTCTTTTGATTGGTGCATTTAATCCATTTACATTTAATGTTATTATTGACAAGTACATGTTTGTTGTCATATTTTCCCCCTTAGTGTTTGTGTTTCTTTTTGCCTTTCTCTTTCTTCTTTTTACAGCAGTCCCTTCAGCATTTCTTGCATTGCTGGCTTGGTAGTGATAAACTCTCTTAGCCCTTTTTTGTCTGTGAAGCTCCTGATTCCACCTTCAATTTTGAATGATAACCTTGCTGGGTATAGTATTCTTGGATTCAGACCCTTGCTTTGCATCACTTTGAATATTTCATTCCATTCCCTTCTGGCCTGGTGTGTTTCTGTTGAGAAATCAGTTGATATTCTAATAGGAGATCCCTTGTAGGTAACTTTCTGTCTCTCTCTGGCAGCCTTTAAGATTCTTACTTTGTCATTGGTATTCGCCAATTTAATTATGATGTGTCTTGGTGTTGGTCTTTTGGGGTTCAACTTGTTTGGGACTCTATGTACTTCTTGGACTTGCATAGTTTTTTTCTTGCCAATATCAGGGAAGTTCTCCGTCATTATTTCTTCAAACAGGTTTTCTATTCCTTGCTTCTCTTCCTCACCTTCTGGTATCCCTATTATTCTAATATTGTTTCGTTTTGTGTTGTCCCAAAGCTCCCTTAGGCTCTCCTCTTGCTTTTTAAGTCTTCTTTCCATTTGCTGCTGTGTTTGTGTGTGTTTTCCTACCTTGTCTTCTAATTCACTGATGCGGTCCTCAGCCTCTTCTAGTCTACTGTTTAAGCCTTCCAATGTGTTCTTTATTGCAGCTATGTCATTCTTCATCTCCTCTTGGTTTCTTTTCACGTTGGTGACATTTTCATTCAGTTCCTTGTAGTTCTCATTGAGTTGTGTGTATTTGTCATTGAGTTGTGTGTATTTGTCATCCATCCGTTTAAACATCCTTAGAACCATTACTCTGAATTCTCTCTCTATTAAGCTGCTAGCCTCAATTTCATTTAACTCCCTTTCTGGTGATTCCTCTTTTTCTTTCCTTTGGGTATTGCTTTTTTGTCTCCCCATGTTTTCCTTTATCCGGGGGATCCCTGCTCTTCCCAGCTGCAAACTGTCTCACCAGCTGTGCCTCCTTCGTAATTCGGGCTGGATTCCGCTCGTCTCAGCTGCCTCCTCTATTTGCTCCAGGAAAAGGCTCAGGACACATCCTTCTATTCCACCGCCATTTTGTCTCCCCTCTAATTTCCTTTCAATGTGCACGAATTTTTGCACTGGGCCACTAGTCTAAAAATAAAAATTAAATTCATACAACTTAACAAAAGGAAGATACCCAATCAAAAAATGGGCAACAGACCTAAATAGATACTTTTCTAAAGAAGACATAAGGAAGGCCAAGAGACATATGAAAACATGCTCAGTCACTAATCATCCGCGAGATGCACATCAAAATGACAATGCAGTACCATCTCACACCTGTGAGAATGGCTATCATCAACAAATCAACAAACAACAAGTGCTGGTGAGGATGCAGAGAAAAAGGAACCCTCGTGCACTGCTGGTGGGAATGCAGACTGGTGCAGCCACTGTGGAGAACAGTATGGAGTTTCTTCAAAAAACTAAAACTGGGACTCCCATTTGACCCAGTGATCCCACTTCTAGAAATATATCCCAACAAACTAGAAACACTAATCAGAAAGGATTTATGCACCCCTATGTTCATAGCAGCACAATTCATCATAGCTAAGATTTGGAAATAGCCTAAGTGCCCATCAGCAAATGAGTGGATTAAAAACCTGTGGTACATCTACACAATGGAATGCTACACTGAGGTAAAAAAAAAAAGAAGGAATTCTTACCATTTGCAACAGCATGGATGGAACTGGAGAGCATTATGCTAAGCAAAATAAGCCAGTCAGAGAAAGATAAATATCACATGATCTCACTCATTTGTGGAATATAATGAACAACATAAACTGATGAACAAAAACAGATCCAGAGACAGAGAAGCAATGATCAGACCATCAAACCTCAGAGGGAAGGTAGGGGAAGGTGGGGGTAAGGGGGAGAAAGCAATCAAAGGACTTGTATGCTTGCATATAAGCCTAACCAATGGACACAGACAACAGGGGTGTGAGGGCATGAGGCAGGGGGAGGGGAGGGAGGAAGCAAGGTAGGAATAAGGACACACATGTAATACCTTAATCAATAAAAAAAAATTTTAATAAAAATTTTTTAAACTGAGAATGTAGTCACTTCTTATCACCTCCATCACTGTAAAGCCAGTCCCAACCACTACAAACCATCACCATCTCTCCTCAGATCATTATCTGAGCCTCCTCCCTCTTCTCCCCACTCTGCCCTTGCATGATCACCCCCTCAATCTAGTCACAACACAACATCAGAATCATCTTTTTAAAAAGATTAAGTGAAATCACATCATTTCTTGTTCAAAATCCCTCTCAAAGTCCTTAAATTGACCCAAATACTTACCAGGTCTTGAAGTCCCTCACCATCTGCACCTCTCTCCCCATGGCTCTTACCCTGGCTCTGCCTACTCTGGTCTCAGACTCCTGCCTCGAGGTCTTCACAGGCTGTGCCCTGGACTTGGAATGTGCTCCCCAGATCTCCTCCTGGTTTGCTCCCTTATCTCTTCAAATATCTCCTAAGCCACCTTCCCAGCGGCTTTTCCTGACCACTTTACTCACAATTGCCAGTGGTCTCCCTCCTCACCACCCCTTCCCTGCTCTGTGTGTTTCTAGAGCACTGGTCACTTTCTCGTTTGATCTATTGTAACTAGGTTATTGGCTTATTTTCTTCCCCCATCCTACTCCACCCCTCACGAAACATAAGCTCCCAGCAAGCCAGGATCTTTTCCTGTGTTTTCACTGCTTAATGCCCACTGCCAAGGCCAAGAGGAATGTCCCGATAGATACTTGTTCAATGAATGCATGGGGAAGTCATGTCTCTCCTCCCTATCTTCTCCTTCTTTATACCTTCTTCCCTCTAATTTCTATCATTTTTTATTTTCTCTTTGATCTGAGGGGATCTCCCAAGCTGTACTCTGTCTCAGATGTGAATCCATTTGTCACTCATTGCCTCTAGTGCGTTTTGTTTTCATTTGGGCCATTGTAGACTTTTTTTTATTTCCAATAACACTTTCTGGTTTCCTACTGCTCCTTTTTCATAATTGCCTACGCTTGTTTAATCAAAGCAATGGCTCCCAAATGCCTATGGAGACTGCAGACCAGAATTAGGTAAAGACGCTTCTTCCTCTGCATGCGCTATTTGGGTCAGGGACCTTTGATTGCCTGGCTAGACCTCTCTGTGTGCACTGCTAGCTCACAGAGCCACCCAGTCGTTCTCTGTGGCCCATCCACATCTGGGAGCAGAGGCCTTGATTAACCCACCTGGAGCCAGAAATCAGACCTGGTGCTCCAAGTCCTCGCTTCCCCACTCTGGCCCCACTGCCCACCTGCCTGAGGCAGGAGTGAAACAGGCGGTCTTTTAACCACCTTTGCAGATCCTGCAGGTGGGAAGTGCATGAGTAATATACGTGGCAGCATGTGATAGCCTTGGGTAACTGATCACAAAGGTAATTATCGAGGTCATTCCACCTCTTCAGCATCACATGACACAATATTTATAAGGTGCCATGCCAAGCATGGTGTGGGAATCACAGATAAAAATGAAGATGATGCTTACCAAGCTCCGCTGCATCCAGAGTCGTAGGTTTGTCGATGGACACGTTGCCTGTCCTGGGAAGTTGAAATGCTCATTGGAGAGTGTTCTAGTTATGCACAGCTGCAGACCAAACAAGCTCAGATTCAGTAAGTAGAAACAACTTTCTTATATCTCACAACTTCTGGGCTCAGGAAATTTGGCAGTTTGGCTGGGTGATTTTTCTGTTCCACGTGGCACTGCCGAGGTCACCTGGGGGTATTCAGCTGTCAGGTGGACTCTTTAGAAGGGACCAAGTTGGTTTCACTCATACATCTAGCAACTTGGAAGAGATGGGCGCTCCCACACATGCACGGTGGTCTCAGAGACCAAGCGGACCTCCCAATGGTGCCTCAGAAGTCCAAGAGCAGGTGCTCTGGCAAACAAGGCAGAAACTGCAGAGCCTTTTTAATTTTTTAAAAATATATTTTATTGATTTTTTTTTTTTTTTTTTTACAGAGAGGAAGGGAGAGGGATAGAGAGTTAGAAACATAGATGAGAGAGAAATACCAATCAACTGCCTCCTGCACACCCCCTACTGGGGATGTGCCCGCAACCAAGGTACATGCCCTTGACCGGAATCGAACCTGGGACCCCTCAGTTCGCAGTTCAATGCTCTATCCACCGAGCCAAACCGGTTAGGGCTGCAGAGCCTTTTTTAAGTTGATTTTAGAGACGGAGGAAGGGTGAGAGGAGGGAGGGAGGGAGGGAAAGAGAGGGAGGGAGGGCGGGGGAGAGAGAGAGAGAGAGATTGATGTGAGAGAGATACATTAATTGGTTGCCTCCCATTCCTGCCCTGACCAGGGATGTAACCCACAACCTAGGTATGTGCCCTGACCTGGAATCAAACTTCCCAACCTTCCAGGGCACAAGATGAATCTCCAGACAGCTGAGCCACCAGCCAGGGCTGCATAGCCTTGTATGACCTGCCCTCAGAGCCACACGGCATCTCTTTGGCTGTATATTATTGTTCATAGCAACTCACTCAGATTCATCCGATAGGAACATAGATACCACCTCTCAAGGGAAAGAGTGTCAGAGAATTTGCAGTTGTTTTAAAATCTCCACAGGTAACAATAATACTCAAAAAGGAAACTCATTTTTAAAATCTCTTTAAAAGGAACTTTTTTTAAAATAAACTTTTTTAAAAAAAATTGACCTATACATGAATGCTTATAGCTGCTCTAGTTGTAGTCACCAACAACAGAAAATAATCTAATTGTCCTTTGGTGGTTGAATGGCTAAACAAACTGTAATACACCCAGATGATGGAATGCTTCTCGGCAATAAAACACACATTATTTGTACAATAACTTGGATGAATCTCAAAGGTATTATACTATGTGGGGGGGAAAGCCAGTTTCAAAGGTTAAATACTCTTTTTTTAATATTTTTATTGATTTCAGAGAGGAAGGGAGAGGGAGAGATAGAAACATCAGTGATGAGAGAGAATCATCAATCTGCTGCCTCCAGCACACCCCCTACTGGGGATCAAACCCGCAACCCAGGCATATGCCCTGACTGGGAATCGAACTGTGACCTCCTTGTTCATGGGTTGATGGTCAACCACTAAACCACACCGGCCAGGCAAAAGTTAAATACTCTTTGATTCCATTATATGACATTCTCAAAGTGACAAAATTATAGTGATGGAGAACAGTTCAGTAGGTGCCAGCTCAGATGGTGAAGGGCCGGGGTGATTATAGCAGAGTTTCCAGAGTGATGGAACAGTTCTACGTCCTCATCCTGGTGAATATATACATGTTTAAAACTCATAGTCCTGTACACTCCCACAAGAATCACACTTACTGTACATCAATTTTAAAATAAAGTAAAACAACTTTCAATCAGTCCAGAACAACTTATTCTGTACTGAATGCATGAGTAATGAAGGAATCTGAGTAGGAAACAGATCAGTGGTGTAGGGGACATGTATGCTGAAGAAGAGAGGTGGCGGGTCCTCTCACATGCTCTGCACTCTCCCACCAACAGCTCACTCAACTCATGCTGATCCGACTCTGGGCAGTGGAGCCTCTGTGAGGCCAACCATGCCCAAGCAGGCAGGAGTAGACAGAGGCGCACAAAGATTCATGAAACTGGAGCTTTGGTGGCCAGACATCTCCTGCTTACCAGAGCTCTTCACAGCCACAGGCACACCTGGAAGCAGGTGCAGGGACACCAGCCAAAGGGCCTCCAGAACCCTCCCCACGTTCTGTCTTACAGCAATCAAAACATTTGTCAAGGAGGATTTATTTTTTATTTTTTTTTAGCACTTTAATAAATCTTTATTGTTCAGATTATTATAATTGTTCCTCTTTTTTCCCCCCATATCTTCCCTCCACCGGTTCCCACCCCACCCTCTGCCCTTACCTCCCCCGCACTGTCCTCATCCATAGGTGTACGATTTTTGTCCAGTCTCTTCCCGGACCCCCAACACCCCTTTCCCCCAGAGAATTGTCAGTCCACTCCCTTTCTATGCCCCTGATTCTATTAAATTCACTAGTTTATTCTGTTCCTCAGATTTTTAATTCACTTGATTTTTTAGATTCACTTGATAGATATGTATTTGTTGTTCATAATTTTTATCTTTACCTTTTTCTTCTTCTTCCTCTTCTTAAAGAATACCTTTCAGCATTTCATATAATACTAGTTTAGTGGAGATGAGCTCCTTTAGCTTTTCCTTGTCTGTGAAGCTCTTTATTGGTCCTTCAATTCTGAATGATAGCTTTGCTGGGTAGAGTAATCTTGGTTGTAGGTTCTTGCTATTCATCACTTAGAATATTTCTTGCCACTCCTTTCTGGCCTGCATAGTTTTTGTTGAGAAATCAGCTGACAATCGTATGGGTGCTCCCTTGTAGGTAACTAACTGTTTTTCTCTTGCTGCTTTTAATATTCTCTCTTTGTCTTTTGCCCTTGGCATTTTAATTGTGATGTGTCTTGGTGTGGTCCTCTTTGGATTCCTTTTGTTTGGGGTTCTGTGCACTTCCTGGACTTGTAAGTCTATTTCTTTCACCAGGTGGGGAAAGTTTTCGGTCATTATTTCTTCAAATAGGTTTTCAGTATCTTGCTCTCTCTCTTCTTCTGGCACCCCCATAATTCTGATGTTGGTATGCTTGAAGTTGTCCCAGAAGCTCCTTACACTATATTCATATTTTTGGATTCTTTTTTCTTTTTGCTTTTCCAGTTGAGTGTTTTTCGCTTCTTTGTATTTCAAATATTTGACTTGATTCTTGTGATCTTCTAGTCTGCTGTTGGATCTCTGTATAATATTTTTTATTTCAGTCAGTGTATGCTTAATTTCTAGTAGGTCCTTTTTCATATCCTCGAGGATCTCACTAAATTTATTGGCCTTTTCTAGGAAATTCTTGAAAAGCCTTATAACCGTGGTTTTGAACTCTATATCCAGTCATTTACTTTCCTCCACTTCTTTCATCTGTGATCTGTTTCTTTGTATCCTCATTTTCACTACTTCCCTGAGCTGATAGAGTGGCCTTGTGTGGTAGGTGTCCTCTAGGGCCCAGTGGCTCAGCCTCCCCAGTTACCTGAGGTGGACACTCTTGGTGCACCCCTTGCACCCCTTTGTGGGCTGTGTGCACAGTCTTGTTGTAGTTAAGCCTTGATTGTTGTTGGTATCACTAGGAGGAATTGACCTCAAGGCCAATTGGCTGTGAGGATCAGCTGTGTCTACAATGGGAGAACTTCTGTGCTGGAGACACCCTTATGAGACAAGACTTGCTTCAGTGGGGCTTTGGTACTCACTGAGTCTGCCCCCTGAGTGTGTCCCTTATGGATCTGAGGAGCTGTAATCTGATTGGTACCACTCTGACCCCTGGGTACACTGGTTCTTGGCTCTCCAAGGGGGTGCTAATTTAGCCTCTGCCTGAGGCCACCCAGCTGGAGCTATGGAGAGATCTGCAGCTTCCTCTTCTTTATTTGGGTTTTGGGGGTGCCCAGATGAGGCCCAGCTGTGAAGCAATGCAAGCTGCTGCGGGGCCTTGGGCCTTCTTTTGGATGTTCTGGGTCTCAGCTGCAGTTTGTTAGGTAAGTTTAGAATTCAAAGGACCAGGTCATTCATATGCAAAAGCCTCTGTGCTCAACTTGGATGGGGTGGGATCTCAGGGCGAAGAAAACAGCTTCCCATCAGCCCTGCCCCAAGAGGACCCTGGGTCTCAGTGTCCCTCAGTAATTGCTGCAAGCACCTCTGAGAGAAAGCCACCCTCAAGTTTCACCCGCTGCCAGACAGTCCAGTTTCTCCCCGTATGAGTCTGGGTCCCTAGAGTCTCTCCCAAACTGGAGTTCAGAGCAGTCGGAGCTTTTGTCTCCCTCCCAATTAAGAAAGCCAGCCATGTACTCAGTCGCCAGCACACCTCTGTACCTCTGCCTTTACTTCCGCAGCTCCTCTGAGTCTCAGTGTGCTTTTCTCTTTCCTTCTAGTTGCAGAATTTCCACTCAGCCAGCTTTCCTGTGGTTCTGGATGATGTCCGTTTTGTCTTTTAGTTGTAGTTTTGAAACTGTTGTGCAAGGCAGCAGTTCAGGTGTCTACCTATGCCACCATCTTGGTTTCTCCCCTGTCAAAGAGGATTTAACCCACATGTTGTAAGGTGCTATGTCCAACAGACTTACCTCACTATTTTTAAACATTCTTTGAAATGGCTACCCCCAACAGTCACTCAACTATGTTACCATGGCTTTAAACAAAAACAGCAACTTAAAAGAACATATTTTGATATGCCGGGGGAAATCATTTGGAACCAAAGAATCATGAATACTTGGGCAAAACAAAAAACTAAGTTCAACTGTAAAAGAGATCCCTAAAATGAGGTCTCAGAAAGCTTAGAGTCACAAGAAGGACAAATATAAATCAAAGTAAAGCAAAGGTCACAGTATTCAATACCACATCGTGGCAGAGTTGGGAAATGCTCAACTCGCTTTATCTCTATTTCTACTCACCACTTTGCTTGGATTGCCTGTGTGCATCAAGAGTGGTCTGGAAAATAGTGCTTCAGTAAATCTAAATTGTAAAGTAGACAGCTATTTCCAAAACTCTAAATATAAGCTTGCGTAGGATAAGTTTGTTTGTGTGAAAGAATACTTGCTAAATGTTCATTAAGAACAGAGTGTGATCTTGGGAGGGAGGAAGGGAGGGAGCAGAGGCAGTGTTGCATAATGCTAAGAGGACAGTGTGTGAGGTTTAGGGGCCTGCAGTGGGGAGAACATGAGAGCAGGGCAGGAGGAGGACATGGGAGGAGAAGAACATGGCAAGGGGCCCCACAAACACCTAAGAAGGGACGTGGCCTTCCCCTGCCCAAATCTCATGCCAGCCATCCAAAATGGACCACTTCCCCTTAGGTTCCCAAGGGCCACCCCTCCTTCTTCCCCTGCCCAGCGAACTCTTCCAAAGCATCCACATGGCCACTGCACCTGTGAGACAGCTCAGTTCTGCCTTCTCCTCAGCCTTTCATGTCTTCATTTTTATATTTCTTTTTTTTTTTTACTTGTTTGTTGCTGTAAACAAAGAATAAATGAAGAATGGATAATCTTTTAAAGAAGCCAGGCTGTGTCTTTTGTTCTAGGTCTGTTGTGAAAGGTATAATTAAAATTCTTCAGCCCTAGACAGTTTGGCTCAGTGGATAGTGTTGGCCTGCGGACTGAAGGGTTCTGGGTTCAATTCCAGTCAATGGCATGTGCCTCGGTTGCAGGTTCCTCCCTGCCCGGGCCTTGGTCAGGGCATGTGCAGGAGGCAACCAATCAATGTGTTTCTCTCTCTAAAAATCAATGGAAAAATATCCTTGGGTGAAGATTAAAAAAAAAAAAAAAGGAATCTCTGGAAGATGATAGTACCGTGGGTAGAAGTTACATTCATCTCCTCCCAGAACAACATCAAAATTACAACTGGAGAACCATCTGAAGACTAGCAAGTCTTATAACTAAGGATTTTCAGAAGAAATCACATGAAGATTGGTAGGAAGGGCTGAGACTGCGAAAAGGGCTGGCCCCACACCCGGGTGCAGAGGCTGGGAATCCAGAGGGATAGCTCAGGTGCAGAGGCACCCCATGCTGGGCAGAGGAAACCACATAGCACCTGACTGTGAGAATCAGCATTGATTGCATCTGCCTGGGTGGGAAGGGAGACTACTGCAAACCCAGGCACCCTCTTAAAGGTTCAGCACACAAAATCTCCCTGACAGACACTCACCTGGGGCTCCAGCAAAAGGATAGCATCTTGGAAAGATTGGGCTGTATGGCTTTGGGGAGAGGTCTGGAAGGACAGCTGTAAATGTTCCTGTACTGAGTCCCTCTCCCATACCGTCCACTGATGCCCACTCTTTCCTGAACTGAGTACTCCCCTCCATACAGCCTCAGCCTGGGGAGCTCCACTAGCCTCACCCTGCCAACTCCCTGAGGCCCAACACTGCCAAACTCGCACCCTGCAGAGGGCTCTACTGGCAATGGTCAGCCTGGGCCCATGTTACAGTCTTTCTTGAAAAATCTCAAAGAACTCTGGGAAAGCTCAGAGTATGCAAGAGACACAAAGGGAGAGAATTAGTTGTGTGGCTTTAGAGTAGGGCCATTGCTCTCCGAATACCTAACAGGCATCATTAGTCCTGTACAGAGGCCTCCCTCCACACAGCGAAATCCTGATCTGTTTTATTTTTTTAATTATTTATTGATTAATGTATTACATATGTGTCCTTATCCCCCCATTACCCCCCATCCCCACCCCAACCCCACTCATGCCCTCACACCCCTGTTGTCTGTGTCCATTGGTTAGGCTTATATGCATACAAGTCCTTTGGTTGCTCTCTTCCGCTTAGCCCCACCCTCCCCTACCTTCCCTCTGAGGTTTGACGGTCTGATCAATGCTTCTCCGTCTCTGGATCTGTTTTTGTTCATCAGTTTATGTTGTTCATTATATTCCACAAATGAGTGATATCATGTGATATTTATCTTTCTCTGACTGGCTCATTTCATTTAGCGGTCTCTAGTTCCATCCATGCTATTGCACATGGTAAGAATTCCTTGTTTTTTACCTCAGCATAGGATTCCGTTGTGTAGATGTACCACAGTTTTTTAATGCACTCATCTGCTGATGGGCACTTAGGCTGTTTCCAAATCTTAGCTATGGTGAATTGTGCTGCTATGAACATAGGGGTGAATAAATCCTTTCTGATTGGTGTTTCTAGTTTGTTGGGATATATTTCTAGAAGTGGGATCACTGGGTCAAATGGGAGTCCCAGTTTTAGTTTTTTGAAGAAACTCCATACTGTTCTCCACAGTGGCTGCACCAGTCTGCATTCCCACCAGCAGTGCACGAGGGTTCCCCTTTCTCTGCATCCTTGCCAGTACTTGTCTGTTGATTTGTTGATGATTACCATTCTGACAGGTATGAGATGGTACCGCATTGTCGTTTTGATGTGCATCTCTCAGATAATTAGTGACTTTGAGCATATTTTCATATGTCTCTTGGCCTTCCTTCTGTCTTCTTTTGAAGAGTATCTATTTAGGTCCATTGGCCATCAAAAAATAATTAGACTTAATAAATTAATTCAGCAATGTAGCAGTATACAAAATGAACGCCAAGAAATCTATGGCATTTCTATACACCAATAGTGCACTTACAGAAAGTGAGACTAAAAAAGCAATCCCATTTACCATTGCAACAAAAAAATTAAGATACCTAGGAATAAACTTAACTTAAGGAGGTAAAAGACCTATATACGGAAAACTACAGGACACTGAAAGAAGAGATAGAGGAAGAAATAAACAGAAGAACATACCGTGTTCATGGATTGGTAGGATCAACATCATTAAAATGTCCATACTACCCAAAGCAATCTATAGATTCTATGCACTCATATTTCACAAACCTAGAACAAACTTTCCAAAAATTCATCTGGAATAAAAAAAGACCCCAAATAGCTGCAGCAATCCTGAGGGGAAAAAAAACAAAGTAGGGGGGATCTTAATACCAGATATCAAGCTATATTACAAAGCCACTGTTCTCAAAACTGGTACTGGCACAAGAACAGACATATAGATCAATGGAATAGAACAGAGAACCCAGAAATTGACCCAAACCACTGTGCTCAATTAATATTTGCCAAAGGAGGCATGAACATACAATGGAGTCAAGACAGTCTCTTCAATAAATGGTGTTTGGAAAATTGGACAGATACATGCAAAAAAAAATGAAACTAGACCACCAACTTACACCATACACAAAAATAAACTCAGAACGGATAAAGGACTTAAACATAAGATGGGAAACCATAAAAATATTAGAGGAATCCACAGGCAGCAAAATCTCAGACATATCCTGAAGGAATTTCTTCACCAATACTGCTCCTAGGGCAATGGAAGCTAAAGAGAAAATAAACAAATGGGACTACATCAAAATAGAAATCTTTTGCACAGCAATAGAAACCCTCAAAAAAAACAACAAGAAAGCCCACTGCGTGAGAGAACATATTTGCCAATGTTATCTCCGATAAGGGTTTGTTTTTTTTTTTAAATAAATCTTTATTGTTCAGATTATTACAGGTGTTCCTCTTTTTTTTCCCCCATAGCTCCCCTCCACCTGATTCCCCACCCCACCCCATGCCCTTACCCCCGCCACTGTCTTCATCCATAGGAGTAGGATTTTGTCCAATCTCTTCCCGCACCCCTCACACTTGCTTCCCCTGAGAATCATCAGTCCACTCCCTTTCTATGTCCCTGATTCTATTATATTCACCAGTCCATTCTGTTCTTCAGATTTTTTATTCACTTGATTTTTAGATTCACTTGTTGGTAGGTATGTATTTGATGTCATTTTGTTGTTCATAATTTTTATCTTTACCTTTTTCTTCTTCTTCCTCTCCTTAAAGAATACCCTTCAGCATTTCATGTAATCCTGGTTTGGTGGTGATGAACTCCTTTAGCTTTTCCTTGTCTGTGAAGCTCTTTATCTGACCTTCAACTCTGAATGATAGCTTTGCTGGGTAGAGTAATCTTGGTTGTAGGTTCTTGCTGTTCATCACTTTGAATATTTCTTGCCACTCCCTTCTGGCCTGCATAGTTTCTGTTGAGAAATCAGCTGACAGTCGTATGGGTACTCCCTTGTAGGTAATTAACTGTTTTTCTCTTGCTGCTTTTAATATTCTCTCTTTGTCTTTTGCCCTTGGCATTTTAATTATGATGTGTCTTGGTGTGGTCCTCTTTGGATTCCTCTTGTATGGGGTTCTGTGTGCTTCCTGAACTTGTAAGTCTATTTCTTTCACCAGGTAGGGAAAGTTTTCTGTCATTATTTCTTCTAATAGGTTTTCAATATTTTGCTCTCTCCGTTCTTCTGGCACCCCAAAAGTTCGGATGTTGGTTCGCTTAAAGTTGTCCCAGAGGCTCCTTACACTATCTTCATATTTTTGGATTCTTTTTTCTTTTTGTTTTTCTGGTTGGATGTTTTTTGTTTCCACATATTTCAGATCTTTGGTTTGATTCTTGGGGTACATTGATCTACAGTTGAGTTTCTGTATATTCTTTATTTCAGACAGTGTATGCTTCATTTCTGACTGATCCTTTTCCATTTTTTTGGCATTCCCATTAAGCTCCTTGAAGGTCTCATCAAGTTTCTCAGCGGTTTTAAGAAGATTCTTGAGTAACCTTATACATGTGGTTCTGAACTCTATGTCATCCAGTAGTTTGCTTTCCTCTGTTTCTTTCATTCGTGACATGTTTCTTTGTCTCCACATTTTGGCTGCTTCCCTGTGTTGATGGAGTAGCTTTGTGTGGTAGGTGATCTATAGGGGGCAGTAGCTCAGCCTCCTCAATTACATGAGGTGGATGCTCTTGGTACACCCCTTTGTGGGCTGAGTGCAAAGTCTTGGTGTAGTTAAGCCTTAATTGCCGTTGGTACACTGGGAGGAATTGACCTCCAGGCCAATTAGCTGTGAGCACTCACTGTGTCTATAATGGAAGAACTCTGCACTGAAGACACGCTTATGGGGCAGGACTTGTGTCAGTGGGGCTTTGGTGCTCGCTGAGTCTGCCTCTTGAATGTGTCACTTTTGGATGTGAGGAGTTGAAATCTGGTGTCTCACACTGACCGCTAGGTACACTGGCTTCTGGATCTCCAATGGGGTGCAGGCCAGCTACTGTCTGAGGCCACCCAGCAGGAGCTACAGTGAGAGCTACAGTTTTCTCCTCTTTGCTTGTGGTTTGGAGGTTTTGGAGCTGTCTGACCCGGGCTGCAAGTTTGCTAGGTTAAGCTGCAATAGGGCAGGGCTTTCTTATGCAAAAGCCGCTGCTTAGAGCTTGGGTGGGTTTGTAGATTGTGCAGGGCAGGGTCTCAGGGTGTCACTAGGCTAGGGCATGGCAAACAGCAATGGCTGCTAGTTAGCCGGCTCTGAGTCCCTGTCAGCAGTCCCGTGCCCCAGTGCTGTAAACAATTATTCCTGCACGCAGCTCTACAAGCAAGCCACCCTCACTGGCAGACAGTCCAGCTTCTCCCCATAGGAATTTGGGTCCCCCACGTCTCCCCAGAAACTGTATTTCAGAGTAATCGGGGGCTTGTCTCCCTTTGGGTTGAAAAAAGCAACACCCGCCGCCAGCCCGGATCACGCGCCTCCGTACCTCAGCTTTTCAGCACTCGTGCATGTCTCAATGCTCTTTTCTCTTTCCTTCTAGTTGTAGAACTTCCACTCAGCCAGCTTTCCCGTGGTTCTGGGTGATAGACGTTTTTTCATTTAGTTGTATTTTTGAAATTGTTGCGGGAGGCAGCAGTTTAGGTGTTTACCTACGCCGCCATCTTGGATTCTCCTCTCCGATAAGGGTTTAATCTCCAACATTTACAGGGAACTCATACAACTTAACAAAAGGAAGATAAACAACCCAATCAAAAAACGGGCAATGGACCTGATCTGTTTTAGCCCAATGAACTCAACTGGCTCCATCCTGGTGACCCCTGAGACCCTGCCAAACTGCAAAGGTCCTCAGACTCCAGGCAGTAGCTATGTCCTGGGTGTACCCTGGAACTCCTACAGGAATTATAAGGACCAAATAGAATAAACCAGTGTCCTGGATGGTTTTAATGTACATACTTTGATAAATATTTCCAACAGATCAAGTACATAAAAAATTAAAAGATATAAAGAATCTAAATAATATATAATCAGTCCTTGGTTCAGAAGCATTTTCATTACTTTTTGCTGTCTATGTCAGGATAGTGCTAGAGGGGGACTTACAACAGTTAATCATGTTTTCAATTACAAAGAGAAGTGAAACATTAATTCTAAATCTTTATCATAGAACTCACCTCTCTGTCACCCTGCCTGGGACATCTCCTGGAGAAACACACAGCCACAGTCCATTGTGTCCTGTGAAATCTGCACTGGGAGGCAGTGAAGTGATTCCTGTCTGTAATGGAACGGATTACACCTGGGTCCAGGCCTGTCACTCACAGTGTGACCTTAGGCACCTCTTTCTACCTTAGTCTTCTTTTTCTCTAAAATGGGGAAATGACAGTCCTGGCCTCAGAGCATTATAGTGAAGATTACAAGATATACATACATATAAAATGCTTGTAGGAGTGCCTAACAGAGTAAATGCACAGTAAATATTAGCAATTACAATTATTATTACTCCATTATATGGAGCTTAAAACACTATTAAAAAGAAACAAGTCAAAAGAAATGGTTCATTGTCCTAACCCAGTGGTTGGCAAACTCATTAGTCAACAGAGCCAAATATCAACAGTACAACGATTGAAATTTCTTTTGAGAGCCAAATTTTTTAAACTTAAACTTCTAACGCCACTTCTTCAAAATAGACTCGCCCAGGCCATGGTATTTTGTGGAAGAGCCACACTCAAGGGGCCAAAGAGCCACATGTGGCTCGAGAGCGCAGTTTGCTGACCACGTCCCTAACTGATTTGGCTCAGTGGATAGAGCATCAGCCTGCGGACTGGGGAGTCCCAGGTTCAATTCCGGTCAAGGGCATGTACCTTGGTTGCGGGCACATCCCCAGTAGGGGGTGTGCAGGAGGCAGTTGATTGGTGTTTCTCTCTCATTGATGTTTCCAACTCTCTACCCCTTTCCCTTCTTCTCTGTAAAAAATCAATAAAATATATTTTTTTAAAAACAAAGAAATGGTTCATTTGAGAGAGTTGGGCTGTAAGTGAGGGGGCCTCCACGGAAAGGGAACTCTCCAGAGGTCTTAAACTCAGAAAATCACAGACTAATGCTCACTCTGTGTTGTTCAGGATCTTTAAGAGAAAGCCCAACATCAGCCTGGCGTAAAAACAATTAGCACACAAAACTGGAGAGCCAAGATCCAAGACAACTCCAGAACTGAAGGGACCAGGGACTCTCCAGTGTCGTGGAGTTCTCCGTTTTTCTCTTTCTCCTCAGTGTCAGCTCTATCTCCTCCTCGTGACTACAGTCTGGTTGCCAGTAAAAATCAGACTACCTGATTCTTCATTCTGGCCCTCTTTCAGCATACACTCTGCATCCCTGCCACAGAGAGTGAGGCCAGGGCAGGAGCCACTGCCGGTCCACAGCAAGTGCTGGAGTGGGAACTCAGCTTCATCCCAGCAGTAGAAGACAAAAAAGGGAAATTCAGGATATCCTGTGGGCAACCATAGATGCTGAATAGCTAACCACCAGGTCTGCTGGCTCCCTGATTGTTTTTTTCAGCACACAAACACTAGATATTAATCAACGGTGTTCACCACACATCCTTTGAGACAATTTTGCCCATGCAAGTGGTCCAGTTCTGCCCAAAGGGTGGTCAGTAAACCATCCCATCAGAAATCATTTGCTAATCTAATTAAATGCCCAGAGAGATTAGCTAACTTCACATGTGGTTCCTTTCAACCAGTGTGCGCTGAGTAGCATGAAAATTCAGGTTGATTGTTCCATTGAGCTCACAAGGAGATGTGGTCTAGAAGGTGTGGGCTCACGCACCTGAGGCTGGGACCAGGAGGCCCAGTGCTGACCCAGGCCAGACAGCACTCCATCCATCCTACTTCCTCAAATTAGCAGTCCTGGTTTCATAACTTATGCAGCTCTAACTTCATCCAAAATTCTGACAAAACATTTTTTTTCCAAGTCTGGTTTATTCCCAAAGGTGAAAAAGTCTAATTTATAAAATATTGGAATATCTCAACAAAATAAACAAAGGAGAATTGGGTGAAAAATCATGGAAATTTATGAAAACCCCTACACTGAATGAAGAATCTTCCAAGGCATTTTGTCTGCTTTAAATTAATAACTTATGCAATGATCAAAATACCACTTGTATGAATCCTTCAATTACTCCACCTAATGAGAAAGGTCAAAGCAAGGTCCTGTGTGTTGTAAGGCTTGGGGTCCTGCTCCCATTCCTCCATTTGGAATGAGAGCTCTCCTAACTTTACCTGGAGGCTTCATGCTATCAGCACAAAAGCATGTACCTCCTGAAATCTGAAGGACCGTTAGCTCCACTTCTAGCCTGGAGGGATAATAGCTATGGCCCTGTGCCTTTTTGTTTAAAATTCACAAAAACAACCCTAACCAGTTTAACTCAATGGTTAAACTGTCGGCCTGTGGACTGAAGATCCTGGGTTCGATTCCAGTCAAGGGCATGTACCTCGGTTGTAGGCTCAATCACTGGCCTCAGTCGGGGCGCATGAGGGAGGCAACCAATTGGTGTGTCTGTCTCTCTCACCTCAATGTTTCTCTCTGTCTCTCCCCATCCCTTCCACTCTCTCTAAAAAAAACTCAATGGAAAAAATATCCTCGGGTGAGGATTAACAAACAAAAAAATTTTCACAAAGACAATATGAATATTCCCAAGATATAAATAAAGAGTTAAAGATAGAGTGAAATGTTTCTTAACTGACTTAGGCAGAATTACTCAGAATGGGGCTTAGAGAAAATTTAACCCTATAAGCATTTACTTTCTTGGGAATAATGAAGGGCCAGTGTCCCATCTGTTTACCTTTCCAAGTACTGCACTCAGTGGGGACCCTGGGGAAAGACTTTTACAACTTCTCAGATGTGCTTTGTGGCTTCTGTTCAGGAGATCACAGGTTTCTTTGTTTCCTTCCACCTTAGGGACATGGTGACTAATGTTAAGAGTTCCTTTTGTTGAACTATACATACTAGCATGGCTTGGACAAGACATTCTTGGTCAGAACACACTACTCGTTAAGTGCTTGATTTGCTAACATTTTAACTGAGATTTTTCATCTTTGTTTATGAGTAAGATGGACTTATACATTTTCCTTTTCATGCTATTCTCTTTTCCAAAGTGGGATCAGGGTTATGTTCACCATTTAGAAAAAGATCAGGACTGTTTAATCTATTGCTGAGTCTGGAACAATATAAATAACAGAAAGTATCATTTCCTTGCATGATGGTGATTCTTTTAGAAGTACATTTTAGGACATTTTTCCAATTTTTCCATTGTTATTGGGACTTTTTTGGACCCTTAGATCTCTTAGATCATAGTTTCCCAGCATTTGTTCTTCTTATCTAGATTGTTTAAATACATTTAAAGGAGATTTCTTCTTTTTAAAATGTCTTACCTTTCATGAACCACACTGAGTTTCTTATTCTCAGTCCTAATATTGTCTTCTATTTTTCTCTTGACTACTGTCAAAAAGTTGATTTAGTTTGATATTTTCAAAGAATTATCTTTTTTCTTTCACTTGTCAAGCTTCATTAATTTGTGCTTTTCTGTTGTTTTTTAACAAGTACTTCCTAAAATATAATTAAAAGCAGGAGTGGTCTGCTGAGTTGCATTTAGACATACTATGTCATGCTATTGGTAATACTCATTTCTAAAGAATCTGTACTTTTTAGTTGATATTCTCTAGAGTTAAGCCTTGTTTAGAACGGTGATTTAGTTTTCCAGGTTTTGTTTTCATTTTCAGAGTGGATTGGTTTGGAAAGACTATTTTTTTAGTCACTGCCTTCAGAAGATATAGCATGTATGTTTTCTTATTTTTATAATAGTAGTCATAAAATTTCCATGGGTGTTGGAATAGAACATGTACCCTCTTTACTAAATATTATAATATATCAATTATATTAGTTGAATAATTGGAATCATGTAAATCCTTACACATTTGTTGTCACTATTCTGGCAATTTTCTGACATGGCAAAAATAGACATGATTAATGCATCTTAATTAGTGTTTTAACTTTTTCAGTATGAATATTGGCCCCAATAATTATAAAAATAAATAAGATTACATATGGATGGATACAAGGATAGAAAGATGAGTAGGCATTTAATAAAACAAATAGAGTAAAATGTGCATTTTGCTCTAGATGGTGTGTCTGCATTGTTCACTATAATTCTTTCAACTTCGCTGTTTGAATATTTTCATAATAAAATGTTCAAAAGAAACAACATGTTAAAACCAACTTCATGGAAGTGTGTTTTAAGAACACACATCCAACTAAAGCCCTCAAAGCAAGTTCACTTTTCATCACCCACAGATATTCATGGAATGAAGTTGATGCAAGAAAATATAACAGCACTGGTTTTACACATAAATGCTAAAATTTAAAATAATAACAGCAATTAGTACTTATTAAGTGTTTGCACTGTGCCAGAACATATATTATCTCATTTATCTGCACAACAGCCTTATGAGGTAACAGCTAATATCACCACTTAGCTAAAAACTGTGGTTTACAGAGTGAAGGGATTTTCCCCAGGCCAGACATTCTATCCATGGCTCTAGATTCAAACTCAGCTTCATGTGGCTATAGAGCAAACACCCGTTTGTCTGTCTGCAGACCTACTGTGTCAAGAGTGGCCACTAACTGAACACTTGAAATGGAGGAAGCCTGAACTGAGATGTGCCCTCTGAGTATAAAAGCCATCAGTTTTCTAAGATGTGGGGCAGAAAAAAGAAAGCAAAATATTTCTGATCATTTTTAATATTATGTGTTGAAGTAATACTTTGAATATATTAGGTTAAACAAAATATATTTTAGCATTAATTTTAACTACTATTGGACATTTTTTAATTCTCTAGGAGCACATTGTGCCAGCTGAACTTCGAGGAAGATGAACGGCGTATGCCAACAGGCATGCTCAGACAGGTGGGCAGGTCACGTGAGAAGAATTGTGAGCTGGGTTTTAGCTACGAGGGGGGCTCTTGTGTGAAGATCAAATGAACCAGCACACTCAGGGTGCCTCCCTCACTAAAAGGAGTGTCCAAGATTGGGACGTGCTGGTTACTGAGTCCTGCTACACACAAACAGCTCTAATCTGGCTAGATTCACTGAGGCTTGCGGTTGTTCCCTAACTTTCCCTGCTAACTCATCACAACATCCACTGCAATGAAGTGTGAAAAGAAATCAGAGCAGAATCCTAGAGCACAGAGGGTAAGGCCCTGACCCCGCTGATCCTCCAGGCCCTGGGCTTCACAGCCCAGAGCAGTGGTAAGCAAACTCATTAGTCAACAGAGCCAAATATCAACAGTACAACGATTGAAATTTCTTTTGAGAGCCAAATTTTTTAAACTTAAACTTCTTCTAACGCCACTTCTTCAAAATAAACTCACCCAGGCTGTGGTATTTTGTGTAAGAGCCACACTCAATGGGCCAAAGAGCCACAGGTGGCTCGCAAGCTACAATTTGCCAACCACGGGCCCAGAGCACTGAAGACCCCGACTCAGAAACCCGCACTCACACTGAGGCCAATGCTGGGGGGAGGGCGTGTGAAGGGAAGTAACAGCCTTAGGTACACTGGTGCCAGATTATGAATTTCTTCCGAGTCTCTCTTAAAGGGAATGGGAAACCACTGAAGGTGCAACAATAGGAGGCAAATTAACATCAGGTTGGCACGAGGGACTCATTATGGAATTTAACTGAAAGGTTTTGTTAGATATCCAGGAGTGGGTGCCAAATGTAACACTTTAGCAGGAAGGGAGACTGCTGTAGACAGCCAGAAAGGGGGTCCGGGGAGACTTCTAAACCTTCCCTCTAGACGTTGAATTTCACTCTGTACCCATTTCCAACGTCCTTTCCATTTCTGAGATTCCCTGACCCCGTTATGCTGTAATGTCGTGATTTGTTTTTGTTCATCTTTCCACCTGTTTCTGAAGAGGCATAAGTCAAGGAATATTTACTGATTATATGTAAGCCAGAGAATATACACACAATGTATGTACAATGAATTTTCCATTTCAATTATCCTAGCTACATCGTGTCATATGTAAAGTAATAGTACTTACATTCTATTTACCAAAGTAAATGAAATTGTCCAAAACAGTATAGTTGTCATGGCTGTCATGCTTGTACTGAAAACAGCTAAGGGTGGGATGATGGTACATCTCCTCTCACTTAATCTTTAAACCATCCTCATCAAGTTGCCAAAGTAGTTTTCTTGTCTTGTAATCACAATTCACTCAAAACCACGTTCGTGGTGCTGTGCACTTCTGGGGTGTGAAGAGCTTTGCTGGGTGCCTTTCATACATGACTTTCTTTTTTTTAATTTAAATAAATCTTTATTGTTCAGATTACAGGTGTTCCTCTTTCCCCCCCCCCCAAAGCTCCCCTCCACCTGATTCCCCACCCCACCCCATGCCCTTACCCCCCGCCACTGTCTTCATCCATAGGTGTAAGATTTTTGTCCAATCTCTTCCCGCACCCCTCACACCCACTTTCCCCTGGGAATTGTCAGTCTATGCCCTTTCTATGCCCCTGATTCTATTATATTCACCAGTCCATTCTGTTCTTCAGATTTTTTATTCTCCTGAGTTTTAGACTCACTTGTTGGTAGGTATGTATTTGATGTCATTTTGTTGTTCATAATTTTTATCTTTACCTTTTTCTTCTTCTTCCTCTTCTTAAAGAATACCCTTCAGCATTTCATGTAATCCTGGTTTGGTGGCGATGAACTCCTTTAGCTTTTTCTTGTCTGTGAAGCTCTTTATCTGACCTTCAACTCTGAATGATAGCTTTGCTGGGTAGAGTAATCTTGGTTGTAGGTTCTTGCTGTTCAGCACTTTGAATATTTCTTGCCACTCCCTTCTGGCCTGCATAGTTTCTGTTGAGAAATCAGCTGACAGTCGTATGGGTACTCCCTTGTAGGTAACTAACCGTTTTTCTCTTGCTGCCTTCAAGATTCTCTCTTTGTCTTTTGCCCTTGGCGTTTTAATTATGATGTGTCTTGGTGTGGTCCTCTTTGGATTCCTCTTGTATGGGGTTCTGTATGCTTCCTGGACTTGTAAGTCTATTTCCTTCACCAGGTGTGGGAAGTTTTCTGTCATTATTTCTTCAAATAGGCTTTCAATATTTTGCTCTCTCTCTTCTTCTGGCACCCCAAAAATTCGAATATTTGGTATGCTTGAAGTTGTCCCAGAGGCTCCTTACACTATCTTCATATTTTTGGATTCTTTTTTCTTTTTGTTTTTCTGGTCAGGTGTTTTTTGTTTCCTCATATTTCAGATCTTTGGTTTGATTCTTGGGGTACATTGATCTACAGTTGAGTTTCTATATATTCTTTATTTTAGACAGTGTATGCTTCATTTCTGACTGGTCCTTTTCCATTTTTTTGACATTCTCATTAAGATCCTTAAAGGTCTCACTAAGTTCCTCAGAGGTTTTTAGAACATTCTTGAATAACCTTATATATGTGGTTCTGAACTCTATGTCATCTAGTAGCTTGCTTTCCTCCATTTCTTTCATTTGTGACATGTTTCTTTGTCTCCGCATTTTGGCTGCTTCCCTGTGTTGATGGAGTGGCTTTGTGTGGTAGGTGACCTATAGGGGGCAGTAGCTCAGCCTCCCCAGTCACTTGAGGTGGACGCTCTTGGTACACCCCTTTGTGGGCTGAGTGCAAAGTCTTGGTGTAGTTAAGCCTTGATTGCTGTTGGTACACTGGGAGGAATTGACCTCCAGACCAATTGGCTGTGAGGACTCGCTGTATCTATAAGAACTGCTGTGCTGGAGGCATGCTTATGGTGCAGGACTTGTTTCAGTGGGGCTTTGGTGCTCGCTGAGTCTGCCTCTTGAATGTGTCACTTATGGATGTGAGGAGTTGAAATCTGGTGTCTCACACTGACCACTAGGTACACTGGCTTCTGGATCTCCAATGGGGTGCAGGTCAGCTACTGTCTGAGGCCACCCAGCAGGAGCTACAGTGAGAGCTACAGTTTTCTCCTCTTTGCTTGGGGTCTGGAGGTTTTGGAGCTGTCTGACCCAGGCTGCAAGTTGGCTAGGTTAAGCTGCGATAGGGCAGGCCTTTCTTATGCTAAAGCCGCTGCTTGGAGCTTGGATGGGTTTGTAGGTTGTGCGGGGCGGGGTCTCAGGGCATCACTAGGCTAGGGATGGCAAACAGCGATGGCTGCCAGTTAGCCAGCTCTGTGTCTCCAACTGGGTCCCCATGTCCCCGCGCCCTGCGCCCCAGTGCAGTAAACAATTATTCCTGCGCGCAGCTCTGCAAGCAAGCCCCCCTCACTTTCCAACCCAATGGCAGACAGTCCAGCTTCTCCCCATAGGAGTTTGGGTCCCCTACGCATCAGAGTAATTGGGGGCCTGTCTCCCTTTGGGTTGAAAAACACAACGCCTGCTGCCAGCCGGATTCTGTGCCTCCATACCTCAGCTTTCCAGTGCTTGTGCACGTCTCAATGCTCTTTTCTCTTTCCTTCTAGTTGTAGAACTTCCACTCAGCTAGCTTTCCTGTGGTTCTGGGTGATAGACTTTTTGTCTTTTTGTTGTAGTTTTGAAATTGTTGTGCGAGGCAGCAGTTTAGGTGTTTACCTACACCACCATCTTGGATTCCCCCTCATACATGACTTTCTAGCATAACTCTGCTGAGTGGATCTTAATGGTGTTTTTGCACTGATCAAAAAAACTAAAGTTCAGAGACATTTGTCCACCTCCCTCTAATAGCATCTCTCTGGGACTCCATGACACCTTGAACACCTCCACATAGACATTCAAATATTAAAAGAGTTTTCTAGGCTAAACACACTCGGCTCTTCCACTATTCCCCATGATTCTGAGTACTTTACCCCAGTCACCTTCTAGTGAGCTTTCCTTACCCACTTCCCACCCCAATTCTACTGTTGTTGATCTAATGGGCACCCACTCCATACCTTTATCTGATTTATTGAGGAGAACGAGGAGCAGAATGGAAGCTAGCACAGCATGCATATTTAACCATGGCATCTGGAATTCCTCAGTGCTGGGACCAGCTCTGCTACCTGCTAGTGCTGTGATTAGAGTCGAGTTACTAAAAATGGCTGGGCCAAAAAAATATATATACAAAATAAGAATTATCTTCCCTACTTTTTAGGGAAGTTTATTGCCATAGTTAACACATTTTGTGTGTGTATATTTTTTTTAAATAAAGTGTTTTCATTCTCAAAAACATAAAATAAAATAATAAAGATAAATAAAAATGGCTGGGCCTCAGTTTTCACATATACAGAGTGAAAAATTATGTGTGCTTCCTCCCAGAAAAGTGGAGATACAGAGATGTTGCAGCTCAGAAACAAAGCCAAATTGAGTTAGAGGCCAGACATGACCTTGTCTGGAGAGAAGACAAGTTCAGGTTCTGGTGCACTGCAGGAAAGGTGGTGATGTAGAGCGTCAGGAGCAGGTACTCTGGCGCCAACCACCCTGGAGTCAAGTCCGAGGGCTGCCTAGGTTTTCTCTTCAGTTCAACAAGGATAGTGAGACTATCTACCTCACTTAAAAAGGGATCCTGACCATGAGCCCTCTTAAAACAATACCCAACCTTTTTGAGGTGATTTGTTAGTGGAAGGAGTACCTGTAATTCCAGCACAGTCTTAAGTACTTGGGAAGGCTCATCCCTCAAAGATTTGTTTATTTATTCATTCAAAAAAATGTGTTGAGTATGATGCCAGGTGGGTACTAGACTTATTAGGGGGATCACATTGTAAGTTACATAAATACCTTACTTCTATGTTGTACATCTGAAATTAATCTAATATTGAATGTCAACTATAATTAAGAATAAAACATTACCTATGAAAAAGTATGTATTGAGCGCCTGCTCTGTGACAGATATTATTCTCAGCACTTAGGGTACATCATGAACCAAATATGCCTGATCTGATGGAGTTTACATTCTTGTCAGATTAAGTAGTGGATAATAAATGAGCAAACCACATAGAAAGGAGTTAATATCCAAAATGTATAAAGAACTTATACAACTGAACACCAAAAAACAAATAATCCAAAGGACAAATGGGCAAAGGACCTAAATAGTTACTTCTCCAAAGAGGACATATAGATGGACAATAGACATATGAAAAGATACTCAATGTCACTAATCATCAGAAAATTCAAATTAAAATCACAATGAGATACCACCTCACGCCTGACAGAATGGCTATCCTATATAATAAAGAACTAATATGCTAATTAGACTGGATGGCGGGACAACCTTCTGAACGACCTTCCAGAACAACCAATGGGCAGGGCCACGGAACCACGAGGCAGCCGGTGCCACAAGGCAGCCGGACTGCAAGGGCCGAGCCCCTCGCAAGAATTTTGTGCATCAGGCCTCTAGTCATCAATAAATCCACAAACAAGTGCTGATGGGGATATGAAGAGAAGAGAACCCTAGTGCACTGTTGGTGGGATGAAGATTGGTGCAGTCACTATAGAAACAGTATGGGGTTACCATAAGAACTTAAAAATGGAACCACCTTATGACCCATTAATTTCACTTCTGGATATATATATCCAAAGAAACTCATAATACTAGATTGAAAGAATGTATGCTCCCTATGTTCATTGCAACATTATCTATAATAGCCAAGATATGGAAGCAACCCAAGTGCCCATCAATAGACCAGTGCATAAAAAAGTGGTGGTATAGCCCTGGTCGGTGTCACTCAGTGTCTAGAGCGTTGGCCCACACACTAAAGGATCACAGGTTCGATTTCTGGTCAAGGGCATATAACAGGGTTGCAGGTTCGATCCCCAGCCCTGGTCAGGTCACATGCAGGAGACAACCAATTGATGTGTCTCTCTCCCATTGATGTTTCTCTCTCTCTCTCTCTCTCTCTCTCTCTCTCTCTCTCTCTCTCTCTCTCTCTCTCTCTCTCTCAATGGTGGGGAAAGTGACAGAACATACGTATATAGAATAAAATATTACTTGGCCATATCTATAATAATAGAAGGGTAATATGCAAATCGACCAAATGATCAAACAGCAGAACGACGATCCAGATGACCTTCCGGATGACGACGCTATGACATGCACTGGTGCCAAGCCAGCCAAGGTGGGTGCAATGCAATTGGTCAGGGGGCCCTGCCATCGCCCCATGATCGCCCTGCAGAGGGAAGCCCAAGCCATCGGCCTGAGGGGCAATTGATCAGGGTGTGGGAGGGGCCTCCATGATTGCCCCAAAGAGGGAGGCTCAGGCCACCCCCTGTGCAGCGATTGATTGCAGAGCCCAGCTGGGTGGGCGGGGCCTCCCTCTGTAGGGCTATTGATTGCCCCACAAAGGGAGACCCAGGCCACTGGCCAGAGATGCTGTGGTGGGTGTGCGGGACCAGCCAGTGATCGCCCCACAGAGAGAGGCCCAGGCCAGCCAAGCAATCGTACCTCACGCCAGTCACTCACAGAGGGAGGCAACAAGTGCCGGGGAAAATGGGGGCAGTGTTGCACAGATGGCAAGCAGTGGCAGTGGTGGGGGCAGGGCCAGCTGCTGGCAGCTGGGGGAAGGAAAGCCCTGATAAGCCCTGATCGCCATCCAGGCCTAGTGACCCTACCCAGGGGGTCCCGGATTGTGAGAGGGCACAGGCTGGGCTGAAGGACACCCCCCGTCATGCACAAATTTTGTGCACCAGGCCTCTAATATAAGAATAAAATCTTACGATTTGTGCCCTAGCTGGTTTGGCTCAGTGAATAGAGAATTGGCCTGAGGACTAAAGGGTCCTGGGTTCAATTCTGATCAGGGGCACATGCCTGGGTTGCAGGCTTGATACCCAGTGGCGGACATGCAGGAGGCAGCCAATCAATGATTCTCATCATTGAAGTTTCCATATCTCTCTCCCCCTCTCCCTTCCTCTCTAAAATCAATAAAAATATATTTTTTTTAAATCTCACCATTTATGACAGCATGGATGAAAATAGAGGGTCTTATGCTAAGTCAAATAAGTCAGTCAAAGACAAATACCATATGATTTCATTTATATGTGGAATTTAAAGAAAAAAAGGTATGAACAAACAAAAGTAAAGCATACTCATAGTTACAGAGAACAGACTGATGGTTGCCAATGGCTGGGAGGATAGGGGAAACTGGATGAAAAAGGTGAAAGACTTAAAAAATTTGTAGTTACAGGACCAAAAAAAATGGCAGCAGAATAGACAGACATGTCCTGAGCCTTGTCCCGGAGCAGATAGAAAGAACAGCTGAGGGTTGCACGGGAGTGTTTGTTGGTGAGTTAAGGAACAGCTATACTCCAGGAGATGGTGGGGGACTACTGGATGGGGCTCCCCTGACCGGGCAGCCCCCACTGTGGCTGGGTTCCCTCCCGGAGCGAGTGGCTTGGACTCGGAGACTGTGACATCTTGAAGGGGAAAGTGGATGTTATTGGAAGCCTGAAAATCTACAACTATGGCACCCACCGAACAGCTGCAAACCCCAGAATACCGGTCCCCAATTGATGCAAACGCATTGATTCAGAGGAGCTCTACACTCCACCACAGAAAAGTCAGATTTTGGCTGGGATAAGGTGAGGTCTGTGGTCCTGGCAGGAGAGAGAAACATACGCACTATGGGAGCTAGAGAACCGGGGGAAGTCTGCACCTAGAAAAATCCATGGCTGTTGGGGCTGGCATGATCCGTGAATGTGGAAGGGTGTCCTCAGAGCTGCTAACAGAAGGGATCTCTAAAAATCAACCCATTTTGATCTGACACAAAAGGACAGCCTAAAATTTTTTAAAGTGTGCCAGCTGCTTAGACCCAAGGGGGGATAAAACACTGCACAGACTTGCACGCAGCTCCAGAGTTCACACACTTATGCTGGCTCTTTTTTTTTCTTCTTCTTCTTTTTCCTCTTTAAATCCTTGCTTCTGATTACTAAGCCCAATACAAAGGATCACCAAATTGGGGACACCCTAAGAGATTTCAGGGGAAAGTTGTTTTTCTGGAACCTGGGGATCAGAGTGGGGAATAACCATCAGAGAAACCAGCTCTGGGACAACCCACTCCCACAAACCAATATTGAATGCTACCGGGAAAGCAGGATCCAAGCCCTGGCTAGAGAGGATCTATAGACCTGGAGGTCAATCCAGAAACACTGCCACCCAGGGGTTGAATCACAGATTGACTCTTGTGTAATCACAAATAAAGGAACACAAGAAATTAAGACACACTGCCTGCTTAAAAATCAGTACTGGCTTACAACACTGAGGAGCAGTGGAACACAGAGAACTGCAATACTGACCTGACAAGGAAACAGGCATGCCAAACAGAACAGAAGAGGAAGTGAATGACCTTCACTACTGCACCTTTTTTTTTTCATCTTTTACTTAAGAAACTAATTTTTTTCTTTTTTCCTCACTTGATTTTACTTTTTTAATTATTATATTTTTATTTTCAATCAGTATTATTACTACTACTATTTTACCTTTTTTTTAAAAAAAGTGTCGTTTTATTTTCTCTTTATTTTACTTTGGCATTAGTGTTCTACATTCTATTTTCATCTTTCCTTTAGCATCATTTTACTCTATCTCAACTTTACCTTTATGCCATCACTCTCTTCTAACTTTTCCCCTTCTGTTGTCCTGTTTCTCTTACCCTTTTCCTGCTTTAGATTTTCCCTGTTCTTTCCTTTTACCCCCTGTTAAAATTTAACCCTACTTATATATCTAAGTTCCAATCCCCTGCTCCAAGTTCATACACACCTCTCTCTTCTCTGTCTTCACTATCCAAAAAATTGTTTTTCCCTCTGTCCTTTTGTTGTTGTTTGCTTTAATGTTGATTACATCGATTTTTATGCTTGTTTGTGAGATTGTTTTGCTTACTCTTTTTTGTTTGTTTGTTTTGTTTTTGTTTGTTTTTTGCTTCTGTTTTCCCTAACCTTGCTTAATGTTAGCTGTTTTTTGTAGTTTGTATTCATCTACAGGTACTTGTTGCTGGCATTTGTTGAGATTAGTGGCTGTTCTATTGGAGTTTTCTTCCCATATATATAGTTTGTTCCCCTCTTCTTTCTTATTCACTTTCTTTTCTCTCTTACTTTTTTTTTCCTTTTCCCAATTTCATTTTTGCACTCCTTTCTTTTTTTTTTCCTTCTTCTTTCTCTGATACCCTCTAATTTGCCTTTCTCTGGTGATCACCTTTATTTGGGGTTATTAATATCATGAATACATTTCTGTTCGGTGCCTTCTGCATTGTACCTGGTTGTGTTGTATTTTGTGCCTTTAAATCAATGCAGAAGAGAGAGAACTACAGAACCAGACACATGAAGAAGAGAGACCATGGGGAGACAAAGAAACAGCCCACATATGAAAGAAAAGCAAGCATCACCAGAAAAGGAAGTAAACAAAATGGAGGCAAGCAATCTGCCAGAGGAAGAATTCAGAGAAATGGTCATAAGGTGGCTGAAAAGAATGGAAGACAACTTCGACAATATGAGTAAGAACCAAGAGGAAATGAAGAAGAACCAAGAAGAAATGAAAAATGACATCACTGCTGTAAAGAACTCAATAGAAAGCATCAAGAGTAGACTAGAAGAAGCAGAGGACCACATCAGTGAGCTAGAAGACAAGGTAGGAAAAAAATACCCAAGTAGAGCAGCTTCTAGAAAAAAAAATTAAAAAGCAGGAGGAGAGCCTAAGAGAACTTTGGGACAACATGAAACAAAATAACATCCACATAATAGGGGTTCCAGATGGAGAGGAAACTGAGCAAGGAATAGAAAAACTGTTTGAAGAAATAATGACAGAAAAATTCCCTGATATAGGGAAGAAAAAACCCACACAAATCCAAGAAGCTCAGAGTCCCAAGCAAAATGAACCCCAAAAGACCAACGCCAAGGCACATTATAATTAAATTGGCAAACGACAAAGTAAGTATCTTAAAAGCGGCCAGAGAGAGACAGAAAGTTACCTACAAAGGAACCCCCATGAGACTAGCGACTGATTTCTCAACAGAAACTCATCAGGCCAGAAGGGAATGGAATGAAATATACAAAGTCATGCAAAGGAAGGGTCTGAATCCAAGAATACTGTACCCAGGAAGGCTATGAATCAAAATAAATTGAAGGTGAAATCAGGAGCTTCACAGAAAACAAAGGACTAAGGGAATTTATTGCCACCAAACCAGCGATGCAAGAAATGCTAAAAGGTCTGCTGTAAAAAAAAGAAACAGGTAGCGAAGAAGGAACACAGGGGTAAAGAATAAAAATGGCAACAAGTACCTATCAATAATAACTTTAAATGTAAATGGATTAGAGAGAGAATCCAAGATGGTGGCATAGGTAAACACCTAAACTGCTGCCTCGCACAACAATTTCAAAACTTACAACTAAAAGACAAAATGTCTATCACCCAGAACCACGGTAAAGCTGGCTGAGTGGAAGTTCTACAACTAGAAGGAAAGAGAAAAGAGCATTGAGACGTGCACAAGCGCTGAAAAGCTGAGGTATGGAGGTGCGTGATCTGGGCTGGTGGCAGGCGTTGCTTTTTTCAACCCAAAGGGTGACAAGCCCCCGATTACTCTGAAATACAGTTTCTGGGGAGACACGGGGGACCCAAACTCCTACGGGGAGGAGCTGGATTGTCTAACACCGGGTTGGAAAGTGAGGTGGCCTGCTTGCAGAGCTGCGCGCAAGAATAATTGTTTACTGCGCTGGGGCACGTGACGCAGTTGGAGACACAGAGCCGGCTAACTAGCAGCCATTGCTGTTTGCCATGCCCCAGCCTAGTGACGCCCTGAGACCCCACCCCACACAACCTACAAACCCACCCAAGCTCCAAGCAGCAGCGTTAGCATAAGCAAAGCCTGCCCTATCGCACCTTAACCTAGCAAACTTGCAGCCTGGGTCAGACAGCTCCAAAACCTCCAAACCCCAAGCAAAGAGGAGAAAACTGTAGCTCTCACTGTAGCTCCTGCTGGGTGGACTCAGACAATAGCTGACCTGCACCCCATTGGAGATCCAGAAGCCAGTGTACCTACTGGTCAGTGTGAGACACCAGATTTCAACTCCTCACATCCATAAGTGACATATTCAAGAGGCAGACTCAGCGAGCACCAAAGCCCCACTGAAACAAGTCCTGCACCATAAGTGTGTCTCCAGCACAGCAGTTCTTATAGACACAGCGAGTCCTCACAGCCGATTGGCCTGGAGGTCAATTCATCCCAGCGTACCAACAGCAATTAAGACTTAACTACACCAAGACTTTGCACTCAGCCCACAAAGGGGTGTACCAAGAGTGTCCACATCAGGTGATTGGGGAGACTGAGCTACTGCCCCCTATAGGTCACCTACCACACAAAGCCACTCCATCAACACAGGGAAGCAGCCAAAATGCGGAAACAAAGAAATATGTCATGAATAAAAGAAACGGAGGAAAGCAAACTGCTGGATGACATAGAGTTCAGAACCACATTTCACATTTATAAGGTTACTCAAGAATCTTCTAAAAACCGCCGAGAAACTTGATGACACTTCTGAGGAGCTTAGTGAGACCTTCAAGGACCTTAATGAGAATGCCAAAAAAATGGAAAAGGACCAGTCAGAAATGAAGCATACACTGTATAAAATAAAGAATATACAGAAACTCAACTGTAGATCAACGTACCCCAAGAATCAAACCAAAGATCTGAAATATGAGGGGAAAAAAAAACACCCAACCAGAAAAACAAAAAGAAAAAAGAATCCAAAAATATGAAGATAGTGTAAGGAGCCTCTGGGACAACTTCAAGCGTACCAACATCTGAATTTTTGGGGTGCCAGAAGAAGAGAGAGAGCAAAATACTGAAAACCTATTAGAAGAAATAATGACAGAAAACTTTCCCTACCTGGTGAAAGAAATAGACTTACAAGTTCAGGAAGCGCACAGAACCCCAAACAAAAGGAATCCAAAGAGGACCACACCAAGACACATCATAATTAAAATGCCAAGGGCAAAAGACAAAGAGAGAATATTAAAAGCAGCAAGAGAAAAACGGTTAGTTACCTATAAGGGAGTACCCATACGACTGTCAGCTGATTTCTCAGCAGAAACTATGCAGGCCAGAAGGGAGTGGCAAGAAATATTCAAATTGATGAACAGCAAGAGCCTACAACCAAGATTACTCTACCCAGCAAAGCTATCACTCAGAGTTGAAGGTCAGATAAAGAGCTTCACAGACAAGAAAAAGCTAAAGGAGTTCATCGCCACCAAACCAGGATACATGAAATGCTGAAGGGTATTCTTTAAGAAGAGGAAGAAGAAGAAAAAGTTAAAGATAAAAATTATGAACAACAAAATGACATCAAATACATACCTACCAACAAGTGAATCTAAAAATCAAGTAAATAAAAAATCTGAAGAACAGAATGGACTGGTGAATATAATAGAATCAGGGACATAGAAAGGGAGTGGACTGGCAATTCTCAGGGGGACGTGGGTGTGAGTGGTGCAGGAAGAGATTGGACAAAAATCTTACTCCTAGGGATGAAGACAGTGGCAGCGGGTAAGGGCATGGGGTAGGGTGGGGTGGGGAATCAGGTGGAGGGGAGCTATAGGAGGAAAACAAAAAGAGGAACACCTGTAATCTGAACAATAAAGATTTATTTTTTAAAAAAGGGACAAAATGTAAATGGATTAAATGCCCCAATCAAAAGACATTGGGTAATGGATTGGATAAGAAAACATGACCCATATATCTGCTGTCTACAAGAAACCCACCTCAGAAAAAAAGATGCACACAGACTGCGGGTGAAGGGATGGAAAACGGATTTTCAGGCATATGGAAATGAATAAAAAAGCTGGGATAGCAATACTTATATCTTACAAATTAGATTTCAAAGTGAAGGACATAACAAGAGATAAGGAAGGCCACTTCATAATACTAAAGGGAGCAATCCTACAAGAAGAAATAACTCTGGTAAACATAAATGCACCCAATACAGGAGCACCCAAATACATAAAAAAAAAAACTCCTGGAAGATATCAATGGAGCGATCGACATCAATAAAATCATAGTAGGAGACTTTAATACTCCACTATCACCATTGGACAAATCCTCTAAATAAAAAATCAGCAAAGAAACATCAATCCTAAATCACTCACTAGACCAGATGGAATTAATTGACATCTTCAGAACATTTCACCCCAAAGTCACAGAATATACATTCTTCTCAAGTGCACATGGGTCATTTTCAAAGATAGACCATATGTTGGGTCACAGGCAAAGTCTCTTCAAATTCAAGAAGATAGAAATCATATCAAGCATCTTCTCAGATCACAGTGGCATAAAACTGGAAATCAACTACAATAAAAACAATCCAAAAAAATCAAACACATGGAGACTAAACAGCATGCTATTAAACAATGACTGTGTCACCAGAGAGATCTAAGAAGAAATAAAAAACATCATGGCAACAAATGACAATGAAAACACAACAATCCAAAATCTATGGGACACAGCAAAAGCAGTCTTGAGAGGAAAGTTCATAGCACTACAAGCCTACTGAAAAAAAAATGGTAATAAATTACCTAACTCTACAACTCAAAGAGTTAGAAAGAGAACAACAAGAAAAGCCCAGTGTAAGCAGAAGGAAGGAAATAATAAAGATCAGAGCAGAGATAAATGACATTGAAACCAAAAAAAAAAAAAAATACAAAAGATCAACAAAACCAAGAGCTGGTTCTTTGAAAGGATAAACAAGATTGATGAACTTCCAGCCAGGCTCACCAAGAAGCAAAGAGAGAGGATCCAAATAAACAAAATTAGAAATGAAAGATGAGAAATAACAACAGACCCCACCAAAATACAAAGGATTGTTAAAAAATATTATGAATAACTCTATTCCAACAAACTGGACAAACTAGAGGAAATGGACATATTCCTAGAAAAATATAACCTTCCAAAACTCAATCAGGAAGAATCTAAACATCTCAATAGGTCAATAACTATGAAAGAAATTGAAGCAGTCATCAAAAAGCTTCCAGCAAACAAAAGTCCGGTGCCAGATGGCTTCACAGGGGAGTTTTATCAAACATTCAAGGAAGAACTAAAACCTATCCTCCTCAGACTATTCAAAAACTTCAAGAGGAAGAAACAGTTCCAAGCTCCTTTTATGAAGCCAGCATCACCCTAATACCAAAACCAGATAAAGTCAACACAATGAAAGAGAATTACAGGCCAATATCCCTCATGAACATAGATGACAAAATCCTCAACAAAATTCTAGCAAATCGAATCCAGCAGTACATCAGAAAGATCATACACCATAACCAAGTAGTAATTATCCCAGGAATGCAAGGATGGTACAATATCTGCAAGTCAATAAATGTGATACATCTCATAAACAAATTGAGAGATAAAAATCACATAGTCATATCAATTGATGCAGAAAAAGCATTTGACAAAATCCAATACCATTTCTTGATAAAAACTCTCAACAAGGTGGGAATAGAAGGATCATACCTCAACATAATAAAAGCCATATATGATAAACCCACAGCTAACATCATACTCAATGGGCAAAAACTAAAACCATTTCCCCTAAGAACAGGAACAAGACAGGGATGCCCACTATTACCACTCCTGTTCAACATAGTACTGGAAGTATTAGCAATTGTGACTAGACAAGAAGAAGAAATAAAAGGCATCCAAATTGGAAAAGAAGAAGTAAAGCTGTTCTTATTTGCAGATGACATGCTATTGCACATAAAAAACCCAAAAGACTCCATCAAAAAACTATTAGACTTAATAAATGAATTCAGCAATGTAACAGGATACAAAATTAACACCAAGAAATCTATGACATTTCTATACACCAATAGTGAACTTACAGAAAGAGACTAAAAAAACAATCCACCCTAACCGCTTTGGCTCAGTGGATAGAATGTCGTCCTGCGGACTCAAGGGTCCCAGGTTTGATTCCGGTCAAGGGCATGTACCTTGGTCGCAGGCAAATCCCCAGTAGGGACTGTGCAGGAGGCAACTGATCGATGTTTCTCTTATCGATGTTTCTAACTCTCTATTCCTCTCCCTTCCTCTCTGTAAAAAAAAAAAAAAAAAAAAAATCAATAAAATATTAAAAAAAGAAAAGAAAACAATCCCATTAAAAAAAAAAACTTGTTTAAAAAAAAAAAGCAATCTCATTTACCATCGCACCAAAAAAATTAAGATACCTAGGAATAAACTTAACTAAGGAGGTAAAAGATTTTTATGCAAAAAACTACACGACACTGAAAGAAGAGATAGAGGAAGACATAAACAGATGGAAGAACATACCATGTTCATGGATGGGTAGAATCAACATCATTAAAATGTCCATACTACCCAAAGCAATCTACAGATTCAATGCACTCCCCATGAAAATACCAACAGCATATTTCACAGACCTAGAAAGGACTCTCAAAAAATTCATCTGGAATAAAAAATGACCCCGAATAGCTGCAGCAATCCTGAGAAAGAAGAACAAAGTAGGTGGGATCTCAATACCAAATTTCAAGCTGTTTTACAAATCCACTGTTCTCAAAACAGCCTGGTAGTGGCATAAGAACAGACATATAGACCAATGGAACAGAATAGAGAACCCAGATATCGACCCAAACCACTATACTCAATTAATATTTGCCAAAGGAGGCATGAACATACAATGGAGTCAAGACAGTCTCTTCAATAAATGGTGTTGGGACAGATACATGCAAAGATTAAACTAGACCACCAACTTACACCATACACAAAAATAAACTCAAAATGGATAAAGGACTTAAACATAAGACAGGAAACCACAAAAATACTAGAGGAATCCACAGGCAGCAAAATCTCAGACATATCCTGAAGCAATTTCTTCACCGATACTGCTCCTAGGGCAATGGGAGCTAAAGAGAAAATAAACAAATGGGACTACATCAAAATAAAACAGTTTTTCACAGCAATAGAAACCCTCAACAAAACAACAAGAAAGCCCACTGTATGGGAGAACATATTTGCAAACGTTATCACTGATAAAGGTTTAATCTCCAACATCTACAGGCAACTTATACAACTTAATAAAAGGAAGATAAATGATCCAATAAAAAAATGAGCAATGAACCTAAATAGAATCTTTTCGAAAGAAGACAGAAGGAAGGCCAAGAGACGTATGAAAACATGCTCAAAGTCACTAATTATCCAATAGATGCAAATCAAAACGACAATGCGGTATCATCTCTCACCTGTCAGAATGGCAATCATCAACAAATCAACAAACAACAAGTGCTAGAGAGGATGTGGAGAAAAAGGAACCCTCGTGCACTGCTGGTGGGAATGCAGACTGGTGCAGCGACTGTGGAGAACAGTATGGAGTTTCTTCAAAAAACTAAAAATAGAGCTCCCATTTGACCCGGTAATCCCACTTCTAGGAATATATCCCAAGAAACTAGAAACACCAATCAGAAAGGATTTATGCATCACTATGTTCATAGCAGCACAATTCACCATAGCTAAGATTTGGAAACACCCTAAATGCCCATCAGCAGATGAGTGGATTAGAAAACTATGGTACATCTACACAGTGGAATACTACGCTGCTGTAAAAAAGAAGGAATTCTGAAAGAAACCAAGATGGCGGCATAGGTAAACACCTAAACTGCTGCCTCGCACAACAATTTCAAAACTACAACTAAAAGGCAAAACGTCTTTCACCCAGAACCACGGGAAAGCTGGCTGAGTGGAAGTTCTACAACTAGAAGGAAAGAGAAAAGAGCATTGAGACGTGCACAATCACTGAAAAGCTGAGGTACGAAGGCACACGAATCGGGCTGGCGGCGGGTGTCTGGGTGCGCTGCTTCTTTCAACCTGAAGGGAGACAAACTCCCAATTACTCTGAACTCCAGTTTCTGGGGAGACACTGGGGACCCAAACTCCTACAGGGAGAAGATGGACTATCTACCATCAGGTCGGAAAGTGAGGGTGACTTTCTTGCAGAGGTGCACCCAGCAATCACTGTTTACTGCGCTGGGGAATGGGACTCGGTGACTTGGAAATGTGGAGACACAAAGACAGTTGACTGGCAGCCATTGCTATTTGCCACACCCTAGCCTAGTAACTCCCTAAGCCGCCGCCCCACACAATCTACAAACCCACCCAAGCTCCACGCAGCGGCTTTTGCATATAAATGGCCTGCCCTATCACAGCTTAACCTAACAAACTGCACCTCTGCTCAGACAGCTCCAAAACCTCCAAACCCCAAGCAAAGAGGAGAAAATTGTAGTTCTCGCTGTACCTCCTGCTGGGTGGCCTCAGTCAGTAGCTAACCAGCCCCCCATTGGAGATCCAGAAGCTAGTGTATCTAGGGGCAGTGTGAGACGACACCAGATTTCAACTACTCACATCCATAAGTGACATATTCAAGAGGCAGACTCAGTGAGCACCAAAGCCCCACTGAAGCAAGTCCTGCCCCCTAAGCGTGTCTCCAATGCAGCAGTTCTTCCATTATAGACACAGAGGGTCCTCACAGCCAATTGGCCTAGAGGTCAATTCCTCCCAGTGACACCAACAACAATCAAGACTTAACTACAACAAGGCCGTACACACAGTCCACAAAGGGGTGCACCAAGAGGGTCCACCCCAGGTAACTGGGAGGCCAACCCACTGGCCCATATAGGACACCTAGCACACAAAGCCACCCTACCAACTCAGGGAAGCAGCAAAAATGTGGAGACAAAGAAACAGATCACAAATGAAAGAAATGGAGGAAAACAAATGACTGGATATAGAGTTCAAAACCATGGTTATAAGGTTTTTCAAGAATTTCCTAGAAAAGGCCGATAAATTCAATAAGACCCTCAAGGATATGAAAAAAGACCAACTAGAAATTAAACATACACTGACTGAAATAAAAAATATTATACAGAGACCCAACAGCAGACTAGAGGAATGAAAGAATCAACTCAAAGATTTGAAATACAAAGAAGCAAAAAACACTCAACCAGGAAAGCAAAAAGAAAAAAGAATCCAAAAATTTGAAGATAGTGTAAGAAGCCTCTGGGACAACTTCAAGCGTACCAACATCAGAATTATGGGGGTGCCAGAAGAAGAGAGAGAGAGCAAGATACTGAAAACCTATTTGAAGAAATAATGACCGAAAACTTCCCCCACCAGGTGAAAGAAATAGACTTACAAGTCCAGGAAGTGCACAGAACCCCAAACAAAAGAAATCCAAAGAGGACCACACCAAGACACATCATAATTAAAATGCCGAGGGCAAAAGACAAAGAGAGAATGTTAAAAGCAGCAAGAGAAAACAGTTAATTACCTACAAGGAAGCACCCATACGATTGTCAGCTGATTTCTCAACAGAAACTATGCAAGCCAGACGGGAGTGGCAAGAAATATTCAAAGTAATGAATAGCAAGAACCTACAACCAAGATTACTCTACCCAGCAAAGCTATCATTCAGAGTTGAAGGTCAGATAAAGAGCTTCACTGACACGAAAAAGCTAAAGGAGTTCATCACCACCAAACCAGTATTATATGAAATGCTGAAAGGTATTCTTTAAGAAGAGGAAGAAGAAAAAGTAAAGATAAAAATTATGAACAACAAATACACATCTATCAACAAGTGAATCTAAAAAATCAAGTGAATTAAAAATCTGAGGAACAGAATAAACTGGTGAATATAATAGAATCAGGGGCATAGAATGGGAGTGGATTGATAATTCTGAGGGGGAAAGGGGTGTGGGGGGTACAGGAAGAGACTGGACAAAAATCGTACACGTATGGATGAGGACAGTGGGAGGGAGGTAAGGGGAGAGGGTGGGGTGGGAACCGGTGGAGGGGAGCTATTGGGGGGGGGGGAGGAAAAGCAATTGTAATAGTCTGAACAATAAAGATTTATTAAATTTTTAAAAAAGAAGGAATTCTTACCATTTACAGCATCATGGATGGACCTGGAGAGCATTATGTTAAGTGAAATAAGCCAGGCAATGAAAGAAAAATACCACATGATCTCACTCATTTATGGAAAATAAAGAACATTATAACCTAATGAATAAAAAGATAGATACAGAGGCAGTTAAGCACCTAACAGACTGTCAAATTACAGCGGGAAGGCTCGGGAGTGTTGGGTAAGGAGGGAAATAGATCAACCAAAGGACTTGTATGCATGCATATAAGCACACCAATGGACACAAGACACTGGGGGAGTGGGATGAGGACATGCGACAGGGGCTAGGGGAGGATGGGGGAAGGTCGATGGGGGAAAAAAGGAGATATATGTACTAATATATGTAATACTTTAAACAATAAAAAAATAGTAAAAAATAAATAAATAAGTAATAAAAAATTTGTAGTTACAAGATAGTCACAATACAGTAATCCTATATAATAAAAGCCTAATATGCTAAGTGTCCAGTTGTCCAGTCAGCCATTCAACCAATCAAAGCATAATATGCTAATGATATGCTAAGGCCACTCAACCGCTCGCTCTGAGGATCACTGACCACCAGGGGGCAGACGCTCCAACCAGTAGGTTAGCTTGCTGCTGGGGTCCAATTGATCGGGAGTAAGTGAGACAGACCGGACATGCCCTGGAGCCCTTCCATGGTCCCTCCCCAGCTGGCCAACCTCCCACATCCCTCCTCAGCCCAATCATGCACTGGTGGAGTTCCTCAGCCTGGCCTGCACCCTCTCGCAATCCAGGATCCCTCGGGGGATGTCAGAGAGCCGGTTTCAGCCCAACGGCGGAACGACCAGTCGCTATGAAGTGCACTTAACTGCAGGGAGTGGGCCTAAGCCATCAGTCAAACATCCCCCAAGGGCTCCCAGACTGTTAGAGTGCGCAGGCCAGGCTGAGTGCATGAATTTTGTGCACCAGGCCTCTATATATAAAAGCCTAAGCAACCAAATGACTGAACGACTGAGCAACTGATTGCTACAACATGCACTGACCACCAGGGGGCAGACGCTCAATGCAGAAGCTGCCCCCTGGTGGTCAGTGTGCTCCCACAGCCAACCTCCCATGGCCCCTCCCCTGCCCCAGCCAGCCTTCTTGGTGGCCCCAATTGGGGCAGCCAACCTCCTGCAGCCCCTCCCCCCTAGTCAGCCAACCTCCCATGGCCTCGATCAGCCCTGATTGCCAGCCAGGCTGAGGGACCCCACCTGTGCACATATTCGTGCACTGAGCCTCTAGTCTACATATATAAAAGCCTAAGTGACCATCCGACCATTCGACCATCTGACCAGTAGCTATGACACACACTGACCACCAGGGTGCTGACACTCAGCACAGAAACTGCCAAGGTGCGGTGACTTGGCAGCTGCAGTTCTTGGATGATCCACCCAGAACCAAAAAGGAGGGAGCCCAATTCCGGGGAGCATCACCCGAAAACTGCCCTCTCACAATCTAGGGCTCCTTGGCGGATGTCAGAGAGCCAGTTTCAGCCTGATCCCCACAGGCTAGGCCGAAGGACTCCACCGGTGCACAAATCCATGCACCAGGCCTGTAGTCCTATATAATAAAACCCTAATATGCAAATCAACCTAACAGCAGAATGACCAGTCGCTATGACACGCACTGACCACCAGGGGGCAGACATTCAATGCAGGAGTTGCCCCTGGTGGTCAGTGCACTCCCACGAGGAGCACGGCTCAGCCAGAAGCCAGGCTTGCTGGTGAGTGCAGCAGCAGTGGCAGGAGTCTCTCCAGCCTCTGCAGCAGCACTAAGGACCCCTTAGGACAGTAATTCTCGACCTTTCTAATGCCGCAACCCTTTAATACAGTTCCTCATGTTGTGGTGACCCCCAAGCATAAAATTATTTTTGTTGCTACTTCATCATTGTAATTTTGCTACTGTTATGAATCGTAATGTAAGTATCTGTGTTTTCCGATGGTCTTAGTGACCCTGCTAGTGGTTCTCAACCTGTGGGTCGCGCGACCCACAGGTTGAGAACCGCTGCTGTAGAGCCTAGTGTAAATTATAATAGAAAAATAAAATTTAAATTTTAAAAAATCACATAGCATGTCAGAGATTATACAGAGCAGTACAAATGGAGGGGAAGATAGGTTGCAGTATTACAGAGAGTCAAGCTCATCCTGCTGAAGAACCTGACAGCTGAGCAAAAGCTAGGAGAATATCTGGGGGAGTCAAATCCCAGACACAGGAACTCACCCACCTGATGCCGTAGAGGAATGGCAAGGAGACCGTGGGGATGGATAGGAATAAGGAAAAATGGCTAGGTCAGAGGGATGGGGGTCAGACTTCGGAGGGACTGGCAGACAAGTGCAAGGACTTCAGCCTCTGCTCGCAGTGCATTGAGAGGTATTGCAGAACTTTGCACAGAAGAGGCCCATGAGCTCTGACATCGTAAAGGATCGTGCCAGGTGTTGTGCGAGGAGACTATAATAGAGTGAGGGTGGAGCAGGAGCGCCGTTAGGAAGCGCTCACAACCACCCTTAGGAAGGAGGTGGCAGTGTCTTGCACCAAATGACAGCAGAGGAGGAGATACATACTGAACTTTTTGCACTTTCTTTTTCTTTTTATTATGGTAAAATACACATTACATAAAATTCACCATCTTAACCACCTGTAAGTGTACAGCTCAGCTGCATTAAGTACATTCACTATGTTGCGTAACCATCCCTGCCATCCATCTCCATAACTCTTCATTTTATCAAACCAAAAGCTGGACATCTTTTGTAGAGATGTAGGGATAGTGGAACATCCTGGAAGGTGGTGGATATTTGACCTTTTTAACAGGATGTGGCCCAGGAAGTCAAGCATTGGGCTGTGGGAATTGCTTTCATTGAATTGTCTGTTTCTATGGAAACCCTGGGGCTGACAATTCAATGAAAGTAATTTCCACAGACCAATAGCAAACTCTTGTCTAGGCACAACCTCCTCCAGTCATCCAGACAATCATGAAGCATTTCCCTTACACACTAGTGGAAATCAGCTTGGACTTAGATAGATGCTCAAACTGTCACCAAAGGCATTTGAAAATCTGGAAGCATTCTGCTAGGTCCAGGGGTCATAGTTGGTGCATGGACAGATGGGGACACTGAAGCAAAAACTCATCCGCATGATTAAGGCTGCACAGACCGCAGCCAGGCCTGGAGCTGAGGGGAGATGCTTCCTACCAAGGCATTGCACCCTCTGGATCCAGTGGAGAGGAGAGCCCATACCCATACTTCCTGGTGTTCTCAAGGACCGACGCACACCAGCCCCAGCTCTCCCTGCTCCATCTTGATCCTATGTGTACCCAGAAAATATTGTGATAGTTTGGTACCTGTGGAAGTCCCGAAGGACTAACCAGGGGTTGGTAACATTTTTGTGTAAAGGACCAGATAGTAAATATTTTAGGCGTTGTCATCACACTGTGTCTGTCACAGCTTCTCAGCTCTGCTCTATGAAGGCGGAAGCAGCCATCGTCAATGTGTGAATGAATAAACAAATAAAACTTTATTTGTGAACACTGAAATTTGAATTTTATGTAATTTTTACAGGCCCCAAAGTATTTTCTTTTTATTTTTTCCACCATTTTAAAATATAAAATCCTTTCTCACTTTGCTGGGCAAACAAAAAGAGGCAGTGGCTGGATTTGGCCTGCCAGCCATAGTTAGAACTCCTGGACTAAACTGTGTGTCTTGGAAGGGCCCTTGTGGCTACCAGGGCAGGACCGAGGGCCAGGCCCTCCTGCTGGTGCACTGGAGGGGCGGACCCTGCATCCTGCTCCCTCAGGTGCAGCCAGGTTGAGCGCAGAGCCTCAACCTCAAGCTTACCATGGTCATCTTCCTGCAGTGGCCCCAGTTCAGCGGTGAGTGCTATAAGTCAGATGTGCCAGGTTTGTGATAACTCACAGAGAAGCCCCACAAATTAGAGTAAGGCAACTGCTCTTCATGACACTTTCCTGCCATCTACCGGAAAGTTGTTATGGTAATAAATAGATCAACCAGGACAATGCACTTGAATAACATTTCCTTGGACTTTTGCAATGATCATTTAATTTAAGCAGTGACCCTGGGTTCAGGAGATATAGAAGGAAAAGCAACTAACTCAAAGGAGTACCAGAAGACGTCATGCTAATGACAGAAAGGTCTCCCTTCCACAACTTCTGAGAATTTGGGGAAAGGGAGGCAGAATGGAGAAGGGAGGAAAGTAGGATCATCGCTGTTCTTACCCAGGGTTTGGGCTAGTTTTAGTTCAAAGTAGTCATGTAAGATGAAATCTCCTGGGTGTAAGCTAGGGGATCTATTTAAGCAACAAGTTGATTCATCCAGGCATACTTCCCAGCATGTCTACCTTGTTACCGCTTGTGTCCGCCCTCCACTGAATTAGGTTAGACTGGTGCTCTGCCCTCCACGGAAGGTGTTCTGCAAACAGAAAGTCTTCTCAGGTAAGTGTGTGTCCCACACACTTGCCTCCACCTAGAGCAGTGGTCAGCAAACTGTGGATCGTGAGCCACATGCGGCTCTTTGGCCCCTTGAGTGTGGCTCTTCCACAAAATACCACAGCTTGGGTGAGTCTATTTTGAAGAAGTGGCGTTAGAAGTTTAAGTTTAAAAAATTTGGCTCTCAAAAGAAATTCCAATCGTTGTACTGTTGATATTTGGCTCAGTTGACTAATGAGTTTGCCGATTACTGACCTAGAGGGACAGAGAAGAGTGGAGGCCATTAGCATGACAGCCCTTCTCAGCTGCAGTTGGTCCACACAGCATTGGGGTCCTGTTCATTCGACAAGGAGAACCTGAATGAAGTTAAGCTTTTCCACACTGTGTGACCTTGGGCCAGCACCTGACCTCCTTTGCCTTAGTTTCTTTGTCCCTTGGGTAAGAACAATGGTGCAAGACGTTGCTGTCTCACAGAAGTTATGTGACAGTCGAATGAACACTTACACATGGGCAAGCCTGTGGCCTGAAGGCTGCAGTGAGAACAGGAGGTGGAAGGAAAGGGGCTGGTTCTACGTACGTAAAGTGTAATAGAAAAGGTACCAGACACAAAGATGGTCAACAACACGGCTGCAGTCTCTTGGGACCTAGCAGTGAGTCCCCAGGTGTCCAAATAAAACAGGTGAAGGGTCAGAGACCTAGACCAAGGGATATTTGCAGAGACCACAAGGTTAACCTTCTCTGATTTAAAACCAAAGCCTTTACTATGTACCCTAGGGAAGCAGGGAAGGAAAAGACAGGGCTGATCCACTTGCCTTGCCTGTCTCCTGACATTTCCCATCCCCAGGCAGGTTGATAATCCAGGTCAGGAGTTTCTGCAGCAAAACAGGTGAGGGCACAGCAAAGACTCGGGAAACCCAACATGAACATCAGCTGGAACTCGGGAAACTGAGGTACAGAGGAGCCCCCTTTCAGGCCTGGGGGAGGGGGGGCAGCACAAAACGCAAACATCAGACCCAGATCTGGCAACAGAACTGTCCGAGGCAGAGCTGCAAACCCTAGTGCTATGACAGCTGCTCCGGACAGCCAGGCACCAAGGGCGCAGTGTGGGGATCGCTGCCTGGGGAGGGCTGAGTGTTATGACTCACCCGACACTGTCTGCCACAATCTGACAAGACACTTGCGGCAGATTAATCTTATAAACTTAAAAACCACTTTCTCCTCATCTACATCCCATGACTAACCCTCCATGTTGAAGCTTCTCCCTGAGAACATGGGATTCCTCTGGGCCTGGTGTGTTGTGAAGGGCACTTAGCATGACCCCAGCCCACAAGACATAGACCAATGTCCAAATCCACTGTGATCCAAACAAGGAAGATGAGCACCTCCATTGGCTAACCTGCCAGCACTTCCTACAAGTATCTCAGGAGCCTCGAGAGCGAGACCCTCAGACGCTCCTCCTCTCTTGGTACTCTCCTTCTCCTACCACTTGTCACCACCAGAAGCCCTACCAGTCAAGCCAGAGGACACAGCTGCCCCTGGCCTCCAAGCAGACATGAGTCGGTCCTCAGGGAGTGTGCACTGTGTCCCATGCTGCTCACCAAGCCACAGGCACAAAATTCTTCTTACCCAAACACCTTACCATAGTCTGAGCTCAGGGTATTACTTTTTGTGGAAATTTCCTAAAGACCTAGGAATAAGCCAAGGGAAATATAACAGAATAACTTAGAAGTGGGCCCCATGATTGTCCTAGAGGCCCCTGGCCAACTGCTCAACTCACTTCAGAGAGCTTCCTCATGGTCAGAGTGATCACCACCACCTCTAGGCCTTGCTTTGGACTCCATCAGCCATTCCTGTGAGATAGTTCTCAATTTGTTCAGAACTCAGACATTTGAGGGTGTATTTATTCAACCTGCTCAGAGACCCAACACCTCCCAAGTTTCAGGTCCTGTCCTAGACTCCACCACTTCCCTGATGATTAACCATAAAGGCCCTGCACTCCAGGTTGTGGTCAGGCCTTGGGGCCTTGACCTGATAATCCTCCAGAAGATACAGAGAAAGGACTATGATTATGGAACATAATACCAGCAGCCCCCTTCCCTTTCCCACACAGGTAGGCAGACTCGTCCAGTGCTTTGGGACAGGGAGTCAGAACATAAAGAAGATACATACTTGGTTTTTTATTTCAAAAATACCATCTAGCCTGAGACCAAAGATTTAAAAGGTGATAAAGTAGAAAAATACAAGGCTTGTTATCCAACCCTCACCACCATCCTCATCTGCAAGGCACCATATATGTAAAACAAAAGCTAAGGAAGTATCTTCTTTGTATATAAAGAACTTATGTAATTTCTCTGGCCAGCATGCTCAGTGGTTAGAGCATTGGCCCATAAACCACAGGTTCAATTCCTGGTCAAAGGCACATACATACCTGGGTTGCAGGTTTGATCCCTGGCCCCAGTTGAAGCGCATGTGGGAGGCAACCAATCTATATATCTCTCTCACATCGATGTTTCTCTCCCTCTCTCTCTCCCCCCTCCCTTCCACTCTCTCTAGAAATAAATGAAAAAATATCTTCAGGTGAGGGTTAATAAAATATGTCTGTGTGTGTGTGTGTGTGTGTGTGTGTGTGTGCGCGCGCGCGCACACACACACACACACACACACACACACACACACACTCCAAGCAGGACAGGGAAAGGAACTGTTGAGAGAGGAAACATGAGGTTAGGCCCAGTACTGCTGCCCCACACTTGCTCCTTCCCTCCCTGGGCTGAGTGCCAGTGGGTGGGGGTGAATGACAGACAGACAGTGCACTCTAACTTGAAGTCTGAGAGTCTGACCTAGAACTGGGACCAGATAATAGCCTGCGAGACTCAGAGAGGCCTGTGTCGTTGGGCCTCAGGAGAGTAGTACATAAGGGTATGTCTAGGTACCAGAGGACCCATGGCAGGCCCATCTCTCCCCCACCTGAAAAACATGCAAGAATATCCCTACGTTCCCAGCACCTAAGTGGGATTTGGAAATTAGATAACCCAAGTGGATCTACTCAGAGTCTTAAAACTGAAAATGCAAGCAACTACATCAAAGGAACCCACTTGGCCAGTCTCCAGTGAGGCCAGGTGCAGATGTCGCCACTAGGGTGACAGGACAACACTCCAACCAACAGTCATACCAGCCACGGATGTTTCTGTTTTTAAAATTTTTATTAGCTATTCTAATCCTTTGCCTTTATAAATTTTAGAATCAGCTTGTCTATGTCTACAAAAAAAAGTCTTCCTGGGCCTTAGATTAAAATTCCATTGAGTCTACACAATTATTTCAGAAGAAATGCTACCTTAACTATATTGAATCTTATACTCAATAAACAAGACAGACCTCTCCACTTGTTTAGGACTGCCTTAATTTCTTCAGCAATATTTTGTAGCTTTTAGCATAGAGATCTTACATATAATTTCGATAAATTTCTTCCTAGATATTTGACATTTTTGATGCTATTATAAAAAGTACTTTTATTTCATTTTCTAATCCTTTGTTGCCATTGTGTAGGAATACAATTCATTGTTTATTAAGTTTGTGTCCTGTAATATTACCAAACTCAAATAGTGTTCTAGTGGTTTTATTTTTATAGTCTGTAGCGTATTCTACATACACAAGCATGTCAGTGACTAATGACAGCTTCATTACTTCTTTTCCAATGTGTATGTTTTGGCAACTCTCGGGATTAGAATGAGTATGGGGTCTGAGTGAAAAGGTGAAGGGATAAGAAGTACAAATTAGCAGTTACAAAATAGTCACAGCATAAGAAATACTGTAATAACTATGTAGAGTGGTAATAGACTTAGGGGAATCACTTTGTAAGTTATATAATGTATAGCCACTATGCTGTACACCTGAGACTAATGTAATATTACATGTCAAAAGAAATTTAAAATTTTTAATTTAAAAAATCTAAAAAATAAAAATAAAAAACCTATTAAGAGAAGATAGAATGAATATGGGAGGCATTGGGATTATTAAACAAATATCCATTTATTCATTTACTAAATATTCTTTTTTTTAAATAAATCTTTATTGTTCAAATTACAGGTGTTCCTCTTTTTGTTTTCCCCCTATAGCTCCCCTCCACCTGATTCCCCACCCCACCCTACCCTATGCCCTTACCCCCTGCCACTGTCTTCATCCCCAGGAGTAAGATTTTTGTCCAATCTCTTCTCCAACCACTCACACCCACTTCCCCCTGAGAATTGCCAGTCCACTCCCTTTCTGTGTCCCTGATTCTATTATATTCACCAGTCCATTCTGTTCTTCAGATTTTTTATTTACTTGATTTTTAGATTCACTTGTTGGTTGGTATGTATTTGATGTCATTTTGTTGTTCATAATTTTTATCTTTACTTTTTCTTCTTCTTCCTCTTCTTAAAGAATACCCTTCAGCATTTCATGTAATCCTGGTTTGGTGGCGATGAACTCCTTTAGCTTTTCCTTGTCTGTGAAGCTCTTTATCTGACCTTCAACTCTGAATGATAGCTTTGCTGGGTAGAGTAATCTTGGTTGTAGGCTCTTGCTGTTCATCACTTTGAATATTTCTTGCCACTCCCTTCTGGCCTGCATAGTTTCTGCTGAGAAATCAGCTGACAGTCGTATGGGTACTCCCTTGTAGGTAACTAACCGTTTTTTCTCTTGCTGCTTTCAAGATTCTCTCTTTGTCTTTTGCCCTTGGCATTTTAATTATGATGTGTCTTGGTGTGGTCCTCTTTGGATTCCTTTTGTTTGGGGTTCTGTACACTTCCTGTATTTGTAAGTCTATTTCTTTCACCAGGTAGGGAAACTTTTCTGTCATTATTTCTTCTAATAGGTTTTCAGTGTTTTGCTCTCTCTCTTCTTCTGGCACCCCAAAAATTCAGATGTTGATACACTTAAAGTTGTCCCAGAGGCTCCTTACACTATCTTCATATTTTTGGATTCTTTTTTCTTTTTGTTTTTCTGGTTGGGTGTTTTTTGTTTCCTCATATTTCAGATCTTTGGTTTGATTCTTGGGGTACGTTGATCTACAGTTGAGTTTCTGTATATTCTTTATTTTAGACAGTGTATCCTTCATTTCTGACTGGTCCTTTTCCATTTTTTTGGCATTCTCATTAAGGTCCTTGAAGGTCTCACTAAGCTCCTCAGAAGTGTCATCAAGTTTCTCGGCAGTTTTTAGAAGATTCTTGAGTAACCTTATAAATGTGGTTCTGAACTCTATGTCATCCAGTAGTTTGCTTTCCTCCGTTTCTTTTGTTCGTGACATGTTTCTTTGTCTCCACATTTTGGCTGCTTCCCTGTGTTGATGGAGTGGCTTTGTGTGGTAGGTGACCTATAGGGGGCAGTAGCTCAGCCTCCCCAATCACCTGATGTGGACGCTCTTGGTATGCCCCTTTGTGGGCTGAGTGCAAAGTCTTGGTGTAGTTAAGCCTTAATTGCTGTTGGTATGCTGGGAGGAATTGACCTCCAGGCCAATCGGCTGTGAGGACTCGCTGTATCTATAAGAACTGCTGTGCTGGAGACACGCTTATGGTGCAGGACTTGTTTCAGTGGGGCTTTGGTGCTCGCTGAGTCTGCCTCTTGAATGTGTCACTTATGGATGTGAGGAGTTGAAAGCTGGTTTCTCACACTGACCACTAGGTATACTGGCTTCTGGATCTCCAATGGGGTGCAGGTCAGCTTTTGTCTGAGTCCACCCAGTAGGAGCTACAGTGAGAGCTACAGTTTTCTCCTCTTTGCTTGGGGTTTGGAGGTTTTGGAGCTGTCTGACCCAGGCTGCAAGTTTGCTAGGTTAAGCTGCGATAGGGCAGGCCTTTCTTATGCTAAAGCTGCTACATGGAGCTTGGGTGGGTTTGTAGGTTGTGTGGGGCGGGGTCTCAGGGCGTCACTAGGCTAGGGTGTGACAAACAGCGATGGCTGCTAGTTAGCCAGCTCTGTGTCTCCGACTGCGTCCCGTGCCCCAGCGCAGTAAACAATTATTCTTGCGCGCAACTCTGAAAGCAAGCCCCCCTCACTTTCCGACCTGGTGGCAGATAGTCCAGCTTCGCCCCGTAGGAGTTTGGGTCTCCTGCTTCTCCCCAGAAACTGTATTTCAGAGTAATTGGGGGCTTGTCTCCCTTTGGGTTGAAAAAAGCAACGCCTGCCGCCAGCCCAGATCACGCGCCTCCGTACCTCAGCTTTTCAGCGCTTGTGCACGTCTCAATGCTCTTTTCTCTTTCCTTCTAGTTGTAGAAGTTCCACTCAGCCAGCTTTCCCGTGGTTCTGGGTGATAGAAGTTTTGTCTTTTAGTTGTAGTTTTGAAATTGTTGTGCGAGGCAGCAGTTTAGGTGTTTACCTACACCACCATCTTGGATTCTCCCCCTACTAAATATTCTTCAAAAACTTGCTACACGTATGCCACTGCTTAGTAATGAAGAGGGTTCAGATGCACTGGGGCAAGATCTTGCTCTCATCATCAAGAGGACGGAGATAAAGGAGGATCCAAGATGGTGACAGAGTAGGTGGAAAGTATACTCACTTCCTCCCAAGACCAAACTGGAATTACAACTAAAATATAGAGCAATCAACCTGAATAACTGACTGAGGCTAGCTGAAAAGAAGTCTTATAAACAAGGATTTGCAGAAGCCACATCAACCCACAAAAAGGGCTGCCTGGCTCCCACAAAATGGCTAAGGTTCTGAAGGGATATTTCAGCTGCAGGGGATTCCCCCTGAGAAGCATGGGGTCTCCATGTCAAACCCCAAGCTGGGTTCCTCAGCCCAGAGCACCAGAGCCAGGAAGAAGCACCCATATAACATCTGGCTGTGAAAATCAGTGGGAATTCAGCCCGTCAGGGAGAAACAGGAGTCCATTAGAGACAATGGCACCCACTTAAAAAACCAATGCACAAAATCATTTGCAGCCATTCACCCTGGGCTCCGGCAAAAGGAGGGCAAACCAGACTAGTCACTTGAAAGGACTCTGCCTGAGGTTTATGGTCCTGGGGGAGAGATGAAGGATCCCGTGCTGAGTCTTTCTTCCATTCCACAAACATCATCTTTCTTGGGCGCAGCACCCTCCTTCATATGGCATAAGCCTGGGGGAACGCATTAGCCCCATCTTCTGGACTGCCTCTCACCACACCCTGCACAGCCCCACCCTGTTTTGGCCAGGGTGTAGAGGTCTAGGCAGACTCAAGGGATATCAGTGATTGAGTTGTATGGCTCTGAGGCAGGGCCAAAGCCCCAATTTCATCAAAGCCTGACCAACACCTCCCCCTCATGGGAGATCCAATAGCCCCGTCCTCCCAACTCCCAGAGGCCACACCCTAATGAACTCAGGCTCCTCCTGGCAGAATCTGGGACAAACTGAATTGTGTGGCTCTAGCACAGGGGCCATGTCTCCCTCATACACTCGAGCAATGCAGAGCCCGTCCTTCACATAGCCAAATGTTGGTCTGTTTGGGTGTGATAAACTCTGCTGGCCTCACCCTAATGACTCCTTGAGACACTGCCCAACCAAAAAGTTGTGTGAGCACCCAACGGGTGGCAGCTAGACTCGATATACTAAGGGGCCTCAAACCCAGCATTGGTACCAAGTTTGAACCTGTATCAATCTGGTGAACACCACTGCCCTCTACCTTGTGACTCACTGGGAACCTACCTCATGCACCTTGCGTTCCACCAGAGGTTCTTTCAGTGACTGAACCTTACATAGAAACCATAAAAAGCAACCAGTCATAAATGAATAATACAATTCTGAAATAAAGAATACACTGAAGAAATAAGCAGTAGGTTGGAAAAAGCAGAGGATCAAATCAGTAATTTGGAAGGCAAGGTAGAAAAAACACTCAATCAGAGCAATAAAACAAATACTTTTTAATATTTTTATTGATTTCAGAGAGGAAGGGGGAGAGAGAGAGAGAGAGATAAAAACATCAATGATGAGAGAATCATTGATTGGCTGCCTCCTGCATGCCCCCTACTGGGGATTGAGCCTGAAACCTGGGCATGTGCCCTTGACTGGAATCAAACCTGGGATCCTTTTTCCTGCAGGCCAATGCTCTAACCACTGAACAAAACCAGCTAAGGCAAAAAAATAATTTTTAAAAGTGAGGATACTTTAAGCAACCTTTGGAACAACATAAAGCATAACAACATCTGTATCATATGGGTGCCAGAAGAAGAAGAGAGAGCAAGGGATTGAGAACCTATTTGAAAAAATAATGACTATAAATTTCCCTAACCTGGTGAAGGAAAAAGACACACAAGTCCAGAAAGCACACAGAGGCCCAAACAAGATGAACCCAAAAAGGCCCACACAAAGACATGCCATAATTTAAATGGCAAAGGTTAAAGACAAAGAAAGAATCTTAAAAAGCAGCAAGAGAAAGAGAGTTAATTACCTACAAGGGAACTCCCATAAGACTGTCAGCTGATTTTTCAACAGAAACATTTCAGGCCAGGAGATATTGGCCTGAGATATTTAAAGTGATGGGTGATGTCAGAAGAATGGCAGCATGAGCGATCCCCATGGTCTCTACTTCTGAAGTTTCAACAAGTTGAACAGCTATAACTCAACAAAGGATTCCCTGCTCAACACATAAACATGCCTGAGAGATCCATGCATTGAAACATCTAAAGGTGGGCACATGGAAGTTGAGAAGGAAGAAAAGCTGAGGAGAATCCAAGATGGCGGCGTAGGTAAACACCTAAACTGCTGCCTCCCGCAACAATTTCAAAAATACAACTAAAAGAAAAAAATGTCTATCACCCAGAACCAAGGGAAAGCTGGCTGAGTGGAAGTTCTACAACTAGAAGGAAAGAGAAAAGAGCATTGAGACGTGCACAAGTGCTGAAAAGCTGAGGTACGGAGGCGCGTGATCCGGGCTGGCGGCGGGCGATGCTTTTTTCAACCCAAAGGGAGACAAGCCCCCGATTACTCTGAAATACAGTTTCTGGGGAGACGCGGGGGACCCAAACTCCTATGGGGAGAAGCTGGACTGTCTGCCAGTGAGGGTGGCTTGCTTGCAGAGCTGCACGCAGGAATAATTGTTTACAGCACTGGGGCACGGGACTGCCGACAGGGACTCAGAGCCGGCTAACTAGCAGCCATTGCTGTTTGCCACGCCCTAGCCTAGTGACACCCTGAGACCCCGCCCTGCACAACCTACAAACCCACCCAAGCTCTAAGCAGCGGCTTTTGCATAAGAAAGCCCTGCCCTATCGCAGCTTAACCTAGCAAACTTGCAGCCCGGGTCAGACAGCTCCAAAACCTCCAAACCACAAGCAAAGAGGAGAAAACTGTAGCTCCTGCTGGGTGGCCTCAGACAGTAGCTGACCTGCACCCCATTGGAGATCCAGAAGCCAGTGTACCTAGTGGTCAGTGTGAGACACCAGATTTCAACTCCTCACATCCATAAGTGACACATTCAAGAGACAGACTCAATGAGCACCAAAGCCCCACTGAAACAAGTCCTGCCCCATAAGCGTGTCTTCAGCGCAGCAGTTCTTCCATTATAGACACAGCGAGTGCTCACAGCTAATTGGCCTGGAGGTCAATTCCTCCCAGTGTACCAACGGCAATTAAGGCTTAACTACACCAAGACTTTGCACTCAGCCCACAAAGGGGTGTACCAAGAGCATCCACCTCATGTAATTGAGGAGGCTGAGCTACTGCCCCCTATAGATCACCTACCACATAAAGCTACTCCATCAACACAGGGAAGCAGCCAAAATGTGGAGACAAAGAAACATATCACGAATGAAAGAAACAGAGGAAAGCAAACTACTGGATGACATAGAGTTCAGAACCACATTTATAAGGTTACTCAAGAATCTTCTTAAAACCGCTGAGAAACTTGATGAGACCTTCAAGGAGCTTAATGAGAATGCCAAAAAAATGGAAAAGGATCAGTCAGAAATGAAGCATACACTGTCTGAAATAAAGAATATACAGAAACTCAACTGTAGATCAACGTACCCCAAGAATCAAACCAAAGATCTGAAATATGTGGAAACAAAAAACATCCAACCAGAAAAACAAAAAGAAAAAAGAATCCAAAAATATGAAGATAGTGTAAGGAGCCTCTGGCCTCTGGGACAACTTAAGCGAACCAACATCCGAATTTTTGGGGGTGCCAGAAGAAGGGAGAGAGCAAAATATTGAGAACCTATTAGAAGAAATAATGACAGAAAACTTTCCCTACCTGGTGAAAGAAATAGACTTACAAGTTCAGGAAGCACACAGAACCCCATACAAGAGGAATCCAAAGAGGACCACACCAAGACACATCATAATTAAAATGCCAAGGGCAAAAGACAAAGAGAGAATATTAAAAGCAGCAAGAGAAAAACAGTTAATTACCTACAAGGGAGCACCCATGCGATTGTCAGCTGATTTCTCAACAGAAACTATGCAGGCCAGAAGGGAGTGGCAAGAAATATTCAAAGTGATGAACAGCAAGAACCTACAACCAAGATTACTCTACCCAGCAAAACTATCATTCAGAGTTGAAGGTCAGATAAAGAGCTTCACAGACAAGGAAAAGCTAAAGGAGTTCATCGCCACCAAACCAGGATTACATGAAATGCTGAAGGGTATTCTTTAAGAAGAAGAAGAAGAAAAAGGTAAAGATAAAAATTATGAACAACAAAATGACATCAAATACATACCTACCAACAAGTGAATCTAAAAATCAAGTGAATAAAAAATCTGAACAGAATGGACTGGTGAATATAATAGAATCAGGGACATAGAAAGGGAGTGGACTGATGATTCTCAGGGGAAGCAAGTGTGAGGGGTGCGGGAAGAGATTGGACAAAAATCTTACTCATACGGATGAAGACAGTGGCGGGGGGTAAGGGCATGGGGTGGGGTGGGGAATCAGGTGGAGGGGAGCTATGGGGGGAAAAAAAAGAGGAATACCTGTAATAATCTGAACAATAAAGATTTATGAAAGAAAGAAAGAAAGAAAGAAAGAAAGAAAGAAAGAAAGAAAGAAAGAAAGAAAGAAAGAAAGAAAGAAAAGCTGAGACAAGCCAGGGATGCAGGCCTATATCTAAGAGCACATGGCTCCCTTCAGCCAGAGGAGCAAAGAGATTCAGTGGACATTTCTGTAGGACGTGGGCAGTCTGACCTGAAGCTGAGCCCAGAGACCTGGGCAAGGACACAGCCCCAGAGGTGCAGCCGCAGTTATCAGGCAGCCGAATTTCAAACAATGAAAAAAAGCCACAGAGCCTGGCCACCCTGTGGCCCTCCAGAGATCACCCTCATGCACCCTGGTGTCAGGCTGCAAAGCACATTATCTGCATACCTGAGAACTGGTACTACAAAAATCACTTTTCCCCTGAGCAAAGGGTCCTTCAATCAGGGCATAAGGGGAAGTCAGCAGTGATCCAAAGTCACTATTACCATAAGGGCAAAACAACAAAAAAGCCATCCAGGTTCCTCCAGCCCACCCCACATCTTTGCTACACTGATGGCAGCATTGGGCTGTGAGGGACAGCATGGAGATTTCACTGATTTGGAGCCCCATTGCCCACCGCATTTTCCTACAGGGTTGGTTCCCTAAAACTGGCATGGCCAGAGCACAGGAGAGAAAACTGCCTACCAAGGGAACACAACCAAGCAAAGCTCTGAAAAGCCAGAAAAGTGTAAGAGAGTTTTAAAAAATTGTCATTCAGTGCCACCTACTGGAAAATAATATGATGACCTTTTCATATTAATCTTCTAGAAAACGGCCTCTCATACACGGATACCTAGACAGGGAAGGAATTCATCAAATACCATGAATAACCAAGACAGCAAGGCAACTCAGAAAAAAAAAATGGGGAATATTAGAAAATACTTTTTTCTCTCCCTAATTCATGGGGTACGTGCAGAACATTTTGTTGTTGTTGTTCACTCACATACCTGCTTTGCTCTGAGGCAGTGGTTGGCAAACTGCGGCTCGCGAGTTTGCCGCTCTGTTGACTAGTGAGTTTGCTGACCACTGCTCTGAGGGAACAGGATAAGGTTCATCTGGTCTATACCCTGGCCCTCCCAGAAGCTTTCCCCTGGCCCCTGGCCCCTGGCCCCTGGCCCTATCACCTGACTATTCTGGGCTCTCTACCAGGTAAGAAGCCCATCCAGGGTCCCAAAGCTAGTCAGTGGTGGAGCCAACATGTAAACTCAAGACAATTGCAAAGCCTGCTCTCCTACCTTTACCTGGTGTGATAAAGGAACGGAAGGAAAGAGCTCTCCACCAGATTGAAGTATCCTCCTCCCAACCCATCAGAATTCTTCTTTGTTGTTTCAAATTATCTTCTCCCAGTTTCTGCTTAAAATATTTGCTCCTTGGTTCAGAGCCCTAATTACAGAACACAGAGCCTTTGCTCATGCAGCTTTTACTGAACTCATGGAGTTTGCCACTCAAGGTGCTCTATTCAAGAACAAGATACGGTTGTCACAAAATAGTTTTATTTACTTGCAACAAGTGAAGGAGAGAGGGGATTCATATCCAAAGCTCTGTCTCCTGAAGGGAGGCCTAGCCTTTAAAAATTAGCAAGAATAACATGTAGTAAGAACCGCCCAGGCATTGAAACCTTTGTCCTACCTAACAATGTCCCCCTGAGATTTTTCACTCCTTGTCCTCAAGGGAATGAGGACAAGGGTCATAGTTTTGTAACTGCTTCCTGCTGAACATGGATGAAGTGAGCACCTCTTTGAGTTGAAGGAGTGAAATTCTCTGGCTGCCTGACTTATGAAAGTCCCCTAGCTTCTGGGTTTCCTGAGAACAGGAGTGCATAAAGACAGCACTACTTGCCCTGGCTGTTTTGGCTCAGTGGATAGAGCATTGGCCTGTGAAATGACAGGTCCCAGGTTCCATTCCAGTCAAGGGCACATGCTAGTGTGTGGGCTCGATCCCAGTAGGCAGCATGCATGAGGCAGCTGATCAATGATTCTCATCCTTGATATTTCTATCTCTCTCTCCCTTTCCCTTCCTCTCTGAAATCAATAAAAATATATTTTTAAAAAGAGAGAGAAAGCACTACCCTAACAGGAGACATGTGCTGTCAGAGATGAGGCAGAAGCAGGGGGAAAGACAAGGAGACCGAGACCCTGCCACTCATAAACTCACACTCTGGTGGAGAATCTAATGAGTAAGGTGGACCAGAGTGACAGCCTCCCTAAGAACAAAGATGCCAGCAAGGGAGAGAAGAAGGAAGGTGCTATCGTATTTGAATCATAAATATTCCATATGATTCAGGACACCAAGCCATGATTTTTGTTCAGGAATCACTTATTGAGCTGCTGGGTCTATCCAGGACTTTGAAGGACAGGTAGGATCTGGGCAGGAAGTGACTCTGCAGAAAGGGGAGCCCTGTGGGTGACAGTTCTACACAATATCGGGCCGGTGTCCATGGTTTCTCAAGCACAGTGATGCTTGCCATGTGGCCTAGTGAAGAGCTGCACCTTGGCCTAGGGAGGTAGAACAACTTGCAAGGAAGTCCTGACATCACCCTCTGCATCCATTCTCTTGGAGGCACCACAACACACACACACCCCGCCCTGCTACCCTCCCCCATGATGGCAGATGGCACTCCCAGGGAATACAAACTATGTGTGTGTTGTGTGGGGATGCGTGCGTGTGTGTGTGTGTGTGTGTGTGTGTGTGTGTGTGTAGAAAGAGGATAAGGCCAAACATGAGGCCACGCTGATCTGGCCCCAACACAAGGCCCTCTATGATCACACACATCTTATTAGGCATCATCCCGTAGTTAGCCAGCTGCACAGCTGTAGCTCAGAGAATACGGCCCTCCTAAAAATCAGGATACAGGGAAACACCACCAGTCATTCTCTACCTCTTTGTCCTCCAAACTCACTGCTTAGTAGGCATTGGGATGAGCCGTGAGATGAGGTCTACATAACCCACAGTTCCTATCATTCACAGTCTGCCTCCTCCACCTCTTGTCCCCAGTTTGGAAACATCAAGAGCTCAAGACTGAAAGTGGAGAAAAGAAACAGCTGTTGGCACAGGTTGTAATCAAACAGGAGAAGAAAGTAAGGAGAGTTGGTGATGCCAGGAGGGCTGCTTACATGAGGCACTGCCTGCCTCACTTCTTCCCTCCGGGCCAGACACCCACACTAGCAGAGTCACCCCTACTACAGTTACAGATCCCAACTCCTCTCAGCCCTGTGGCTTCTGGACTCTGAGAGAAGGAGGGCTGAGAAGGCATCCCAAGGCTGCCCTCCTCCCCTTTCCTGGTCTCAGGCTGGAGGGACCATGAGAGGTAGAGGACAGACCCAGCATGCCTGGTTTACCAGACTGGCTCACATGCCAGAACTCAGACCCAATATGCTAAAAAGTTCTGTGTGGTATGGCCTCCCTGCACCTGTCTCCCTTCCAGCTCACACTTGCCTCAGCATTATGAGTCAATTGCTCACAGCCTGCAGTCAATTCCACTGACTGCAGGCTGCCAAAGCCATAGGGCTGAATGGGGGTCACTCCCCAAGAATAGGACACAATTTAGAAGCACCTCATCCTGCCTGTGGATGCAAAGAGCAAGTTCTCTCACCTCAACCTGCCCCACCCCATGGCTTTGAAGAGGGGATGCTAATGGGCTGCTGCTCAGAAAAGAAGCTGAGGTCTCATGAGCCTTTTGGACTTGACTGGGCTCTGACAGGGAATGCATGACGGTGCACTTGCCCAGAGTCAATGATCTCAAAACCATCCTGCAAATGAATGGACACGAGACCAGTAAATTACTTCTTAAGACCACTCTGAAATCTTACTAAAAACAATTCCTTTCCCTGTGTCATTTCCACCTTCCTCCCACACCTTGTCACTAGGAAGCCCAACCTTTTGGCTTTTATTACTCAAAATACATGCACGTGGTTGATTCTACCTGCTTCATTTTGCAAGTCCAGTACATTTACATATAAGACAAACAAGGTCACACAAAGAACAAAATCCAACTTCTGCAGGACAATCAGACAACCAGACCAGAGATTGTCACCTGAGAATGTCTTGGACTGCTCCACAGACATTCCTTGACTCCCCAGAGTTAGATCGAGGTTGGGCTCTGAATCTGTCTTCTCAGAGACAGTTCCTACCCAACCAACCAGAAACCAAGCATGAACCAAAACTGAAATTACTTCTCCAACAACCCTGTACCCAAAATGAGATATGCTAATTAAAGCAACCCCTAGGGCTGACCTCCCCACCTCCCTTCTACTAGTCAAGTGCTGAATGAAACAGGTTCAGGTGGCCACTAGGCTTCCCTGTGAGGCAGGCCAGGAAGCCATTTTGGTGATCAGCACCAAGCGGGAGTCTCCCACAGAACAGGTCCTTGGTCCAGCGGAGACCCAGGCACCTGCCAGCTGCTTTGCCAAGCACCCACACCAGGTGAAGAGGGAGTCCTTTTAAGAGGCCCATCTGAAGTCACCAAATTTGTTACAGAACTCAAGGTCACCTCTTTGGGGTGCTCTGTTCAAGATCTCAAGATCGAGCCACAGTTGTCACAAGGTAGTTTTATTTACTTGCAGAAGTAAAGGAGACAAGGGATTCGTATCCAAAGCGCTATCTCCCAACGGGAGACTTAGCCTTTTACATTTAGCAAAAATAACATTTAGTAAAAACTGCCCAGACCTTGAGATCCTTTCCTATCTAACACAGCACTCAACACATAACCCCTAAATACCCAAGGCTTTATCAATCACCTTCTCCCCAAGACTTTGTTCTCTTCCACCGTGCCCTGCAAGAACCTTATATTCCTCAGCAGACAGCTTCACCACGGTGTCCATTCCCCCTGGCTCTAGTCTGAGGACAAGTCCCCACCTCTGGCAGCGGCCTGGCTCCCCCCAGAACTACATTTCCCACAGTGCTCTGAAAAAAAGTTAGCCGCGAAGGCCCAGGGCCTGGAGGGCTGGTTTACGCAGAGCCTCCTGGGAGTTGTAGTCTGGTTTGTTCGCAGGCGCGCTGCTGCGGACCGGCGCTGGCCTTTGTCTGTCCGTGGGGTTGTACGGCTGTGGTGAGTGAGGCTGCTAGCAGGTCAGGGCACCCTGGTGAGCCAGGTCCACGCTGGCAGGCGGCCCCCGGGGCCCTCTGCTGCCCCCACGATCCTGAGCAGGGCAGGCCTGCCCCGCTGCAAAGGCCAGCCGCAAGGGGAGGTCTGCGGCTGCAGAGAAGCGTCCAGCTGGACCGGAGGTGGGGTTGAGGGCCGGCACTCAAGGCATGCATGGGGGTGCTGACAAGGGAGGGAGAGCCTGCCCCTAGGAGCAGGGGTCCCTCCGACCACCGCTGTGCAGGGCAGGGCGTGTGGAAGGCCCCTCATCCTGGAGTCGCGGGAGGGGGCGGTAATTGACAGGTGTACCCTGGGCCTGGGGTGAGGGTTCAGAAGATAGGAAACTTGCAGTCTCTCTAGGGAGGGTAAATGGGAGAAAGGACAAAGTGGATTCGGTCGTGTGGAGAAAATAATCACCCCCACCCAGAATCTCTAATGCTGAAACTATGCCCCAGGAGGTTCCAGAGACAGCAAAGTCAGTCCCTCTTCTCATATTCTCCTTGAAGGCTGTCAACTTTAGGCCTTAAATCATAGGTACAGGTTCTTTTATTCTCACAGGAATTACCTGATATAAAACTGTTATTAACCTATTTAATAAGTGAGGAAATAGCATCAGCATTGTTTGGTTACTTGCCCAAGGTCACATGGGGGAGTGGAGATCCAAGGCAGAAATCCAAGTCTCTCATCGCCTAATTCTGAACTTTTCCAAAGGATAAATAGCCATTCTGCTTGGAAAAGCAATATTTTCTATGACAAAGCCACTTTCTCCAAATTCTTCAGGAAATTAATTCCTAGACATGTGATGTCAGGAGAAAAATAAGCGTTTCCTTTTATTAATCAAGGAAGTTCCTGAGATGCAGCTGAGTTTATTACTTGTTGAAGAGCTCACAGTATGTGAAGAGGCAGAGCTGTAAGTTCTACCCACTTGTTCTGACCAAACTCTATTTGCTGGATTCCGCAGGGACAGAGTCCAACCTCAGGCAGCAGGTACCAGGTACTTTCCATTGACTCTTGGTGAATGTGCAGTTGAGCAGTAACACCTTGAACTTCCAAATTAATGTCCTGTACTATCCTGAAACTCTGATCGGGGATTCCTTTACAGCTTGTATTCCCAGTTGGAGGTGAGTCCTCCAATTAGAGTTTAAAATGCCTCTTCAGTCACCATAACAGGTTGCAGAATGTGCAGTTAACAAGAAGACCACGTGCTTCAGTTAACAAAGCAAAGAACTGCAGCATCACACTTCCGTTTCATTAAATCAGGCGGCCAGCATTTTGATGAGACATATTGGAGGGAAGCAATGATTATACACCAAAACCACTGTATAAAGTGTAAGAATGTAGTAATCAGGATCCTGAAGTAAGAAAAGGATATTAAAAATAGAAAAAGATAATATGGGGCAAGAGAATTCCTAGGATCTAGATGAGTAGTAAAGTCTGGCCAAACCCTGTTCCATTCTGTTCCATGTTATAAAAATTCCCACCAGCTCTTTAATGATGAGGAACTAGAGAACTGTCTAGTCTAAAGGCATAGGATTTGGATCCTGAAAATCTTGGATTTGAATTTCTTCCACCATGGCTCCTTACTGGCTCTGAGAATTTGGGCAAGTTACTCACCCTAGTTGGAATGCCTTGGGCTAGGTTTTGGAATCCAAAGTAGGTCTTCCTTTTTCCAAGTACTGCCAAGTACTTACACTTCCCTCAGAACTGGTATTCTCATATCTTGAAGAGTAGGCGAGGGGAAGGTCTGGATCTGGAGCCTCCTAAGAATTGTTTAAAGGTAACATATGAAATATCTTATTCTGTCCTTATAACTTAGGGGAACTGGAGAGGAGGACCACAGCCATTTCTATTATAGAACCAATCATGAAGTCTGAATATTGAGTTTTTTTATATTCTGGAGGCTATCCAAAAAGCAGATGGTTAGATGGGGGAAGGAATTAGAAGATTCTAATCACATACCACGGCTAAGGAACAAACAGGAGTGCCCATTATCTTAGAATTGGCAGGAGGAGAGAGATATGTGTTTACATGTTCTCTCCTTTTCCACCTGCCTCCCCCTAGGCTCATTTGTGTGTGGTCATGGTGCCTTTATGACCATGTTGCTGTTACATTAGAGGTGACTAACATTACATCAGTCCATCCAGAGTCCTCCATTTACTCATACCCCAAATTGGAGCTCCTGTTGACTTGAATCTTTTCATTCATCAATTCTCCTGCCTTCTCCTGTTTTTTGTTTTATTTTGTTTTTGGGGTTTTTTTTTGTGTGTGTTTTCCTCCTCAGATGCTCAAGAACAGCCTATGGAAGCAGCATATGAAGAGGTGGTGATTAAGGTCATACGGCAGGAGTGGACATGTTTGGATTTCCAACAGCTACCCTGCTGGACTGTCATGGACGATATGCCCAGAATGTAGCATTCTTCAGTGAGTGAGTCAGTTGATCTCTGGGATGCCCTCAGCTCACCATATGGAGTGTCCCTGTCCTCAGCACTGATTGGCAGGCTGAGAAGCAGAGGAGACATTCCTTTGGTGGAGCTCACCATTTCTGGGGGTTATAGGAAAAGCCTGCAAGTTAGAGTTAGAAATAACAGTGGAAACAGCAGAAAACAATCCTGATATGGAGGTAAACTTGAGATAGTTTCTCAGAAAATGAATGAGCAGCTTTAAATTTCAGTGCAGCCACTGAGTAAGGAAGGGTAAGGCAGAGGAACAATGAGAAAATCTCCCTAGGATGACTCCAAGAAAACTGTTAATCCAGGGTAGTGATAAATTGGACCCATATTTAAAGGGCAATATTGGAAAATACTGTCAACAGCTGCATAGGAAGTGTTTGAGAATAACTGCTAAACCAAAACTGATCTCAATTCCACCATAGCTTAGTAGACTGAAGTAGCATGAATTTTAAAGGGAAAAATTCCTTGAATTAGATACTATAGTTGTTCTGGCTCAAGCTGCAGTATCAGACAAATTATTTAACTTCCTTGAACTGCAGGGTCTTCGTCTATGAAATAGGACAACAGGCTCTACCCTGCAGGGTTGCAGGGATTAGAGACAATAAGTGTAAAGTACCAAGGATTCTGCCCTGCCAGTGTAGCTCAAAGGTTGAGTATAGAGCCAGGAACCAAGAGGCTACCAGTTCCATTCCCCACCAGGGCATATGCTTGGGCTGTGGGCTCGATCCCTTGGGGGTGGGGGGGGGGTGTGCAGGAGGCAGCCGAATGATGATGATGTTTCTCTCATCCATGTTTCTATCGCTCTATCCCTGTGGTCGGCAAAGTCATTAGTCAACAGGGCGGCAAACCGCAGCTCGCGAGCCACATGTGCCTCGCAAGTAGCAGTTTGCCGACCACTGCTCTATCCCTCTCCTTTCTTCTCTCTCTCTCAAAATCAATAAATATATATATTTTTTTTAAGTACCAAGTATTCTACTACATATTTTCTGATGTCATAGAGTTTACTCCACTGTCAGGAAAGCAGACTAGTGCAGAAGTGGATTTTTCATGAAGCTAATGAAATCTAAACTTCAGAATTCTTCTCTTGCATGGTCTCTTCAAGGCCCTGTTCCCACTTTTATACTTTTTCCTAATGAAGGGCCTCCAACATTTTAAAGCTTTAGGCCCTGCCCAACCTGGATCCTCACCTGTTTGAAGTTAGATAAATTTTGCATATGGGGTTCTATGTGATCCTATATAGTTTTCCTGAGTCTGGAGATGTTTATATCTATCTCACAAGATTATTTGGAAGGCTAAATTAAACAAAATACAGAGGCACTGGAGTGGGCCTGTGTTTGAATCTCAGTTCTATGCTAACCTAAATGCATAACCTTTGACAACCTCTCTATGCTTTCATTTCCTTGTCTGTAGCATCTCATAGGATTGTTTTCAGTGTTAAATTATCTATGCAACGTTCACTGTGTAATGTCTGGCACATAATAAGCACTCAACAAAGCACTGTTTCTTTTTTCCCTATTCTTCTCACTCAGCATATTAGTGCATCTTACCTGGCTTCCCTCTCATTTTACCAGATGTGATGACAGAAGCCCACCACAAATATGATCACACTGAGGCCACAGGATCCTCAAGCTGGGACTTCCAGAATTCTTTCAGAAGAGAGAAGCTGGAACAAAAATCCCCAGATCTTAAGGCACTACAGGAAGATTCACCTGGTGTGAGACAGAGGGTCTATGAGTGCCAGGAATGTGGAAAATCCTTCAGACAAAAGGGTAGCCTAACGTTACATGAGAGAATCCACACTGGTCAAAAGCCCTTTGAGTGTACCCATTGTGGAAAAAGCTTCAGGGCCAAAGGCAATCTTGTTACACATCAGCGAATACACACAGGAGAGAAGCCTTATCAGTGCAAGGAGTGTGGGAAAAGTTTTAGTCAACGAGGTAGTCTGGCTGTTCATGAAAGACTCCACACTGGACAGAAACCCTACGAGTGTGCAATTTGTCAGAGAAGTTTCAGGAATCAGAGTAACCTTGCTGTTCATAGAAGAGTTCACAGTGGCGAGAAGCCCTATAGATGTGATCAGTGTGGAAAAGCCTTCAGTCAGAAAGGAAGCTTAATTGTCCACATCAGGGTCCACACAGGCCTGAAACCATATGCTTGTGTACAATGCAGAAAGAGTTTCCATACCAGAGGAAATTGCATCCTGCATGGCAAAATCCACACAGGAGAGACACCATATCTATGTGGCCAATGTGGGAAAAGCTTCACTCAGAGAGGGAGTCTGGCTGTGCACCAGCGAAGCTGCTCACAAAGACTCACCCTTTGACCACATTCTTCAACGGGAATTCTCTTTATTAATTAACTACAAAATCTTCTGAGATCAAGCCACCTACCCAATTCTATGGAGTGAATGGAGACTCTTTCAGAAAGACTATCATTAGGTAGGGCAAACTGACTTTTCCCATTTCTTCCAATTGAGTATGAAAAATAAATGTCTTGTTTATTATCATTATCATGTTTGTTTCATAGTTTCTGTCAGTTTATTTTGATCTAATTTCCCAAGGTACTTCCATTAATGTAGTACACACTTGGAGATTGTTCTGTGTATGGCAGATACAGATTTCAGTTTTTAGTTGATACCATCAGCCTTTAAAAAAAAACAAAAAACAGCCTCCTGTCAATCCCAAGGTTCTTTTCTTCCTGTATAGTCAAATTAATCTTGTTTTGCATTTAAGACTACTGGGCAGAAATCATGAGGCAAATCTAACTACTTTCATAATACTCTTATTGAACACTGTATTAACTAGGTGATACCCTTCCCCAAAAACCAAGTCTAATAAATCACCCATGTCCACAGCAGAAGCCCTAACCTTTCCTTACAAAAGAAGGTTCCTTTCTCAGCCTGCAAATATTTGAAGTCTGTGTACTGATTCACTTCAATCATCCAGGGCTAACTAAGATAAAAATAATTTGCTTATAGCCAAAGAGCGGAAAACTGCAATTTTTTGAGAATCTTAAGACTATTATCATGCCCTCTATTAAAATGACTCTTCCCTAGGAGACACGACGCCATTCATTCCCTTTTTGACAATAGTAGCAGTATCTCAGGGTTGAAATCACCTAGAAAGAATACAACTGTCATTACTGAGCCCAGGTTTGTAGTCAATAGTGAAGGTTCAGCCTCCAACAATACTATCCTCTTCCTACACACACACCGAAACACAAATGAAGAAACTTGGAAGGATAGTCCACTCTAATATATATATTTTTAGTGGATGAGAATTGAACTTTATTAGAGGAAAGAAATTGGCTTTGAGGGGTAATTTCCTTTTTTTATTAATCTTAGCCACCTATATGAATTTCATGGTGAATGTTTATGTATTTAAAATAATGAAGAATGAGGACTTCCAGTCAAGATGACAGGATAGGAAAACACTACTCACCTCCTGCCACAATCACATAAAAATTACAACTAAATTATAGAACAACCACTCTTGAAAACCACCCGAAGATTAGCTCAACAGAATTCCTCTAAGAATATAAAGAAGCAACTTCAAGACTGGTGGGAGGGGTGGAGACGTATAACAGGCTGATCCCAAACCCACCTATGGAGGTTAAGGATTAGGAGGGATATCTCAGCTGCGGAGGACCCCCGAGGAGCAAGGGGTTTCAACCCCACACTAGGCTTCCCAGTCCAGAGCACTAGGTCCAGGAAGAGGAGACCCCACAATTTCTGTGAAAAATCAGCAGGGATTCTATTCTGGTAAGACAGAGGGCTGCTGTAGATTTGGATTTTCTTTTAAAGGTTCAGAGCAAACACTCATTCATAAACACTAGCCCTAAGCTCCAGTAAAGGACCAGCAAACTACCAGGGACATACATGGAGGAACTGAATCATCTGGCTTCAGGGTGAGGGCTAGAGGGGCAGCTCTCTCCAGGACAGAAGTACTATTAGACACCACTGTCCATTGTTGAGCCTGCCCCACACACAGCCTGGGAGGTGCAAGAGGACGTGCTGGAAGGCACCATTATTCCTTTGTTGAGACCGCCCCACATCCACCTGCAGGTGAAGGCAGGCACCAAATCTGCATCTCCATCAACCTAGTTAACACGGCTCCACCCTGGTGATTCCCAGACACTGCCCCACCCATTCACATACCAGCCTGAACCAATTTCAGCAGCTTTTCCACACAAGCAGCCAACCTTGGCCCAGGCTGCAGACATTCCTAAAATCTCCCCCAAATCCACAAAGCCCAGACAAACAGCAGTTGGCCTCAGCATGCCCAGTGCCTCTTGCTAAGCAGCCCCAAGTCCGGCACAGATGGCAGCAGCATCAGATCACAGTATAGCCTCTCCCAGGTGTTTCCAAGCCCAGCACAGGCAGCAACCAACCACAAACCACTTTACAGCTCTTACCAGGCGGTCCCTGGCCAGGAAAAGAAGCAGCTGGACTTAACCTGCACCAGAGGCCCCACCAAAAGTCCCCAGCTTAGCAAAGCTGACTGGCAAGGAGCAGAACAGATCATCAAGGTGCAGAGTAGAGCTGTCCAGTCACAGAAGGGCCTGGTCCCAGAGCCACTTGGACCCAGGGATGCCTCACAGCCCTGGTGTTTTCACAGTTGTGCTTTATCACAATTGAGCTGTTTTGCACTGAATAGTTTCTTTCCTCACGCACCCCAAGTTGGGGAATCCATTTGGCGTTGAATCCAGTTGGCTTGAATTGACGCCAACAAATTGGCACCAACAACCATCAGTTGACAATAAGAATAGGTCAAAATTTAAAACAGGGACTTCTGGTTTCAGCTAAATGGAATAGCCCCATTTTTCCCAAGTCTTCCCTCCTATAACTAAAGAATCCTGGAAAGAGTTGTGACTGCTGAATGGCACATAACTAATTCCTTCATTTCCTCAAAGTCTTGGCTCCAAAATTTCCTACTTAAAATCACACTACCATCCCTCAATCCCCAACTCAGCTCTACTTTCTCCGTAACACATATCACCTTATAACACACTCTATCATTCTTTTTTTTAATATATTTTATTGATTTTTTTTTTTTACAAAGAGGAAGGAAGAGGGATAGAGAGCTAGAAACATCAATGAGAGAGAAACATCTATCAGCTGCCTCCTGCACACCCCCTACTGGGGATGTGCCCCCAACCAAGGTACATGCCCTTGACCGGAATCGAACCCGGTACCCTACAGTCACCAGGCCGACGCTCTATCCACTGAGCCAAACCGGTTTCGGCTCACTCTATCATTCTTCATCAAAATTACATATTGCTTGTTTCCTCCACTATTTAACATCCAGAGTGATTTTTCTTTAAGCATCTTTAACAGTCCCTAGAACACAGTAAGGCCTCAAATGTTTGCTAAACTAATGAACTTCAAGAGGCAGGTGAGAGAAACCAAGATGGCGGCATAGGTAAGCACCTAAACTGCTGCCTCGCACAACAATTTCAAAACTACAACTGAAAGACAGGACGGACACCATCCAGAACCACAGGAAAGCTGGCAGAGTGGAAATTCTACAACTAGAAGGAAAGAGAAAAACTCAGAGAATTGGAGGAATGGCAAAGGGTTGAGGTATGGCAAAGGGTCTTTGTGCGCGCAGAGAGGAAGGGCGGCTGAGAGCCTGGCTGACTTTCTCTGGCGGGATGGGGAAGGAAGCCCCTGACTGCACTGAACCCCAGTTCTGGGCAAAACCCCATGGACCCCAGCTCATACACGGGGAGTCTGGACTGTCAGGTAGAGAGAAAGGCACTCGGAGACTCGGAGACCCGGGGGAGCCCCGGTGGGCAGGGGTCTGGAAGCGCGCGCAAGTGTGCACAAAGACTGCAGAGGTTGCCACAGGCTTTCCCTAGCAGAAGGGAGTCGGAAGCTCCTTACTGCACTGAACCCCAGTTCCAGGCGAGCCCCTGGAAACCCACTCTCTTGCGGGGGGAATCTGGACTCTCGGGCAGAGGCTCAGGAGGCAGGGAAGGCAGAGGTCTGGAGGCGCACAAGGGCAGGGCTGACGGGAAGCCAAGACTGTCTGCTCCGCCCTGAGACTCCACCCCATCCAAGCTGAGCACAGAGGCTTTTGCAATTTGGCAAGTCTAATCCTATAAGGCTGTCTCCAGCACCAAACTTCTCCCAGCGTAGACACAGCTGATCCTCACAGCCAACTGGCCTGGAGGTCAATTCCTCCCAGTGATACCAACAACAATCAAGACTGAACTACAACAAGGCTGTACACACAGTCCACAAAGGGGTGCACCAAGATGTCCACCTCAGGTAACTGGGAGGCCGACCCACTGGGCCCTATAGAAAACCTAGTACACAAAGCTACCCTACCAACTCAGGGAAGCAGCCAAAATGCGGCGACAAAGAAACAGATCACAAACGAAAGAAATGGAGGAAAACGAACAACTGGATATAGAATTCAAAACCACGGTTATAAGGCTTTTCAAGAATATCCTAGAAAAGGCCGATAAATATAACGAGATCCTCGAAGATATGAAAAAGGACCAACTAGAAATTAAACATACACTGACTGAAATAAAAAATATTATACAGAGACCCAACAACAGACTAGAGGAACACAAGAATAAAGTCAAAGAATTGAAATACAAAGAAGCAAAAAACACTCAACCGAAAAAGAAAAAAGAAAAAAAATCCAAAAAGTTGAAGATAGTGTAAGAAGCCTCTGGGACAACTTCAAGCGTACCAACATCAGAATTACGGGGGTGCCAGAAGAAGAGAGAGAGCAAGATACTGAAAACCTATTTGAAGAAATAATGACCGAAAACTTCCCCCACCAGGTGAAAGAAATAGACTTACAAGTCCAGGAAGCACACAGAACCCCAAACAAAAGGAATCCAAAGAGGACCACACCAAGACACCTCATAATTAAAATGCCAAGAGCAAAAGACAAAGAATATTAAAAGCAGCAAGAGAAAACAGTTAATTACCTACAAGGGAGCACCCATGCGATTGTCAGATGATTTCTCAACAGAAACTATGCAGGCCAGGCAGGCGTGGCAAGAAATTTTCAAAGTGTTGAATAGCAAAAACCTACAACCAAGATTACTCTCCCCAGGAAAGCTATCATTCATCATAATTAAAATGCCAAAAGCAAAAGACAGAGAATATTAAAAGCAGCAAGAGAAAAACAGTTAATTACCTACAAGGGAGCACCCATACAATTGTCAGCTGATTTCTCAGCAGAAACTATGCAGGCCAGATGGGAGTGGTAAGAAATATTCAAAGTGAAGAATAGCAAGAACCTACAACCAAGATTACTCTACCCAGCAAAGCTATCATTCAGAATTGAAGGGCAGATAAAGAGCTTCACAGATAAGAAAAAGCTAAAGGAGTTCATCACCACCAAACCAGTATTATATGAAATGCTGAAAGGTATTCTTTAAGAAGAGGAAGAAGAAAAATATAAAGATAAAAATTATGAACAACAGATACATATCTATCAACAAGTGAACCTAAAAATCAAGTGAATTAAAAACCTGAGGAACAGAATAAACTGGTGAATATAATAGAATCAGGGGCATAGAAAGGGAGTGGACTGATAATTCTCAGGGGGGAAAAGAGAATGGGGGGTGCAGTAACAGACTGGACAAAAATCGTACACCTATGGATGAGGACAGTCGGGGGGAGGTAAGGGCAGAAGGTGGGGCGGGAACCGGGTGGAGGGGAGCTATGGGGGGGAGGGGAGGAGAAACAATTGTAATAATCTGAATATTTATTTTTTTAAAATGGGAGGGGAAAAAACTTAATCAACTTGAAAAAAAAAAAAGAGAGAGGCAGATGAAGATGCCGAATGGCATATATTCGATTCAGAATATTTTTACAGGTAAAGACGAAATTACGGATGATATTTACGTTCTTTTCCCCCAGTAGCAAATTAACAAAATGTGAAAAACACTTTAATGGGTATCCCAAAAATAATTGTCACCCGTTTGTAATTTTAAAAATAATAATAACGTAAATGAACTCTCAAAACACAGTTAAAAGCAGTCCGCTAGAATCAGGAACCCAGGAACCTCCACGCAGTGCCCAGGAGGCAGGGAAAGCAGGGGACGGGCACCGGAAGTATACACCGGAAGTATCCGTGGCCCGCCCGCAGCTTTCTGGGACTTGTAGTTCAGAGCCCTCTGCGGGCGGAGAAGCAGCTTACAGGCACTGGTTTCACATAAGAGGTGAGCGGCGGGTAGCAGCTGGCGGCGGGTGGCAGCTGGCACCTCCCGCAGAGAGGCGGCGGGCCGTGGGGAGTGGGAGACCCGCGAAGAGGCTGGCTGTTGTGGGAGGACGCGTGACCCGGGAGGTGCGGTCCTAGGCGCACAAGCGACCGGGCGCTGCGACGCCGCTGCGGCTCGGAGGGGCCCTCTCGCCTGCGCTCCTGGGGGCTCTGTAGTTGGCTTTTTCTGCCCTGTGGCTGACCTTCTTTCAAGGTTTTAAGTGGGCATCAGGCAGTCGAGAAGGGCTCCCGTTGTGACTGAGGTTTCTGTCCCCATTAAAGGGTTGCATCCGAGCCTTGCACCCCAAAAATGAGTCAAGCTGGGGAAGGCGTCGCGGGCATCCAAAATTCATCACGAGAGACGTTACTTCCAACCCGAGAGCTCCTATTGCTCTAACTAGAACTTGAGGGCCGAAAATGGACACATCCTGGAGCTGCTAGGGGCAGCAGGATGTACCTTGGGGAAGGGGCGGGGCGTGGGGGTGGGGGGGGTAACTCTGTTTGACCCAAAGCCCAGTGGAGAGAGGTAAGGGGGGACCGCGCGGGGAGACAGGACAGGCACCTCAGGAGAGGGTTTCCTACAGTAGCAGGAGCTGGGGGACTTGATTTCATGGCTGTTTCTTTTTTGCAAGCCCCAGCTTCCCAGGACTCTGTGCTGCGAGGAGGGAATGACCAAGTTCCAGGTGAGTTGGGGTTTCTTCTCTGGAAATGCTGTCTCCCTGAGAATGTAAGTAACTTTGTTTTCTTGGGACCCAGGAAGGACGTCAGCATTAAGTGCCTCTGATGTCAAGTCCTGCGTTTGTTCTGTGTGTCATTTTTCCCTTTATTGTCGGACTCCAGTGTGAGACATATGGTATTTTATACGGGTGTAGCAACATTGATATCCTAAGGACATATACTAAGACATTCAGCCCTCAGTTGCTGCACAGGTCTCTGCTGCCTGTAAATTAAACGTCAGTTTTCACTGAGCTAACCTCTTCTGGAACTTGGCTCACTCCCCAGAGCACTGGGCTCTGCTCTTGTATTGAAAAACTCCACACAACAGCTTTGCGTGGTCATCTCTGTTAAAGCCTGCCTTTTCCTGTAGACATTTCACTCATATTGAGTCATTCAAAGCTATTACATGGTCAGTTCTTTGCTAAGTGGTCGCAGGAAAACCCACTCACTCCCAGAAATGCTCGTCAACCAGGCTGTGTATGAGAATTATTTCTAGTGTTTTTTAAGAGTTAAGGTTCCTAGGTACCACCACTCCCAGATCTACTAAAAAGAGAATTCACTTTTTTTATCTCCTCGATCTTTGTATATCCATTAATTTGTTGCATTTATTGTCAGTTATTTCTCTACTTGCTTGATGTGAGCATCTCTAAGATAGGTAAAAGGTCCATCTTTTATGCTTTGATTGCTTTGTTCTCCTTACCAACATATCTACATGTTTAAGTGGTACAATAAATTGTTAAATTACCAATTAGCACTTTTTAAAAAATAGATTTTTCATTTGTCTCCATAAAACCGTTTCTAGAAAGTTACCTCAAGATTGGCACTTAGAATCATAGAATGCTTTCAATGGAAGGGTTCAGCCAGCCCCTCTCTGCCTTGGCGCCATCGCTTTTACTGAGGAGAGCTCTAATTCTGAGGGAGCTAGAAGGAAGCACCATATCCTTTGTTGCAGGGGGCAGCATAGCAGGAAGTAAACCCCATGTTTTCCAGCACCAAGAACTGAAACAGGTCATGACACCAGAAATTCTTTGAACAAAATATCAGGCTGAATTTTAAGGAAAAAATAATTGGTTCTTAACCAAGATATCTTTTTGCTTAGCGAATACAGTCCTCACATACGTGGGAAGTGACCATGAACTCCTATAAAAATTGTTTTGGCCTGGCTGGTGTGGCTCAGTGGTTTAGCATCGACCTATGAACCAGGAGGTCGGGGTTTGATTCCCCGTCAGGTCACATGCCTGGGTTGCAGACTCGATCCCCAATGTGGGGATGTTTCTATCTCTCTGAATCTCTCTCCCTTCCTCTCTGAAATTAATAAAAAATCTATTTGTTGTTAATTGGTTTGTTTAAAGGACAGTAAACAGCCTCAAGGTACTGAGAGCATATCATCACTGTGCCTTGCAAAGTGATTGAGGACTTCAAAGGGAGATTAGATGAGCAGTAAGACCCACTGCTCTCTATATTTTCCTTCCTTCTCTTTTACCTGATCCCAAGTGAAGATTATTTTTTCACTGCTGATGAAATTGTGGATTGCTAGTGTAATAAATTTTGAGGTTCTGGTATATATTAATAACTGAATTTAAAGAAGGGACTTCATCCCACCAATACTTGCAGAATGTTTTTATTTACCAGGCATTGTCCTGAGTCTGCTGAAAGGTAGCAGTTGCAATTTAACCATCCCTCCCTCTGTGACTTGGGTAACTCACTTCACCATTATGAACCTTAGTTTTCTCATCTGAAAATGAGTGTTGAATTTGATGAGCTTGCAGTTTACTTGTAACCTTTGATTATTCTTTTAAATTTAATGTAAATTTATAAATACCATTTAGATTCTGAGTTTGTTGTGCTAGTTGTTGAGAATTTAAAGATTAGTTGAGTATGGCTCCTATCCTTTAAAATCTTTTAGCCAATTTGGGAGACAGACTTAATAGCTATAGTAGATGTATATGAAAGATGCTATGAGATGTTGGAGGAGGATGCATCTAACTCATGCTCATGCTTCAGAAAGGAGGTTGTTGATTGTCCTGAAACTGAAAGTAGTTCCTAAATAGATGACAGAAATATAAGTCAGAGCAAAAGCAATGTGTAAAAGGCTATTCTAGACTAGAGTATGACGTTTAGATGACTACACGTAATCCAGTGTGACTGCAGCTCCTGGCCACCTGCACTACTGTGTCCTGCCTGCCGGTGGTCTTGATCCAGCATCTAGAAGGGTTCAGGAACCTGGAGAAGGCACTGTGTGTAAATTAATCAAGAGTCCAGAGACAAAACGTAATTTTGAAAGGCATTATAGGGAGTCAGAGAAGACTTAGCTAAAGGAACTAAGTTCTCGTTGTCTCAGGACCCTTGCCTTGTATTAACACAATTTGTCCTAAGGCAAGGTGGATATACACTTCAAAGGATAGGGTTTGTATACACAATCCATTGTCAGATTATCAGGTTTGGGAGAAACTGCCTTTGGCCACTCAGGCGTTTGGCCAGTAGGAGGCAATAACATGTAGATTAAGATGCCCTGAGCTGTCTGGCAGCAAGCAATGATTTTATGCATCCTTTTCAGGTTTGGGGAAATGCCTTTAGCCATTCCCAACAGGCAATAACATATGTGACTCAGCCCTTGTTAAGTCTCCAAGTTCCATCCTTTTGATGAAACTCTTGCAATTATGACATGCTGGAATTGGCTCTCTGATTCCTTTCATTTGGTCCACTGTCATACCATTCCTCATCTTCGAATTTTCAACCTACTACAAAGTTTATAGTCCATCAACATAACCTTTTCATTCTCAGCACAAAATTCCACCACTTTGTGGGATTTTTAAAAATTACTAAATCTGACTAACCTATTAATTGAAAAATGGCAGAACTTGTATTTCAAGACTTAAGGAATTCTTGTGGTCTGGGTAAGAAATGAAAGGCCTTATGTAGGACAGTGGCAGTGGGAGTAAAGATAGGTAACACGTTGAATGGAGATTTAGGAGATTGCATTGACAAATGTGAAGTTACCTGAATATTGTTGAGATAGGGAAGGATGTCTTAGACAACCCAGACAACGGGGTGGAAAATTAATAAAATATAAAAGGGAAAAAGATAACTGATGGACTTGAATCTCAGAAGGGAAGAGAGGATTTGATCTGAAATGCATAGGAAGAAGTTAGTGTTGGACAGAAAGAAACCTTTTTCTCTTGAGGTCAAGAAGTCTGGTGAAAAAGTGGCCAATCCACCTGCTTGATATTCACCTGGCCCTCTTGTAAGAAAGGGTACATTTATGTCCCTCTTGGGCAACACCTCCACTTCCATTTCTTCTTTGTCCCATCTTTTGTGCAGGGACTTGCAGGCTTCTCCAGCCCAACCTTATCCCTTTTCCTCAGACACAGTGGAGACCTGTGACCTTGAAGACAAACTGCCATTTGCCTCACTATCACCTTCTCCACTGGTGACTAGTAGTGAAGTCATTCCTGGGGGGTTGGAGGGAGGGGTTGGTTATCCTCAATTTCCTGAGGAAGGAGTAGGTGGTGCCCCTTCAGCCTCAGTCTTAAGATGTGACCTCTTCTGAAGGTTACTGGACATTCCCCTCACTCAGAGTTGCGTTACTCCTTTGGGCTTCACTTGGCTCTCAGTTGTTTTGTGTATATTCTATCCTCTGCTTTTCAGCATGTGGCCTGTAGACTGCTGGCAGCCCACAGGTTGTTACCGGTATACAAAGATATATAAGTGTTGCCGATGGAAACAGGATTCTTTCACAGAATCGCAAGAAATGCATTTCGGGGACCCATGCATGGGAGGACTTGAGCATAGTGTCAGATTTATTAGAGTGAAACAAAGGACTGCCCCCAGGTGTCTACTGTCTTATTCACAACCAGGTGGCTCAGGTCCATCTCCCTGCAAAAGAAGCCCTGGGCCTGGTGAGCACAAGTGCCCACCAGGAGGGCTCGACCCAGAACTGCAGTGCCATCACCCTGGGCTCCAAGTAGTCCAGCACAGTCTTTGTTCTGGCTGCACCTGCCTGTGTCTCATTTCCCCATCTGCACATCTGCCACCAGTGCTCAGGGGTGCTGGGCCACAACCTAGTGCTGAGTTCCGGCTCACCACAGCTGCTAAAAGGGGAGAGAGCACTCCAATGCACACACAATGATCCGCTGGCCTTTGTTAAGCTTCCCTTTGGGTGTGGGACAGAATAAGCTTTCTTTTAAACTAAACAATCATCCTCCTAATTCTTCATGGGCTATGCTGGGCCCTCCCCTAACCAATCCCTTTCCTGGATCTTCTGGGGTACCACGCCCTTATTCTATCTGATCCTTTTCCCAGACTAGACACCTCCCCTTTATGTTTGCCATTTTGGCTCCTCCTGCACATGCATCCAAGAGGAAGACCTCTCCCTGGGCCATCTTAACTTCTGCACATGCCTCAGCAGAAGAATTTCCTCTTTACTGTTTCTCCCTGCCCCTGGTAATCTGGGGGAACCCCTGACTGTTTGCTGGGGAGATTGGAGGGCCAGTCCTTCCTCCCTACTCAGGGGGAGGAAGGGATGTTAATCCTCTTGCAGGGGTAATGCAGCTATCCCCTGAAGTGTTTGGAACCTGTAGCTTCCTAGTCAATCAGACTCAGCCAGTTTAGCTCCCTTCTCTTTTGTTAGTAACTGACTACCCTGACTGCCTACCCTAACATAAGAACAGAGGTTGAGTGTTTGAAATCTTTATATCTGTTAAATGTAATAATTTTAAAAATTGGTGTTGGTATTTTATATCTTTTTTCATTTTATTTTACAAACTATCAGTCTGTGACACATGAGAAACTTACCAGAGGCCGTTTGAAAATGTTGGTCCATTGAAGAAATCCTGAGGAGCCAGATTCACTGTAAAGTTAACCCCTCTTAGGTGCCAGGCCCCATGTGAGGCCTTAAGGACACAGCTATGAACAAATCAGACAGCCTCTCTGTTCTTAGGGAACTTACATCTTAATGGGGAGAGATAGACAGTAAATAAGAAAACAGATGAGTAAGAAAATGAGATAGGGCATAAGTAATGCAAAGAAATTAATACAGGGAGAAGTGATAGTTTGGGGGCATATCTGGTATTTTTATATAGACATCTTTGCCACAAGCATTTTCATGCCTAAGTAATTAACTATTAGTAATGGCAATTTTGCCATTAAAATAAAAATCACAAAAAATAAAAGAGGGGCACTGAAAAGGGCATAAAACAAAAGATTTAAAATGCAAAATATTCAAATATATTTTAAAATGTGTCGGTTCATGGGAATACTGCTCAAATAACTGATTTTGTTTTGTGGATTGTACCTTAGCATTGTTTTTATTCTGTGAGAAATGTGGGTTTAACTCTGTGCCCTCAACAAGGCCCTTGTAATGTGTTTAAAAAAGAAATCATGGCCCTGGCCAGATAGCCCAGTTGGTTAGAGCGTTGTCCTGGCACACCAAGGTTGTAGGTTTGATCCCTGGTCAGGGCACAAAGAGAAATCAATCAGTGAACGTATAAATAAGTGGAACAACAAATCGATGTTTCTCTCCCTCCCCCTTCTTCTTCTCTCTCTCTCTCTAAAAATCAATTTCAAAAAATAAGAAAGAAACTCTGGGGGCCAATCATTGTCATCGGGAAGAAATGCTCACTGCTTTAAGAGCACCACCACATCTACTTGTCACTGTCATTTTGAGGACTAGCTCAGATTCACATATAATGCAAAAATGGGAGTAATTGAGAATTTTGTCAATTAAGAAATGAAACCAAACTGACAACTTGCTTAAATACATTAAGTCTGCTGAAGGTTGTTGATTTTTCGTGGAGAAGTGAAAACAAAAAACATTTAACCAGTTCTTTTATCTTTTCTACAGCAGTTGATTGATTTATCAACAGAGAAATGAAATCAAATAAACCAAAAAAAATTGAACTGTGAACCAGTTTTGTTTTGGTTTGTGTGTGTTTTTTAATACATTTTTATTGATTTTTTACAGAGGAAGGGAGAGGGATAGAGAGTTAGAAACATTGATGAGAGAGAAACATCGATCAGCTGCCTCCTGCACACTCCCTACTGGAGATCACATCAGCAACCAAGGTACATGCCCTTGACCAGATTCGAACCTAGGACCCTTCAGTCCACAGGCCCACGCTCTATCCACTGAGCCAAACCGGTTAGGGCTGTTTTGCTTTTATAGCATAATTGCCTTACAGCCAGTGAGTTAGCAGGGATAATGTTTGCAGTAAAAATGCTTGTGGCAAAGATGCTATGGCAAAACTATCTAGATCAGGTGTTTTTTTGTTTGTTGTTTTGTGGATTATGGTCAAGGAAATGCTTCTCAGAGGAGATGGCAGTTCAGCTGAGACCTGAATAAGGAACCAGGCATGTGAAAGATGTGGAAAAAAAACATTCTGAGCAGAGAGGACAATAGTGCGAATTCCCTAAGTTGGGATGTTTGATGTGGTCTAGGATCATCCTAATGACACAGGAGGGAGGAGTGACTCTAAGCTAGAGAATTGACAAAACCCCAGTCTGTAAATTTACTCGATGTCCACTGAAAAGTTTTTGGAGGATTTCATGCCTGACATGGTGTGTGTTTTAAAAGATCACCTTGGCCCTAGCTAGTTTGGCTCAGTGGATAGAGTGTTGGTATGCAGACTGAAGGGTCCCGGGTTCGATTCCAGTCAAGGGCATGTACCTTGGTAGAGGGTGTACAGGAGGCAGCTGATTGGTAATTCTCTCTCATCATTGATGTTTCTATCTCTCTCCCCCTCTCCCTTTGTCTCTGAAATCAATAAAAATAAAAATTTTTTTTAAAAGATCACCCTGGCTGCCATGTGGGAAATTCATTGTGTGGGGGAGCAAGAGATACATATTAAAAGGTGTTAAGGAGAGCTGTGACTCCCAATGCTAATGGTGCAAGATAGAAGTGGGTAGATTCAGATATATTTTAGAGGTGGAGTTGATATGACTTGGTGATTGATAAAATGTGAGGAAGAAAGAAAAGAATCAAAATGACTTCCAGGATGTGGGCTTGAGTAATCGGGTGGGTCATGTGACTATTTACTAAAATGGACACAACTAGGAAAGAGCAGATTTTTTTTTTTCTCGGTTGAAAAAATGCAGATTTTAGTTTTAGGCAGTTCCACCAACCAGAGTGTAACATTTCTGTTCAGGACTATCTACAAGCTGGTTATGAAAAATATATGCAAACTCCCAGAACACACAGAGGAACCAATAAAACCTGCACACACATGCACAGTGCCTGAGCCTCCAGCCTTGGGGAGGTGGGGATGGGGGGCTGCAGTCCGTGTCCTGGTTGTGAATGGGGCCCAGGCAAGGAGATTGGGGTCATAGTTCATGATCCAGCCAGGTGACGTGTGGGGGTCAGGTGGGTCAGAGGAACGCGCCTAGGGCTGTGGTCCAGGTGCTGGTTGTGCACCAAATGAACAGAGTCAGGATTCTTGCTGGGTCCTATTTGTGGGTAGGATGAAGGCCCGGAGTCCTGGATCATGGGTTGGGGTCCAGGTCCCAGGGGCTCAGGCCCTGTGTTCCCCCACCCTCCCTTCTACAAACACACCGTTCTTGCCAAAGCAGCTTGCCACCCAGCCATTGCCGCCCCCTCAGGGGTTGAAGATCTCCAGGCACCGCAAGATGTAGCTCGAGTGGCCCAAGCTCACATCCACCGAGCCCTGTGACCAGTTGCAGCTGATAGTCACGAAGCACTTCTTCATCAGGTACTCGAACTCAAGGTGTGCCATGAGGCCCAGCCTGCTGGTGGGGACACACCACCTAGGGCCTGCATGACTCATCCACTGGGAGCTGAGGCCCGACCACTGGCCGGCAAGCAAGGAGTGGCAGCTGAGAAGAGCAGATATGGATGGAGATTATTGAGAGGAAGAGGTCTGTTGAGGCTTATTACGTTTTAAGGGCCTTTTAAATACCCAAGTGTAGATGTTAGGTGGAAAGTTGGAGCCTGGAGTTAAGGAAGAAGGAGATAGAGGTAAGTTTTTGCAAATACCTAAAGAGAGTACGTTATGGTTGTATGTATATGTGCTATTTTATTTTTTTCAATAATGTTCAAGTACTTGGTTTAGAAGAAAGGACATAGGATTGATAGGACTATGGAAAAATTTGAGATCTTAAGTATACTGTGGCTGAGAGGAAAAGACAAAAGGTTAAAGGATGATTGATGGTCTTGATAAAGCAGGTGTGATAGAAAAGGAAGAACAGAAAGAATTGGAAGATGTTTTAAAAGTGTAGCTATCGCCCTAACTGGTTTGGCTCAGTGGATGGAGCATCAGCCTGTGGACTGAAGGGTCCCGGGTTCAATTCCGGCCAGGAGCATATGCCCGGGTTCCGAGCACGATCCCCAGTGAGGGGCCTGCAGGAGGCAGCCGATCAATGATTCTCTCTCATCATTGATGTTTCTATCTCTCGCTCCCTCTCCCTTCCTCTCTGAAATCAATAAAGAAATATATTTTAAAAAATAAAAGTGTAGCTATCAAGATATTAATATTTCAAAAGCAGAGTGGTCCAAGTAGTGAAATGGCCCTGATGATGGTAATTGAATGTGAAATGAGACTGAAATGATTGGGACTGTAGAGGTTAAAAATGTCAGGTTAGGATGTTGAGTAAGTTCTCGTGTGTGTAGAAGTTGTCAAGACAATAGTAGGAATGGGTGGAAAGAACAACTCAGCAATGACAGTGACATGGAAAGATTAAGTAGCTGGATGGCTTGAGCCTGAGTGAGTTGTGGGCAGGAGAGGAAGGGTTTTGAAGTAAGTAGCGAAGTAGATGAGAAAGGAAAGAGTTTCCAACAAAACTTGATTTAGATCCTTCAGATCCCTGAACTGCATACTTCTATACCCTTCTCACCTTTTCAAGTGCTCCCAACCTCACCTTCCTTCCAGGGCATTTGTGCAGATGGTTATCAGTAAAGAAGGAGCGCTTACTGTTTTAGGAGCCAGTAACATTCGAGGATTTCTCTGTGGACTTCACTGAGGAGGAGTGGGGTCCCCTGGACCCTGCTCATAGGAAGCTGCACAGAGCTGAGATGCTGCAGCCCTACAGCCACTTGGTCTCAGTGGGTAAGAACATGAGCCTGGACACCTGCCCATTGGAGTCGTTGTTTCTTCAGTTTTAAATAGTGATGGGGCCCCAGGAGTTGTAGTTCAGGAATCAGAGTTTCCTACTTTCTTTTTGACACAAAAGGATGTTTCTGATTATTCTAAGCAGCTAAAGAACTTTACTTGGTAAGAATTGGAGAATTGTAGCTTTACTGAGTCATCTAAGCTATCATACCTGATCCATCCCTGATAAGCCAGAATTTGGTACTGATTTGCCTTCTGCACAGTTACCCAACCCCTGTGTATTTCCCATATATGATCTTTCAGTTGCACAGAGTTGAAGTTAATTACATAATGAAGAATGAACTCCAAAGGAATCAGCAAGGCATTGTGGCAAGTTACAAATCCAGGCTAATCCATGAAAGAGAGTCCCTTCTTATATTTTATTTTTTAAGTAAATCTTTATTGTTGAAAGTATTACATGTCCTCTTTTTTCCCCCATTGACCCCTTCTAGCCCACCCCCAACCTCACCCCCAGCCCTTCACTACCCTATTGTCTGTGTCCATGGGTTATGCATATATGCATACATGTTCTTTGGCTGATCTCTTCCCACCCACCTACCCACCCTCCCCCAGCCCTCCCTCTAAGATTCCACAGTCTGTTCTATGTTTCTATGTCTCTGTGTCTATTTTGTTCATCAGTTAATATGAGTGAGATAATGTGATACTTACCTTTCTCTGTTGGGTTTATTTCACTTAGTGTAATACTCTCCAGGTCCCTCCAGGCTGTCTCAACGGGTAAGCGATCCTTCTTTTTTACTGCTGCATAATATTCCATGGTATAAATGTACCACAGCTTTTTTATCCACTCGTCTACTGATGGGCACTTGGGCTATTTCCAGATCTTGGCTATTGTAAATTGTGATGCTATGAACTTAGGGGTGAATACATTCTTTCTGATTGGTGTTTTGGGTTTCTTAGAATATATTCCTGGAAGTGGAATCACTGGGTCAAATGGCAGTTCCATTTTTAATTTTTTGAGGAAACTAAGAGGAGTCCCTTTTTAAATGTTTAAGGAGTTCCCTTTGAAGTTCTCTGGTCTGTGGTGAAAGCTGAGGCTTCAAGGATACTTTCCACAAACTGATTTATCTGTATCTATTCACTTACTCTCCCTTCTAGCTTTTCAGAAAGTTGTGGTCTTTCTCATTCATGCTGACCTTATCTGTACTCCGTCTTCTCCCATGTTTTTCCCACCTTCTCCATTAAAAACCCCACTGCCCTGCAATATCTATCTCCCTTTGCTTCTTTTCTTACACACCAGAAATTCATCCATCTTCCCTTCTGAATATAAGACAACATCTATCTAGAGATAGATAGGAGTATAGCTGATACAGGTTTTTCTCAAAAAGCTTTTGACTGCTTGAAGCAAAGAGCCTGAAACATTTCTGATGAAATAATACATTTTTAGGTATCTACCCTAAGGAATTAACCAGTAACTTCAACTGAAAATTGTGAACAATCAAATTATAGAATTATTTAATACAGTGAAATAATAACCAAATATATCAGAGGGGGTTGGTTATACAAATAGAGGGTCATATATTGGTAAGAGAAAAACATGTGGCCATTAAAATATATACTGAACAAGACTTTTTAATTTTTATTGAATTTATTGGGACAACATTGGTTAATAAAATTATATAGGTTTCAGGTTTACAGTTCTATAATAGATCATCCATATATTGTATTATGTGTTCACCACTCCAAGTCAAGTCTCCTTCAATCACCATTTATATCCCCTTTACCCTATTCAGTGTTCCCCAATCCCCTTTTCTTTCTGGTAATCACCATACTTTTTTCTGTCTCTGAGTTTGGGGTAGGAGGAGTTTGCTTATCGCCTTCACCTTTTTCACCCTACCCCTCAACCCCTCCCTTCTGACAGCTGTGAGTCTATTCTCTGCACCTAGATCTGTTTCTATTTTGTTAGTTTATTTTGTTCATTCGATTCCACATATAAGTGAAATCACATGGTACTTGTCTTTCTCTGACTGGCTTATATCACTTAGCATAATGTTCTCTAGGTTCACCCATGCTGTCACAAAGGGTAAGATTTCCTTTTTTTATAGTCCTATAGTATTCCATTGTGTAGATGTACCATAGTTTTTTATCCACTCATCTGCTGACGGGCACCTAGGCTGTTTCCAGATCTTGGCTATTGTAAATAATGCTGCCATGAAGAGAGGGGTGCATATAGTCTTTCTGATTGGTGTTTCTGGATTCTTAGGCTATATACCCAGAAGTGGTATTGCTGGGTCAAAAGCAGTTCTATTTTTAATTTTTTTAGGAAATTCCATGCTGTTTTTCACAGTGGCTGCACCTGTCTGCATTCCCACCAGCAGTGCACTAGGGTTTCCTTTTCTCCACATCTGCGCCAGCATTTGTTTTTTGTTGATTGATGGTAGCCATTCTGGCAGGTGTGATCTTCTGTTCACTATTTCTTGAATCTGTGCCAGTCTTTAATGAAAATTAGTTTCTACTTTTTTTGTCTGCTTACATTTTTTATTGTCCCATTTTTCCCCACTAAGTCTTTTTTGTGCATAGTACAATACTGGAGTCTATATCCTCAGCTGATGCCCAACCCTCTTTGGTGCATGCAGGCTCCATTAACAAGGAACAGCTCTTCTAACTGGGCTTGGAATGGATATCAAGTAAGTTATCTGAAGCATGCCATGCTTTGATCTCCAGCTCTGAGATATCTCCCTTGTCAGAAATCCCACTTCAGGGGTTACCTTGAGGCTTTGTCCTGGAGTCAATTGCTTCTTTTTGTACCTTTATCAGCCCTGCCATTGTACAGGTTCAGCATTACCTCCACTTCTTCTCTTTTTAGCCCAACTAATACTATTAGGAGTCTTTCTTTAACAGATCATTTACTTTGTTCTTAAGACTTTGTATGGGGCTACTTCTGGTAGCTATCCAATATTTCATTTTTTGTTGGGAAAAGGATGGTTGGGAGTATGGTGCTGATAATATCAACAACTAGTCTAACCATCAGAAATGTCTAACAGGAATTTAAAAACCTGAATTTCCTGCCTAGGAAGCGGAGCTTTTGACGCTGACTGGCATAGAAACAAAACAAACAAACAAACAAACACCTGAATTTCCAGGATAAACCTTATTTTATAGTCATTGATTCTGACTTTGGAATTTGAATTATTTGAATTTCTAGGACTTCTTGAGAAGATCTCTTCCTTCAGAAATCATCTCCTGTACATGGCTTGAACTATTTGACTTTTTTTTTCTAGTTTCTAGTTTTCTATTTTCTCCATCATTCCTAATTCATCTGCTCTTTATCATCTGGGAAGTTTCTCAACATTTTTATTCTGGTGATGACAACTCTTACTTTTTTTTAAGGCTTTTATAGATTTCTTTTTTGTTATTTCATTGTAATATTAGGATTTTCACTCTAATTATTTTAACCAACATATATACCAGTAAGTCTAAAAATTTGTATTTTTAGCACAATTCTCCCTCAGAAGTTCCAGACCCATATATCTCACTGCTTACTGAACAGTAAGAAGATTCCACCAGCACCACAAATTAAACATTAGATTTAAAGCTTGTCATCTGTCCTTCTCCACTCCAGCCTTTTCTTTTGCATTCCCCATCTTATTACATAGTACCCCTAAACCTATTCACTCAAGCAAGGAACTTGGGGATCATGCTTGGTGCTTCCTTTCCCTTCTAGTTAGTCATCATATGATTTAGAATGTCCCTCTCCCACTTTCTCCATAACTATCATCCTTACCATTTCTAATTTCCTATAGCAATTGTCTCTCTACCTAAGTCTTGCTCATTTCTGATAAGCAAGTCAATCTTTCATTCCCAATTGAAATCCTTTAATAGCTATAAATCTTTAAAGGTGTTAGCCCTAAATCCTTAGTAGTACACACCAACCCCTTTGTTCTAGCTCCTGCTTTCCTCTCCAGGGTGCACTTTACAATTGATATGGTGCTATCATTATTGATATATTTGTCTTTCTCCCCAGTAGGCTCTAGCTTATTTACTTTCTTCTATCCCCAGCATCTATTAAAGTGGATTACCATTTCAATGCAGATTTACTTAAAATAAAATGAAGTGAACCAAAATGTAATTTGTGGCAAGGATGTAGAATTCATAGCCTTCTGCAGAGTTAGGGGAGGAATACTTTTTTTTTTATACATATATATTTTTCTTTTATTGATTTCAGAGAGGTAGGGAGAGGGAGAGATAGATAGAAACATCAATGATGAGAATCATTGATAGGCTGCCTCCTGCATGCCCCCTACTGAGGATCGAGCCCACAACCCAGGCATGTGCCCTTGACCTGAATCAAACCTGGGACCCTGCAGTCTGCAGGTCAACGCTCTATCCACTGAGCCAAACCAGCTAGGGCAGGGGAGGAATACTTTTATTGGCTATGCATAAAAAAGACAAGATTTATATTTTGTGTACAAAAGTATTTTCTCTGACAATCCAAAGTACATGACTATAAGGACAAGACTGAACTATTTCCTAGTTATTAAGGCTTCAGGACTTAAGCACTCCACTTGTGAAATCTTGAAATCTATCCAGTTTGTTTTTATCTGAATTTTCTTTGTTCCTTAGGAGACTTGAATGAAAATTCCGTGGAGAATCTTCGAGAGAAAGGACCTGGGGATCTATTACACGAAGAGCTTTTCTGCTGGCTCATTTTCGAAGAGATAGCCAGTACCATAACTGGGAGTACGGATTACACTGTGAATCTTCAAGGAGAAATGTATAGGAACACTGAACTAGATCTTTCCCTTTGTCAGAAGTGGGGAGAAGCATCTTACATTTCCAGAAACAAGAGCAGTGGCATGACCCTTCAAAGTGGTGATGTCAAAAAATATTTAAGTGCCATGGGAAGTGAAGAATATTTGTCTTTGAAAGTTCCGAGCCAAGTGGCCAAACAGGACTCCTCAGTGACATTTTGTGAGAATGAGCCCCAGGACCCTCAGGAGACAAAAAGTCTGTGTGTAACAGAAGAAAGTACTGAGAGAAAAGTATTAGGAGGGAAAAGTCCTCCCATAGACCATTGTTCAGAGACCCTTCATATTAAACTTGTGTCTGATGTAATAGAATTGGTCTCACCATTGTTCAGTGGTGATGCTATTTGTCAGAAGAGCCAATTGAAAGAATCCTTGGATTCCTTTGACTGTAACTGTAATAACATTTATGGTTGGAAATCACAGGTGGTCAGTCATCAGAGAGCTCCTACAGAGAAGCATCCCTGTAATCATTATGACTCTGGCAAAATACATAATACCAGCTCAGATAGTCATCCATGTGAGAAAATACACAATGCAGAGAAACAATACCAATGCAGTAGGTGTGGTAAGGACTTCAGTGAGAGCTCAGAACTACTACTTCATCAGAAAGACCACACAAAAGAAAAGCCCTACAAATGTGAACATTGTGGAAAGGGTTTTGCGAGGAGCTCAAGTCTCCTCATCCATCAAGCCATCCACACTGATGAAAAACCTTATAAGTGTGACAAGTGTGGGAAGGGCTTCACAAGGAGTTCAAGTCTGCTTATTCATCATGCCGTCCATACAGGCGAGAAACCTTATAAATGTGACAAGTGTGGGAAGGGCTTTAGTCAGAGCTCCAAATTGCATATCCACCAGCGAGTGCACACTGGTGAGAAGCCCTATGAGTGTGGGGAGTGTGGAATGAGCTTCAGTCAGCGCTCTAACCTGCACATCCACCAGCGAGTCCACACAGGAGAGAGGCCCTACAAATGTGGAGAGTGTGGCAAGGGCTTCAGTCAGAGTTCGAACCTTCACATTCACCGGTGCATACACACAGGGGAGAAGCCTTACCAGTGCTACGAGTGTGGGAAGGGCTTCAGCCAGAGCTCAGATCTCCGCATCCATCTCAGAGTTCATACTGGGGAAAAGCCCTATCACTGTGGCAAGTGTGGGAAGGGGTTTAGCCAGAGCTCCAAACTCCTCATCCACCAGAGGGTACATACTGGAGAAAAGCCCTATGAGTGCAGCAAGTGTGGGAAGGGCTTCAGCCAGAGCTCCAACCTCCACATCCACCAGCGAGTTCACAGGAAAGATCCCTGTTAACAAGCTCTTCAATTATATGCTTGTACTCTAAAGACTTAAATATTTTTAACATCACTCTGACCTCTATATTCTCTGAAGATGAGTTATTAAGATACTTAATACATTACCTTACTTTCAGTGAGGTAATGGCAATTACCTCACTGAAAGTAATTCATTCATTTGAAGTATTTAAGTGCCAAGAACTTGGTTATACTATACAATGAATTCCTTGTTCTAGTTCCTTAGATAGGTGGCGTGAAAACAGCTGTACACTAGCTCAGCCAGTGTTATTAGAACTATACTAGAGGCCCGGTGCATGAAATTCAGCCAGAGTCCCTAGACCTGGCCAGCAATCGGGGCCAATCGGGGCCTTCTGGCTGACAGCCAGGGCCTGCCTTCTCTGGTTGACGGCCGCTGGCCAGGGCCTTCCTTTATTCCACACTGCCCCCTGGTGCTCAGCACACATCATAGCAAGCGATCAAACTCCTGAGGGGACACTTTGCATATTATCCTTTTATATATATATAGATACCCAGCATTTATAACTGTAAGGATATTACATTTATCCAAGTTCAACATGTTTCCCTTTGTTCACAGTCTCTCAGAAATCATAACACTGGTTTCTCTTCAAATCAGGTGTCTTGTGTTTTTCATATTTATTTCCAGCCTGAGTAGCCCTGAATAAACTATAATGGTATTACATTCATTTTAAGCCAAGGGGTAGCTGGAGATATAATGAACATAGAAATTTGTTTTGTTTATTGCAAAAACATAACAGTCTGTGGCCACACAAGAAGATGGAAAAGAGCTCCTTGTGTAGTACAACCCATCATCATTTTACAGTATGTTGAGAAGCCCTCCCCACAAAGCAACAGCTCAATAACATAACTACCGTAGTTTTTCATGGGTGTAGCTAGTCCATTGGGTTCTTCCAGATCTCACCACCTCATAAGACTCCCCAAACTAGAGCCAGGTAGGTTACATACACTATGTTGAAACATTTCAAATGAAGTTGAAACCTATTTAAATGAATTCAGTTCCTCTCTCAACAATTCCCTCTCTGTTTTCTTAATTTTCTTGACCAATCATGTTCTATGCTAAGCAAAACAAAGGAGTCAGGAGAGAGTTTCTGATATTTATCTCTGGGATTATCTCTTGTCTTAATATTTGATTTACTAAAAAAAGTCGTTTGTTTTTGCAGCATCTCTGGCCTCTTTAGACCTCACTATAGACATCCCATATTTATAAATTATTTTCATATTTGGCTGAAAGTATTCCATATGAAAGTAGCTATATAAAAATTATTAAACCATATTCAGGCCCAGTCGGCGTGGCTCAGTGGTTGAGTATCAACCTATGAATGAGGTCACAGTTTGATTCCTGGTCAGGGCACAGGCCATGGTTGCAAGCTCAATCCCTAGTGTGGGGTGTGCAGGAGGCAGTCAATGATTCTCTGATCATTGATGTTTCTATCTCTCCCTCTCCCTCTCAGAAATCTATCAAAATATTTAATTAAACAATATTTGGAGAGCATGTTTGGGAGGATAAGGCCTAAAATATGCATTGTGTCATATAACTCACTTGGTATGTGGGTGGGAGTGGGTATAGAGGACACCTGACAAAGTTAGGTATTCATCTGCCAGGAGTTAATACAAGAAGCTCATGCAACAGTTGAGAGTAGCAAAGGGTTTGTATATACAAAACTAAATTGGAAGTTACTATACAATGAGCTCTTAATTGCAGCCCCAAATTTCTAAATGATAGTTAATGAGTCCTTTAGCAGTGTTCTGGAGGCTGCCCAATGATCCAGATCTGTTTTTCTCCAGTGATTAGTATCCATATGTGAAAAATATCAAGGAAAATATGCATGCTTTGTTTACTAGTCTGAGAGGTGATATTATAACTGATATATCCAGCCAAAGGCAACCTAACCCAGTTAAATGGATGTACATAGCAGGGGAGGTATACATTAATTTAGGGGAAACATAGCTAATCTCTAGTAAAGATGAAGGAGGGTGACAGATTATAATATTTACCCTACTTAAAGAGACAGTCCAGAATATTTGACTCCAACCCATAGCAGACCTAATTTTTAGGACTTTTACACATACCTTAAGTTACCAATGTTTTTAACTGTTTAGTTTTTACTATTCTCTTTTAAGCATTACTTTCCTTAATACAATTGAAATGTGATTAGTCCTTGGGGAGCATGTTACTGATTATGGGAAGGAAGTTTAGAGAAACCAAGCATACTTAATAATAGACAAACATGTAAATTGATTGTACCTCAGCTATGCCCACAGCCAATCAGAGTGAGTATGCAAATTAACCCAACAAAGATGGCAGTTAATTTGCATACATAGGCACCCAGCAGCCTGGGTCCCAGGAACTTTCTCGGCACCCAGGTCACTCCGAGGTAGGCCCTATTTGGGTCCTGAGCAACCTGGGAAGGGCCTGAGCCACAGGGCTCCTGGGCAGGGGTGAAGCCGGAGATGGGAGGGAGCTGGGGGGCCTCTGCCCAGGCCCCAAGGCTTTAGGCCTTGGCAGAGGCAGAGCCGGCGATCGGAGGCGATCGGCAATTGGTGCGAACTACAGAGGAAACACCTTTTCTGACTGCTCATTGGCTAAGCCTGTAAGCTGCCTCTCACAATGTTCTTGGTAACTTGGGTAATAAGAATTCAAGAAGGTGATCTAGGGTTTTTCCACCACACTCCTGGAGAAAAAAACGAAGGTCCACTGCTGCAGGGCTAAGAAATGTCAAATACTGCCCTAGCCAGTGTGGCTCAGTGAATAATGCCTAGACCTGCCAACTGCAGGGTCCGGGTTCAATTCTGATCAAGGGCATGTACCTAGGTTGCAGGTTCCTCCCTGGCTGGGACCCAGGTCAGGGCTCATGCAGGAGGCAACCAATCAAAGTGTTCCTCTCACTTTTATGTTTTTCTGTCTTCCCCTTTCTCTTCCACATTCTCTAAAAATCAATGGAAACATATCCTCAGGTGAGGATAAAAAAAAAAAGTGTCATATCCTATGAAAGACACACCTTGAAAATGCCTAAAGAAAGTTGTCATTTTTTCATGGTGAAGGGACTGGAGTCTGTTGATGAAAACACCTTGGTGGCTGCAGTGACTGGCAGTGGCTGCAGCAGCGGGGTGATGGGACTGATGCCTTCCCCTGATCAGCCATCAGTAGGACATCTCCTGAGGACTCCCAGTATGTGAGAGGGGGCAGGCTGGGCTGAGGAATCCCCCCTCCAAACCCCCTGTGCACAAATTTCGTGCACCGGGCCCCTAGTATATTAGAAAAAGAAACACGTGAATTTAAAAGAAAAAAAAAAAGAACAATGGGATATGTCACATTTCATCAGATTTTAAGATGCCATGGATTGTGAGGGGAAAAACTTCTGGTTGATTTTTTATTAGAATTGCTGAAAACTCATTCCTTTTCAGAGTTCAAGGGTTGCTCCTAGTTTTTGTTTATTTGAACAGGACCTTTGGGTAGTTATGTTATCAGAGAAATGAGTGGATCGGTTCTTTCCATTGCTAGTGGGAATGGGGTTCTTGGGGTGCCACTGGAATAAGCATTTTTGGAAGCCCCCACAGGAAGATGAGATGTGGTAGAAAGCTTTATTTGCATGGAATTACATCCCTTGGATTCAAAGTCCCATTTTCCTTAATCCAGTCCTGGAAGAGGTGCAGTTGGGGATTCAGCAGAGCTAGAAACAAAGCCAGAGTTTCCATTCCAGTTTAGCATTAAGCTAGTTGCAGTCCATTTGTCCATTGTGTGTGGGGATCACATGGCCTAGCCATAGACCATGTGGGCAAATGCAGGAGCCTGAGAGTCCTGCAATCAAGAATGCAAGAGACAGGTGCATGAACCAAAAGGCAAGAGAGCAAAATCCTTTAAGAGATTATCTCAAGCCTTCCCATGCTTGCAGTGGTCATGCCTACTCTGGCCAATAACCTGTGCCCAGGTGTGTCTGACAGACAAGTACTTTCCCTATGTCACCCAGACTTTACTGGGCATGCCTCTATTCTTCCATTGTCCAGTTCCTTCCCCCAAGATTTGTGGGGAACAGACCTGGAGAGTGTTAAACTGCAGTTTCCTGGCAATATTTGGCCATAATTTTTGGCCTTCCATTTGCTCCTTTCCAGTTACTAATAACTAGTTAATTACAACTGTATCAGTCTCAGTTATTATTATGTTCAATTGGTAATTCACTACTTTAGCAAAGGATCCAGGTTACAATTTATTATTTATTGAGTACTTGAGAAAAGCATTTGTAATTCTTAAAATTCTTTTTTAATATATTTTATTGATTTTTTACAGAGAGGAAGGGAGAGAGATAGTTAGAAACATCAATGGGAGAGTAACATCTATCAGTTGCCTCCTGCACATCCCCTACTTAAGGATGTGCCCGCAACCAAGGTACATGCCTTTGAGTGGAATCGAACCTGGGACCCTTCAGTCCGCAGGCCAACGCTCTATCCACTGAGCCAAACTGGTTATGGCTACAATTCTTAAAATTCTTACCTATTCAATGGCATTTGCAACCCGGGCATGTGCCCTTGACCGGAATTGAACCTGCGACTCTTCAGTCCACAGGCCAACCCTCTATCCACTGAGCCAAACCAGTTAGGGCTTTGCTTTCTTTATGGTTTGTATAATGTCTTCAGGTCAAGATACTTGTGATTGAGGAGAAACCAAGATGGTGGCATAGGTAAGCACCTAAACTGCTGCCTCACACAACAATTTCAAAACTACAACTGAAAGACAGAACAGACACCATCCAGAACCACAGGAAAGCTGGCTCAGTGGAAATCCTACAACTAGAAGGAAAGAGAAAAGCTCATGGAGAATTGGAGGAACGGCAAAGGGTTGAGGTACGGCAAAGGGTCTTTGTGTGCGCAGAGAGGAAGAGCAGCTGAGAGCCTGGCTGACTTTCTCTGGTGGGAGGGGGAAGGAAGCCCCCGACTGCACTGAACCCCAGTTCTGACTGCACTGAATCCCAGTTCCAGGCGAAACTCCGTGGACCCAGGCTCATACAGGGGGAGTATGGACTGTCAGGTAGAGAGAAAGGCACTCGGAGACCCCCGGGGGAGCCCTGGCAGGCAGGGGTCTGGAGGCACGCACACCAGTGTGCACAAAGACTGTGGAGGTTGCCACAGGCTTTCCCTAGCAGAAGGGAGTCGGAAGCTCCTGACTGCACTGAACCCCAGTTCCAGGCGAGCCCCTGGGGACCCACGCTCTTACGGGGGGAATCTGGACTCTTGGGCAGAGGCGGGGAAGGCAGAGGTCTGGAGGCGCACGTGCGCACAAGGGCAGGGCTGACAGGAAGCCAAGACTGTCTGCTCCGCCCTGAGATTCCACCCCATCCAAGCTGAGCACAGAGGCTCTTGCAATTTGGCAAGTCTAATCCTATAAGGCTGTCTCCAGCACCAAACTTCTCCCAGCGTAGACACAGCTGATCCTCACAGCCAACTGGCCTGGAGGTCAATTCCTCCCAGTGATACCAACAATCAAGACTTAACTACAACAAGGCTGTACACACAGTCCACAAAGGGGTGCACCAAGAGTGTCCACCTCAGGTAACTGGGAGGCTGACCCACTGGGCCCTATAGAAAACCTAGTACACAAAGCTACCCTACCAACTCAGGGAAGCAGCCAAAATGCGGCGACAAAGAAACAGATCACAAACGAAAGAAATGGAGGAAAACGAACGACTGGATATAGAATTCAAAACCACGGTTATAAGGCTTTTCAAGAATATCCTAGAAAAGGCCTATAAATATAACAAGACCCTCGAAGATATGAAAAAGGACCAACTAGAAATTAAACATACACTGACTGAAATAAAAAATATTATACAGAGACCCAACAACAGACTAGAGGAACACAAGAATAAAGTCAAAGAATTGAAATACAAAGAAGCAAAAAACATTCAACCGAAAAAGAAAAAAAATCCAAAAAGTTGAAGATAGTGTAAGAAGCCTCTGGGACAACTTCAAGCGTACCAACGTCCGAATTATGGGGGTGCCAGAAGAAGAGAGAGAGCAAGATACTGAAAACCTATTTGAAGAAATAATGACTGAAAATTTCCCCCACCTGGTGAAAGAAATAGACTTACAAGTCCAGAAAGCACACAGAACCCCATACAAGAGGAATCCAAAGAGAACCACACCAAGACACATCATAATTAAAATGCCAAGAGCAAAAGACAAAGAATATTAAAAGCAGCAAGAGAAAAGAGTTAATTATCTACAAGGGAGCACCCATGCGATTGTCAGCTGATTTCTCAACAGAAACTATGCAGGCCAGACAGGAGTGGCAAGAAATTTTCAAAGTGATGAATAGCAAGAACCTATAACCAAGATTACTCTACCCAGCAAAGCTATCATTCAGAGTTGAAGGTCAGATAAAGAGCTTCACAGACAAGGAAAAGCTAAAGGAGTTCATTGCCACCAAACCAGGATTACATGAAATGCTGAAGGGTATTCTTTAAGAAGAGGAAGAAGAAAAAAGTAAAGATAAAAATTATGAACAACAAATACATATCTATCAAGAAGTGAATCTAAAAATCAAGTGAATTAAAAACCTGAGGAACAGAATAATCTGGTGAATATAATAGAATCAGGGGCATAGAAAGGGAGTGGACTGATAATTCTCAGGGGGAAAGGGGTATGAGGGTTGCAGGAAGAGACTGGACAAAATCCACTGTCCTCACCTATGGATGAGGACAGTGGGGGGGAGGTAAGGGCAGAAGGTGGGGTGGGAACCGGGTGGAAGGGAACTATGGGGGGAAATAGGAGAAACAATTTTAATAATCTGAATAAAGATTTATTTTTTTAAAAAAAGATACTGGTTATTATGTGATTACTACTTGTAGTGACAGTTCCAAATTAGATTCTTTTTAATTCTTCCTTCCTAGTGCCCCACACTGACAGCAGAAACATAGTTCACTTTTGCAGCTCCATAGCCTGCCTTTAATGATGAGAAGGGTTCATAACAGCTGGAGTGCAAGGCTGAACCCTAGGTAATGAAAGCAAGGGGAAGCCCAAAGAAATGTGGTCGCCAGAGTAAAACTGGCATTGGATTGGTACCCGAGAGCAGGTGGTACCAAGTAGGTATAAGAAATAGAACTGGAAAAAAAGAGTGAACTGGGAAAAGCTAATACATAGGAAGCGTGTGGCAACTGATCAGCAAGGACTACAGAAATACCATGGTTTGGTCAGGTAAGCAAAATGGCTAAACATGTCTGGTCCCCTGGACCGCACTTAAAATGCTAGGAAACAATATTTTAATTTATAAAACCACAGCAATAAAGAGGAAAAAGACCATAAGCAAACGAGATCTCAACAAAAATTTGAAGATAGAAGGAGGATAGCTATTATATCAGAAGCAGATACCATTGATTAAGTGCTTGCCTATGAAGATAAGGATTAGAAGGAACCAGTTTGGCTGCAGGCTCAGGAATGCCTAATGAGAATGGGAGATATGGAGGGAAAGCAGTAAAATTAATGACCGTTGGAACATTTCTCTCATCCCATACATACATTCCCTCTTCCCCAACCCCATGCACTGTCAACCAGGGATTTACCCTCCAGCAAGAGATAGGGAGTTTATTCCCTGGAGAACTTAGCCCCAAGGGAGAGAGAGACTTCTTTATCTTGGCATTTGATAATCCAACAGCAAAGCAAATACAACAGAGGTTCAACATTCATAAAATAAAAATGAGTAAAATGATAATATAGGCAAGTTTTCAATTATGTATTTCAATACCTAAGTAATCTATAGCACAAATTGATAGAAAATCAGTAAAGATATATAAGATTTTTCAATTGATGTTTCTAGAACACTCAACAACAGAACGATACAAATTCTTTTCAAGTTGACAGTTTTGGGCTATTAAGCAAGTTCCAAAAGATTTAAAAGACTCGCCTGGCCGGTGTGGCTCGGTGGTTGAGCCTCAACCTAGGAGCCAGGAGGTCAGCATTTAATTCCCGGTCAGGACACAGGCCCAGGTTGCCAGCTCTATTCCGCGTGGGGGCGTGCAGGAGGCAGCCGATCAATGATTCTAATTATTGATGTTTCTATCTCTCCCTCTCCCTTCCTCTCTGAAATCAATAAAAATATATTAAAAAATAAAGATGCATGTTGACAATACTTGCTGTTTTATTTACAACTTGATAGAAAGGTATTCACCAGTTTTGTTTTAAATATGGAACGCTTCACAAATTTGCATGTCATCCTTGTGCAGGGGCCATGCTAACCTTCATTCCAATTTTAGTATCCTAGTAGCCCCATCGCGCAATATCGCGCGCAGTAGGCCGCCCGCCACTTCCGGGGAGCCGGCGGGAACCGCAGCACGCTGCCAGGAGCTGCACTGCTTCTACAGGAGCCGTGTGGCTTCCGCAGGAAGCGGAAGCGAGCGTGGGCGCCGGGAGGGAGCCGTGCTGCTTCCGTGGGAGGCGGGCCCGCCTTCTCGTCTCTGGGCCTGCGCTCAACAGTGGAGGCTGCAGGCCGGCCACCCTGCCCCCCAGAGTTCTTTCTTTTCCTTGGTACGTCACTACCCATATAACATTAGTGGATAAGATGGAGTAAATGGGGAATTCAGAGATTCACTGGAAAGTAGTGTACACATAAGAGGTTTATTTTTATGTTTTGACTTTTTTTGTTGATAAATAACCAGTCAATATTTGACTAGAGGTATGGAGTATACCAAATGCATTTGCAAATGACGACAAAATGACTATATGACAAACCATCAACATCTATTACTGTTACCAGAGCCGAGTCAAGTGTGTCTTTTCCAGTTTAAAAAACTGCCACTAGATGGCAGAGCCGTACAGATGGGGGAAGGATTGCCACCATTTTCAGCATAATACAGCATAGCCGAAATGGGGTGGTGAAATAGGGGCACCAATTTAATATTCTTCAAAGAATTTCTCTTAAGTTAATAATAATTTTAAAGGCGAGTAAGCAACACTTGATTTTGGTTTTGAAATATTTTTACAACATTCTTTTTAATCCTGATAATGATTTCAAATTTCCTATACTGTTACAGAAATTTCTGTGCCTATATTTATAAGGCATATACTCACATTTCCAGTTTTCATTCAGGATACCAGTAACTCTACTCTTGGGAATTGCATAACTTTTTCCCCAGTTCTCTCCACCTCATCTAAAATGGCTATGTGGCACATAGTATCATGATGTGTGGAACATGGTTTAGTTAATAAAATTTTGCTATAGAATATTTTTTCTCAAAAGACCCCCTATCCAAAACGAGTAAAGTAAAGGGTTCTGCTGTAATTGGAATTCAGAGTAATTACATTCCTTTTTTTTATACCTCTTGTAATAAGTAGAGGGTTAAAGTGTTGCAACATTTTACATTTCCCTATTATTTTGACTTTCCTTATTTACAACTTAATAAAAACCTTGGATAGAAGTTATTCTTAGCCAGTAAAAATCTACTGATTGTCCTATTTGGTATATTATTCTTAACTTGGAAAGTATAGTCTGAAACAACTTTTGACATTAACTGAAACATTAGAAGTAGGATTCATATCTAAAATTCCTGTGCAAGGTCTTGCTTATTAAGTATTATTAAACTTTGCTCTTTAAAATTAAAAAAAGAAATTCTAGAACTGAAAAATGTAATTACCAAAATAAAGAGCTCACTAGATGGGCTCAAAATCTGAATCAGGGGTGGGGGAATGCATCAGTGAACTTAAATGTTAAATAACAGAAATCACCCAATGTGAAAGAGAAAACACAGCAGCAAGAAAATGAACAGAGCCTCAGGATCTGTGGGACTGCAACAAACGATCGACCTTTCATGTCATGAGGGTCCCCGAAGGGAGGAGAAAGAATGTGGAGCTAAAAAGAATCTGAAGAAATACTGACTGAAAAGATTCCAGTTCGGGAAAAATAATTATAAAGGGCAATATGGGAAAACTATACAGACTCTACTCACATAAGCTTGAGAACTGAGATAAAATGTACCAATCCCTCAAAAGCCTACTACCACAGCTCACCCAACATGAAACAGGTTATTTGAACCGCCCTATACTTACTAAAGGAATTGAATTTGTAATTAAAACTCCAGACCCAGAATCTCCAGACCCAGATGTTTTCCCTGAAAAATTATAGCAAATATTTACAGAAGAGTTAAAACCAATTTTATACAATCTCTTCCCAGAAAATGGAAGAGGGGACATTTCCCCCAATTCATTTAATGAGGTCAGTATCCCTCATAAATATAGATGTAAATCCTTCTCAAAATGTTAGCAAATAGAACCAATAATATTGAAAAACAATTATACATCATGACCAAGTAGAGATTGGAATGTGCAAGGCTAGTTCAACATTTGCAAATCAATCAATGTAATGCAGCATATCAACAGGCTAAAGAGGAAATATTATATATAATTATATGAATTGACACAGAAAAAGCATTCAACAAAATGCAACACCACACATTCATGATAGAAACTCTCAGTAAGTTAGAAATAGAGGGGAACCATCTCAACTTGATAAAGAGCATCTACAATCCATACCCAGTGAAAAAGTGCATGCTTCTCCCCAAGATCAGGAACAAGGAAAGGATGTCCACTTCACCACTCTAATTCAATATCATATTTTAAGTCCAATTCAGTGAAATAAGGCAAGAAAAAAATTTAAAGCACACAAATTAAAACTATTTCTTTTGCTGACAGCATGACATGCTATACAGAAAATCCTAAGAAACATACCCCTTCAAGTTCCTAGAACTAATAAGCATAGTCAGACTACAAGATCAATATACAAAAATCGAATGTATCTATATATATAAAAGCTATGATGCACACTGACCACCAGGGGGCAGATGCTCAACGAAGAGCTGCCCCCTGGTGGTCAGTGCGTTCCCACAGCAGGAGTGCCACTCAGCTGACAAACCCACTCAGCTGACCAACCCATCCCCGAAGCCCACCAGCCCCAGGGCAGCCACTCCCTCCCTCAGTAGTCCTGCAGGTCCAATCTCCGGAGAACAAGCCAGGCACCAATGGACCGAGCGCCCCACGCACGATCCCAACTGTACCACTGATCCCAACAGTGCCGCCTGGAAGTAAGCCTCGGGCACCACAACCACTTCCCCTCCCTAAACGCTCTGCAAAAAAGAAACGATATAAAAGCAGCCACCAGGTGGCTCCCAACAACCGGTGTGAACGTCAGCGGGAGGGATCCAGATCCCAGCCCCTACCCCCAACTCCCTCTGGACAGGCGCCAGACATAGGGCTCATGGCTGGCAAGCACCCACTACAGCTGCATGAGCCTCTCCCAATCAGGACTGACTGGGTGTGACTGCGCGGGAGCAGCAGGCAGGGGCAGCAGGTGGCGTTGGACTCTCAGTTTCAGCCCAATCCCTGCAGGCCATGCCAAGGGACTCCACCCATGCACAAATTTGTGCACCGGGCCTCTAGTTTCTATATAATGGCAATATAATATGTGGAAATCTAAGTTTAAAATACAATAACACTTATGACAGCTCAAAAAGATTAAAATTACATAGATATCTAATAAAACATGCAGTACTTATATTCTAAACACTACACAATGATCATTTTTAAAAATCCAAGAAGTTCTAAGTAAATGAACAGACATGCTGTGTTCACATATTGGAAGACTCAACATAACAAAGAGGTCAATTCTTCCCAAAATGGTATACTACATAGGTTTAACACTTTTCCTTTTAAAATCTCATCAATATTTTTTATAGGTATAGATAAATGTATTCTAAAATTTCTATGGAAAGGCAAGGGGGCTAGAATAGCCAAAAAAAATTTGAAAAAGGCAAATAAAGTTGAACTACCGAATTTTAGGAATCAGCATAAGAGTTATAATGAATACAGTGCAGTACTGATGAAAGGATGCACATACACTGAGTGGCCAGATTACTATGATCTCTGAACACATAATAATCTGGCCACTCAGTGTGTGTGTGTGTGTGTGTGTGTGTGTGTGTGTGTGTGTGTGTGTGTGTGTGTGTGTGTGTGTTAGAGGCCCGGTGCATGAATTCGTGCATGGATGGGGTCCGGCCAGCCTGGCCAGGGGGAGGGGACATGGGTGGTTGGCCGGCCTGCCTGCTGGTCGAACTCCTGGTTGAAGGGACAACTTGCATATTAGCCTTTTATTATATAGGATATACACTGAGTGGCCAGATTATAATGTGTTCAGAGATCATAATAATCTGGCCACTCAGTGTATGTTTCTCTCTCACATGGATTTTTCTCTCTCTCTCTATCCCTCTCCTTTCTTCTCTGTCTAAAACAAATAAAAACATATTTTCTTAAAAAATAATCGTCTGTCATCTTAACCAGGTCCTTCATTACTTATGAAAACAATTTTCTGAAGCCTAAAAACTGAAGTTCTGCTAACCTGCATTTTATGTTACAGAAAATCAAAATTGTCAGTTACATTATAATCAGATCTATAACCATGTCACTTTAAGTTTTGTCATTTACAGACACTGTTTTACTCTGATGCTCTTGCAAGAATTTTTCAGAAAGATCCCATGAAAAGGACTCTGACTTACTCTTAAACAGAGTTTTCAGAGAATAAACTTTTAGATCATACCTTTAACTGAATGAAAATTTATAAAACTCTAAGGAATAACTGGATTCATGAACTGCTGGCAAAGGATCAAAATGGACAAGAATTAGTTATATGGGACTAAATGAACTGAGAATGATTAAAATTTTTATAACTTTTTTGTTGGAAATATTGCTAATTTTTAATCATTTGTTTTCCAAATATAAGAAAACTTGTTTTCTTTTAAACTACCTATGACTTGGGCAATTAAGTAAATTATACCTTTGCAAGCAACACTGAAACTTTATTTTTTTAATCCCCACTAGATTTCTTTTTCATTGATTTTAGAGAGTGGAAGGGAGGGGAGAGGGGGAGAGAGGAAAGAGAAAACATTGATGTGAGAGAGTCACATCAATAGGTTGCCTCCCACACATGCCCCAACTAGGGCAGGGAACTTGCAACCCAGATACATGCCCTTAACTGGAATCGAACCCTTGACCCTTCGGTTTGAAGGCCAATGCTCTAACCACTTAGCAACACTGGCCAGGACAAAACATTTATATTTTTCTTCTTACCTGATCCCTATAGGAGACTCTGAATGAGCATTATTATTTTCATGGCAATATGCTTGTTTCCATAAGTTCAATAGAAATATATTGTTTTTATAACAGGACACAACTGGAAATTGTTTATTACCAAGACTTTGACTGAATGTCATGTTTGAGAGGGACATGCACAGACTCTGGATGTCACCAGAAAGCTTTAAGGAATTAAGATTGACTTTGAAAGCCAATAAAAGTTCCTTGGAGAAACTGCCTGGTACCTTACTTACATGGTCCATGGCAGTCTTTCCAGGTTTGGAATAAATGTTGATTTCCCGAGAGATGGCAAAGGAAGATACTTACACATTATGGGGATCTAGAATACCTGAGAAATTCACCCAAATCAAGAGGTATTGCAAGCAAATGCTGATGGCAACTATGTGGCTCAGCTTCTTAGCCCTGCAAGGGTAAAATTCAATTTGAATATTCCTTATGAAATTCCAACAAAGCCTATATGATGAATTATTGCTCTTGTTGTACTTATACAAATAACAGAACAAATTCATTGAAACTGTATTTATACAATAAATTAAGTCTTAACTTGGCTATCCTATATAATAAAGAGCTAATATGCTAATTAGACCGAACAGCAGAATGACCTTCCGGATGAAGCTGAGGCTGTGAGGGCTGAGCCCCTTGCACGAATTTCAAGCATCAAGCCTCTAGTCTTTTGATAAGGGTGATTTTCGAGAGAAAAATGTTTCAATAGAAACCATAATGTCCAATTGTGGATATTAGATTCTAGTTCAGTTGTCTTTAAAATCCCATCTGTGGGCTGGACTGGATCCTGAATATTTCTAATGAAAGTGTTTAGCTACAGCCCTCTGAACCAGTGTTTCATTTTTCTCCCATTCTTTGCCTTCGTATTGTTGAGAACTAAAACTGGTTAGCTTATTTTTCGAGCCTTGCACTTAAAGACCCTAGCAAGACGACACAATGTAAACTTTAGAGAAGTCATCACAACAGCTCATGCTTAGACAGTACCAGTGACTGATGCTGGGTGAGCCACCCAGAGAGCTGGCTGGTGTCAGGACATTCCTTAGGGACTTCTGACCAGGGAACTCTGTGGATTGTCACTGCTTGCCTTCATTCCAGCTTCATTCCAGATGAAGCTCTGGGCCTTTCATCTACAGCAGATTTTCAACCCGTGTGCCACAAGAATTTTTTAAATATGCAATACCTATTTCGTCAGGTGCACTGACCTCTTTCTTTTCCCTTAGATTGTCAAATAAAAAATAACAGCCCTAGCCGGTTTGGCTCAGTGGATAGAGCATCAGCCTACAGACTTTACAGTCCCGAGTTCAATTCCAGTCAGGGCACAGGCCCGGGTTGCGGGCTTGATCCCCAGTGAGGGGCGTGCAGGAGGCAGCTGATCAATGATTCTCTCTCATAATTGATGTTTCTCTCTCTCCTTCTCCCTTCCTCTCTGACATCAATAAAAATATTTTTAAATAAATAACAGCCAATATAACAATAGCTGCTCAACATCATATGATTGAATCAAAATTATAATTTTTTGTCAATAAGTAAAAAAATATATTTTTGGTGCACCACAGAATTTTAGTAATTAGTTTAAGTGTGCCATGAGAAGGAAAACGTTGAAAATTGCTGACCTGCACGTCTTCTCAACTGATAGTCTTAAAGACTCACAGACTAACAGGTTTGCTCTGATCAGTACTTAGAGCAGATATCCTGGCCTTCTACTGCCTCTACCATTGATGTGTTTCCTGCTTGTAAATTAAATGCCTAGAAGGCTCCCTCTAAGTAAGGCTCAGAGACCATAGGTGAGAGGTTCCATGTTAAGATGGTCATGAAGGCTTCCAACCACTTCCAACGACGAATCACCCTAGCCTCCTCTGACCCTAGGACAGGCTTCTGATAGGGGGGCCTATAATCTGATAGGTAGAGCACCTGACTTAAGCTGAAAAGTAATCATATTATTTTAAATATTAGAATACATATACTTATGTGAATAGGGGTTAAGTTTCTCAGATGTGAATAAGAGGCTGTTTTTCTTTTTTTTGTTTGACGAGGTTGTTTTTCTTCAAGTTTCCTTTTCCAGGCCGGTGTGAAGCAATTGAGGAGGTGACTCAGCTGTGAATCCAGCAAGCAGAACCATAAGCATGGTCAGGCCTACCCACCAGGAATCAAAACATCATCTCATCAACATCATCTCATCACCTGCTGACTAATTACAATAGCTGACCTCTAGGGACCCCCAGGCCTGCACTTAGCTGTATTCCTCAGCCCCTTCCCCTTTATAATCCTGTCCCCTGAATCTTGCTGGGAGGCAGGATTTGATGCTTGGAAGCGCCCTATCTTCTTGGTTGGCTGGCCTTCTCAATAAACGCCTAATATGATTTAACTCTGCCTTCCTTATTGGACACAACGACAGACAGCCCAACCCGTAACATTCCCAGAGATTTTTCTTCCAAACAGGCAGGGACTACAACCATTTCTCAAATTCAAAGATGTTACAGAAAACGAGCCATCATTCTTCAACAATTCCTTAAGAGTATGGGAATAAAATATCTGAGGGGGTAATAATAGAGGAGAGGGAGATGAGAACTATATAAATTAACTACGAAGTTAAGTCAGGGGCTTGTTACATGCTTTCTGACACGAGACTCGGCTTATCAGAGGTGCAGGCCAACCACAAACAGCTTCCAGGCCATAACAGGTACCTTGTAAAGCTTAAAATTAATCCCAACGTTATTTCCCACTCTCCATTTCCCCATACCAGCAATTTGCCATAGAAACTACAAACAGATATAAGCTCAACCTCTAGAGATGGTTGGGGTCTCTTGAGAAGAGGGTCTGCTTCGCTAAGGGGTGGCCTTCCTTGCTTATCCTCTCGGCTCAGTAAACCTGTTTTTCTACTTTAACTTTGTCTGGCTCAGCTCTTGAATTCTTTCCTGCAGGGACGCCAAGAACCCTCTTGGCTCGGGGTTCGAGTCCCCACTCAGGCCTCGCCCGTCCAGCACCAGCCTCTGAGCACCCAGCGGCCGGTGACAGGAGAATTTTGCTGCACTCGTTAGCGAGGCAGGGAGGCTGTTTACGTCCGGAAACGCCCGGCTGCGCGCCCTGGGCGGTGCTCCCTGGGGTCAGGCCCATCCGCCCACGTGGCGCTTCAGGCGCCGCTGCTCTCGGCGCGCCGGCCCCTGCTCGGTCCCGCGCCCCCACACCCGGGAGCTGCAGCGCCCGAACCCGCGCCCCCACCCTGCTTCTGCCCGCCGGCGCGGACCCTGCTGGTTGCCCCACAGAACCCCACCTTTTCCAGGAGGACGCAACGCAGTCCTATTTCCACGACGGAACCGGAAGGACGCAGAAAGCTGCGGGGCGGGGCCTCCACGGCGGGCTTTCGGGAACCGGGAGCACCTGGTCGCCATTTTGTCGCGGCCGAAGTGGAGCGGGGGATCGGTCTGCGGGAGAGGGGAGGGCGGGCCCTGTGAAGGGAGCGGGGTAAGGAGGGGCGGCGGGCGTACCTGAGCACTGAGTCCCTGAAAATTCTGACAGGGAGAGCCCCCCAGTGAGCCCAAAGGACGCCTGGTTCAATACCAGCGTGAGAGAATAGAGCCGTTTCCTGCCGAGGAGGAAAGGGAATCCGGGACGAATAACGGCTCCAGTGGCTTGAGAAGTGTGTTCCCTGCCCTTGGGTCGCTACTCCGCACCGTTAAGTCGCCCCCATTGCTCGCGGACCCTCCGGAGTCTGGGCTTTGGCTCATCTGGTCCTCAGGGACAAAGAGCTGGGCAGAGGGTGTCACTGCTAAGCCTTCACCGCCGCGGAACACGCACCAGTTCAGGATCCTGAGTTTCTGCCTCTTCCAGGCAGGCCACCTGTGTTTTTGCTCTAAACCAGACAGACTGAACTTGCCAGCCCTTGGTGAGGAATTAGCAATATCAGGGACGAAGAGTTGTCCTATTTCAGTAGCAAAGGCTGGTAGGCGTCTCCTTTTGCTTTCCAACTCGGTTATGATCAGGTGCAGCACTAAGAAGAAAAGCAGCCCTGAGAGTCACAGTTGGTACCGTCTTGGGGGCTCTGATGAACATAAGCAATGTCATAAAATATTGATACATGAGGCCTCTCATGAATGGAGGAGAAAATAACAATCATGCCTGAACAACTGAAAACACACTGTGCAATCACAAAAGATACCCAGATATCCCTTCACCAGCTAACGTGACTACTCCAATGACATCTCTAGGCCTGCTTTCTAACTAAAACTTATTAATTACTGATTGAATTACCCCTGCTTCCTTACTCCGTTTCCTGGATCCTCCCCAAAATCATCTAACACAAGCGCAGATGATGTAATCCCTCTTTAACACCCTCTTCCGAGACAACTATAGCAACCAGTAACCATTATTTGGTAGTCTTTGGTGGGCATCACCAGTGTGGGTGAATTTATATATTTGAGTTATATCTAACCATACACAAAATAAAATCTTAGAGCCCATAACCTAAGAAATCAAAGCAAGCAGTGTGAATAGTAAACTAGAGCAACACCTTGATATGTCAAAGCTGGTTTGCTGCCTTGGCTGATGTGTCTCTTTGTTGAGCATCATCCCCTGCACCAAAAGGTTGCAGATCAGGGCATAAACCCAGGTTGTGGGTTCCTATGCAAGGCAACCAATCAATGTTACTCTCAAACATTAATGTTTTGTACTGGGTTTTTTTCTCTCTCCCTCTCCTTTCCTCTCTAAAAACCAGTAACGTATTTTTTTTAATATTTTAAAAATTGTATGCTAAACACAATGTTGAGTGTGTTGGATTTTAAACAGTAGGACAATACTGGTAAAATCAGATTAAAGTCTATAGTTTTAACAGTATTGTACCAATGTGAATTTCATTGTTTAACAGATACACCATGGTTATATAGACATTAAGTATAGAAGAAATGGTGAAGGGTATACAGAAGCTCCCTGTATTTTTGCAACTTTTCTGTAGATTAAAATTATTCCAAATCATTTTATTTTTTTAAAATTTATCCACCAGGAAGGAGGGTAATTTTTCTGTATATGCTTAATTTCTGACTGGTCCTTTTCCATTTTTTTGGCATTCTCATTAAGGTCCTTGAAGGTCTCACTAAGCTCCTTTGGAGGTCTTATCAAGTTTCTCGGCGGTTTTTAGAAGTTTCTTGAGTAACCTTATAAATGTGGTTTTGAACTCTATGTCCAGTAGTTTGCTTTCCTCCATTTCTTTCATTTGTGACATGTTTCTTTGTCTCCGCATTTTGCTGCTTCCCTGTGTTGATGGAGTGGTTTTCTGTGGTAGGTGACCAGTGGTTCAGCCTATCACCTGAGGTGGACACTCTTGGTGCACCCCTTTGTGAGCTGAGTGCAAAGTCTTGGTGTAGTTAAGCCTTGATTGCTGTTGGTACACTGGGAGGAATTGACCTCCAGGCCAATTGGCTGTGAGGACCAGCTGTGTCTATAATGGAAGAACGGCTGTGCTGGAGACACACTTATGGGGCAGGACTTGCTTCAGTGGGGCTTTGGTGCTCGCTGAGTCTGCCTCTGGAATGTGTCACTTATGGATGTGAGGAGTTGAACTCTGGTGTCATCTCACGCTGACCACTAGATACCACTGGCTTCTGGATCTCCAATGGGGTACAGGTCAGCTACTGTCTGAGGCCACCGAGCAGGAGCTACAGTTTTCTCCTCTTTGCTTGGGGTTTGGAGGTTTTGGAGCTGCCTAACCAGAGCTGCAGTTTGTTAGGTTAAGCTGCGATAGGGTAGACCATTCTTATGCAAAAGCCACTGCGTGGAGCTTGGGTGGGTTTGTAGATTGTGTGGGGTGGGGTCTCAGGGCATCAGTAGGCTAGGGCATGGCAAACAGAGATGGCTGCCAGTCAGCCGTCTGTGTTTCCAAGTCCCGGCGCCCTGTGCCCCAGTGCAGTAAACAATGATTGCTGGGCGCACTTCTGCAAGAAAGCCACCCTCACTTTCCGACCCAATGGCAGACAGTCCAACTTCTCCCAGTAGGAGTTTGGGTCCCCAGGGTCTCCCCAGAAACTGGAGTCCAGAGTAATCAGGAGCTTGTCTCCCTTCGGGTTGAAAAAAGCAGTGTACCCAGTCACCCGCCGCCAGCCCGATTCGTGCGCCTCCATACCTCAGCTTTTCAGCGCTTGTGCGTGTCTCAATGCTCTATTCTCTTTCCTTCCAGTTGTAGAACTTCCACTCAGCCAGCTTACCCGTGGTTCTGGATGATAGACATTTTGTCTTTTAGTTGTAGTTTTGAAATTGTGCAAGGCAGCAGTTTAGGTGTTTACCTATGCCGCCATCTTGGTTCGGTCAGGAGGGTAATTTTTGCTTTTAGCTGGGATCGTGGTTGTTGCATCTTGAGTGACCCTAGAAAGAGTAACAGAAATATAGTCAACGCTCTTCTGCCTCAGTTCCAGTTTCTTGCTCTTTCCCTACCCAACATTTCAGTATCCTCCCTGGCTCCCCACACACTCCAACCTCTCTGGATACGTGGCCATCAGTCACTGAAGGTAACCACATCTGCTCTAGTTCCTGCCCCACTATTTTGTTTTCAGAAAAGTGAAAGTAATTCCAGGATTCCTGAGTGCTTTCAGAGTGGAAATCAGCTATAAGCAGTAAGAACCACAAAGGTACAGGAGGAGAAGTTGTCAAGGCAGCAATGTCAAATCAAAGGAGAAGGAAGGAAATTCTGCAAACACATTAACACATCTGAGCTTTCATTGGTGTGGCATTGACCCCCACCCTTAACCCCTAGCACAGGAATTAGTCAACTCCGTAATGGAAGGCATCAGGCTATATGATAAACCAACAAAACCTAGAAAATAGGATACCCAAACCTGAACACAAGACAGTCACTAGGAGTCTAAATATAACAGCCCAGTTTTTTGCAATAACCATGGACAGAAATGTTCATTCAGGGAATTCTTCCATAGTAAAAGAATGAGAGCTGTAAATATTAACAGCAAGAGAGCCTGGCCAGCGTTGGCTCAGGGGTTGAGAATCAACCTATGAACAGGTGGTCATGTTCAATTCCCGGCCTGGGTTGTGGCCTTGATCAAGGTAGCCGATCAGCCGAAACCAGTTTGGCTCAGTGGATAGAGCGTCGGCCTGCGGACTGAAGGGTCCTGGTTTCGATTCCAGTCAAGGGCATGTACCTTGGTTGCGGGCACATCCCCAGTAGGAGGTGTGCAGGAGGCAGCTGATCAATGTTTCTCTCTCATCGATGTTTCTAGCTCTCTATCACTCTTCCTTTCTTTCTGTAAAAAATCAATAAAATATAATTTTAAAAAAAGGTAGCCGATCAGTGATACTATCGATGTTTCTAACTCTCCCTCTCCCTTCTTTTCTGAAATCAATAAAAAATATTTTTTAAAATATATATTAGCAGCAGGAGAGAAGATGAAGAAGCTTTATTTGACGTATAACAATTGGAACTCTAAGAGAAGTTTGTCTTCTGGAATCCGGTGGCTTTCATTATGTGGTAGAAGTGGAGGCTAGTAGCCACATTTATTTATTTTTTTAGCTTTTTTTTTAAAGACCAGTATTTTATTTCATATCAACAAGTAGCAAAGTAGAAACACTTTTTTCTTAATCTTATTCTAGCTTAATTTATATCTCCCAGGTGTGTAGACAAGCAGTTGCCATTTTGCCTATTAGAAGTATGAAAACATTTTTAGAGATCATTTTGATTTGTTTTAACTTCTGAATATAATTAATGGAATGGGGGGGGAGGGCATCTATAATCTCAACAATAAAGATCTTTTAAAAATGAGGAGGACAGAAAAAAATTAATGGAGTAGTTTAATATTAAACCTTTGCCATGTGCAGGTTTATCATGCAGTGGTGACATAAAAGTTCCATAGAAACATGTTTAAGCTACAGAAAATGCTTCCAGAGAAATATTTTGATTACAAATAAAATTCCTAGTTTTGAAGAACTAGGTATTTTCCCTAAATTAGAAAAAAATATCTGCCAAAATTTGAGTGTAATTTTAAGTATTTCCATGTGTAATACCACAGAGCAGAAAGGCTAAATCTGACATATCTATTCATTAAAAAAAGAGTAGAGTCCTAGCCGGTTTTTCTCAGTGGTTAGAGCATCAGCCTGTGTACGAAAGGGTCTCGGATTCAATTCCCGGTTAAGGGCACGTACCTGGGTTGTGGCATGGGGGAGGAAACCAATGGATGTGTCTCTCTCACATTGATGTTTCTCCCTCTCTGTATCTCCCCCTCCACCCCTCCTTTCCACTCTCTTTGAAAAGCGATGGAAAAAACATCTCAGGTGAGGATTAACCACACACACAAGAGTAGGGAAAGAGGCTGTTTTCAAGAGAGGCTCTCCTTAGTAGATGCACTTTAGAGGCAAAAAGTCATCTACATGAAGATTTACTTGAGATGCAACAAGGACTATTTTCTAACTATGATGATGGAGAAGAAGCTGTGCAGTCCTTTTAAAAATTTAAATAGCACAGCTCATTCACAGGCCCATTGGATAGCTTACACATACATATTAGGTATGTGATTATTATTTCTTGATTTCCATCACACATGAAATGGATTTTTTGGGAAGGACTTTACTTTCTTTTAGAGCAGTTTTAGGTTCATAGCAAAATTGAGAGGAAGGTACTGTATAGAAATTCCCCACAGACTCCCTGTCTCCACATGAGATCATAATAATCTGGCCACTCAGTGTATATCCCCCACCAAAGTGGTACATTGGTTGCAATTGATGAGCCTGCATTTACACATCATAATCACCCAAAGTCCATAGTTTACATTAGGGGTCACTCTTGAGGTTATACATTCTATGAGTTTAGACAAATGTATATTGACATATATCCATCATTATTGGATCATGCAGAATACTTCACTACCTTAAGCATCTTTCGTGCTTTATTTATCCTTCCCTACACCACCACCCCTGGCAACCACTGCTTTTTACTGTCTCCATATTTTTGCCCTTTATGGTTGGGGTGCGTACAGGAGGGAACTAATCAATGTTTCTCTCCCTCCCTCCCTCCCTCCCTCCCTCCCTCCTTCCCTCCCTTCCTCCCTCCCTCCATCTTCCTCCCTCTCTAAAAAATCAATAAGTGCTCACTTCGGCAGCACATATACTAAAATTGGAACAATACAGAGAAGATTAGCATGGCCCCTGTGCAAGGATGACACGCAAATTCATGAAGCATTCCATATTTTTTTAAATCAATAAAAAATATTTTTAAAAAAGATATAGCCATCTTAACTTTGCACTACATATATTGGTATATTAAAATGCTAGAGCACTCTGATACATGTTTCCAAACACTTAAGATCATTCTATTTTAAACAGAAAACAGCTCAAATGCTCTACACAACCTTCTTGGGAAGAGGTGGTCGTCCCTGTCCTTTGTGATAGACTTTGGTCTATTGATAATAGTAGCCACATTAAAAAAATTAAAAAACAGGTAACATTAATTGCAATATTTGTATTTGAGTCAACATATCCAAAGTATCATTTTATATCTAATCAATACATAAAATTATCAATGAGCTTTTTCCCCCCTATATTAAATCTTTTAAGCCTGGTGTGTATTTTCCACTCACAGTGCATATCAATACAGATGCTAAATTTTTATTGGGAATACTTAATGTATATTTAGATTTCATAACATTTACAATTGAAAAATAGATTCACATATCCACATACTTAAGTATGTTCCAAACATACTTAAAAGTTTTCCAATAACTGAATTGAATATCAGTTTTTAAATTTAAATTAAGGCCAGAATGTGGAGAAATTGGAACTTATGTGTGTTGCTGATAAGAATGTAAAATAGTGCAGCTGCTATGGAAAACAGTACAGCTATACCTCAAAAAATTAAAAAGAACTACCTTAGGATCCAGCAATTTCATTTCTGGGTATACACTCAAAAGAACTGAATTCAAGGTGGCAAAGAGATATTTGTACAAGTTCAGGCCAACGTTATTTGGATTATTTACATGGATTCATGCACTGGTGGGGTCCCTCAGCCTGGCCTGCACCCTCTCACAATCCGGGACCCCTCAGGGAATGTCGGACCACCGGTTTGGGCCCAATCCCCGCAGTCCAACATCCCCCAGGGATGTAGTAGTGTGAAAAGTGGCAGGTGGCTGGGGAGGAGTCCAAACCCGAGCGTGGGCCTGGTGCTGTGCCACTCCCGCTCGTTCTGGCCCAGCTGCACCTGCTGCCGCTGCTGCTGGGTAGTGCTGCCGTGGAGGCAGGAGGGGCTCATGTTGCTGCAGCTGGGCTTGCCAGCCATGAGCCAGGCCTCTGGAGCCCATTGGTCAGCTGAGCAGCGCTCCTGCTGTGGGAGCGCACTGACCACCAGGGGGCAGCTCCTGCATTGAGCGTCTTCCCCCTGGTGGTCAGTGCATCTCATAGCAACTGTCAACTGGTCTTTCGGTCCTTCAGTCGCTTAGGCTTTTATATATATACAGACTAGAGACCCAGTGCACGAAATTCGGCATGGGGGGGGGTGTCCCCTCAGCCCAGCCTGCACCCTCTCACAATCTGGGACCACTGGCTCCTAACTGCTCACCTGCCTGCCTACCTGATCACCCCTTACTGCCAGCCTGATCACCCCTAACCACCTCTGCCTGCTGGCCTGATCACCCCCAACTATCCCCCTAACTGCCCCTCTGCTGGCCTGGTTGCTCCCAACTGCCCCCTCCCCCACCAGCCTGGTCACCCCTCACTGCCCCCCCCTGCTGGCCTGGTTGCCACCAACTGCCCCTCTGCTGGTCTCATTACCCCTCACTGCCCGCCCCCCTGCTGGCCTGGTCGCCCCCAACTGCCCCCCCACCAGCCTGGTCACCCCTCACTGCCCCCCCTGCTGGCCTTGTTGCCCCTTATTGCCCCCCCTGCCAACCTGGTTGCCACCAACTGCCCCTCCCCCACCCCCCCCCCCCCGCTGGCCTGGTTGCCCCTCATGGCCTCCCTCTGCTGGCCTGGTCACCCCTCGTTGCCCCTCCTGCCGGCCAGGTCACCCCACACAGCCTGCTGTTCAGTCATTTGGTCGTCCCTCACTAACCCCCCTGGCGGCCTGGTTGCCCCACACAGACTGCTGTTTGGTCATTACTGTGAGGGTGTCCTGACCAATTTGCATATTACCCTTTTATTAGTATAGATAGTCAAAAGGTGGAAGCAACCCAAGTGTTCATTGACAGATGAATGGATAAACAAAATGTGATAAAGCCCTGGCCGGTATGGCTTAGTTGGTTGAGTGTCATCCTGTGCACCAAAAGGTTGCTAATTTGACTTCTGGTCAGGGCATGTGCCCAGATGGTGGACTCAATCCCCAGTAAGGGGCATGCAGGAGACAGCTGGTTGATGTTTCACTCTCACATGAATGTTTTGTTCTCTCTCCCTCTCCTTTCCTTTCTCTCTAAAAATCTATTTTTTAAAAAATAGTCTAAAAGATGGTAAATTTTATGTTGTATATTTTACCACAATTAAAATAAAAAGTGAGGCTCTGGCCAGTGTGGCTCCATTGATGTTTCTATCTGAGCCAAAAACTGGTCAGTTTAATGTATTCTTTAAAATATATTTTTATTGCCCTAACCAGTTTGGCTCAGTGGATAGAGCTTCGGCCTGTGGACCAAAGGGTCCCAGGTTCAATTCCAGTCAAGGGCATGTACCTTGGTTGTGGGCACATCCCCAGTATGGGGTATGTAGGAGGCAGCTGATCGATGTTTCTAAGTCTCTATCCCTCTCCCTTCCTCTCTGTAAAAAATCAATAAAATATATTTAAAAAATAAAGTATATTTTTATTGATTTCAGAGAGGAAGGGAGAGGGAGAGAGAGATAGAGATAGAAACACCAATGATGAGAGAGAATCAATGACCAGCTGCCTTCTGCATGCCCCACATTGGGGATCCAGCCCACAACCCGGGCATGTGCCCTGACCGGGAATGGAACCGTGACCTCCTAGTTTATAAGTTGATGCTCTACCACTAAGCCAAACTGGCCAGGCTGGTTAGCACAATTTTAAGACATAAAGAGGATATTTATGTTGCATTAAAGTGCTCACAAAACTATGATCACAGGCAATTGAAGAGGTGGAAAAACTGTTGTTGATTTGGATAAATGTAAAGCAGTTAGCCAGTGACAGCATTTCAGAGGCAGTGATATGTGAAAAAGCCAAGATGCTACACCTCTGGAATGAGTGCTGAAAGTGATTCATTTAAGGCTAGCAGGGGGTGGTTTGATAAATTTAAGAAAGGAAGTGTTTGTTTATAGAACATTAGACATGTACTTTATATAAGAAAGGTTAATGAATTAATTCAATTTTCATTATTTTTAATGGAGAAAAAAATGATTCGGTTTTCAAACAAATTGTTTCTCAAACAGCCTTCTGGAACAAATTAAGTTCAAGAACCGAGGTTCCACTGTACAAACAAGTGGAAGCATATACCATGTTGATAAGTTGGAAGAATTAACTTCATTAACATCATTAAAATTAACATAATTTACTATCCATAGCAACCTATAGATTCAATGAAACCCCTATTTAAATACCAACGGTGCCCTGGCTGGTTTGGCTCAATGGATAGAGCATCGGGCTGTGGACTGAAGGGTCCTGGATTCAATTCCAGTAAAGGGCACATACCTCAGTTGCAGGCTCGATCCTTGCCCCTGGTCAGGGCTCCTGTGGGAGGCAACCAATTGATATATCTCTCTCACATTGATGTTTCTTTCTCTCTCTCTCTCCCCCCTTCCCCCGCCCCTACTCTCTCTAAAAATCAATGGGAAAATATCCTCAAGTAGGATTAACAACAACAACAAAATACCAATGGCATACTTCACAGATCTAGAGCAAACCAATTTATATGGAACCAAAAAAAGACCCCAAATAGCACTAGCAATGCTGAGAAAGAATAACAAAGTTGGAGGGATCACAACACCAGATATCAAGTTATACTACAAAGCCATTGTAATCTAAACAGCCTGGTACGGCCACAAGAACAGGCATATAGACCAATGGAATAGCACAGAGACCCCAGAAATCGACCCACGCCAATATGGTCAATTAATATTTATCAATGAATATTTATGAGCATACAATTGAGAAAAGACAGTCTCTTCAATAAATGCTGCTGGGAAAATTGAACTAGACCATCAATTTACACCCTACACAATAATAAACTCAAAATGCATAAGACTTAAATGTAAGCTGTGAAACCATAAAAAATCCTTGAAGCATCAGGCAGGCATAGTTCAGTGGCTGAGCATCAATCTATGAACCAGGAGGACATGGTTTGATTCCCAATCAGGGCATATGCCCCAGTTGTGGGCTTGATTCCCAAAGTGGAGCATGCAGGAGGCAGCCAATCAATGATTCTCTCTCAGTCCTTGATGTTTCTATCTCTCTCCCCCTCTCCCTTCCTCTCTGAAAGCAATAAAAATATATTTTTAATAAAATCCTAGAAAAAATATATAGGCAGTAAAATCTCAGATATCTTGTAGCAGAATTTTCACTGACATTTCCTAGGGCAAGGAAAACAAAGAAAAAATAAACAAATGGGACTACATCAAACTAAAAAGCTTCTGCATTGCAAAATAAATTACTAACAAAATGAAAAGGGAGCCCACCCCTGTGGCTCAGAGGTTGAGTGTCGACCTATGAATCAGGAATTCATGGTTTGAGGGAACATGCTCCAGTTGCCGGCTCCATCCCCAGTAGGAGTCGAGGAGGAGACAGCTGATCAATGATTCTCTCTCATCATTGATACTTCAATCTCTTTCTCGATTTCTCTTCTTCTCTAAAATCAATTTAAAAATATATTTAAAAAATTAAATGGGAGCTCACTGTATGGGGGTTAATTTCCAAAATATATAAAGACCTCAAACAACTCAATACCAGGAAGACAAACAATTCAATTTAAAAAATGGGCAAAGGACCTGAATAGACACTTCTCCAAAGAGGACATACAGATGGTCAATAGGCATATGAAAAAATGCTCAACGTCTCTAATCATCAGAGAAATGTAAGTTTAAACTACATCTTGGTCGGCATGGTTCAGTGGTTGAGCATCAACCGATGAACCAGGAGGTCATGGTTGGATTCCTGGTCAGGGCACAGGCCTGGGTTATAGGCTCGATCCCATATAGGAGGCAGCAGGTCAATGATGCTCTCTCATCATTGATGTTTCTCTCTCATCCCTTCCCTTCTTGAAATCAATAAAAATAGATTTTTTTTTTTTTAAAGCACACACCTAGCCCTAGCTGGTTTGGCTCAGTGGATAGAGCGTCAGCCTGCAGACTGAAGGGTCCTGGGTTTGATTCCAGTCAAGGGCACATGCCCAGGTTGTGGGCTCGATCCCCAGTGGGGTACATGCAAGAGGCAGCCGAGCAATGATTCTCTCCCTTCATTGATGTTTCTATCTCTCTCTCCCTCTCCTCTCTGAAATCAATAAAAAAATATATATATTTTTAAAAAGCAGATACCTACCCACACAAAATATATTACAGTGATACTCTTAAAAGAAATTTATGTAAATGGACCACAGTTTGTTACTTCTCAGATCACAAAACTTTCATACTCCCCACTGACTCTATGTTATCTTCAAAATTTGTCTTAAATTTTGAAATATTTTATTACTTGAAAATTATATAATACTTTTTTGCAGAGTTGAAAAGCAATGCAGCTTTATTTGTAATTGTTCAAAAACCATGAAAGAAAATAGTCAACTCAAAATGTCAATACATATCTTCCCTGACTGATGCAGTTCAGTAGGTTGGAGCATCATCCTATACACCAAAAGGTGGCAGGTTCAATTCCCAGTCAGGGCACATATCCAGGTTGTGGGTTCCATCCCTGGTCAGGCACATATGGGAGACAATCAATCAATGTTTCTCTCTCACATCAAGGTTTTCTCTCCCTTCCTTTGTCTCTAAAAAAATCAGTCAATATCTCTTACATTTGTACAATATTTGTAACTTTCTGTATGTCCTAATATTCCATAACTTTTTAAAAATATTTTTTATTGATTTTAGGGAGAGGAAGGAAATAGAAACATCAATGATGAGAGAAAATAATTGATCAGCTGCCTCCTGTAAACCACCTACTGGGGATCAAGCCCACAACCCAGACATGTGCCCTGACCTGGAATTGAACTGTGACCTCTTGGTTCAGGGGTCCATACTCAACCACTGAGCACCACTGGCTGAGCAATTATTCAATAACTTTTTTTTAAAAATGAATTTCTTTCTTTTTAAAATATATTTTATTGACTTTTTACAGAGAGGAAGGGAGAGGGATAGAGAATTAGAAACATTGATGAGAGAGAAACATCGATCAGCTGCCTCCTGCACACCCCCTACTGGGGATGCACCTAAAACCGAGGTACATGCCCTTGACCGGAATCAAACCTGGGACCCTTCAGTTCACAGGCCAACGCTCTAGCCACTGAGCCAAACCGGTTAGGGCAAAATGAATTTCTTTATTGATTTCAGAGAGGAAGAGAGAAAGAGAGATAGAAACATTGATGAGAGAGGATCATTGATTGGCTGCCTCCTGCACGCCCCCTACTGGGGATCGAGCCTGCAACCCAGGCATGTGCCCTTGGCTGGAATGAACCTGGGACCCTTCAGTCCGCAGGCTAATGCTCTGTCCAATGGAAGTTACTAAAACAGAGAGGAACAGCCCAAGCTGGTTTGGCTGAGTGGATACAGCATGGACCTGTGGACTGAACGGTCCCAGGTTTGATTCCGATCGAGGGCACATGCCTGGATTGCAGGCTTGATCCCCAGTAGGGGGCATGCAGGATGCAACCGATCAATGATTTTCTATCATCATTGATATTCTTATCTCTCTCTCCCTATCCCTTCCTCTCTTAAATCAATGAAAACATTAAAACAAACAAACAAAAAACCCAAACAAACAGAGAGGCACAGAGAAGCTGCAAGCTGCATTTCACCCAACACCTTTTTTTCTGTCCAGTTTTATAATTGACATATAAGAGCACATCTTAATCCAAATGATTTTCTGACTTTTTTTGAGGCCCCAGTAAGTGAAGGGATCTACATACTTTTGGGCGGAAAAACTTATGATCAGGCTAAAGCTGACAATTCACAATGGAGGGAGCTAGCTCCTTAGCTCACTATCATCCAAGTCAGGACTTGTTGCAGGCTTGGTCTGCCGAGGAAGCAGTCAAAGTAAGAGCAGGTACTCAATACTGCCCTGTCTCCGCCTGCAGTCTTTTGCTAGGCAAAGAGACCAATCCAAGCAAGGAACCATCAAGCTCAGGGGGTGCCACAACCCCTTTCACTATTTAACACAAAATGCTGTTTGACAGAATTGTAAGTCCCTGAAAGAATTGCAAACCAGATGGTTACTTACTTCTTGAATAAACATTGGTGTTGCTTCAAAGGTGCATTTTTCTATATTGATTAAGAAAAATTAACTAGCTGGCCAGCACGGCTCAGTGGTTGAGCGTTGACCTATGAACCAGGAGGTCATGGTTTGATTTCTGGTCAGGGCACATATCTTGTTTGCAGGCTCAATCCACAGTAGGGGGCGTGCAGGAGGCAGCCGATCAATGATTCTCTCTCGTCATTGATGTTTCTATCCATCTCTCCCTCTCCTTTCCTCTCTGAAATCAATAAAAAGTATTTAAAAAAAGAAAGATTAACTTGATGAGGTAGTGACTGAACTTGCCTGAACCCCACCTGGGTTATCTTATCCCTCATCTCTACCTAGTAGAGCACCTGACCTCAAGAAGATACATTTGGACCAGACCTATATATACTGTAGCTGGGCACTTCAATTTGCTTTCTCACTTCATCCTTTCCTTCTCAGATGGGAGACGGTTTGTGAATTAGTCTAAAATTTATATCTCTCCCTGGGTTCAAGAGTATAACAGTGCTGGGCTGGCATGGCTCAATGGTTGAATATCAACCTATGAACCAGGAGGTCACAGTTTGATGCCCGGTCAGGGTACAAGTCTGGGTTGTGGGCTCAATCCCCAATATATGGTGTGCAGGAGGCAGCCAGTTAGTGATTCTCTCTCATCATTGATGTTCCTTTCCTCTCACATTGATGTTTCTTTCTCTCTCTCTCTTTTCTACCTTCCTCTCTGAAATCAATAAACTATTTTTTAAAGGGTTAACAATTAAGAGTCCAGATTCTGGAACCAGAATGACTCAGCTCCATGCTCAGACCTGTCACCGACAAGCTGAGTGATCTTAGGAAAGTTACCTTAATGATCCTGTACCTCAGTTTTCTTCCACTAACTGTGATGATAGTAATACCACTTACTGTTGGGTTGCTATGCTTAAATGTGATTAAGTATTCACAACAGTGCAAAGCACAGTGAAGGTGCAATACATGTTAGCTATCGTTATTGCTGTGTGACAGGTACTGTGGTTTTAATTAAGAGCCTTCACTGGGCTATGGTGATTCTGCCTACCCACTGACTCTCTCCTGGGTCAAAGTTTAATGTGTACAGTGTACTTTTAAGGGTTAATTGGAAAATTTTAATAGACCCTAGACAATACCTCTGTATCACTTGTTATATATTAGTGGTTTCCAGAGAGGAGCTTATTTTAAAACAAAACATTTATTGAAAAATGTTAAATTTGTGCTAATCTACTGATATAAACAACAGGGAATAAACAGGCAGGTCAATCTGTAAGATAATATATCTTGGGGTGACCTTTATTTGTTCCAAGTTTAATTGTTTCTGAACCATAGACTTTAAAGTTGCATCTCTGGGCAGGTAATCTCAAGAATCAGAAAATATCTCCTTAGATTTCAGAACTTAGGGGAGATACTTTTGTGGACACAAAGGTTAAAATAAAGGGTGGAGGCCCCTATGGCCCCATAACTGAAGTGGTCCAAGTAGACCAAGTGTGGGCAAGCATTCTCCAATTGGTGAGATGGGCCAGACATTTGTGGAAAAGGCCAGAGATCTGTGGCACTAGTGACTGTGCTGGCACTTACCTCTAAAAAATCCCATAGTGCAGCCTACGTGTTCATCAATAGATGAGCAAATAAAAAAGCTGTGGTACATTTACATAATGGAGTACTACTCAGTCATAAAAAGGAAATCTTATCTTTTGTGACAACATAGATAAACCTGGACAGCATTATGCTAAGTGAAATAAGCCAGTCAGAGAAAGACAAGTAACATTTGATTTCACTTATATGTGCAATCCAGTGAACAAAATAAACTAACAAACAAAATAGAAACAGATTCATAGATACAGAAAACAGACTAACAGCTGTCATAGGGAAGGGGGGTTGCAGGACTGGTGAAAAAGGTGAAGGGATTAAGAGGAAAAAAGTTCACTGACACAGACAACAGTACAGTAATTGCCAGAGGCAAAGGGGTATGGAGGGTATAGGGGGAATAAATTATGATGGAAGGAGACCTGACTTGGTGAACACACTATATAAAGATGATATATTATAGAATTGTACATCTGAAACCTATAAAATTTTATTAACCAACTAGAAGCCCGTTGCACGATATTCGTGCAAGAATAGGCCTTTCTTCCCCTGGCTTCGCTCCCAGCCACTCGGGAGCCTGCAAGTCCTCGCTCCAGGCTGGAGCACCACCACTCCTGTAGCTCCCTCCACTGCCCCCTTTCCCCCTCATAGCAGGTGTCCCATATGCAAATTAACCCTCCATCTTTGTTGGGTTAATTTGCATACTCACCCCTGATTGGCTGCGGGCATAGCAGGGGTATGGTCAATTTACATGTTTGTCTATTATTAGGTAAGATGTCATTCCAATAAATTCCAGAAATAAAAGGCAGAAAAAGAAGAAAAAAACATCATAGTGACCCCTTGGGATAGCTCCCTAGAACTAGGAGCATGTTCATAACCAGGCCAAGGCCCTAGTCTCACTCGAAGACTACAAGGATTACTAGAGGAAACTTAGGATCAATGGTGAAAGTCAAGACCTCCACCATGTCCTTCGTCTGCTTCATTTGCCAGTGCTACCACCAGCCCCTGAAGCTGATTCGGTCCATGGAGACCTTGGCCTTGACCTCAGCCAAGAACTTGCAGCTTCAAAGTTCCCCTCAGCTCAGGGGCAGCCAGGAGAAACTCTGGAGGAAGGCTCTACCTTCAGGGTGGAGACAGATGTTGCAAAGCTACAGGATAGTGCCTATATGGTTGGACCCTCCCTGTTGATGGTGAGATGTCCAGGTATGGTCCCAGCAACTTCACCCTGCTGGGGGACTCTCAGTAGCATCCAGAAAGCCATGAGGGGCATTTTTTACATCCTTTCTGGTAAAGATCTGCACCAACCCTGTGCGAGGACTGTACTGACAATCTTTTGGAGCAGATGGATGCCCAGCTCAGGATCTCAGAATCTGACAGTCAGAAAAATGTTGTTTGGAGACCAGGGATAGATTACGTGAGGATGAGAGGAAGGCACTGCAGGAGATGAAGGTTGTGAAGGTGGAGGAAGTGAGGCTTGTCCAGGAGTTGGAGGAGGTGGAGAAGAACCCAGAAAGGACAACTGTGGCTCTGGAAGCAGCGCAGGCTGAGACTGAGACACTGGAACAGCAGGAAAGGCAGTGCCATAGGGACTACAGTAAATTGCAATTAGGACTACAGGATGAGCTGTGGAACGTGGAGAACTGGCTGTGGTACTCCCAGACCCAGATAGCTTGGCTAAGATCTGCGATGATGGCCCCTTGGCCATCATCAATAACTTCAGATTGGGCTACGTCCCCACTGTCCTGTTTGCTGGAGTGAGATCAATGCAGGCTGGGGGTGAACAGCCTTGCTGCTCGTGGCCTCCTCAAACACAATTGGTCTGCAGTTTCAGAGCAACTCATCCTCTGCAGAAACCACTCCTATCTGAAGTCATTAACAAAGGACCCCATTGAGCTGCCCTTGTTCTGTACTGAAGGGAAAAGTGCTCTCTTGGATAACAAGTTTGACCAGGCGATGGTGGCCTTCCTGGACTACATGCAGCAGTTCAAGGAGGAAGCTGAGAAAGGCGAGCCGGCTCTCTGCACAGGATCCCTGTGGAGAAGGGCCTGATAGAAGACCCCAGAGCTAGTGACGAATTCTACTCCATCAGAACCCAGCTGAACACAAAGGAACGGTGGACAAAGGCACTTTGTCCACTGCTTATAAATTTTAAGTGGAGTCTAGCTTGGGTCTTCTTAAGGTACTGTCACAAAGAACTTTATTTGAACATCATGCTAAGTAAAATATGCCAGTCAGAGAACTATAGAAACAGACTCACAAGAGAACAGGCAGACAGCTCTGATGAGGATATGGGGGATAAATGGTGATGGAAAATTAACAAAATAAAGGGAAAAATTACTTTAAAAAAAGATTACTGCATCATTGGTGAATAATAGAGAACTGTCAAATTTAATGGGATCCAATAGCCCATTTGGTTCAGAGTCCCTCCTACTGAACTGCATAAATATATCTTCTTGGACCTGGTTTCACAGTCCCGAAATTTGGAAGCATTACTATTTTTGGTATAATTGTAATATTTGCTTCAGATTAGCTACTTGCATTTTCTCTCCAGAAACATATTTTTCTATAGCTGTGATGGAATCATTGTGGGGTTTCTTAAAAATGCCTGAGTTTTGGCTCAGTGGATAGAGCATCAGCCGGAAGTTGATTCTGGTCAAGGGCACATACCTTGATTGCAGGCTCCTCCCTGGCCTGGGGCCATGGTCATATGGCTCCTACAGGAGGCAACCAATCGATGTATTTGTCTCACATCCATGTTTCTTTCCCTCTCTTTTCCACTCTCCCTAAAAATCAATGAAAAAAATACCCTCTTATCCTCCGGTGAGGATTAACCAAAAAACAAACAACAAAAACCCTGAGTTTTGTAGGACCTGTTTTCTATCATTTTGCCTCTCACTGTCACCTTCCTGCCCTTATTCTTCCAATGTTTTCTTTCTCGGAAACTTCTTTTGACAATCTGTGCTCCTCTATCCTCTATTCTCCTTGGCCAGTCATAATCTGACACTACTCCAAGCACTCCCTTAATTTAACTGGTGATTTTAAAATAATCTGCTTAACTTGTGATGAGTGCCTTGATTTTATCCTCTTTATGAAGTGTCCAGGAAATGGTAATAATCTCGCGAACCATCTGTTGCACTGCCTCAGGCGGGTCGTCCTTGAGCAGCCAGCCTGTGGGCTCAGGTGCTCTGTACCTGAAAGGCCCGCATTCCCCGAGGCTTCCGAGTCACCTTCGGAGGCTTTGGGGGTGTTTAGTCCAAGAGCTAATCTCGTAAGCAATCTATTAATTCCCCCTAAATTCTGCCAACAGAGCAGCCTTCATCCAGTGTTTTCAGTTTCCTCCTCGGCAGGAAACGGCTCTCTCTCTTCTGTCATGCTGGTCTTCAACCCAGGCGTCCTTTGGGCTCACTGGGGGGGCTCTCCCTGTCAGTATTTTCAGGGACTCAGCGCTGGGGTAAGCTTGCCCGCCCACTCCCGCTGTCCTGCGGCCCGGCACCCTCCTCCCCGCCGCGCCAGCGCAGACCCCACCCTCCATCCGGCTGACCAATCCCCGGCTCCGCTTCGGGCGCGACACAACGGCGACTCGGTGGTCCCGGTTCCCGGATGCCCGCCGTGGAGGCACCGCCCCGCTGCTTTGTGCGTCCTTCCGGTTCCGTCGTGGAAGTACGACTGCGTTGCGTCCTCTTGGAAAAGGTGGGGTTCTGTGGGGCAAACGAGCAGGGGTCGCACCGGCAGGCTGAAGCAGGGTGAGGGCGCGGGTTCTGGGGCTGCAGCTCCCGGGTGTGGGGGCGCGGGGCGGAGAGCAGCGGCTCCTGAAGCGCTGCATGCGCACAAGGGGCGCTAGTTGTGGACTTGGGCCTGTCGCGCTCCGGGCCTCCGGGAAGCCCCGCCCAGGGCGCGCAGCCAGGGGTTTCCATGGTGATGGTAAACAAGCCTCAACTGCCTCAGCTACAACTGCCAAGTGTCCTGCGTTCCACCCTCCTCTAGGTGCTCTGGGGGACGACCGAGGTGCCGGATGTGAAGTAGAAAGGGAGCGTGGACGACTCGGAGTCCGAGGTGAGTACCGGGACGGGCAAACGGTCTGAGGCTGAGGGCTGCACACCTAGGACCGACTGGGGATAGCGCCCCCTGGGAGTGGGGTGGCAGGGCTGAGATTTGGGGTTCCGGGAGGCCGGATCTGAGGTCAAGGGCCGAAAACTCTGGACCAACCAGAGTTTGGGCCTTCTGCTGGCGGGGATCGAAGGGCTGAGGTCTAGGGCCGCACACGGAGATATCCATCTGGGGCTGAGCCTACTGGGGTGAGGGTGGCGGGCAGAGATTTGGCTTTGGGAGAGTTGGGCCTGAGGTCAAGGGCCTTATGCTCTGGGACCAGACCTCGGGGTTGAGGTTTGGGGTCCGCAGAAACAGGGCCTGCAGCAATGGAGGGAAGGAGGGCCTCGTGCAGACTCCCGGGAGAGCAGCGGCCGAGCGCCCTTGGCAGGCAGGAGTAGCGGGAGGACGCCGGGCGACCGACGGACAGGGAGTTTTAAAGTGAAAGCTGTACTTTCACGTGGCTGGAAGAGCTGGGGAGTTGCCCGAGAAGGGTTGGGCCTGACTCCTCCCCCTCCCAGGTTCCCGCTCGTCAGGCCTCCGCTTTCGGTCTCTGCTGCCGGCCTTTCTTCCTCTTTGTGCGGCGTGTGTGCCCTGAGCGCCTGTCTGGGTTTGTCTCCTGCCTGGAGAGGTATTGTGTCTGCGTTTTGGCTGGATTTTTGGTCTCGTTGTCTTTGCCTGTTTGCCACGCTTTTTCTGAGCAAGTTTGTTTAATCGGCCGTTTCTTTTTTCTTTTACTTATTTGTATCTTTGAATATATTTGCTGCTTCTTGACTGCGCCTAAGAAACTTCTGGACGCTCTCCGCGCTCTCACTGCGCCCTCTGCTCCTGTGCTTGGCGTGGTTCACTGAAGGGGGCGCCGGTGGCCTGGGTGACGCGGGACAAGTCGCGGGGTCCCGATTTCCCCTGGTTTCTTTTAAACTTTATAGAAACGGTTGGGCGGTCACAAGCCCAGGAGAGCCGCCTCCCCCTTCTCGGGGCGCCTGCGAGAGCGTCACCCGGCGTCCGGTCTGTCCCCGCCTGTCTCACGCAGGACGGCCTTCCCCCAGTTTTCTTCCCTTGAAGCCCGGGACAAGCGAACGTGCTTCCCTTTCTGTATTTCACAACTGTTTGCGGCGGTCCGTGTGCAGCGGGAGAGGAGCCCGCGAGCAGCGCACGCTGAAGAAGGCGGTGCCGTCGCTTCCTGGCCCTGCGCGGGTGGGAGGGTGGGAAGCGGAAACGCCGGAGGTTAGAGGAGACCTTTGCGCGCCCTGAACCTGGTGGAGCAGGGAGAATTTTGAAAACTGCAAATGATCTTTTCATTCAAAACGTCATCGAAACTACCGATATTAATGTAATTCTCACTATTACCCTAGCCTCGTTTTTTAAGTTGTTTATGAATTTCCAGTAACGAGAATACTTTGGGTTTTCCGGTTACACAGTATATTAGGATGTCAGTGAAAACTGGTGTTTTCAGTGCTAATTTCTAGACAAGATTTGTTCATTTTTAAATAAGTGAATATGCCCTAGCCGATAGCTCAGTGGTCAGAGCTCGGCTCGCAGATTGAAGGGTCGCAGATTCGATTCCAGTCAAGGGCATCTACTTGGGTTGCGTGCTCAATCCCAGGCTGTCGGGTATGTGGGAGAAGGTACATCCATGTTTCTCTGTGTCTCCCTCTCCCTTCCACTCTCTAAATACCAATGGAAAAAATATCCTTGGGTTAGGATTAGCAACAACAAAAAATGTGAGCTCATTATGTGCCCACTCCCTCCCCCTCCCCCCAAAAATAATAAAGTAAGTTAATATTGGGAGAGATTGATTGCTCTATCACTAGAGTTGGATGAGTCCATCCTTGCTTTGGGGAGCTCATGTTCTTGTATGCATTGCTGTAAATTGATTAGAGTTGTTATTTCCATGTCATTTTAGTTTGACAAGTGATTGGTTTTCACTTGAGTCTTGCTACAAAGCTCCCATTAAAATATTCAAGTGAAAATGCTGACTGACTTAAGGGGAAAGATTAAGTAGAAAAGTTAGTTCTTATTTATGGCCAAAACTGTGAAGGAGAATGTGGAGACAGGGTAGGTGCCTGGAGGGGCTACAGAAATGGGAGGAGGACCCCTTCCACAAAGGTAACTTCCTGCCAACCTCCCCTTGGTCTGAGCCTTGGCACTCACTCTTTGTAATCACATGTTCATGACCAGGCTGTAAGGGGATATGCCATTATCCCCACTTTACAGATGAGAAAATGGAGACCGGGAGACAAGTCACTTGTTCAGTGACACAGCTGGGACTGGGACTCAGATCTTTCTTTTTTATAGCACATTTTCAAATACTGGGTATTGAGCCTGAAACTTGGTTCATGGGTGAATGCTCAACCACTGAGCCACACCAGCCAGGATTAATAAATATTTTTATACAGCTGGTAGGTTTGAATTGGTATTCAAATAAGAGCACACCTTATATTTAGTAGATTATATCTTTTTAAAAAAAATAATTGTTTTAATCCTCACCTGAGGATATATTTTCATTGATGAGAGAGAGAGAAATATCAGTGTGAGAGGGAAACATCAATTGGCTGCCTCTTCATGTCCTCTATCAGCTAAGCCCACAACCTGGGCATGTGCCCTGACAGGACTTGAACTATGACTTCCTGGTTCATGGGTTGATGCTCAACCACTGAGCCACAATGGTCCAGCCATTTTTTTTTTCTTTTAATACATATTTTTTGTTGATTTCAGAGAAGGGAAAGAGAGAGAGGTAGAAACGTCAATGAGAGAATCATTGATTGGCTGCCTCCTGTATGCCCCACTGGGGATGGAGCCTGTAACCCAGGCATGTGCCCTTGAACATGGGACCCTTCAGTCCGCAGGCTGACCCTCTAGCCACTGAACCAAACCAGCTAGAGTGGTTGATTCTTGTATATGCCCTGACCAGGTTTCAAACCACAACCTTGGACTGTTGGAATGATGTTTTAACTAACTGGGCTAGCTGGCTGGTTACATTTTTTATTCCTATGTTTATCAATATCCAGCATACTGAATTCAATCCCTAGCATGTGCCAAAGACAGTTTTTCTGGTACCATTACGAATTCATGAATTTTAACACAGAGTCTGTATTTTACCCGATAGGTTTTATTCTCTTGGTTCAAGTTATCCAATTTTTGGCCAGTGGGAGCTCTTAAATTGGTTCTTGGCTTCCTTGGTTTAAAGTATAATAAATACTTCATTAAGTGGATTCATCAAAGTTTTTCACCTGGATCCTTAGTGATGGGTATTGGGTAGTTTCTAGTCTTTTTCTACTATAAGTGGTGCTGCAGTGAACAGCCTTTGCAGGTTTCTTTTTCCCTTTTTGACCATAAGGGTTGAACCATTTAATATTTCCACAAACACTATTGGAGAGTTCCTGCTTATTATCTACAACCTTGCCAAGGAAATGTGTTAGCAAAATTCTGTGTTATTGTCAATGTAATAGTTATTTTATTTAAAATTTTAGTTTGTCTTATATGGGTGAAGTTGAGCATCGTCTTTTCATGTTTAAGCCCTTTTTGTTTGGGTTGTTGGACATTTTGTGTCTTTTTAGAAGCTCTTTATTAATAACACTTGGGAAATAAATTGCAAATATCTTTCCCATTTTATCATTGGTATTTTTGCTTAGCTTATAGTGGTTTTAGCCATGCAGAGGTGGCTTGGTTTTTAATGTTTTCAGATTTTATGTTATTTTCCCCATATTCTGGTTTTTGAGACATGGTCAGGAAAGTTTTTCCTGTTCTCAATTTATAGAGAAATTGTGATAATTAGGTGGGGGTGGGGTGAATCTGGCCAGGTAGCTCAGTTGGTTAGAGCATAGTCCTGACAGGTTGTGGGTCAGGGTACATACCTGAATCAACCAGTGAATTTGTAAATAAATGGAACAACAAATCGATGTTTCTCTCCCCTCCCCCTCTCTAAAATCAATAATTAAAAAAAATTTTTAATGGGGGGCTGGTAATGCAAAACAAATGAAAAATTCTAAACTTTTAGGTTTCCCCTGACAGTATACATCCTCTTAAAAAATTCTTACCTATTATGAATACTACAAATTCCTATCACACTCTTATTTTAATTTAGTATGTTTTAATGTATTTTTATTAACTCAATACACCCAAAATATTTCAACTCAATTTTTAATACTGGAAAGTTAATTCTGCATTTAATTGTTTGAATGTGCTCATTTTTTCTGTTAAAATACTATGATTTTGCCCAGTACTTGTGCTCTGCAAACTGCTGTTGTAAGCTGTTTTCCTATGTGTGGTATTCTCTCCCAGTGCTGGAAGCCCCTCAAGTACATTGTCCTGCTCCTTCCCCCCTCTTGGCTCTGTTCTCCACTCTCATGGATAGTGTGCTCTGTGGTCCCTGAGCAGTGAACATTGAGTCAAGGTGCTACAGCGCCTCCACTCCTGTGGGACCTTGACAAGATAACTCTCCACGGAGCCCCAAGAGGAAGCTCTAGGCTCCCTGAAGGACACCTTCTTGAGGAGGCTGTGGGCAAGTACTGCAATGTTCTTCTCCCTGGAGACCATAAGTGTAACCTACAGCCCTCCTGAGGCCTTTAGCCGGGCTCCAGAATCTGCCCACCCCAGAGCTGCTTGCTTCAGGAAAGTTAGGGAGTGGGGTAACTGGGTGATTTTATCTTCTTAGCAATTGTATTTTCTTTAGCAAAAATCTCCTCTCCTCACTTCCATTTCTTAGGCTAGAATCATATTTCTTATTATGGGGGAGAGTACTACCAATTAATACAAGTGATTAATTTTTCCCCTCAATTGAGAACAGATTTTATCTTTAGCAAGGGAAGTCTAATAATAGCAGTGTTTCTTTTTATTGATTTCAGAGAGAGGAGTCAGGGGCACTGACCACTTTTCCCTTATAGTGTCAAATAAAAAATGACATCAGCCAACACAACAATAGCTGTCCTGTGTGGCTAAGTCAAAATTATACCTATTTTTTTAAGTCAGTTTGTGAGCCATGAGATGAAAAAGGTTGAAAATCATGATATAGATCAATGTCCGCTATGGTAGGTACTAGTTACGTGTGGCTAGTAAGCACTTGAAATGTACTAGTTCAAATAGATAAGGGCTGTAAGAGTAAATACACACAGGATTTTGAGACTTAGTATGAGAAAATGTAAATCTCATTTTTTTTATATTGGTTATTTAATATTTTTTGGTTATATAAAGTTAAATCATTGAAATATAAACATAAAGAGCAATGGTTACTTGTTCTGTTGGATAAAAATTCATCCCTTAAGTTAATCTCAATGCAAGCATTATAGAGGTAATTTATCTGGCATCACATTATACTATTTTTGCTTTTTAGTTAACACAGCTTTAGATAACTAAATATTTAGGAAAAATAGTGTATTCTAATTCCAGATTTAGTTATTCTAAGTAAACTAAAGGGCCCAATAGTTAAAGATAATAGAAAACAGCCTTCCTGTTGCTTTTACAGATCATGACTTATACCCTTTCATGGATAAAAATGTAGTAATAGCAATAAACACTTAAAATGTTAGTGTATTTCATGACCCATCTACACCTTCTCTCAGGTAGCTTTGTATCTTGAACTTGCATGTTGTGCAAATTAGGTAAGAGTTCTTCACACTTCCGAGTGCATGAGCCCCTGGGAAAAATAGGTACATAATAACTGAATATAAAGATGAAAAGGATTAACCACAAAATAAAAATGTTTATACAAAGCAACCAACACCAAAACATCCTAGCAAGGTTGCATTTTTAAATTATAAAGAATTCGAACAAACATCGGGGGTAATTAATAGGGTGATAATACAAAGGAATAAAAAACTAATAGGTTCTTCTAACTTCTACTTGAAACCTTAGCTATTGGGGCTGGAGGTTGTTGGGGTGGGGTGGAATGGAGTTTCACATTCCTACCTCTGCATTGCTTCTGGTCTATTTAGATGTCACTTCAGAGCCCCAATGTAAGTTAATCCTCATTTTCTGGTATTTTGTCATTTCAGAATTTGTTGTCAGACATTTATTTCTTTATTGTCTGTTTCTCACTTTACATAAAAATGGCTAGTTTTGAATCCTATCACCCAGCTCCGCTAATTACCAGTTATGAACAGTTTTCTCTACATCTCCATCTATTTCACTCAGATAATTTTGAAGCAAATCCCAGCCATCCCACTATTTCATTCACAAACACTTGAGTGAATGTCTAAAAATTCTTTTATTTTTACTGTTATGGCCATGGGCAGAAAAAAGGATCCCCACCCCTGTGGTAAGTGCACAATATTTCTGTGTTAATGAATGACTCTAGTTTGGTTAATTTTATCTGCTGCACATTACTCAAATCCTTTCACTTTGTTGTTGTTAATCCTCATCCGAGGATATTTTTCCATTGGTTTTTAGGGAGAGGGAAAGAGAGGGAAAGACAGAGAAACATCAATGTGAGAAAAGCACATCGATGTGAGAGAATTGGACCCGGGACCTTTTGGTCTGCAGACCAACACTCTAGCCAGTCCAAAATAGCAAACCAGACCCCAGACCTTCAGGGCTGTGGAGGATCTCACTCTGCTTTCCTCCTTTGTTGAGCTGTTGCAGGTACTTTCAGGTGCCCTCTGTCTTGGAGCACAACAGACTCCCTGGTGTAGTCTGTACTTGTTGTTCCTTCACTGGCAGAAACCATTATCGTGATTAATCAATTATTAACGCTCTCCTTGCCGGTGTCACCAACCAGTTAAGCTAAGAAGACTCGTAAAACTAAAATGCAGCAAATACAATAAGTTAGAAAATGCATGCCCGATATATTAAATTACCAAGAGGATATACTTTGAAGAGGACTTAAAGGGAAACATGCTTATGAAGCAGTCAAGGTACCCATTTCTGTAGATATTCTTTCTACAGATTTCTTCAGAATATTGTTTATCTTGAATATGTGAGTTTTTAGTGTCTTTCTCACTTTTGATGGGATGGCTAGATTTTGAATCCTATCTCCCAGCTTCTACAATTACCAATTATGGACAGTTTGTCTCTACATTCCTCATCTACTTTTGAGGCAAATCCCTGCCATCACACCATTTCATCCAGATACTTCAAAGTACATTTCTAAATGTTAATTCCTTTGTTTTTAAACGTTACAATTCTATCATAACTAAAATAACTTGTTAAAAGCAAATTTCTAGTCAATATTCAAATAAATTGTCCCAGTCCGATAAATGTTTACCATTTGGTTTGAATCAAGATCCAAAAATGTCCCATGCATTGTAAATCCTTGATAAATCTCTTAAATTCCTTTTGAGTAAATGCCCCCCCCCCCTTTTTTTTTGTTGGAGCTAATTTGCTGAAGGGTTGGCTCATTTGTCTCTACTTTTCAGTTATAGTTTGATTCCTGATATAAGTCGCTATTCAAATTACTGCAATTGCCTTGTTTTCGTGTTCATTTGAATTAGGATTTAAAGGTTTCTAAAATGTAGCTGCTCATTGGATATATAGTTTTGAGAATTGCGTGCTTTAAAATTAATTTTCTAAAAACTGCAAACTATTGAGTCCAAAGCTACAAAACAAGGTGCTGAAGGTATATCCACTAGTTCCCATTCTCAGTTCTTCCTGCCTTCAGAGATGGGTTTTTCCTTTAAATTTTTACGGTTTCTCCTTCCACTTAACCTTGCTGCCCGCCCTCCCTTCCCCCCTTCCCCTTCCCCCTCCCCTCCCCCTCCCCTCCCCCTCCCCTCCCCTCCCCTCCCCTCCCCTCCCCTCCCCTCCCCTCCCCTCCCCTCCCCTCCCCTCCCCTCTCCTGGTACTCTGGACTTTCCTCCCACTGGCACCCTCCTGAGCCCTCGGAACGCGCTTCCTTGTCTTTTCTTCCCTCCCACTTCCTGCCTGGGCCAACCGCGCGGGCCGCGGGGCCGCACCTGCAAGACGCGTTTCCATTGGTGACATCTTGGCGGGCCCGGCCGTGGCACTTCCTCCTTTACACCCCGTGACCCACGTCCGCTCGCCGCCCTCCTAGTCACGCGGCCTCTGCCTACGGGACGCAGCCGCGCGCGCCGGCCTTCCGGACTCGGACCCCAGGCCAGTCGTGGTGAGCCGCCGCGAGCGGGCGATCCCCACCCGCCACCTCACCCCCGCGGTTGGGGCAACTTCCCCACCGCCACCCCCCACCCCAACTCTTCCTTCGCTGCCGCAGGAACTTTCCGCCACCCCCCACCCATCCCAGGAAGTTCCCAACTCGGGAGCTCCGCCCCAGCCCTGGAAGCCGCCGGCTCCCTGCGGGTCCCGGGTACTCTCTCGGCCTCCCTGGGAAGCCCCCCCTCGATCGGGAGCTCCGCCCCCCTCCCCGGGGCCCGTTGGAGCCGACGCGAGAACTCTTTCTCTTGCCACCCGGGGACTTATTCTCGGCGTTCCCGTAAGCCCTCGGACCCGGGCCCTCCCCTCCCGCCGCCGGCTTGGGAGGGCCTTGTGCCCTTTCCCCATCCCCCATCTCCGCCCGTCCGGGTGAGCTGCTCTCCCGCCCTTCCCCCCCCCCCCCCCAGGTTGTTCTCCCCCCCCCTCCCGCGCGCAGCTCGCTCCGCCCCGGAAGCGGCCGTTGACCCCCGCCCAGGCGCTGGCTGGGGCGCCCTAGGGTCCGGCGTTACTCCCTGCTCCGCCGCGGGGTCTGTCGGGCACCAGGTTGGAGGCGGGGCGAACTCTTGCTCCTAGTTCCGGTGCGCCCCAGGAGCTCCGCGGCCACGCTTCCCGCCGAAACCGCCCCGACGCGCCCCTGGCGGCCGGCTGCGCCTCCGCCTGGCACTAACGTGTCCTCACCACCGGCAGTTTCAATTTCAGGTGAACCACCGGGAGATGCGCCTGGAGTTCCTCCGGAGCCCTCTGCGTTTCTGAGCGGCGGGTGGAATCGGGGTCCTTTGACTGTAAACTGCGCTCGCTTGATGAAAATCGACATCGGCCCTGCTCTCTTCAGCGGTAAGTTTTAAAGCAAAAAGTCAACCGTGTGACCTGAGGGGCGTCTCCCGTGGGCTGAGATTTAGAAATAGAAGTTTCCGAGTCATTAAGACGTTCCGGACAACCTGGCTGTGCGTGCTGCCAGCTGCGGGGTAAAATTAATTTACAGATGAGGGCGGAAATGCTCTTCAGGCCTCCCTAGAACACGGCTTGGAAGGAGGGCCGAGTTCCCGTCCCTGAACCTTCCAGAAGGTGGGAGGTGCGGTTTGAGCGCCTTGTTTACTGCACAGATAAACCTAATCTGCCCGGCCCGCGAGGGCGCGCCCATTTTATCTTGATTGGATCTGCCTGAATTTGAGTAAATCTCGTTGAACCAGTAGAGTGATGGGCTTATTCGTGAGAGCCTCGCGGGAGTCCAGGCAGTCTGTTAGAAATGCGGAATCTCGCCCCAGATATAGCATTTTAAACTAACAATTTATATTTATACAAGGTCTCCCCCAACCCCCCGCCAAAATAGTACCTCCTGTGATTATTACAGGAGGCTAGTAAGGCAAGGCAAATGGATAATATTTAAGATAACGTTCAGAGAAGTGAACGACGTTCCAGTTCTTAGTCTGTAGCTTAGTTTTCAGATGCGTTTCCTGTACTTAAGCACCTAGTCAGGCCTTTGGGGGCAGCCTTATCGCGTGACTGTGGGCGGGGGCAGTGTTTTTCCTATTGAAAGCATATTTCATTCAACATTTCCTCCCCTTATTCTTCCTCAGTTAATTAAAAGGTTAATGTGAGGTCACAAGAAGTGAAGTTATCGAGTAAAACTGGGAAAGTGTTGAGTGTCTCCACGCTGCCACCCAGGGGTGCTTGTAAATTACAGCCCTGGCCGACTTTCTCTGGAGCCCATCCCCGCGAGTACTCCTGCTCCACCCCCCTCAATATTTAAATTTTTTCAGGTAGTTTTTGGTTTTTGTATAGAAATAGGGAATTGAGTTGTCCCCTCCAGGCAAGTGGGAGTTGCCTTGCTGTTAGTCCTCCTGATTACTCTATGAAAAGGTAAATCTTTAAGTGCTTGAGGGCGGGGCAGGTGTACACTTGAATTAGGGCAGCCCCCAGCCCCGCTTTCTCAGAGGAAGGCGCCAGGACCACTTCTCTGGTTGCTCTGGTGAGTTCTCCGGCACTGAGGCAAGGTGGCCATATTGCTCTTTTTTTAGGACAATTCGTACCTACCAGGAGTGTCTCCGACTGTTGGCATCCCTCCTTGTTCTTTAAGGTGAGCTAATTTAAGGAATGTAATTTATGTTTGTTAGTGTTATATTCAAGCATAAAATTTTCTTAGGAATGTGAAATTGAAAAACTTTTGTCATAAGTACTGTCTTGGCAAACAATATAAACGTGTAGAGGATTATGAAAGCAAAAATGGAAATATTTTAGTTTTATGTGGTGTTTAATTGCATAATTGATTCTTATGAAATGCCTGTTCTTTTATGTTTCCTGCATGTCTTTCTCTCTAACTGGACTGCCATTTTCTAGAGCCGGGGTGGGGGACCTCCAGCCCACAGGCCTTTCTAAAGGCCTGAGAAGTCACTGGTTTGGCCCTCCCAAAGGCATTAGGGATGAGGTATTGAAATGTTTCACCAAATAGAACAGGCTAATTTTTAAGTTGGTAATTTTGTATGCCTTCAAATAATATAAATATCTAAATGGCAGGAAAAAAGGTTTCCCACCGTGTTGTAGAGAGGAAGATTCTGATCCTCCCCCATGTGGCCATAAATTAATCCCTTGCTGGTCTTCAGCCTGCAGTGCCTGGGAGTGGGGCAGCTGTGACCAACAAATGACATAGACTTCCAATGCAGTTTTGAATACACGTTCTATGCTATGGGAGCATAGCATCATAAGATTTAGTTTGTAGCAAGGGCAAGATCTTTGGAACTGTAGCATATTTGCGCTGTGGCTTTAAGGATTAGTAGGATTTAGCTAGACAGAAGGTTGAGTGGAATGTATTTGGAGAGAATTGCCACGTGTGTCAAATCTGAGGGAGCCTGGCACATTTCAGGCACAGGAATAAACAAGATTTTAAAATTAAGGGGTGATACAGCTGGTGGATAGTGTGTGGCAGGCCAAAGTTGCAAGACCTTAGAAACCCCTAGCCTTGTGGTTTGTTCCAGTGTTATGGAAGGCCACCAAGACTTTGAATGGGAGAGTGACATCACCTTAACATGGAATACTTCAGCTGCAGATTGAGTCATTATGCTTAGAGAAGTTTAAGAAAAAGATCCTGGTATGGAATATTGATAGAGGAGTTAGAAATATGAGGGCAATGCAAAAAGAAAATGACAATTTGATCATTGAGATCACGAAGGAATTATTTAGCTCATTCTTTGCCATGCAGTCTGCCTGGACTGAAGATAGAACTGTAATAAGCTTTAATAGTTGAAGTCAAGAGTTACTGATAGGGCTTAGGGGCATGGTTACAGTGGAGAATTGGGACCACCTGAGAGTAACTATGCATTCATTGAGTTTGAGGCAGAGGCCTCAAATTAATTTATTGCATTGAATTTAAATTATGAAAATTAAAATGGATCAAAACATGTCAATAATTTGTTCTCTCTGATACTAGTGCAATTCTTACCAGTTCGCTATTTCTTAGCTCAAATTACCTAATCGTTCTTTTTATTTTTTAAATTGTGGGTGGTTTTGTTTTGTTTTAGGAAAAACTAGGAGTTGTATATATGTATGTGTTCAGAAAAAGATAGAAAGTGTTGAGTTCATTGATTGGCTGCCTCCTGCACGCCCCCACTGGAGATAGAACTCACAATCCGGACATATGGTTTGTAGGTTGATGCTTAACCACTGAGCCATGTCAGCTGAGCGAGTTTAGGAGTTCTTTTTATACATTTGTCCATATTTTGCACTAATAGTGTAAATACCTCAATTCCATGAGGGATGTTTGTGGTTCATTTGAGCTAAGGCTCCATTTTTATCTTTTTCTAATATGCTCAAATTTTGGTTGTTATTGGTCCTCACCTTGAGGATATTTCCTCATTGATTTTTAGAGAGAATGTAAGTGGTGAGGGGACATCAATATGAGACTCATCAATTGGTTGCCTTCCACACACACCCTGCAGGGGCGGCATTGAGCCTGCAACCAAGGTAGATGCCCTTGACGGGAATTGGTCCCAGGGCCAGTGCTCTATCCACTGAGCCAAACTGGCTATGGCATTCCCACATTTCTTAAAGGCATCTCTTAACCACTGATTTTTTAAAAATTTATTTATTGATTTCAGAGAGGAAGAAGAGGGAGAGAGAAACATCAGTGATGAGAGAATCATTGATCGGCTGCCTCCTGCACACCCCGTACAGGGGATCAAGCCCACAACTTAAGCATGTGCCCTTGGCCAGAATCGAACCTGGGATCCTTCAGTCTGCAGGCCGACTCTATCCACTGAGCCATACTGGCTAGGGCACCACTGATTTTAATGGCTGAATGTATACTTCATGTGATAATGACACTTTTCATGAAACATTTAATATCCATATCCTTCTATGTGCCCATTTTGAGCATTGATCACTGAAAATATTGTTGTCTCTTATGCATATATTGCCATATAATGGTTTGGTTCCTCCTCTTCAGAAAACTGTCCTTCCAGTTGGATTTGACCTTTACTGTTTCTGCTTGAAACTCTGGCTGCCAGATGCTATAATGTACTTTATGACACCTTATGAGGTTTTTTTCCCCTAGTCCTTCAACAAAATGCAGAAATATATATATTATGTGATGTTGATATCCCCCCCCCCCCCCCGAAAGTTTCTAATGTTGACACTTGTAAAAATAAGTTTTTTTATTGATTTCAGAGAGGAAGGGAGAAGGGAGAGAGAGAAACATCAATGGTGAGAATCATTGATTGGCTGCCTCCTGCACGCCCCTGCTGGGAATCAAGCCTGCAACCTGGGCATGTGCCCTTGACCATATTCAAACCCTGGGACCCTTCAGTCCGCAAGCCAAAGCTCTATCCACTGAGCCAAACCAAAACCAGCCTGGGCTAATGTTGAAAGTTTTTAAAAAATTGATTATAGACGGGGGAGAGAGTTGATTCTTGCATGTGCCTTGACTGGGGATGGAACCCCCACCCTTGCCATATTGGGATAATGTTCTAACCAACTGAGCTACCTAGCCAGGGTGATAATTTTTATATGAACCCAAGAAGTTTGACAATCTAGAAAAAAAAAAAACGATCCTTAGACTCAGCAAGCCATTGCTGTCTTGTATCCTTGTAGCATTGTTTATAAAGAGAACACCAATTCCCAGTGTCAAAGGAAATGTTAGCCTGTATTGTGGTTTAAACTAGACCAGTGGTTCTCAACCTTTCTCATGCCGCGTCCCTTTAACACAGTTGCTCATGTTGTGGTGACCCCCAACCATAAAATTATTTTCGTTGCTACTTCATAACTAATTTTGCTACTGTTATGAATCATAATGTAAATATCTGTGTTTTTGACTTCGAGGACTCCCAATTGGATGCACCAAGGAGGAAATTGTATCTGTGTTTTTGACACAGATATTTACATTATGATTCATAACAGTAGCAAAATTAGTTATGAAGTAGCAACGAAAATAATTTTATGGTTGGGGGTCACCACAACATGAGCAACTGTGTTAAAGGGACGCGGCATGAGAAAGGTTGAGAACCACTGAACTAGACTGTATTCATCACTTGTTCTTTATGTCCAAGAGTCTCATAGAGGTCTTAAACACCCCCCACTTAAAGACCTGGAATTGAATTTTAAATTCAAGTGTATTTGGTGTATTTCAACTTAACCTTCTTCTCTGTAAAAGGGAGAAAATTGTATTTATTGCATGTTCTTGTTATACATATGAAAGGGAAAATTATGTAGATTTTTGCTTTCTTTTCAGCTACAAAAAGCAGCAGCTGAGTTTATTTGAAGTCTGCCCTGTCAAGTGTCCATGATGCTGGGCCCTGAGGGAGGTGAAGGCTTTGTGGTCAAGCTCCGTGGCCTGCCCTGGTCCTGCTCTATTGAGGATGTGCAGAATTTCCTCTCCGGCTGCATAATTCATGATGGGTCCGCAGGCATTCATTTCATCTACACTAGAGAAGGCAGGCAGAGTGGTGAGGCTTTTGTTGAACTTGAATCCGAAGATGACGTGAAAATGGCCCTTAAAAAGGACAGGGAAAGCATGGGACACCGGTACATTGAGGTGTTCAAGTCCCACAGAACCGAGATGGATTGGGTGTTGAAGCACAGTGGTCCAAACAGTGCTGACACTGCTAATGATGGCTTCGTGCGGCTTCGAGGACTCCCATTTGGATGCACCAAGGAGGAAATTGTTCAGTTCTTCTCAGGGTTGGAAATCGTGCCAAATGGGATCACATTGCCTGTGGACCCTGAGGGCAAGATTACAGGGGAAGCCTTTGTGCAGTTTGCCTCACAGGAGTTAGCTGAGAAGGCTCTAGGAAAGCACAAGGAGAGAATAGGGCACAGGTATATTGAAGTGTTCAAGAGCAGTCAGGAAGAAGTTAGGACATATTCGGATCCCCCTCTGAAGTTTATGTCTGTACAGCGGCCAGGGCCCTATGACCGTCCAGGTACAGCCAGGAGATACATTGGCATTGTGAAGCAGGCAGGGTTGGAGAGGATGAGGTCTGGTGCTTATAGTGCAGGCTATGGGGGCTATGAGGAGTACAGCGGTCTCAGCGATGGCTATGGCTTTACCGCTGACATGTTTGGAAGAGACCTCAGTTACTGTCTCTCGGGGGTATATGACCACAGATATGGAGATGGCGAGTTCACTGTCCAGAGTACCACTGGACACTGTGTCCATATGAGAGGGCTGCCATACAAAGCTACAGAGAATGACATTTACAACTTCTTCTCTCCTCTCAACCCTGTAAGAGTCCATATTGAGATTGGCCCTGATGGAAGAGTGACGGGCGAAGCTGATGTTGAGTTTGCCACTCATGAAGAAGCTGTGGCAGCTATGTCCAAAGACAGGGCCAACATGCAGCATAGATACATAGAACTTTTCTTGAATTCCACAACAGGGGCTAGCAATGGGGCATATAGCAGCCAGATGATGCAAGGCATGGGGGTGTCAGCCCAGTCCACTTACAGTGGCCTTGAGAGCCCATCTGTGAGTGGCTGTTATGGAGCTGCTAGCTACAGTGGCCAGAACAGCATGACTGGATATGACTAATTTTATATTTTATAAAGCATTTGAGTTGTTATAATTTTTCATAGGCAACCAACAACCAGTGAAAAGCAGTTAATACTCTAGAAGAAGCTGTGGGGACCCATTTTGCACCATGAGTTTGTGAAATCTGGATTAAAAAGTTACCTCTTCAGTGTTTTCTCATGCAAACTTTCTTCTGGCATGTGATATTGAGTAAACTAAAACTGTTTTCAGTTTTTTTTGTTTTTTCTTTGATATTTTGGTAGCGTATTTCAGGGGGTGATGTTATCTGACTTCAAGTAGTTTTAAGTACATCAAATGTGGATCTTTTACACCGTATCACCATGAACACATTGGGGAGATGAGATTTTTGGGAAACTCAAGGTGCTAGATCCCTAATTCAAAGAGGAACATTTCTCATGTTTGTTCATTCTAGTTTATTTTCATTTAAAATCTCTTAGGTTAAGTTTAAGCTTTTTAAAAGTTAGTTTTGAAAATTGAGACACATTACTAATACTGTAGGAATTGGTGAGGCCTTGACTTAAAGCTTTCTTTACTGTGATTTCCTTTTGGGTGTATTTTGCTAAGTGAAATTTGTTAAGAAAAATTTTTTTGTTAACTAAACTTTTTTCTTAAAATAAAGACTTTTTCACAATGACTGGCATAGACTATCTACTCACCAAAAAGTAGCAAAATGGCTGGGTGGTTGAAGAGAATTCATTTAAATGCTGTTTCAGTGTGAATTTTAAGTTAGCATGTGAAATCTGATTTTCCTTATCTTTTTACAAGGAAGCTGAGTTAAAAGTCATCTTTTAAAAGTATGTAGAAATGGGTGGTAGAAATCGTGACACATCCAGAAAGTAGGAAAATAGAAGCACACAGTCTCTGCCTTCTGTGACTTTTGTGCTCTGTTCTTCAGCTCTGCTGGTCCCTCACATTATGCTGGAATCACAACCATTTCTCATAGCTAGAAATCCATAATTTTGAAGAAAACATCTTTTTCATATGTAATGGCTATTTCTATAGGGTGCACTCCTGGGTTAGCAATAGATCTCTCTCCAGAATTGTTAGAAAATTGTCATCTGCCTAGCAGAGTGAAGAAGCATCCAAATTCCAGGCAGCTCTACACGTCATATTACCATCACACTTAACTTTGACATGCACTCAATAAAGCCAAGATTGTAAAATGTGAATGGAGTTTAATTTTTTATTTTGTTTTTAGGAAGGTAGACATTGATTTGTTCTATTCATTCATTGGTTGAGTCATATGTGCCCTGACAGTGATCAAACCCATCATATCAGAATGACACTAACCAACTGAGCTACCAGCCAGGGTGTATGGAGTTAATTTTTAAAGGAAACTACAAACTGCTTGATAGCTGCTATTGGTAATTTTCCCTAGTTTATTTTCTCATTTGTCTTTAAAGACCATATAATATAGCCCACATGTCCCTAGTTTCACCAGTTCTTCAGAGAATAGTTTACAGAGAAAGTGTTCTGTTATGACCTACTGAGTTTATTAAGTCCATAGGTAGACTAGTCCTTGTCTCCAATCTTTTGACTTAGTTGGGTGTCACAGGACCACCTTACCGCCTATCCTCCCCACTAGTATTCTGCAGACGCAAGGCTGCAGCAGCACCCAAGAATACTGCAAATACCACAACAGGTGGAACTAGGAAGATCCAAAGACTGGTAGCATGAGAATTCTAGGTAGCCACAGACCAGGCACCTTTATAGACGTTCACAGTATCTGCACACTCCATGGGTCCACCATCCCAAGTTTCAGGCAACATCCGCCATAGGGAAGCACATTGCTGGGTTGTGAGGAAACCCTGACCACCTGGAACCTTATGGAAGCTTGAATGACAGGCTACATGCAAAACTCCTTTGCTATGTTGGTCCAGATGCGGGAAGTCTGGAGGGAATGTGCTAGATGAACCTAAATCCCAAGGTGATCCTCAGCTCTGGGCCAGCAGTAATGGCCCTTCCCACTTACCAGAAGAAACTATCCAGAGGCATCACCTGAAGTAGGTGATTTATAAAGTCTGCTCCAAGCTTGTTTCCAGAATAGGTTGCTAAATTATTCTGGTAAGTGCAATCAGGTTGCCGCCTTTTTTTCTGTTGTCCACGAGCTCAATTTGTTGGAAGGGAGCCCCAATAAAAGTATAACATCCCCCCCCCCCAAAAAAATACTATTTGACGTACAAAATATTGTACTTGTCAAAAATTGAAAAGTTTCAAATTTGCCTCAACCTATGCAAAATCTGAAATAGTGTCCTATGAGAAAAGTTTGTGGACTTAGGTTCTAGAGAAATGTTAGGGCTGAGCATGGTACAGAAGGAAGAGAGGCCACTATAGCAGGAAGCGGATATTTTATCAGAAAAGCTGCTTGGTATGTGTTGATTGGACCCATAGCACATGAGGGATCTTGATGCTGGACAGGTGGTTAATATGGAGTATCTCTTGGAACTCAGAATCTAAATGGAGGATGGTTAGGACCAGGGTGAGGATATGTTTTTTTTATTGATTTCCGAGAGGAGAGAAACATCAATGATGAGAATTATCGACTGCCTCCTGCACGCCCCCACTGAGGATCGAGCCCGCAACCCGGGCATGTGCCCTTGACCGGAATCGAACCTAGGACCTTTGGGTCTGCAGGCCTACGCTCTATCCACTGACCCAAACCGGTTAAGGTGAGGATATGCTTTTTAATTGATTTTTAGAGGGAGGAGAGGTAAAGAAAGAAACCAATACACACTCTTATTGGGGATTGTACTGGAAACCAGGTATGTGCCCTATGGGATTTGAACCCATAACCTTTTGGTTTATGGGATAAGGCTCCAACCAACTGACCCACCCAGCCAGGGCTGGAGAAATTTATTTTATGCTTGAAAATATTGCTCCTACACAATTATTAGGTGACCAGAGGCTGCAGGGGTTCCACAAGCTGCCCAGCCATCCCCATCCTGGAGGTATCTCTTAATTGTTTTGTGTGGTGTCTGACAAATCTCAATAAGCAGCCAGCTCAGACCCTGCGTGTTATGAATCAGCGCGTGTATCAGATGCAGCAGAGCTATTCACTGCTCACAAAGCAGCTTCTGGTGCTGCTGAGCCCACTCTGTACTAAGCCCCACTCGTGCTCTGGGAGTGGGCAGGCGCATCCTGGCATCTCTGTTGGTTTCCGTTTTTATATAAAATTCATGCACATATTTAATCAGACATTTCTAAATATTTTATTTTTTAAGGGTGTATTTTTTTAAAATATTGTGGCCCTGCTAAATTCACTTATCTGTGCTTATTTAAATGTGGAATCTGGATTTTCTACATACAAAACTATGCCATTTTACAAATTGTGACAGTTTTATTAATTTATTTCTAATCCTTGTGTACTTTGTTCTTGCCTTGTTGCCTACTCTTAGATAAATTCATTTTTTTATCATTAGAAAAGATGATGCTGAAAAAAGAAAATGTGATGCTGAACAAAGGGGGGGTCAGAGGGCATCATCTTACTCCCACTTTAAGAGAGAGAGCTTTCAGTATTTCTCTATTAAAATGATTGGTTCTTGGTTGCACACCCTTTATTACATTAGTTGAATTTCCACTTCTGGCTTAGTATAAGGTTTTTATTTTTTAAAATATGTTTTTATTGATTTCAGAGAGAAAGGGAGAGGGAGAGAGAGAAACATCAATGATGAGAGAGTCATCAATCGGCCTCTTCCTGCACACCTCTCACTGGGGCTAGAACCCACAATCCAGGCATGTGCCCTGACCAGGAATTGAACCATGACTTCCTGGTTCGTAGACCGACATCCAACCACTGAGTCACATCAGCTGGGCTAAGGTTTTGTTTTTTTTTATCATTAATAAATTTTGAATTTTATTTAATGCATTTTTTCTAATACCTTTTATATATTTTTTTTTAATTGATTTTTTACAGAGAGGAAGGGGGAGGGGGAGAGAGAGAGAGTTAGAAACATCCATGAGAGAGAAACATCGATCAGCTGCCTCCTGCACGCCCCCCACTGGGGATGTGCCCGCAACCCCCTTGACCGGAATCGAACCTGGGACCCTTCAGTCCTCAGACCGACGCTCTATCCACTGAGCCAAACCGGTTTCGGCTCTAATATTATCTTGATATTCCTTTTTTTTTTCTTTCTTTCTGTCTTTTTTTAATCCTCACCTGAGGATATTTTTCCATTGATTTTTGGAGAGTGAAAGAGAGGGAAAGACAGAAACATCAGTGTAGGAGAAACACATTGATTGATTGCCTCCTGCACAAGCACCGACCAAAGCCCCTGCCAGGGAGGATCCTGCAACCGAGGTATGTGCCCTTGACCAAAATCAAACCCGGGACCCTTTGATCCACAGTTCGACACACTACCCACTGAGCCAAACTGGCTAGGGCTTGATATTTCTTATTATCCATTTCCCAATTCACTCATTCTCTTCAGTTGAGTCTAATTTGTTGTTAAACATCAATTATGTTCTTCAGTTAAGAACGTTTAGTTCTTGAAAAATAAAAACTTTTAGTTCTAAATAAAATTCAATTTTTATTTAATTTTTTTTTTTACTTAATATAAAAAATTATTTTTCTCACAGGTCTGGTGGTGAGATATCAAAATTAAGGTGTTGGTAAGGCCGTTCTCCCTTGAACTCTCCAAGGAAGAGCTCTTCCTTACCTATTTTTAACTTCGGTAGTTCCTGGCAATCTTGGTGTTGCATCACTTCCTTCTCTACCTCTGTTGCCACATGACCTTCTCCCTGTGTGCAGATTTTCCTCTTCTTATAAGGCCACCACCAGTCATTGAACATATCACAGTTCAAATTTTGGCCTAATCTTTCCAATATCTGCATCATCTTTGTGTTTATGTTATCTGTCCGGTACTAGTTTGTCTTTTATGCCTGGATATATATATGTTTTTTAATATATTTTTATTGATTTCAGAGAGGGAGATAGAAACATCGATGAGAGAGAATTATCGATTGGCTGCCTCTTACTCCCCACTGGAGATTAAACTCCCAACCTGGGCATATGCCCTTAATCAGAATCAAACCCCAGACTCATCAATACCCAGTGAGCCAAACCAGCTAGGGCTGTGCCTAGATATTTTTGATAGAGTACCAGGTATTGTGAATATTATAGAGTCTAGATACAGAATAACTAAGATCCATGAACTATTAACATCTTTCAGATTGGTGGAAAGACTACAATCAGATTTTTTTTTTATCCCCTGAGAACATGAGAAGCTCAAAATGGCCAATATGTATTCAGTGGAAATCATAAAACTGGCAATCAGAACAACCAAATCTGTGAGCCTAAACCCAGGAAATTCTGCAGGCGCCGATTTGAATTACATTGAAGAACATTAAGTGAATCAGTGAAATATAAATATTACATGAATTAAGGCAATATACAAAGAGTAGAAGCAGGAAACATGAGGACGAGTGTTGGTGGTGCAGTTGTAGAGTGGCCCTGGAGGCCTCTGAAAGGTCCTACAGGAAGGGAATTGGGGATGCAGAGATGCTGGGGAATAGGGACAAGGCCCAGCAGAGGTAGGGGAGTGCAGTGCTCTAGGCCCGTGGTCTGCAAACTGCGGCTCTCGAGCCACATGGGGCTCTTTGGCCCCTTGAGTGTGGCTCTTCCACAAAATACCATGGCCTAGGCGAGTCTATTTTGAAGAAGTGGCGTTAGAAGTTTAAGTTTAAAAAATTTGGCTCTCAAAAGAAATTTCAATCACTGTACTGTTGATACTTGGCTCTGTTGACTAATGAGTTTGCTGACCACTGCCCTAGGCTAAGGCTGCAGCCTGTGCTGTGTCTAGGAGGCAGGCTGAGTGTGGGAGAGCACAGGTGATGTTGGAGGACTGATAGACATGGGGCTGGGGTCAGACTCAAGGGTCAATAGGCCATGTTAAGGGGATTTTAATGAAAGTAGGGGATCTTTGGTGCATTTTGAACAGAGTTGATCTGACCTTGCTTTAAGAATATTCCTCTGATGGTGGGGTTGAGACTTGAGGAATAAATCCCTCTCCAGAGTCAGGCATAGGACCTAACCAGTAATCAACCCAGATGGATCCGGTCACACGCTCCTATGTTAGCTGTGAGCCCTTCTTACCCTGGGTTTTATAGTATTAGACACAAAAATTTAGGGTAAGATGCTGGTACTTTCTAGGAAACAAATATTACAGTGTTTTCAAGTCATTAGTCTTAGAATAAACCTTATATATACTTATATAATAGGCCCTCATTTTTAAAAGCACTCTCTAAGACTACTACTCAGCAATACAAAGTAATGAACTGATTACTATAAGAACCTGGCAGGATCTCCAGAATTATAGAAATATATATAATAGAATTATAGAATATTATATCAAACTTTTAACCTTGATTTATTTTGGGGTGCTGGGTTAGAAATTGGTTTATCTTCTAGGTGAGATATCTCTGTAATGTTCAAGTTCCCTCTAATAGGCATGAAAAATGTTTGCAATTAGGAAAAATAAGATTGCTTAAAGGGGAGGAAGGATATAGAGTCCCCTAACAGGCACAGTCACTGGGTTCTCTTTCAGATAATGATAAATATCAGAAAGGCAGTGGGGCCTAGTCCTTCAGAAACGGCTCAAAAGCAAGAAAGCCCGAGTCTCCTCTTATGCACAAAGGGGGCAATGCAAGTCTGTGTCTCATATTGCTGGGAAAATTGAGTTAACATGTGAAATATCTGTGTCCATCACATACTAAGGATTCAATAGATGAAAATTACCCTTTGTTTTCTCTGGTCTTTTCTTGGGCTGCACCCCATCTGGGAGAAAATGACAGAAGGGAATTTCGACTAAAGCTACCCACTCCCCTAGGAGAGAAAGGCCCCGTGAATGGGTCTCTGGAGCACATAGGGAGCCTGGGCAGAGACTATGGCAACCTTTCCCACGCTTTCCAGAGCGGGGAAGAGAAGAGCTCATTTCCCTTGGGAATCAGCAGCCCACCTGCAGGGCTCCAGGGGCAGCCTGGCGGGTAACACCGATCCATCCTGCATCGCTCTCCCTCCTTCCCTCCGTCAACAGTCCTGACTCCTTCCACCCAGGATTAGCCCAAGGCTCCCAGACACCCTCCATGAGCCCCTTGTCCAGCCTAGGACAGGTAGAATCAGCCTAAACCGCGAGGCGCTAGCCTGTTATTGGACAAGGCTGACGGGCGCTGAGCATCCAGCCTCTCCCACACACGCTGGGGGTGGAGGTCGCGGGGCCCTCACCCAAAATGGGTGCTTATAGGATTTGAGGGGTCTGTGGGATTTGTTCAGGCAAAACAAATGAAGCCGTGCTTGGCAGGCTGCAAGCAGAGCAGAACCGTGTGTTCGGGTGTGTGTGTGTGTGTGTGTGTCCCCACTGGACCAACACGGGAAGAGGAATGTGGAATGCTCTTCCCTGCGCGCTCTGCATCGTGAGTCAAAATGACTTAGGACTTAGGTCCCCAGGATACGATGGGGTTTCCTTGTTACTGAAAGGATTTCAAACAGCAGAAGTTGTCACAGCGTGAGACGATGGGGACCCAACTTGCTCCAGAAGAAGCAGTTGTCGGGCACTCAGAGGGGCGCCTGCCAAGATCGTTTCCATGCTGCAGCCCCACAAAGGGCCACAGATTTTCCTTTCTTAGGCAGAGCTCGTGTTTAGTTTCTCACATGCAATCCACTCACACCAGCATCCTCCGTGTCCCAGAAGGGAAGGGACATGCACCCACTCCGTGGGGAAAGCTCTGTGGTGGCTCGCCCGCCTGCGCCCTACTCTGGAGATTGCACTTTCGCGCTGTGCTCCTCCTGCACCCAGTTCCCGCCCCTGCTCCCTGGTCCCTCTGGAGTCCCAGCTCAGCAGGGGGCAGTGGTACTCCTTGCAGTGGCAACATTGTCCCCTCCTTTGCCTGTGTTCGAGTCACACTGACTTTCCTCCAGCCCTGAAAAGGCATGAAGGCCAGTGTCCTGCAGGTTGCTCACAGACACTGAGCCCTCTACTAGGAAAGATGTTTTTGTGGCTGGCTCTTTTTGTTGTTTAATTTATTGATTTTTTACAGAGAGGAAGGGAGAGGGATAGAGAGTTAGAAACATCAATGAGAGAAAAACATTGATCAGCTGCCTCTTGCACACCTCATGTGGATGTGCCTGCAACCAAGGTAGGTACCCTTGACCAGAATTGAACCCTGGACCTTTCAGTCCACAGGCTGACACTCTATCCACTGAGCCAAACCGGTTTTGGCGTGGCTGGGTCTTCTACTGTTCACAGTTGAGTCATCTCAGATGTCACCTCTGACCTGACCACATCACCCACTGATGCTCATGCACCCATCCACTCCTCTTCTCTGGTGTGCATCCCATCCCGCTCAGAGAGCTGGGGCTTGGAAAATCTGGCTGGCAGATAAGTGGGGTTGGTGCAGCTTCCCACTCCAGTGGCTCCGGCTCACACTGCATCACTCAGCTTGGACAGTGGCTGCACTTTCAGCCAGGCGTCCTGAGTCCCATTCAGGGTCTCGGAGCTCCTGTTGCAGCTCTGGACTAACCTTAGAAACCTCCCCTTACACGTTCTGCTTGAAGGGCTGTAAGCAGGTCTAAGAACCCCATTTTCTAGACCTCAGGGCCTGGGAATGTGAGTTGGAGGTATGATCCCTGCCCACTGACGCCTGACCCCAGCCCACAAGACAGGGACCCAAAGTCTAGGCCACATCGTTCTTTCCAGATCTGGCACCACTGATAAATGGGGGGTTTGGAGCAGGACACCATCGGAGAGCTGGCTTGAAGCAACATCAAAAGGGGCTGCCCCATCAATCCAGACCTAGACTGTGAGCCACTGCCAGGCAGGGCCAGGGCACACCTCTACTGCCCCAGTGTCTCCACTGGGGGCTGGGGATGGGCTGAATGCACCTTACACCCTTGGCTGTGGAGGTTGGCAAGAGCAGTGAGGCTGCAGCTGCTGAGGTGGGAGAGGTACCCTTCTCCAGCCCCAGTCCGTGCAAGCAGGGACCTTTCAAGTGAGGGTTCCAGGGGTGGGCTTGTGAATACTGCTTGATAGGACAAGGTTCTAAAGGTCTGCTTGCTTCTTACTAAACTCTATTCTTTCTAAATGCTAAATACTTTGCGGAAGTGACTGTAAACAGGAAGCAATTAACAGGAACTCAACTGGTTAAGTGTAGCCAACTGCAAAGAAATCAACATGTAATTGATCCAAAAGTGTATATTAGCAATGGCTAAGCCTCCCTTCAGAGACAGAGTTTTGTATGTGAATCCCTGGTGTTCTTTACTTGCTGCAAGTAACTGAAACTACCTAAGGGTAGCCACATGTCATTCTTGAGTAGAGCACACAAGTACTGAGCCCTCCTTGTGTTTGGTAACAGTAAGGAAGCTAGATTTCTACCGATGGTTTTTGGTCCTAAATGCCCTATGTCGGCTTCTTGAGATGCAGCATATAGTGGGGTTTTGGGATATTACCCAAGTGAGGGGAAGGGTCAAGGGGTTGGTGTGAACATTGTATAGGGTTTCATTAGAATGAGGCAATGAAGAAATTGCTGCATTTCCTGAGCTGTGTGACATTCCCTGAGTGAGGTGGGGTTTTAGTGGAGGGAGAGCCACGGGATCATTCTAGGTTACAGGATGTCGTGGGTACCTGGCTCATTGGGACTTCTAGGGCCTCTAGGCAAGGTGTGGAAATTGTAAGGCCCTTTGGAATAATATTGAAGTGTCTCAGATGGGGCATGGATGAGGCAAGGGGGTAGGAAGTCAAGTATCAGGAGGTTCTCAAAGTGGGAGACATGTTGGGAGTAGGCCTTAGGCCAGATATGTGGTCCCAGGAAGCATGAGCAACCATCCTGCTGAGGGACCGGGTTTTCCTGAGCAAGATGTCAGAGCTCCTTTCTGGCTTGCCCAGTCCCGCAGAAGGTCACGAGGCCGGGGAGGAGTAAGACCAGTTTAATTTAGAAATAAGCTTTGAACAGCCTCCTGATCAGAAGGAACCTAAGGCCCCCAAGTGGGGAGGGAACCGCATGGGAGCTGGCCCTGGTGGTCCCACGAAGCTGGTCCTGCTCTCAGCAGGTACTGACAGAGCCTGTGGAGAGAATGGGAGTCAGGTCCTCATAACATGGTCACTACACAGACGCCCCCCTCAGCCCTGGGCAACCCCAAGGCTAGGCTGGCTTGGGACGGTCCCACCTGACACATAGCATATCGTTTTTTAACTCTCCAATGCTATGGTCACCCTGAAGCCTCTCGGAGAAGCCCGCCTCACCTGAAGTGATGAGTGGAACAGCTTTCTCAGATAATGGGCTAAGGAAGGAACATCAGATTAGCATACTTGGACCTTCTGCCCTTCCCCACCAAGACTCCTGGTGCCCCCTCCCGAGAGGGTCCCCAACTGTCCCCTTGCTATTCTTCCACGGTCATTTTAAACAATAGCAGAGCTCAGAGCTTTCTCTGTTGTAGAGCCCCTTCAGGGTGGATTATCTGTGAATAATCCCCTACAAACCCAGGGAGCAGCCAAGAAGCTGTTCTCTTTCTCCAAGTTACAGGACTTTCCCCCACAACAGTCTGCTCAGCTTGAGGTGCATACAACAGGGGCCTTATGCTCACCTGGTGCTTGCGATTGTGCTTGCATTTGCACTTGCCACCTGTGAGAGGAAGAGACCAATGCAAGTGCTTGGGGACCCTGGGCCACCCCTCTTCTCACATGCCCTCCCCTCAGCCCCATCCCGCCAGCCCCACAGCTCACTCAGGGCGAACCAGATTCCAGCGATGCACAGGAGCGCAGCACAGATCATCCCGCCCAGCTGCAGGGCCTCCCAGTCTAGGAGAGGAGAGGGAGCTGGGTCCAGGCTGCTCCACCCCAGCACTCAGGCAAGGTATTTGTGAGCACCTGCCTGTGCAGTTGCACTCATATTCCAGGCAGAGAAGTCATACAGTAAATAGATACACAGCACTAGTACACGATCTGATGGGATCAAGGACTAGGAAGAAAAAATTAAGCAGAAGAGCACAGAAAAAAAAAAAGGGGGGGCGCGTTTAAGGGATGATCAAGGAAGGCTTTTCTGAATGGTGGCATGTGATCTGAGTGAGTGGGGAGCTCAAGGGCATTTGGGGGCATTGGAGGACAGTGCAAACCCACTGGGGGGCTGGAGGGCAGCAGAGAACTGGGTGCTGAGAAAGGCAAGTGAGAGTGAGGAGAAGGAAGAAGGTTGGTGTGAGATACCTGGCCACCCAGCAGCCCATTGCCTGCAGCTACTTCCCCAGAATCTTCTTCCTAAACATGGTGGGTGCCCTCCTTCTATGCTGGAAGGAGGTTCTTTCAAAGACCAGGTTGCGTGTTGGCCTTTGTTCTTTCAATTGACCACACTGACACTTTAATCTCCAGCCCCCGCCCCATGCTGCCCCTCCTTCCTTACCCCCTCAAAGCCTGCTATGTCTGCATTGGGCTCCACATCACCCCTCACCAACCTCTAGCAGAGGTCCAGGATAGGCAAGGGAAGGGGTGGCGTGAGGGATATCAGCTCTTACCGTAAGAGAAGGAACTGTCTTTATCTGTAGGAAAGAAAAAAATAAGTAAGGACCTAAAGTTGGAGGCAGGATGTGGGGTCTTAGAAGGAAAATGTGGGACAGCAAGAGCAGTTTGGGGCCTCACTCACCAATCAGGTTGTTGGCTTCCAAGGCAGACAGGCCTGGGTTGGAGAAGCAGAGGATTTGGGTTATCATTCATGACACTGGTCTCAACATGAATCAGCAGGCAGACCTCAGCCCAAAGGGCAAGGACAACCTCATTGGGAGGCACCCTGGGGTTGGTTCCCTCCCTCACATCTTCTTCAGCCCCAGACAGTGCTGCTGAGGTTGTCTCCCACCCTTAGCCTTTGGCCCCTCACTCAGCCCTTGCTGCTATTTCTCAGGCTTCCTGCTATTCTTTCTTGCTCTCAAAATGGGATGGCATGTCTGTACCTCTACCCTCTCCAGAGAAGCTTCCAACACAGACTCTAGCTGACTCTCTTCTTCCTAAAGAAATGGGGATGCTATTCTCTTCATGCCAACAGATGGTTACAGGCTTCCCCGAGTTCAATAAACCAGAATAAATTGTGCAATTTCCACTTCTTCCCTGAACTATTATTTTCTGTACTATCTTTTCCCTTTAAATCGACAGTGTAAATGAAAACACATTTATTCGAGCCCTAGCTGATTTGGCTCAATGGATAGAGCATTGGTCTGCGGACTGAAGGGTCCCGGGTTCAATTCTGGTCAAGCCTGGGTTGCGGGCTCGATCCCCAGTGTGGGGCGTGCAGGAGACAGCCCATCAATGCTTCTCTCTCCTCACTGATGTTTCTATCTCTTTCTCCTTCTCTCTTCCTCTCTGAAATCAATAAAAATATATTAACAACAACAACACATTTATTTGACACCAGGCCCCCCTTGAGAGATGCTGCTCTGGTCTTCACTGCCTTCGTGGGTATGTGAGTGGCAGCAGGGTCACCTCTAGAAGACTCACCTGCCAGCACAAGAAGGCCCCAGGTCACTCCCTCCATGTCACAGCTGCAGGGCAGGTCTGTAGGGGGAGGGTCAGGCTGGAGTCAGGTGGGAAACAAGGGCCCCAACCCCAAAGGTGCATTTGCTTATTCGGTAAATGCTTAGAGCAGTGCCTTTGCATAGTGAGTGCCTATAAGGCTTTGTTAAAATGTCAGGCCCTAGCCAGTTTGGCTCAATGGATAGAGCCTCGGCCTGCAGGCTGAAGGGTCCCGGGTCCGATCCCAGTCAAGGGCACATACCTTGGTTGCAGGCTTCTCTCCAGCTTGGACCCTGGTCAGGGCGTGTGCAGGAGGCAACCAATCGATGTGTTTCTCTCACATCAATATGTCTCTCTGTCTTTCCCTCTCTCTTCCACTCTCTCTAAAAATCAATGGAAAAATATCCTCGGGGGAGGATCCAAAAAAAAAAGATCTATGTCAGATGCCTGACTCAAGGTCAGGTGAACAGGGCTGCTGTTCTAACTCAGCGCCCCCCCCCTTTTTTTTTTTTAATTAAAAAATAATTAAATTGCAGTTTACATTCAATATTATTTTGCATTAGTTTCAGTTGTACTAACGCAAGCTTTGATGCCAGCTCTCCCAACCACACATAAAGGGCAAGGTTGTCAGGTCCTGGGCTATTGTTCCAAAAGGGTACACCCAGGTCTGAGCTGGGCAGAGGAGCCCGTGGCTTACCAGGGAAATTGGAGGACTGCTAGGGGCAGACATAGCCTCCCATCCCACCCCAGCCTGGCAGGGACCCTGCTCCAGGCCGCCCCAAATTCCACTCAGAGTGCAAACTGCTATTGGCAGGAAACTGCTTGGTGGGTGGGACATCCATCTTTCGCCTTAGGGTGCCAGGGGTGACCCTACCCTGGAGATAAGGCCCTTCCCAACTCTCTGCATATTGTTAGCTGCAGGGAGGGATAGGGATGGTCAGTGTTCCATATTGAAGCCATTGTTACTATTTGCTGGCCTTAGCTGGCGGGAAGTCTAAGCCATTCTCAGCCACTTCACAGCTGTGTGACTCAGGGAGTTAATCTCTCTGTGCTTCTTTGTTCTGTAAAATGAGGATAACTAGAATAGCAGCCTCATGAGGTTATGACTGAATTAAGTAAGTTAATTTGTCAAATTTAAGAACAGTAAAATGTGTTACAATAATAAATACATAAATATCTAGGTCCTACTGCCTTGAAGGGACAGCCTTTAACATGCTGTCCTCTGAGCAGTCTCTGAAGCTGGCCCTCCTTTAGACTAGCCTGCCTCTCTCCTCCTCTCATGCCCTGGAATTACTGGATCATCTCATGCCCTGGAATTCCTGGATCCTGAGGGTTGCAACTCCATTTTACATATTCTTTAGACAAAGGCTGGCTCCTGTTTCCTCCATCCATCTGACAGCAGTCACAGAATAGACACCTCCAATTCTCAAACCCCCAAACACGACCCCTGTTACCGAGAACATACAGGCACCACCACCCCTTCCTCAGGCTGGTAGTCTGGGCCATCCCTCTGCCCCCACCCCTCTACCTAGCCACCTGAAGTCCTAGCAGTTGCCTGCTCACCTGAGAGCCAGTTCTCCTGAGCTCACCTGAGGGCAGGGTGCGCAGAGCAGGTCTGCGGAGGCGCGCTGGGGCTGTGTTCAGCTTAGTGGGTTCCAGCTCTTTAAACCCAGCAGCCTCGCCCAGGGCAACAATACCTTCCGTCAGGAGGGAACTGGTCAGACTCTGTAAGATCCTGCAGCTCTCTCCCCCGGTTTACTTTTAAGGAGATGGCTAGCCCTGCCACACTCAGTGCAGAGCAGAGCTCCTGGGGGCTCCAGGGCAGCCCAGACACTGAGGTGGTGGTCGGGGAAGGGCTGAGTAGAACCTCTGACCCTTCCCTTGATGAGAAGGGGACTTTTTAATATATATATTTTTTTTGTTTATAGTTTTATTAATTTCAGAGAACAGAGAGAGAGATAGAAACAATGATAAGAGAGAATCATTGATTGGCTGCCTCCTGCATGCTCTACACTGAGGATCAAACCCACAATCCGGGCCTATGCCCCAACTGGGAGTCAACTGTGCCTCCTGGTTCATAGGTTAATGCTCAACCACCAAGCCACATTGGCCAGGCATGGCTAGCATTTTTAAAAATATATTTTTTTATTTATTTGAGAGAAAGAGAAAGGGAGGGAGAGATAAAAACATCAATGAAGAGAGAGTTCCTTGATCAGCTGCCTCCTGCACACCCCACACTGGGGTTCGGCCCGAAACCTGGGCATGAACCCTTACTGGGAGTTGAACCATGACCTCCTGGTTCATAGGTATTGATGCTCAACCACTGAGCCATGCCAGCTGGGCATGGCTAGCATTTTTAAGGGCTGTTGCAACCACAGTGCTCCTGTTAAAATAGGCCACCATGTTAACATTGGGACAGCCACTAGAGGTCCTGACCCCACACTAGATTCAAAGGGTCTTAGAAACTAAAGGCCATAATGACTTACAGGGGGACACCTCACTAGATACCAGGTCTTACTCCTAGACTCCCCTGGGGTGACTCTCAAAGTATGTCAAACTCATTCCAACCACCCTCCTGCCTGTGGATGAAAAGGAGAAAATTTGGCACTCCTGCATAAGAACAGTAGAAAAAGTTTATTCAGACAGACCTGATCTAAAATACCAGCTATTAGGCAATACAGATAAAGTATTGTTTGCTAATGACAATAATTTTAGGAGGAAAGACATTAAGAAAACTAAATATACAATAATAGACCATAATCAGGTCACTGAAGCCCGGGCATTGCCTCCTAAAGCCTTTGACCTACAGCTGAGGAAGGGACAAAAGTCCATATTTACGACTCCAGGTATGCCTTCTTCCCCCATACAGCAACATAAAAAGGACAGGGACTCTTAACAGCAAAGAACTCCCCTATTCAGCATCTTCAGGAAATACTCACTCTCCTACAAACAAGAGTAAAACCTGCAGAGGCATTTGTAATTCACTATAAAGGACATCAAAGGGAAAACACAAACATTATTACAGAAAACAACCTAGCTGCTACTACAGCAAAAAGGGCTGCTTTACAACCAGACCCACTTCAGGCTGGACTATTCCCACAGAATTCTGTCTCTCGACAGAGGCCACAATACACAAAAAAGAAAAACAAAACAATTGTGGTTAACAGAGCATGATTAATATTTCTAATAACTACAGCTAGTCCCCAATATTCTATTTTTGCCCCTAACAATTTTTTTATTCTGATTAAAGATAGCACATTCTAACATGGCTCGGACTTGTATGCCCCCTGGGAGTCAATGTTGGAATGCAGTCCACTATCGTTCAAGAATTGCCTATTATCATGGAAAGATTAACAATCTTGTTGCCTAAACAATAGAATCTGACCCCAGCTTGCATTGCTATTTCCCCAAACCTATAATACCCATCTGCATACCCATTCTTATTCTTTTTGCCTACTTCCCCATGTAATCTTTGTCCTGCCCAAGATAAGCAGCTGGGTTATGGGTGGGGTGCAGAGCTCTGCACCCCACCTGATGTTGTTTTGGAATAAACACTCATATATGATTCTAACCTGTCTCTGCTTAGTTGGCTCAAGTAGTGACAGGCATCACAGACCCATTGGTTTTCCGGTTTCACAATCAAAGTTAACAAAGCATGATTAATATTTCTTATAACTATAGCTAGTCCCCAGTATTCTATTTCTGCCCAAAACAAATTGACATGGAGTCAGTTCCATTTGCTCAGTGGTCCCATTGCTTTTCCTTGGACTGGGTGTTCATGGAGGAGGAGGGCTGGGGCTGACGCACCCCTCAGGATCATCCACCCTCTGACCAGAGAGACTGACAACTGGAATTCAGAAAGCACCCAGAGAGACTGACAACTGGAATTCAGAAAGCACCCAGAGAGACTGACAACTGGAATTCAGAAAGCACCCAGAGAGACTGACAACTGGAATTCAGAAAGCACCCAGAGAGACTGACAACTGGAATTCAGAAAGCACCCAGCCCAGCCCAGGTTTCTCCCCTACCTTCTGGGCGGTGGGTATAGGAGGGCTGCCAGCTCCAGGATAAGGAGTGGGCCGCCTTCCTCTGTGGGCCCCTAGGCCTGATTCATGTGCTGCTGGCCAACTCTCCTCTTGCCTCTCATTCCACTGCATACCTTTAGGCTGTGCCATTGGCCCTGCATGACCTCAGGCCTCACTATTCTGCAAACCCCTCCCCCCAATTTCTCTCTGTTCATTGCTTTTCCCACTGCATGGTGACAACTGAAGGCAGGGAAGTTGCCTCCCTTATTCCCAATGCCCATCTATGACACCAATAAATAGACTTTGACTGGATTGTTATTGGAGGAGGTAGTCAAGAGGATATGGCTGCTGGTTGACCCTCGAGCTGGACCATGGCAGTCAAAGGTTCCTCACTTGGTCCCATGTTCTTGAAATGTATGCTCTGCCTACCAGCCCCACACGGGGAGCTGTTCCAAGAACACAGCCGTGTGTGTTTTGTACTGAGCTCAGCCTATCCATAACCAGTCCTTGTGGTTCTTATTATGATTGCAAGATGCCCTTCAGCAATCACCATCAAGAAACTTTGAAAAAAAGAAGAGGTTTATTACTCATAGAACCTGGAAATTACACAGCACACCTGGGACCACTCAATGAGGTTAGAGAGTGAGAGAGAGAATGGGCCTGGGTTCTGCAGTTATTAGGGTCGAGGGTGGGAGCCTAGGGTTTTGCAGGCTTACACTTTTTTGGTGGATTTAAAACATTAGAGCTGGAATTTAAAGTCCAGGAAGAGAAAGAAAAACAAATAGCCCTAATGGCCAGTTATTGAAATAAAATTTCTTAGAGCAAAGGAGCGTCGAAGGGAGGTGACCTGGTTCTTTATCTAGCTCTTTACCTATATGACTAGCCATGTATTTCTTTGAGATAACCTTCTTTGAAATGGATATTTCATACCTGGACAATCAAGCTTAAGTCAGAGACTTGCATTACAAAAAATAAATACAATAACTGTCAGGGCTAACACTAAACCTTGAGAGAGAAAGGTGTTGTTGAGAACACTTTCTTTTTTCTTAAATATATTGATTTTTTTATAGAGAGGAACAGAGAGGGATAGAGAATTAGAAACATCAATGAGAGAGAAACATCCACCAGCTGCCTCCTGCACACCCCTACTGGGGATGTGCCCGCAACCAAAGTACATGCCCTTGACCGGACCCTTCAGTCTGCAGGCTGACACTATCCACTGAGCCAAACCAGTCAGGGCTGAGAACACTTTTTTGATGGGATTGTACCACTGTGCCCAGTTAAGGGCTCTATATAAACGTTTAAGTTTCTGGCGGGCAGATGAAGATATATACTCCTCTTGTGCTTGACCAAGACAGTAAGTTCCCTTGCTTATTAACCTCCGCCTATCTATCTGGTCTGCCTCTTTTTTCGGTCTCTTCCTCTCCTTCATGTAGGCGGCCAGTTTTCGAATCAATGATTGTTGAGTCAGTGAGGACAAGAAGCCATCAGATGCTCCCAGTGCTGGGGGCAGGGGACAGGCCCCAAAGGCAGGGCAGGGAGGATTCAGGTGAGTAGGAAGGGAGGGGGGCATTTCTCCTGTGAATATGTTGCATTTCCTCATGAAAATTTTTCGTGGAGCTCAGTTTTCAAGATCCAGCTTCTGCATGGAGTTTGACCAGAGGTTCTGAGGTCAGAAAGAGCTGGATTTGAAGCCCAGCTCTGCCACTCGCTTTCTGGGCTTCATTTAGTTCCCTCTCCCATAAAATGGACTAATGGCAGGTTTTATCTGGGAGGTTTGGGGTGGAAGTGCTGCAGGGGCTTGGGGCCACCACATCAGCCCTCAATGTGTACTTGCAGAATGAATGCCTCTCAGGCCTGGTATGTGGAAAGTTGTTAACCTCAAGATTCAGAAGAAATATTAATAGCCACATACTTTGGAGTCAAATGCAGGCTCTGTTAGTTACTTGCTATGTGCACTTGAGCAACTGACTGAACCTGTTTACTTATCTATAAAGTGCCTGCTTTGAATGTTTATGGTATGATGACATCTGTTTACGCTGCTGGGTTCCCAGGAGTTGTTAACTGGAATTGGGAATTGCCCTGATGTACACACAGAGAGATCTGCGGCATGAGGAAAAGGGGGTCATCGTTAGAGAGCTCCCCATGGGAAAACTGCATTCCAGAGAAAAGAAAGGTATTGCACAAGGTCACCCTCTGGACACTCAACCGAAGTTTCTAGGCTCCTCTGTGGAGTTCTTCTGCCCTATCAGGCTACAGTGGGAAATAAGCAGCAAGAAAGCAGACATTTGTAGGAAGTGCCATCTTTGCTTTGGAAGGTTTCCATGAAATATGAAAAGGACTTCAGATCCACCGCTCCAGAGGGTCTAGTGCTTTTGCCCTACAGCTTCTGACCTCTTCAGGGATTCACCAGCTACTATCCCTATTACCACCAGGGATTATCACCTTCAACAAGTAGAAAGAAAAAGTCACCTGAGCCAGGTGGTATTGACACTGGTCCAAGGTAAGGGACAGGTTGAGTCTGGGGCAGAATCAGGAAGAGGATCCCAGCTACCTGTAATTTCTGCAAGCACAATGGTAAGTCATCATCTCATCTCTTCTTGCCCAAGTTGGCTGTAGGTGTAGGTGTACCATGGCCAAGTCCTGCATCTGACCCCTATGAGAGGCCCCATAGGTTGTCTACACATTCAGTGATGGGTAGCAATGGAAGTGGTGTCAAGTCGGTTCCCAGGTTAATGAATTGTTTTCTTAGATATTAAACCCAGTACTTATAAATGGCCACAAAACTCAGTGTAGAAAGCATTAGAAGCTTTACATACTAAGAAATATTTACTATACTGTCCTTTTATTCCTTAGGAGTGTTTAGATTGAACAACTACTCTCTCAAGATGAGATTCCTGAGGGCTGGACTGGTAGTGAAGGATGTTTTTAGAAAGTCACATTCAATGAGGGTTGCCGACTGAACCTGCTTCTTGGATATGCATTTCTTTTGTTGTTGTTGTTGTTGTTAATCCTTATCCAATGATATTTTTTCCATTGATATTTACTTATTTATTAAATATATTTTTATTGATTTCAGAAAGGAAGGGAGAGGGAAAGAGAGATGGAAACATTAATGATGAGAGAGAATCATTGATCAGTTACCTCTTGCATGCCCCACACTGGGGATCGAGCCTGCCACCTGGGCATGTACCCTGACTGGGAATTGAACTGTGATCTCCTGGCTCAACCGCTGAGCCACACTGGCTGGGCTTTTTCTATTGATTTTTAGAGAGAGTGGAAGGGAGGGAGGGAGAGAAAGAGAGAAACATCCATGTAAGAGAGACACATCAATTGGTTGCTTCCTGCACACATGCTGGCAGGGCCTGGGATGGAACCTGCAACCCAGGTATGTGCCCTTGACTGGGAATTGAACCTGTGACCCTTTGGTGCTCAGGCAGACACTCTAACCACTGGGTCACAGTGGCCAGGGCTTGGATATACATTTCTCATCCAAATTCCTGGAGCCATGCATTTGGGTCTGATTTTTTATTTACTACACTAGAGGCCTGGTGCATGAAATTAGTGCACTCAGGGGGGGTGGGAGGTACCTCAGCCTGGATTGTGAGAGGGCACAGGCCAGGATGAGGGACCCCACTGGTGCATGATAGGGACTGGGGAGGGACTTGGGAGGTTGGCCAGCCAAGGAGGGACTGAGAGGGGGCTCCAGGGCATGTCTGGCCCATCTCACTTAGTCCTAATTGGCCAGACCCCAGCAGCAAGCTAACCTACCAGTCGGAGCATCTGTCCCCTGGTGGTCAGTGCATGTCATAGCAAGCTGTTGAGCGGCCTTAGCATATCATTAGCATATTATGCTTTGATTGGTTGAATGTCTGACTGGATGACTGGACACTTAGCATATTAGGCTTTTATTACATAGGATGGGAGAGCTAGGCAAGAGGCACTAAGACCTACAGGGAAATCAAACCTCAGATGATGAAAGGCTGGGAGGAGTGGGTGACAGAGAGCTAGCCTCAATTGGATGGGTGCAGATGAGAGCCTGGAGGTATCAAAAGCTGAGAGAAAACTGCTAGATCCAGCTCTGAACTCTTTTTTCCCTTCTGGACTCAGCACTACAAAGGATACAAAGGACCTTGTGTGGAAGGAGGGAAGTCTGTTGCCAAGAGTGGGCTGAAAATCAGCACTCACACCTAGGACTCCCTCCTCTGATCAAATCAATCATTGCCACAGCTCCCACACTCGCAAACTGTGCTTTCCTCCTTCTCCAAGCACGGCCTATTGTCCTGTGAGAAAGATATATCCTAAAAGCCATTGATTTCCCTGAGGAAAGGTAATGAAATGGGACATTCTAACCTTGCCAAAGGTAAAATGAAAGGGAACTGGCTCATATCTTGTCTGGTATATAGTGGTGAGGAGATAGTAGAAGAGGACTAGGTAGAAGAGGGCTAGGTAGAGAGGGGCAGGACCACAGGGACTGGGAAGTGGAGCATTGCAGGCATGGGTAAAATACAGCTTCCTGACCATGCCTGGTTCTGAGAAAAACCATGGCAACAGGCAAAATGACCTAGAACTAGACCCAGCTAGGCAAAATTGCTAAGGCAACCCAGATGGATGGGGAAAAAAGGGTGCGCACGGGAGACGTGAGCTTCAAAATGTATGAATGTTGAGACTGAAAGATGGTGGCGGCCACGGAGTTGACGTTGCTGGAGAAGTCCCTGGGGCTGAGTAAAAGGAACAAGTACAGTGCTCAGGGGGAGCGCCAGATTCCAGTTCTTCAAACAAACAGCAGTCCATGTCTAACAGGATTGGCTACTGTAGCAGCTCATTTAGTCAAAGAAGCCAACAAAGAATATTTGCTTGGGAGCACTGCAGAAGAAAAAGCAATAGTTCAACATGGTTAGAATACAGAGTAACTTGAGTAGGTGGAAACTTGAATAAAGATAATATCTGCATTCTGTTGAAGGATCTTAATTCATATCTTGAAGCTAAAGTCTATTTTAGAGGATATAACTTTACCTTAGCAGATATTGTTTTATACTATGGACTCCGTCGCTTCATAGTTGACAGTTCAGGAAAAGGAGAATTATCTTAATGTATCTCGCTGGTTTTGTCACATTCAGCATTATCCAGGCATCAGGCAACATCTGTCTAGTGTTGTCTTCATCAAGAACAGACTGTATACAAATTCCCACTAGAAGCAACCCATGCCATGCAGAAGAGATATTAAAAATATTTTAAATGGAAAGTGTATTCTGGACCAGAGGGCTAATGTAAATTGACATGCAGTCATTTTTTATTTGTTGAAGTTGATAGAATTTTTAAAGTATAAACATGTCTGACCCTAGCTGGTGGATAGAGCGTTGGCCTGTGGACTGAAGGGTCCTGAGTTTGATTCCAGTCAAGGGCACATGCCTGGGTTGCGGGCTCAATCCTCAGTAGGGGGCGTGCAGGAGGCAACCAATCAATGATTCTCTCTCGTCATTAATGTTTCTATCTCTCTCTCCCTCTCACTTCCTCTCTGAAATCAATAAAAATATATTAAAAAAAAAATTAAAGTGGGAGGGATCCAAGATGGCGGCATAGGTAAACACCTAAACTGCTGCCTCGTACAACAATTTCAAAACTACAACTAAAATACAAAACGCCCATCACCCAGAAGCACGGGAAAGCTGGCTGAGTGGAAGTTCTACAACTAGAAGGAAAGAGAAAAGAGAACTGAGACGTGCACAAGCGCTGAAAAGCTGAGGTATGGAGGTGCGTGATCCGGGCTGGCAGCAGGCATTGCTTTTTTCAACCCGAAGGGAGACAAGCCCCCAATTACTCTGAAATCCAGTTTCTGGGGAGATGTGGGGGACCCAAACTCCTACGGGGAGAAGCTGGACTGTCTGACATTGGGTCGGAAAATGAGGGTGGCTTGCTTACAGAACTGCGCTGGGGCGCGGGACACTGGGACGCGGTTGGAGATGCAGAGCCGGCTAACTGGCAGCCATTGCTGTTTGCCAGGCCCTAGTCTAGTGACGCCCTGAGACCCCGCCCCGCACAACCTACGAACCCACCCAAGCACCATGCAGCGGCTTTAGCATAAGAATGGCCCGCCCTATCGCAGCTTAACCTAGCAAACTTGTAGCCTGGGTCAGACAGCTCCAAAACCTCCAAACCCCAAGCAAAGAGGAGAAAACTGTAGTTCTCACTGTAGCTGCTGCTGGGTAGCCTCAGACAGTAGCTGACCTGCACCCCATTGGAGATCCAGAAGCCAGTGTACCTAGTGGTCAGTGTGAGACACCAGATTTTAACTCCTCACATCCATAAGTGACACATTGAAGAGGCAGACTCAGTGAGCACCAAAGCCCCACTGAAACAAGTCCTGCACCATAAGCGTGCCTCCGGCGCAGCAGTTCTTCCATTATAGACACAGCGAGTGCTCACAGCCAATTGGCCTGGAGGTCAATTCCTCCCAGCATACCAACAGCAATCAAGGATTAACTACACCAAGACTTTGCACTCAGCCCACAAAGGGGCATACCAAGAGCATCCACCTCAGGTGATTGGGGAGGCTGAGCTACTGCCCCTTATAGGTCACCTACCACACAAAGCCACTCTATCAACACAGGGAAGCAGCCAAAATGCGGAGACAAAGAAACATGTCACCAATGAAAGAAAAGGAGGAAAGCAAACTACTGGACGACATAGAGTTCAGAACCACATTTATAAGGTTATTCAAGAATCTTCTAAAAACCACTGAGAAACTTGATGAAACTTTAAGGATCTTAATGAGAATGCAAAAAAAAAAAAAAAAAAAAAGGGAAAGGACCAGTCAGAAATGAAGCATACACTGTCTAAAATAAAGAATATACAGAAACTCAACTGTAGATCAACGTACCCCAAGAATCAAACCAAAGATCTGAAATATGAGGAAACAAAAAACACCCAACCAGAAAAACAAAAAGAAAAAAGAATCCAAAAATATGAAGATAATGTAAGGAGCCTCTGGGACAACTTTAAGCATACACACATCTGAATTTTTGGGGTGCCAGAAGAAGAGAGAGAGCAAAATATTGAAAACTTATTAGAAGAAATAATGACAGAAAACTTTCCCTACCTGGTGAAAGAAATAGACTTACAAGTTCAGGAAGCACACAGAACCCCATACAAGAGGAATCCAAAGAGGACCACACCAAGACACATCATAATTAAAATGCCAAGGGCAAAAGACAAAGAGAGAATCTTGAAGGCAGTAAGAGAAAAACGGTTATTTACCTACAAGGGAGTACCCATACGACTATCAGCTGATTTCTCGGCATAAACTATGCAGGCCAGAAGGGAGTGGCAAGAAATATTCAAAGTGATGAACAGCAAGAACCTACAACCAAGATTACTCTACCCAGCAAAGCTATCATTCAGAGTTGAAGGTCAGATAAAGAGCTTCACAGACAAGGAAAAGCTAAAGGAGTTCATCACCACCAAACCACGATTACATGAAATGCTGAAGGGTATTCTTTAAGAAGAGGAAGAAGAAGAAAAAGGTAAAGATAAAAGTTATGAACAACAAAATGACATCAAATACATACCTACCAACAAGTGAATGTAAAAAATCAGAAGAACAGAATGGACTGGTGAATATAATAGAATCAGGGGCATAGAAAGGGAGTGGACTGACAGTTCTCAGGGGGAAGGGGGAGTGAGGGGTGCGGGAAGAGATTGGACAAAAATCTTACATGAAGATGAAGACAGTGGCTAAGGGCATGGGGGCGGTGGGGAATCAGGTGGAGGGGAGCTATGGGGGGGGGGAAGAGGAACACTTGTAATAATCTGAACAATAAAGATTTATTAAAAACAAAAGAGTTGCTCAAAAAAAAAATAAAGTGAGTAACCAAAAAAAAAAAAAAAAAAAAAACCAGCATGTCTGAATGTTTTATTTTTTTCTTTAGTTGAAATTTTGCAATTTTTAATGTAAAAATTCAACTGCTATCAAAACTTGAGTTAAGATCAAGTTATAAATCAACTTGGTATATATATATATATATTTTGAGGTAAGTCAGCTTTTTATTAACTACTTGAAAAGGATGAAGCGGGACGAGTGGGTGGCTCCAATGCCAGGGCTGCCATGCTTCACTGGCTTGTAGGTGATGGAGAACTCACCCAGGTAGTGGCCAATCATCTCAGGCTTGATTTCCACCTGATTCAAGGTCTTGCCATTGTAGACGTCTACTATGCTGCCCACCATCTCCGGCAGGATAATCATGTCCTGCAGGTGTGTCTTCACCACCTCTGGCTTCTCCATGGGCGGCGCCTCCTTTTTGGCCTTGTGCAGGCACTTCAGAGAGTGCTGCTTCCTTTGCAGGCCCCGGTTTAGCCGCCGTCGCTGCTGGGCACTGTACAGCTGTATCAACTGCTCATAAGACATGTCAAGCAGTTGATCGAGAACCACGCCACGGTAGGTGAACTTGCAGAAGGTCCGCTTCTTCTTCTGCTCCACTTCCACCATCTTGTCTGTTCCTCGGAAAGGACAACCCACCCGGCGACTGCGCAATTATCTCCAGTTCGCCACGGCCCCCGGTATTTTTTTTTTTTTTTTACAATTTTTAAAAATTTCTTTATTGATTAAGGTATTACATATGTGTCCTTATTTCCCCATTACCCCCCACCTCCCATTCATGCTCCCACCCCCCCGGTTGTCTGTGTCCATTGGTTAGGCTTATATGCATGCATATAAGACCTTTGGTTGATCTCTCCCCCTTACCCCCACCCTCCCCTACCTTCCCCGAGGTTTGATGTTCTGATTGATGTTTCTCTGTCTCTGGATCTATTTTTGTTCATCAGTTTATGTTGTTCATTACATTCCACAAATGAGTGAGATCATGTGATATTTATCTTTCTCTGCCTGGCTTATTTCACTTAGCATAATGCTCTCCAGCTCCATCCATGTTGTTGCAAATGGTAAGAACTCCTTTTTTACCGCAGCGTAGCATTCCATTGTGTAGATGTACCACAGTTTTTAATCCACTCAGCTGCTGATGGCCACTTAGGCTGTTTCCAAATCTCAGCTATGGTGAATTGTGCTGCTATGAACATAGGGGTGCATATATCCTTTCTGATTGTGTTTCTAGTTTCTTGGGATATATTCCTAGAAGTGGGATGACTGGGTCAAATGGGAGTTCCATTTTTAGTTTTTTGAGGAAACTCTATACTGTTCTCCACAGTGGCTGCACCAGTCTGCATTCCCACCAGCAGTGCTCGAGGGTTCCTTTTTCTTAGCATCCTCACCAGCACTTGTCATTTGTTGATTTGTTGATAATAGCCATCTGACAGGTGTGAGATGGTACTGCATTGTTGTTTTGATTTGCATCTCTCTGATGATTAGTGACTTTGAGCAGGTTTTCATATGTCTCGTGGCCTTCCTTCTGCCTTCTTTCAAAAAGTGTCTATTTAGATCAGTTGCCCATTTTTTTATTGTGTTGTTTACCTTCTTTTTGTTAAGCTGCATGAGTTCCCTGTAAATGTTGGAGATTAAACCCTTATCGTTGATATCATTGGCAAATACGTTCTCCCATGCAGTGGGCTTTCTTGTTTTATTGATGGTCTCCTTTGATGTGCAAAAGCTTTTTATTTTGATGTAGTCCCATTTTTTTTATTTTCTCTTTAGTTTCCATTGCCCTAGGAGCAGTATCAGTGAAGAAATTGTTTCGGCATATGTCAGAGACTTTTCTGCCTGTGGATTCCTATAGCATTTTTATGGTTTCCCGTCATATGTTTAAGTCCTTGATCCATTTTGAGTTTATTTTTGTGTATGGTGTAAGTTGGTGGTCTAGTTTCATTTTTTTGCATGTTTCTGTCCGATTTTCCCAACACCATTTATTTCTCTGTAATGTTCCAATTTTGGTATATGTGCTGCCGAAGCGAGCACTCAACTTGTTTTTATAGATGAAATTTATTTTAATAAAAGTTGCAAATCAGTGGCTTAATTATAAAAACATTTGTCTTTTTAATGATTGACCTATTTGACTACTTATTGACCTATCTTTCATATTTTAAAATGCATTTTCCCCTTATGACTATTTACCATTATTTGTTTATTAAGATCTATAATAAATTGTGCCAAGGATAGAGAAAGTGAAGACAGATGTGTTTGTTTTCAAATATTTATGCGAACCAGTAAATGTGGTTGAAAAAGTAAAAAATAAAATAAAATATATGGATGTTGCCTAACTGGTGTGGCTCAATGGTTGAGCATTGACCTATGAACCAGGAGATCACTCATGGTTTGATTTTCTGTCAAGGCACCAGAGCAGGTTGCAGGCTTGATCCCGGTGTAGGGCATGCAGGAGACAGCCAATGGATAATTCTCTTCCATCGTTGATGTTTCCATCTTTCTCTCCCCCTCCCTTCCTCTCTGAAATCAATAAAAAAATATTTTTAAAAAATGTATGGATGTTGCAAAGACAGGCAGCTTGCAGATAACCAGTCATAATGCAGTGAGTCGTAGAAACCAATCCCAAGGATGTTGTTAAGGCAGAATTATTTGAAAAAACCAATCTGAAGCTAGCAAGCATGTATCTTACCCCTAGGCCAGTGGTCGGCAAACTCATTAGTCAACAGAGCCAAATATCAACAGTACAATGACTGAAATTTCTTTTGAGAGCCAAATATTTTAAACGTAAACTTCTAACGCTACTACTTCAAAATAGACTCGCCCAAGCCGTGGTATTTTGTGGAAGAGCCACATTCAAGGGGCCAAAGAGCCACATGTGGCTCGCGAGCTGCAGTTTGCCGACCAGGGCCCTAGGCAAAAAGGCCATGCTCTCTCCCCACCCCCCTGACACTCCTCTGGCAGGAGATATACTTGCCTGTGCCCATGTGTCTTATGGCCATGTGGGATTCCACACGTGGACTAGTGGACTTCAATTAGCTTGGATGCTGAGCTACAGCTAGCTGCGCATGGCATGGAAGCTCTGTACACTGGCCTGCTTTTCGAACCCCAGCTGCACTTTCTCCAGGACTGACTTCTCTCAATAAACTTGGCTTCTGCTAACCGTTTTTGTCTGTTACTTCATTCTTCGATTTTGCGAGACAACAGACTTGGACCCAAACACCCAATTTTGGTTTCCATGGGAGCATAACAGGAGTCTTTTTCCTATTGTCTAGGGTGGACTGAATGTCACAGGCATTAGTGAGAGGCTGAGATTGTCTATTTTGAGGGCTCTGGTGCAGGAGGAAAAATACCTCTTTTTTTGTTGTGTTTTTAAGTTTTTATTGATGAGAGAGAGAGAGAGAGAAATTGATTTCTTGTTCCATTTATTTATGCATTCATTGGTTGATTCTTGTATGTGCCCTACCAGGAATCACACCCACAATCTTTTTTTTTTAATATATTTTTATTGATTTCAAAGAGGAAGGGAGAGAGATAGAAACATCAATGATCAGAGAGTATCATTGATTGGCTGCCTTCTGCATGCCCCACACTGGGGATCAAGCCTGCAACCCAGGCATGTGCCCTTGACCGGGAATTGAACCTGGGACCTTTCAGTCCACAGGCCGAAGCTCTATCCACTAGCCAAGCCAGCTAGGGCACACCCACAATCTTGGTGTATCAGGAGGCTGCTCTAACCAACTGACCTACATGGTCAGGGCAAAATATACCCCATTTGTAAGAGAACCAGAGGTGGGCAGAGGGAATTTGTTCTCTGAGAACTCTCCCATCTGGACCCACTTCCTAGGTTGTGTCTCCCTCAGGGATCCCCTTGCTCTTCTTGCCCTCTTGTTGCCAACACTTTTGGGGCCAGTGACCCAAATGAAGGAAGGCCCTTCTGCACAGCGCTAATAGAACTAGAATGAGGGATCCCTCCAGTAAAGCAGAGTAGAGAGTGTCTTCTTTGATCAAGGAGTGGAGAAGGGTGAGTCATGATGGGAAATATGCCTTCTCCAAGTGGGAGGTCAGGGAGCTTTTAAGGGGTTTAAGGTAGGTAGGTAGGTGGGATACTGGAGGTGATGAATTTCAAGAAAAAGGAAGCCGATTTCAGGGAAGAATTGGGGTATGCTGGGCACAAATGGTTCCCTGGGTATGATTTGTAATATGCTAATGAACACAAATTCCCCGGAGGTACTGCTGTTGAGCACTCTACTGGAGCTGTCTGCAGGTGCTGCGGTTAACCATTAGAAGTTACACTTACTTCCTGTGAGCAAGCATGGCTTGTGACCTGACATTTGGGAACAGTAAGATTTCCTAGATGCTAGCCCTGGGACACTCTGCATGTTCCTCAGGTCCCCTACGTGTGCTGAGCGCCTTCTGGTCCTGGGCCCATAGATCCGGGGCTCACTCCCTTGGAGAACCGCGTGTTTGAGTGTGTGTGCGGGAGGGCGGGGGTGCGGGGGGAGTAGTGGCTGAGGTACCAAGGGCTCACTTCTCCAACTCAGCCTTGGCTTATCTCCAGCGCGTTGGGGAGGCTGCGGGAGGGGCCCTTCGCGCAGCGGGGCCTCCGAGCCTTCTGGACAAGCGGGTACAAAAACGGTGTGTGGGTCTCAAGAAGGGGAATACTGGGGTCCCCGTGGCAGCCACCCTCCTGCGAGTCTGGCATGAAGGCCCCGCTCCCTTTCACAGACTCCAGGCTCCAGGAACGACTTCCTCCACCTCCAGGAGGTCACGTCCAAGAGGCCATGCCTGATTCACGCTCTCCACCGGCAAGGAAGGAATGGAGAAGCAGCCAATCGGGGCAAGGCCGTGGTGGCTTCCAGCCAATCAGTACCTAGGAACGGCCGTTGAGGCGGGCGTCGGTGGGGCCAGGCAGTGGCGGCGGGGCTCCCCCTCGGCGGAGCGGTCCCGCCCTCCTCGGATTGGCTGCTGGCGCCTCCTCGGATTGGCTGCTGGCGCCTCCTCGGATTGGCTGCTAGCGCCTCCGCAGGGCCGCCCGGCCATCCACGCTGCGCTGAGCGGCCGCTGATCCGCGCCCTTCCGTGGCGGTCGGGTTCTTGGTTAATTCATCGCTGGGTCTTTGTTGGTTCTTCCGTCCCCTCCACGAAGCGGGTCACGGGCTCTGGAGGTCGTTGTGTTCAGTAGCAGCCGCCTAAGAAGCAGGAGGGTAGCTGAGGTGAGGGGCCTGGCAGAGGCGGAGGGCCCGCGGGGAGTGGGGCCAGGAGCCGGGCCTGGGACGGGAGGGCTTCCGCAGGGGAGACTCGGCGCGTCCTTCGTGGGGTGACTGTGAAGACCTGTGCAAGAGAGAAACGGGAAGGGTTGACAGCAGAGGCAGACGATGTCGCTTCTCATCAACCCTTTTAATATATTTTTTAAAAAATCCTCACCCGAGGATATTTTCCCATTGATTTTAGAGAGAGGGAAAGACAGAGAAATATCAGTGTGAGAGAAAAACATGATTGCATGCGCCCAACCAGGGTGAGAGAAAAACATCGATTGCATGCGCCCGGTTGGGGAGGAGCCTGCAACTGAGTTCCGTGCCCTTGTCGGGAATTGAACCCCGGGACCCTTCAGGCCGAGGCTTTGTCCACTTGGCCAAACCGGCTGGAGCTTAGCTCCTTTTAGAGCTCCCTGCGCCTCCCTCCACCCCAAAGGGACTCCCCACCCAGTGCCCCCAGACTTCCCAGCCTTTGGCCTTAGAATTACCTCCAAGACTCACCTGTTTCATTTCCCACCCCACTTCACAGTCACCTACAAATAAGCCCTTCTGTCCAGCTGGCTCAGTGGTTGGGCCTCACCTTGTTGCAGAAGACCAAAGAAAACCAAAGACGCTTCTAAGAAAAAGGAGGGACACTGTTTAATACATCGGCAGACTCAGGGAACAGCCTTCCAAATCTGAGTGAAGGAACACGCATGGGGCTTTCCTTTATATTTCTCTGTGGTCTTTGTCCCACAAACATGGATTATGCTTCCGATCCTTTTTGTGGGCCTTGCAAGAAGGCCCCAGGTGTTGGGGGTCTCCAGGCCATATCTGATGGTCTGGCCTGGCGCCAGAGTTAATAACCCTCCCTCCGGGGCAGTGCACTGTTCATAGTAACAGGTTCTGCAAGCCCAGTATCTGGGAAGGAGAGAGGGACTTAATTATAGGTTATCAGGAATGTACACTGAGCTTGCTGGCTTAGATTCAGAGCACTAGCCCCAAATATCAGAGTTACATTGGAATTAGCCCCTTTTAGCCTTCTCAACCTGTGAACCAGGTCATGGTTCCCTCTCAGGGCACATGGCTGGTTGCGGCTCCATCCCCAGGAGAGGGGAAATGCAGGAAGCAGCCAATTAATGATTCTCATCATTGATGTTTCTATCTCTCTTCCTCTCTGAAATAAATAAAAAAACAAAACAAAACAAACCCTTCTGGCCCTGGCCGGCTTTGCTCAGTGGATATTTGATTCAGGTCAAGGTATCCTCCAGTGAGGATTAACAACAAAAAACAACAGCAACATAAACCCCTTCGGTGGTCTCACCGCCCCCCCCCCCCCCCAGTCTGTCTCTATTTCATGGACTTCCCCCGCATTAGGTCACTCTCTGATCCCCCTGGTCACACTGGCTGCCACTAAGCACCTCACTGGGGAGATTATCTGTTGATATGCCTCCCCCTGTGCTATGACCTCTCAAGGGTTCTTGCACTCCTCACTGGGTGACAGCAGCTTGGCTCACAGCAGCAGCCTTTGTGCTGCCTGGGTGCTCTTTCAGGACTTCCACATGTTAACTCATGTCATCCTCACAGCCTTTAAGGGAGGACTCTCAGCATCCAAATTCAGAATGAGGAAATCGGTGAAGAGAGCTAAGTGAAGCGCTGGGCCACGCAGCTGCAAGTCTGACTTCAGGGTGGCTTTTTTTTCTTTCCTATTACAGTTTACACAGCTCTTCAGCACCACACTGGGTATTAAACTGCATGTGGATTCTCTTGTCTTTTTTCTCTTCTTCTTCCCTCCCACCCTCCTTCCCTCCCTCCTTCCCTCCCTCACCCCTCCCTTCCTTGTCATTGAATTTATTGGGTGACATAGATTAATAAAATTATATAGGTTTCAGGTGTACAATTCTTTTTTTGAAGTTTTATTGCCCTAGCCAGTTTGGCTCAGTAGATAGAGCATCAGCCTGCGGACCAAAGGGTCCTGGATTCGATTCCAGTCAAGGGCACGTCCCTTGGTTGCAGATTCCTCCCTGGCTGGGCTCTGGTCAGGGCTCGTGCAGGAAGCAACCAATTGATGTGTTTCTTTCACATTGATGTTTCTCTCTGTCTTTCCCTCTCTTCTACTCACCCCAAAAATCAATGGAAAATATCCTTGGGTAAGGATTAAAAAATTTTTTTAAATTGATTTCAGAGAGGAAGGTATAGGAAGAGAGAGATAGAAACATCAATGATGAGGGAGAATCATTGGTCAGCCACCTCCTGAATGCCACCCACTGGGGATCAAGCTGCAGCTGGGGCATGTGCCCTGACCTTGACTTGAACCATGTCCTCCTGGTTTATAGCAACATTCACCCACAGCTATGCAGGCTGGGCTGTACCGTGCTTTTTTAATTTAATAGATTATAATTTGACTTTACAACTTCTAATATATTTTCATTCTAATATAATTACTTAACATTTACTGATTCAGTGATGGTTTTTAATTTTTATATTAATATTTATTGATGGATTCAATGCTGATTTGTTACTAGTGCTATGTTTTGAATCACACAACAGTTCTGGCACTTTTCCAGGAACTGGGACTTCTGAACAGGTCATTGCAAAGCTCCTGCCTCAGATAGCTGATGAATAGGAAAAAGAAATAGATGGTAAGATATTTCAAGTATTGATTGACCGGTGTAGTGAAGACACACAAAATGGCTGAGATGTAGAGAGTGATGTGGTAGAGAGACAACTTTTCTAGGTTGGATGTCAGAGTTGGCAGTGATAGGAACAGGTTTAAGACATTTGTATGCCACAGTCATAAATTTCCCTTTGCATTTTTTTTCTGATTAAACTGAGCCAATGAAGTAATATATATTAGTATATACCCAGATTTTAGATTAGAGTATAATTTATGAAAAGGGTTTATTATTTAGAACTAGTGGCTCTCATCCCAAGAAATGTCTCTCAGTGTGATTTATCTCCATCTTTATATGTTAGTTATAATAAGATTTAAGTGTCTGATAAGAAGAATCACTTACATATTTGACAGTAATAAAATAAAGAATGTTTTTCCTGGCACTGAACGTTGAAGCTGAAAGACTAAAAGCGACCAAAGACACTATGATTGGAAAGGATCTACATTTAAGCCTATCTGTGTTTTGTTTTTAGCACTGAATGTCACTATGAATGTCAATAGTTTTTAGAAGCTTGTCTGTAAATAAAGAATGCATTAAAAGGATTCAAATGCAATACTGTATAAGCTTGACAGAGTCTTTCGACTGCAATAGCTAATTAAAAAACCCTGCAGTCATTTGTTATGTAGTTTTATCAACAAAGGGGCTAGTGTTGTATTCTACTCCAGTCAGACTACAAAAGAGAATAAAAAGCCCTGGCTGGTGTGGCTCAGTTGGTTGAAGATCAAATCATCCCGTGCACCAAGAGGTCTTTGGTTAGATTCCCTGTCAGGGCACATGCCCAGATTGCCTGTTCAATTCCCAGTAGGGGGCGTGCACCTATGGATGTTTCTCTCTCATTAATGTTTGTCTTTCCCTCTCCCTCTCTCTAAAAATATCAATAAAAAATATTTTAAAAGAATTATCAAGTACCTTCAAGCAATGTGAACTAATAAGTTGAAGTATAGTAACAATGGAAAAAATCATATTAAAAAATTAAATAACAGCCCTGGCCCAGTGGTTTGGTTGGAGCTGGTTGGAATGTTGATCATCACCTGTGCACCAAAAGGTGCCTTCAAGTTCTTAGCACACTAGTAAAATATTAATATCTTAACTTCTGATGATCAACATTGGAATTTTCCACAGAGAGGGTCTGAAGCCATGCCCTCTACCATACAGCACTTGGAGAACCAGTTTGGCCACTAGGGATGGGTGGAGTTAAGAGTATTATACTTTTTCATTGATGGTGTCAGGACTAAAAGGGGTTACATGCTAACCTGGCTAGCTTAGCCAACGCCTGCATAGCGGCCTTGCAAACTCAGAGACTTAAATAACCACAAAAGAAGGTCTGAAATGAAAACTTTTTAAAAATATGTACATATTTTATTGATTTTTCAGAGAGGAAAGGAGAAGAATAGACAGAAACATCCATCAGCTGTCTCTGCACGCCCCCTACTGGGGATTGGTCCCATAACCAAGGTACATGCCCTTGACCAGAATTGAACCTGGGATTCTTCAGTCTGCTGGACAATGCTCTATACACTGAGCCAAACCGGTTAGGGCTAATTAAAACCTTTTTAACGAAAAGCAATTTTTGGTGGGTAGTCATGTCCTAGACCAGTATCTTCCCTGACAAAAGTCAATCTTTACCTTAATTGAGCCTGCCTATTGTCTTTTTGCATCTATGATAACTTGTCTTTGGAATGACTAATTTTCCTTTTTCCAGACCCCTCAAAGCACAGGCACCACTCTGTGGAGACCACAAATCCCCTCATTGTTATTGAGTTAATTGTTGACTGTTAACTATTCTACACCCACTGAGTAAAAGAAGTATGTGCCTATCATTTTACTTTTGACCTAATCCCAAAAGTTTCCCTGCTTTGCTTCCTCCTACCTTCCTATCACCAATGGATTTTATGTAAACCACTTACACCTCCTCTTTTGATTATAATGTATAAAATAAGGTGCAAAACTGTCATTCTCTGGAGCATCATCTCAATCCGTTGAGATTTTGCTTCCCAGCAGTTGTTGACAGTTTAGTCTCAAATAAACTCACAAAAATTCTTCACAGGTTTGAATGTTTCTTACATTGACATAACTAAGACCTTCTAGGTCCTAGGTGTGGACAATGAGGTGCATGGGTCTCAATTCTATTCCTAAGTTGGTTCACCTACCTTGGAGAACAATCAACATAGCTTCAGATGATTGAAGTTGTGCAAACATGGTGCCCAGCAGCAATGCCCCAGGTGAGTCCTTCATAGCATAGTAGCACCTGCACCAGAAGAAGTGCTCATCGTAGAAGTGGGATCTTAAGGTGGTCGAGTGCTGTAAGTTCTCTATGAAAAGAACACAAAATTATGAGCATAAAATGTTTGTGTCTTTTCTTTTAATCTGAAGGAAAACATGTTCAGGGCTTCTAAACACTAAAGAGAAAATGTTGACTTAGACTGGTGTTCAGTCTGGTGCCAAACTTCCAATAGATTCAAATCCACGTAAGAATTTTATTCAAAGAGGCAATCCTAATAGAGTAATCCTTCAACCTTCTAAAAATTTGCTGTTTCAAAAAACAATGTTAAAATAACACGTTTGTGTCAAAGTTTATTTTCTTTTAAAAAATATTATTTTTATTGATTTCAGAGAGGAAGGGAGAGGGAGAGAGAGATAGAAACATCAATGATGAGAGAAAATCATTGATCAGTGCCTCCTGCATACCCACTTCTAGAGACCGAGCCTGCAACTTGGGCATGTGGCCTGACCAGGAATCAAACTGTGAGACTTCCTGGTTCATAGGTCGAAGCTCAACCACTGAGCAACACTGACTGGGCCTGACTGGTTCTTCTTCTTCTTCTTCTTCTTCTTCTTCTTCTTCTTCTTCTTCTTCTTCTTCTTCTTCTTCTTTTTTTGTTTATCATTTCTATGTCCATTTCAATGCTGTTGAAGTTCTCACTAAGTTCCTTGAGCATCCTGATAAACATTGTTTTGAACTCTGTATGTGGTAGTTTGCTTGCCTCCATTTCATTTAGTTCATTTTTTGGGGATGTCTCCTGTTCTTTTATTTGGCATTAAGGGTCCGGTGCATGCATTTGTGCACCTTGAAAGGAACTGTGGGCTGTGAGGCTGAGGTGGGCACAGGGGTGGGTCTCGGCTCATCCTCCGTGCCCCTGCCTTGGCCCTTGGTCCCCTGTCTGCCAGCGGTGGGTGGGAGCAAGGGGAGGTGGAGAAGCCCTGAAGGGGAATTGGGGCCGGTAGCCACCGCTCGCACTCGCTAACGGTGCTGAGTGATCAGGACCAACGCTGGCAGCTGGTGCGTGCATCGGGTGGGGCTGTGGCGCGTGGGAGCAAAAAATTTTTAGTAACCACCAGAGGCTTGACCCAATGATAGCGACTGGCGCCCTGTCTTGGTCTGGCACCCCTGCTCACCTGCTCCACCATGGCACTGCTGCCGATGCCCGCCATGTTCTGTGCATGCCCCCTGGTGGTCAGTGCTTGTCATAACAAGCAGTCGAACTCCCGGTCCACCTCCCACCAGGACAATTTGCATATTAGGCATATATATATATATATATAAATTCTCACCTGAGGATTTTTTTCCATTGATTTTTAGGGAGAGTGGAAGAGAGAGGGAAAGACAGAGAGAAACATCGATGTGAGAGAAACACATCAATTGGGTGCCTCCTGCACAAACCCTGACCAGGCTGCAACCAAGGTATGTGCCCTTGACCAGAATTGAACCCGGGACCCTTTGGTTTGGAGGTCGGATGCTCTATCCACTGAGCCAAACTGGCTAGGGCTAAACTTTGCCATTTTAATTATAATGTTTTGGTGTGGGCCTCTTTGGGTTTATTTTGTTTGGGACTCTGCATTTCCTGGACCGGTGTGTCTATTTCCTTTGTCACATTAGGGAAGTTTTTATTATTTCTTAAAATAGGTTTCAAATTCCTTTCTCTCTTCTCCCCTATGATGTGAATATTGATATGCTTGGTATTGTCCCAGAGACCCTTTAAACTATCTTCATTTTTTATTGTTGTTCTGATTGGGTGTTTTCTGCTTCCTTATCTTCCAAATTGCTGACTCATTCCTCTGCTTCATCTAATCTACTGTTTATTCCTTTTGATGTATTATTCATTTCTGACTAGTCCTTTTTATGTTTTCTATCTCTTCATTGAAGTTCTCACTTAGTTTATCTATTCTTTCACTAAGTTTATTGAGCTTCCTTTTTAAAATGTATTTTTTTATTGATTTCAGAGAGGAAGGGAGAGGGAGGGAGAAAGAGAAAAACATCAGTGTGAGAGAAAATCATTGATTGGCTGCCTCCTGCACGCCCCATACTAGGGATCAAGCCCACAACCTGGGCATATGCCCTGACTAGGAATTGAACTGTGACCTCCTGGTTCATAGGTTGATGCTCAACTACTGAGCTATGCTGGCTGGGCTGTTGAGCTTCTTTATAACCAGTGTTTTGAACTATGCACCTGGCAGATTGCTTGTTTCTATTTCATTTAGCTTTTTCTGCAGTTTTGTCCTGTCATTTCATTTGGGACTTGATTTTTTAGCTCCTCATTTTAGCTGCTCCTTGTGTTTGTTTCTATGTATTAGATAGAGCTGGTATGTCTCCTGGTCTTGGTAGAGTGGCCTTGTGTAATAGGTGTCCTGTGGGGCCCACTGGCATAGCCTCCTCTGTCACCCGAGTTGCTCCAGGTGCACTTCCCTGTTGGCTATGTGCACCTTTCTATTGTAGTTGATCCTTGATTGCTCTTGGCACATCAACAGGAGGGATTGACCTCTAGGCCAATTGGCTGAGAGGACCCACTTTCATTACAGTAGAGGATCTGCTATGCAGTCCCCCACTTCCCCGCACTCCCCCCCACCCCGGACACGACCTTCTTCAATGGGACTCTGGTGCCCACTGAGTCCATCTCTTGAGTGTGTCGCTCATGGAGGTGGCATGGCCTAAAGCTGTTCACTGGGTGGGCTGGCTCAGGGGTTTTCCCAAAGGTACAGTCCAACGTCAGCTTCTGCTTTTTCCCTGTCTGGAGCCTCTTGGCATTAGCTACTAAGCAATCTGCAGAATGGTTGCCAGTTGTGCTGGACATGGAGATACCCAGGAGAGGCCAAGCTGTGAACTGAAGCTGGCTACTGCTTAGTACAGAGCTTGAGGCTGCTTAGCGAGAGTTATGGGACATGTTGAGGCCAGATTATATTTGTTTGGGTTTTTTGGACCTTTGAGATTTTAGAAAAGTCTGCAGCAGGAGCCATGACAGGCCATTTTTATGGAAATATCACTGAGTGATCTTGGGTGGGCCTATAAGTTGGGTGGAGTGAGGTCTCAGGGAATCACCAGAAATGAGCAAACAGTGTAAACCAGGTTGATGGAGACTCAGGTATGGCATGAGCTGCTTGTGCCTGCAGGGGGTAGGTTCAGTAAAGGAACAATGGCCTCTACCAGCATTTTTGTCTGGGAGAAAGCTTCTCCTCCAGCTCTTACCCTGAAGCCAGACCATTCAGTTTCTCACAGTATGTTCCTGGCACCTTACGTACTGCTGTCCCAGTGCTGATCTCTGAGTGAGTTTCAGTAAATCTGTGTGCAGGCCCTTTAAGAGGAATGCCTGGGACTCCAACAGCACCACCAGGACTGCTTTTAATAATAATAATAATAATAATAGTAATAACAACAACAACAACAACAATAATAATAACAATAATAAAAAATAACCCAGGAAACAATGTATTAGGGAAGAAAAATTTCCACTCCCATTGAAGGTTCTTTTGACTGGCCCAATAATCAAATTGAGATGATTATGTGGGGAAATATGGAATAAAGTTTAATAGCATGCACACCTCCTGTTTACAAGGGAGAGACCCAAGAACACTGAATAACTTGCTAAAATAGTAGAAGCCATCTCCTTAAATCCCATCAACTTTCAGCTAAAAGCAAAAGAAGATGTTGGGGCTGAAGAGGTAGTTATGGGAAGTTACCAGGTAAAGCACAATAAACAAGGGTAAGATTGTAAGGCAGATTTACATTCAGGGCCTTTTCCACTTATAGATTAAAATTTCCTTTATAAATGTAAATGTCCTCTTACAAAGGATTACTTCTACTTGATTTTCATATCTTCTCCCAACTCTGCTAATCTTAAAATTAACCAGCCTAAATCATCAATATTCCCAAGGTGGCAACTCCACTCAGTTGACAGAGAAAGATAATATGGCAATTTTGTGGGTTAGAACTTTAATTTGCAGTGAAGCTAGTGAACTAGTCATGCATATATACACGGATTAGGGTAAATAGCATATCCAATGAAACAATAGAATGCTGCTTATATATAGTTCAAGGCTGTATATATAGTAAAACTATAAATATGCCCACATAAGAATATCCAAACTGGCAGAGAATTTTGTGTTTATTGAGCCAATCTGATGACATATGCAGCAGAGCAATATTTCCAATGCTCCCCAAAATAAGTTTTTCAGCTTCATTTATGCATTTGAAATTACGGAGAAAGCAAGGTGGGGACTGGCTTATAGAATAGTTAACAAGATTATATGCTCATGTTCAGTGGTCAGCAAACTCATTAGTCAACAGAGCCAAATATCAACAATACAATGATTGAAATTTCTTTTGAGAGCCAAATTTTTAAAACTTAAACTTCTTCTAATGCCACTTCTTCAAAATAGACTCGCCCAGGCCGTGGTATTTTGTGGAAGAGCCACACTCAAGGGGCCAAAAAGCCACATGTGGCTTGCGAGCCGCAGTTTGCCGACCACGGCTCATGTTAATAGCTCCTTTGAGGGGTATTACTTTTGGTATTTCAAAAGTCTATTAATCTAGAGGCACAAGAACAAAGGACAGGGCTGGCTTAAAACCTTCCATTAAAGAAGTTATAGGCCTGGGGCATGACTGCCCACTATGACCTTCTTAGTCATGAATTTTTAATCTACTAGTGGCCCTGTGCACAAAATTCGTATGGGGGTGGGGGGACGGGGAGGGAGTGTTCCTCAGCCCGGCCTGCACCCTCTCTAATCTGGGACCCCTTGAAGGATGTCCAACTGCCATTTTACAGGGATTGGGCCTAAACCGGCAGTCAGACATCCCTCTCACAATCCAGGACTGCTGGCTCCAGCTGCTTACCTGCCTGCCTGATTGCCCCTAACCACTCTGCCTGCCAACCTGCTCACCCCCAACTGCCCCCGTGCTGGCCTGCTCACCACAAACTGGCCCCCGCCGCTGTCCTGATCACCTCCAACTGACCCCACTGATGGCCTGCTAACCCCCAACTGGCCCCCCTGCTGGTCTGCTTAACCCCAATGGCCCTGCTGTCCCATCCTGGTCTGATACCCCCCCTCCCCCCCCCCCCCCCCCCCCCCGCAACCCAAGGTCCCACCCCCTCTTTTTTTTTTTCAGCGCCTCCTTGAGCGGAGGCCAGGGCTGGCTGGAAGCAAGTATCTAGGATTTATTTATCTGCTATAATGGAAACTTTGTAGCCTTGAGCAGAGGCCAGGGCCGGCCAAGGCCTGCGGGAAGCTTGGCTTCCTCCATTGCCGGGGTAACCCAAGCCTCCTGCTTGCTCCAGCTCTGTGGCCGGCCGCCATCTTGGTTGGGTTAATTTGCATACTCACTCCTGATTGACTGGTGGGCGTGGCTTATGGGCATAGCAGAGTGATGGTTAATTTGTATGTTTCTCTTTTATTAGTGTAGATTACAGTATCCTTTTTTAATAAATATATTTTTATTGATTTCAGAGAGGAAGGGGGAGATGGAAACATCAATGATGATAGAGAATCATTGATTGGCTGCCTCCTGTATGCCCCCTACTGGGGATCAAGCCTGCAACCCAGGCATGTGCCCTTGACCAGAATTGAACCTGGGACCTTTAAGACCACAGGATGACCAGAATTGAACCTGGGACCTTTAAGACCACAGGATGCTCTATCCACAGAGCAAAACCGGCCAGGGCTCTTTTTCTTTTTTAAATATATTTTTATTGACTTCAGAGAGGAAGGGGGAGAGAGAGAGAGAGAGAGAGAGAGAGAGAGAGAGAGAGAGAGAGAGAGAGAGAGAATCATTGATTGGTGGCCTCATGCACACCACATACTGGGGATTGAACCCAAAACCTAGGCATGTGCCCTGACTGGGAATTGAACCATGACCTCCTGGTTCATAGGTCTATGCTCAACCACTGAGGTATGCTGGCTGGGCTATAGCATACCTTATTCTGTTTCTGTCTTTGATGGTAGTGGAAAGTTTTTCTTCCCTAATACATTGTTTCTTGGGTTATTTTTTATTTTTATTTTTTAAACTTTATTTTAATTTAATAAATCTTTATTGTTCAGATTATTACAATTGTTCCTCTTTTCCCCCACCCATAGCTCCCCTCCACCTGGTTCCCACCCCACCCTCTGCCCTTACCTGCCCCCACACTGTCTTCATCCATAGGTGTATGATTTTTGTCCAGTCTCTTCCCGCACTTCCCACACCCCTTTCCCCCCGAGAATTGTCAGTCCACTCCCTTTGTATGCCCCTGATTCTATTATATTCACCAGTTTATTCTGTTCGTCAGATTTTTTTATTCACTTGATTTTTAGATTCACTTGTTGATAGATATGTATTTGTTGTTCATAATTTTCATCTTTACCTTTTTCTTCTTCTTCCTCTTTTTAAAGAGTACCTTTCTGCATTTCATTTAATACTGGTTTGGTGGTGGTGAACTCCTTTAGCTTTTTCTTATCTGTGAAGCTCTTTATCTGCTCTTCAATTCTGAATGATAGCTTTGCTGGGTAGAGTAATCTTGGTTGTAGGTTCTTGCTATTCATCACTTTGAATATTTCTTGCCACTCCCTTCTGGCCTGCATAGTTTCTGTTGATAAATCAGCTGACAATCGTATGGTGCTCCCTTGTAGGTAATTAACTGTTTTTGTCTTGCTGCTTTTAATATTCTCTCTTTGTCTTTTGCTCTTGGCATTTTAATTATGATGTGTCTTGGTGTGGTCCTCTTTGGATTCCCTTTGTTTGGTGTTCTGTGCGCTTCCTGGACTTGTAAGTCTATTTCTTTCACCAGTTGGGGGAAGTTTTCGGTCATTATTTCTTCAAATAGGTTTTCAGTATCTTGCTCTCTCTCTTCTTCTGGCACCCCCACAATTCAGATGTTGGTACGCTTGAGGTTGTCCCAGAGGCTCCTTACACTATCTTCAAATTTTTGGATTCTTTTTTTTTTGCTTTTCTGGTTGAGTGTTTTTTGCTTTTTTGTATTTCAACTCTTTGACTTGGTTCTTGCGATCCTCTAGTCTGCTGTTAGGTCTCTGTATAATATTTTTTTATTTCAGTCAGTGTATGTTTAATTTCTAGTTGGTCCTTTTTCATATCCTAAAGGGTCTCTTTAAATTTATTGGCCTTTTCTAGGAAATTCTTGAAAAATCTTATAACCGTGGTTTTGAACTCTATATCCAGTCATTTGCTTTCCTCCATTTCTTTCATTTGTGATCTGTTTCTTTGTCTCCACATTTTCGCTGCTTCCCTGAGTTGGTAGAGTAGCTTTGTGTGGTAGGTGTCCTCTAGGGCCCAGTTGGCTCAGCCTCCCCAGTTACCTGAGGTGGACACTCTTGGTGCACCCTTTTGTGGGCTGTGTGCTCAGCCTTGTTGTAGTTAAGTCTTGATTGTTGTTGGTATCACTGGGAGGAATTGACCTCCAGGCCAATTGGCTGTGAGGATCAGCTGTGTCTACGCTGGAAGAACTTCTGTGCTGGAGACACTTTTATGAGACAAGACTTGCAAAACTGCAAAAGCCTCTGTGCTCAGCTTGGATGGGGCAGAGTTTCAGGGCAGAGCAGACAGCCTTGGTTTCCCGTCAGCCCTGCCCTATGAGGCCCCTGGGTCTCAGTGTCCCTTGGTAATCGCTGCAAGCACCTCTGAGAGAAAGCCGCCCTCGAGTTTTGCCCACTGCCAGACAGTCCAGATTCCCCCTGAATGAGTCTGGTTTCCCAGCGTCTCACTCGGGACTGGAGTTCAGTGCAGTCAGGAGTTTCTTTCTCCCTCCTGCTTTAGAAAGCCAGCAGTTCACTCAGCCACTCGTGCACACAGCCACCCGTCCTCTCCGTGTGCAAGCCTCCGTACCTCAGCCTTTTGTAGCTCCTCTGAGTCTCAATGTGCTTTCCTCTTTTCTTCTTGTTGTAGAATTTCCACTCAGCCAGCTTTCCTGTGGTTCTGGATGGCATCCATTTTGTCTTTTAGTTGGAGTTTTGATATTGTTGTGCAAGGCAGCAGTTTAGGTGTTTACCTATGCCGCCATCTTGGTTTCTCCCCTTGGGTTATTTTTATTATTATTATTAAAAGCAGTCCTGCTGGGGCTGTTGGAATCCCAGGCATTCCTCTTAAAGGGCCCCTAGACAGATTTACTGAGACTCACTCACTCTGAGCCCCAGCACTGGGATAGCAGTAAAAGGCAGGAAAGAGCGAGGCAGAGTATACATGGGCGGTTTCATGGGTCCCAGTAAAGGTGATGCTATTAAACTGGACTGGATACTGACCTGGCTGGTTTGGCTCAGTGAATAGAGCCTTGGCCTGTGGAGTGAAGTGTCGGGGGTTTGTTTCTGATCAAGGGCATGTGTCCTGGTTGCTTACCCCCAATCTTGCAAACCATCTTGTGACGATCTGGGCAACTAATCTATGTGTCTCTCTCACAGAGATGTTTCTGTCTCTCCTCCTCCCACTCTCTAAAAATCAGTGGAAAATATCCCTCAGGTGAGGATTAACAAAACAAAAACAAATGAACAACAACAACAACAACAAAAAACTGAAACACTGGTCTGGGTACTGCCTACTCACTTTATTCTGTCTACATTGTATGAGAAAACCAACTGAACATCATTAGCATAAAAGGACTCTCCTTGAATGCCAGGAAGGAGGAGGCTCTGAAGAAGCAAAGGGACTGCTAACTTGGGAAAGGCCTGCAGTGTGTTATGGAGTGGTATAGCGGTTTCTGAGAATCAGCAGCCATGGGCTGGGGAGGCTGGTCATTCTAGAGATGAAGAGGAAGAGGTAGGGCTGAAGTTGAGGAGGCACAGCTGAGGTGACAGGGCCTCCAAAGCCATAGTGGCCAAGTTTCACTTCTCAGGGCCTTCAGGGTCACTCATACATTTAATTAGATATGACCCATGTGTTTATAGTGTTCTGGGCCCCAAACATTGCACAGCTCCTCTGTTGCCTGGAGGCAGGATGCCTTAGGACAGAGGGAAGTGCAGTAGGTCACGAACAATGGGTCGGTTAGAGTTTGGAGGGAGGTGGTGGTTCACGCTCCAGCCAAGCATGCCCAGGCATTGCACCTGTGCCCTAAGTTTCTTGGAAATGTCTGAAATAGCTTTTGTAACCTTTGGGTTGTCATTGTAACTATCCTAACTCCCTCTTGTGGTTCCTGAGTATAAATTTGCTGTAACACCTGTGGTCTGCACTGCAGTTCGGCCTTTGCCATGGTAAAGTGCTGCAACTGTAGTTGCTGGCCAGCTTAATAAAGGCTCATACATTTTGATCTCTGTCTCTGGTGGTCGTCTCTTGCGGGTCGCCCCATAACATCTGGAGGCCCCAGTGAGATACACTCTGGCCATGTTGCCAGTGGACGCCCCAGGTGAGGACACTCCAGTCTCCGTCCCGGGTTCCAGGTAGGCGGAGTGTCTCCTCCAAAATTCGCAATCTGAAAGTGAGAGCCACCTGGACCTCCAGTGGGGAGGTAAGCACCTGGTTTCTGTTTGTGGAACGTTCCCCTGGTGGACTACAGGAGGGCTGGACACAGCAGAACCTCCAAGTCCGGACACCCGGGTGCGACAGCGTCCGGGGTCCCTGTTACGTGTGACCTTAGGGTGCACGTGTCTGGTTTGTCTTGTCTTTGTTGTCCTTGTCTTTGTTAAATGGGTCAGGGCCAGTTGTCTACGTCTACCCCCTTACAATGTTTTCTTAAGAATTTTCAGGACTTCAAATGGCTCGGAGGAGACTATGGGACATCAGTTAATGGTTTTGATTTGCAGAAATTGTGTAAATTAGAATGGCCCACATTTGGGGTTCGGTGGCCATCTACCAGGACCTATGACTTAGGAACGGCTTATAAGGCTCATATTGTTTATGGCGGTCCAGGTCACCCTGACCAAATCCCTTATATTCAAATTTGGATTGACATCCTCACTGAAAAACCCTGGTGGTTGAAAAAATTGCCAGGGCCAAGAAAGGAAATTGGGACAGAGACAGACCATTTAATTGGCTCATCCCCCAAAAGGAGACAAGAAGGTAGACCCTAAGGTCCTACCAAATGATCCGGAGGACAGGGTCCCCGACCGCTGGCCTTCCCCTTATGTTCTCCCTCTGGAGCCCCAACCAGAGGTGGGCCCCTCGGCCTTGTGAGAGGCCCCAATAATAACCCTTTCAGTCTGCCCCACACTCGGACCGGGACCCCTTATGGCCCACCGGACCTGACCAGCAGAGGAGAGAGAGAGAGAGACGGGTCTCAGTGGCCCTGCTCCCATGATCCCTCTACGCCAGGTGGGTACCCCTGATTTAGGACCTGATGGTCAGCCTTTTATGGTCTATGTCCCATTTTCAACCAGTGACCTATACAATTGGAAGAACCAAAACGCATCATTCTCCCAGAATCCCCAAGGTTTGATTTCGCTCCTAGAGTCGGTCTTTTTCACCCACCAGCCGACCTGGGATGACTGACAGCAGCTACTTCAGACCTTTTCACCTTAGAAGAGAGAGAGAGAGTAAAAGGGGAAGGGAGGAAGTTAGTCCTTGAGTCAGATGGCCAACCCACCACAGACCCAGGGAGGATCGAGGCTGTTTTTCCATCCGGAAGGCCACAATGGGATCACAACACTGAGCGGGGAAGGGAGGCTCTCGACAGGTATCGCCAGACTCTCCTGAGGGGCATCCAAGTGGCAGCTCAGAAGCCCACCAACCTTTCCAAGGTAACAGAAACAGTCCAAGGACCAAACGAGAGCCCACCGCCTTCCTCAAGAGGCTCTGTGAGGCATATCGGGTGTACACCCCGATAGACCCTGATGCCCCAGAGAATCAGCGGGCTGTCAATATAGTGTTTGTGTCCCAGTCGGCCCCAGATATTAGAAAAAATTACAGAAGTTAGAAGGCTTTGAGGGGAAGTCACTTTCAGAACTGGTCGAGGTCACCCAGAAGGTCTTTAACGACTGAGAAGATCAGACTGCTAACATAAACGCCAGAATGGCAAAGGTCCTTCTAGCCATAAATGAAGTGAAGGGACAGCAAAGAGGGATGGGAAGAAAAGAATAGGAGAAGAGAGGACAGAACCAAAAGACCCGGCTGGGGAAAAACCAGTATGCCTACTGTAAGAAAGAAGGACACTAGAAACAGGAGTGTCCTGAGTGGCCAGGGAATAAGGCAGTCCCGGTGTTAGTGGCCAAAGGGGTACTAACACAAACTCTGGGGCCCTGGAAGAGGCCAGTTGCCTACTTGTCTAAGAGGTTAGACACAGTGGCCGCAGGATGGCCAGGCTGTCTGAAGGCTATAGCAGCCAGGGCCATACTGGTTAAGGAAACCTCTAAACTGACTTTTGGCCAAGACTTACAAGTGGTTGTGCCCCACTCAGTAGAAACCCTACTGCACAGCCCACCTGAGCACTGGTTATCAAATGCTCATATTACTCAGTACCAGGTGCTCCTGCTAGACCCGCCGAGGGTAAGCTTCTTGAAGACTACAGCCCTAAACCCGGCCACTCTCCTCCTCGATGAAGGAGCTGAAACTCCCCTCCACGACTGTGAAGAAACCCTGACTACCCTAACCTCCTTGAGGGCCGACCTAACAGACGAGCCCATCTCCAACCCTGAAGAGACCCTGTTCACTGACGGGAGCAGCTTTGTGGAGGACGGTGTCAGGTATGCTGGGGCAGCTATAGTTACACAAGAAAGAGTCATATGGGCACAATCCCTAGGACACAGGACTTCAGCACAGAAGGCAAAACTCATAGCCCTCACCCAGGCCTTGCAGTGGGGAAAGGACAAGAGAATCAATATCTACACGGACAGTAGATATGCCTTTGCCACAGTGCATATACATGGAGGCTTATATCAGGAGAGGGGCCTCCTTATCTCAGGGGGGAAGGATATTAAAGTGCTCCAGAGATACTAAACCTTCTTCCAGCTATATGGGGCCCTAAAGAAGTTGCAGTCATCCACTGCAAAGGGCATCAAAAGGACAATTCCCCTGTGATGAAGGGGAACCAATTTGCCGACAAAACGGCTAAAGAGACTGCAAAACGAACAGTAGGGCCCCTAGAAGTGCTGGCAGTCATACCTACTCAGAATCTGCAGCCCAACCCAGGTACACCCCCGAGGAAGAGGATATAGCCAGGAGATGTCAGATCTGCGCACAAGTGAACCCAGGACCTCCGATAACCGCCCTGCCAGGATCCCGGTTTCGAGGTTCAAGCCCTGGTGAACACTGGGAAGATGACTTTACTGAATTGCCCAGTGGATTGGGAGGATACCGATATCTCCTAGTATTTGTGGACACTTTCTCCAGTTGGCCAGAGGCATACCCGACCAGGGCTGAAACAGCACAGGTAGTAGTTAAGAAACTCCTCTCTGAAATTCTCCCCCGGTTTAGTCTACCTTTATTCATGGGGTCCGACAATGGCCCAGCATTCATCGCTAAGGTAACCCAATCTTTAGTTAAGGCCCTTAAGGTCACATAGAAATTACATTGTGTTTATAAACCTCAGAGTTCTAGACAGGTAGAGAGAATAAATCGGACACTTAAGGAAACCCTAACTAAACTAAAATTAGAGACTGGCGAGAACTGGGTAAGTCTCCTCCCCTTCGCCCTACTCAGGGCTCGCTGCACCCCATACGTACAAGGGCTGATTCCTTTTGAAATCATGTTTGGCTGTCCGCCACCTCTCTTCCTGTGGCTGAGGGAGGAAGAGCTAGCTGTGTTATCTAACAGAAATCTCAAGTCTTTGCAGGCGCTCCAGAGCAGTACAGCGGCTGCAAGGCGAATCGTCAGGGCAGCACACCAGGAAGCCCACCCCCCGGACCTGGATAGCCCACCTGTGTGTGCTCCTGGCATCCTAGTCTGGGTGAAGAGGCATGAAGAATATAGGCAGTAAAGCTCATGGTCCTCCACACCCATTACCAGCAAATCCCCTGGGAAGGAGGGGAGGAATCTGAATCAACGATTTGATTCACCATAAAGACCAGTAGGGAATGTTCTGGGCCCCAAACATTGCACAGCTTCTGCGTTGCCTGGAGGCAGGATGCCTTAGGACAGAGGGAGGTGCAGTAGGTCACGAACAATGGGTCGGTTAGAGTTTGGAGGGAGGTGGTGGTTCACGCTCCGGCCAAGTGTGCCCAGGCATTGCACCTGTGCCCTGAGTTTCTTGGAAATGGCTGAAATAGCTTTTGTAACCTTTGGGTTGTCATTGTAACTATCCTAACTCCCTCTTGTGGTTCCTGAGTATAAATTTGCTGTAACATCTGGGGTCTGCACTGCAGTTCGGCCTTTGCCACAGTAAAGTGCTGCAACTGTAGTTGCTGGCCAGCTTAATAAAGGCTCATAAATTTTGATCTCTGTCTCTGGTGGTCGTCTCTTATGGGTCGCCCCATAACAATAGAATCACTAGAGGTTTGGTGCATGAAATTCGTGTACTGGGGTGGGGGGGGGGTGGTCCCTTAGTCCAACCTGTACCCTCTCCAATCTAAGACCCCTCGGAAATGGACCTAAACCGGCAGTAGGACATCCCTCTCACAATCCTGGAACGCTGGCTCCTAATTGCTCAACTGCCTGCCAGCCTGATCGCCCCCTGACAGCTCCCCTGCTGGCCCAAAGGCCCCCAACTGCCCTCCCCTGCTGGTCTGTTTGCCCCCAACTGCCCTCCCTTGCTGGCCATCTTGTGGTAACCATCTTGTGGCGGCCATCTTGTGGTAACCATCTTGTGGTGACCATCTTGTGATGACGTGGGGTGGCCATATTGTGGTGGCCATCTTTGACGACATGGGGGAGACCATCTTGTGATGATGTGAGGGCACAAGGGTCACCTAAGCTTTTATTAGTATATATTATGCCCATTTTACAGATGAAAAATGAAGTTTGAAGAGATTAAGTGTATTCTCCAAGGCCAGTCTGACTCCAGAGCCCCGAGTCTTACCTTTGTTCAGCACCTCACTTTGTAATGCTAACTCACTGAGTCCTCAATCAGCCTATGAAGTTGGCACTGCTAATATTCTATGTTATACCTGAGGGAGCAGGGTGTGGAGAGCAGTTAGGATGTAGCGAAGAGGCAGGATAGTTACGTTTAGAATTTTTGACAAGTGGGAAAAGGGAAACCGAGGCAAATGGTTAGACAAATAGGGCCAAACAAGTCAAGCAAATTACAGCCAGCTAGTTAACCACAAGATCTTGTCTTCCCCAACTCAGGACACTTGAGAGTAAATGGTTTACACCTCTCCTCCCTAACCAGAGAGTAAAGAGCTCAAATCACCCTGGTCTAGAAGATAGATAACAGAGACCCAGTTAGTGCCATCAGTGCCAGCCAAACCCAAGGACAGACAAAGTCAGGGGACTAAATAATAAAAAAACTCAATTAGACCAAACAAATCCAAGATCGGGACAAAGCTGACCAGAAAATGGCCCTGGCCCCTCTATGCACTCATTTTGGTACATCAGTATACTAAAAAACACAACTGAAAGCCCATGAATATTCTGCTGCAACCCTCCTCTACGGTTCCCTCCTACAAAAAAGGGATAAAGGCCTCTGAGCCATAAATTGTTCAGTGTTTGTTGAATGTGCCTGGGGGTGAGATGGGGTGGGGAGGGAAAAAAGGGTGGGGAAGGAGGATGAATGGTAGATTGAGCTGGGGAGGTCAGCGTTTCCTCCCTTCACTAGTCCCTCCACTGTCAACTCGCCTGCATCGTCCAGGAGCCTGCTAAGTGCCAGCCAGGAGCTGGTCCTGGTTCTGATAAGTGGTGACCTGAGCTGACTCCCCTGAGCATTGAAGCCACAGGCTATCCACAGTAAGTTAGAATAAGTTCTGTCTGTCCGCCAGGTTGGGTCGAAGCCCAGGAATGATCTCTAGGCCCTCCAACTTGATCAGCCTCCACGGGACAGAGTCAGCTGGAAGGAAACCCTGAGTCAGTGTTGTTTTCTCCCAGGCAAGTGCTACAGAGTTTTATGGATGTGAAAATGCACATTCTGTGTACAAAGGCGAACAGCACACATTCTCACCTAGAGAAAGAGAAGGGATACAGGGAAGCTGTAAAGCTGCGCCTCTCAGAGCAGAGGCAGCACCTTGCCTGTCCTGGGGAAAGCCCTGCGATGAACTAATTTGTGCCAGGAAAACCATAAAGGACTAGGAATTGGAGCGCCCTGGGCCTTTGGAAGGTGGGTGCGCACACGGGGCTGGAGGATTGCCTGGGAATCCAGGACAGTAGCAGCCAGGGCCTTCCTGCTGGAGAACTCTCCCACCGGCCCTCAGCCTTCTGTGGGGCTTAGTGTTCCTGCATCCCTTGTTTCTTCCTGGGTCTTTTCTCTCTCTTCCCTTTGGTCTCTGAGTTGTTCAATTTTTACTTCTCTATCTAATGCCTCCCTGTGTTTGCTTACCGCTGAAATTTCTGTGGCTCCAGACTTCTCCTTTGTGTTTCCCTCCAGGTCAGGCACAGCAACTCCCCCCAGCCCACCATTTTACCCACCCTGGCTTCATTGGGGTCTGGCCTCTGAGTCAGGCAGGTAAGGGCACAGGATCCCAAGGTGGTTTCATTGTGGGAAACAGGACTGAGCCCATCTCCACTGGCCAGCAGGTGGCAGTGAAAGACTGTTGTAGTGTTATTCCTGCCTCCCATTAATCCTCACAGGCTAGAAGGGTAATGGAGTTACTAGTGTGCTAAATATTCCTTTTTGGACCCCAGTTTCCTCTACTCTAACTTGGGGATAATGGAATAATTTTCCGCTGGAGATAATTTGAAAGGAGGTGCTCACCTGGTACATACTGAGTGCTCAGTGCTGATTCAATGCCCTTGTCATCACTTTCTCACATTTCTCATCCAGCCTTACCACTGGCTAGTGCTGCCCCCTTGGGCATGTGCTCCCATTGGTGCTCGAGGGCACAGCACTGGACAGGACCACTCTCCTCTTGACCTGATGAGCTTTTGGTGGGAAAAACTTTTCAGAGTCCAGATGCCTTAACAACTGTACTTAACTTAAATATCTGAGTGTATATTTTTTGAATCATGGTATCTATGTGATCTGTCAAGAAATCTGAAGAAATGAGCTCTACACATAGTGTCCATTTAAACATTTTATTTATCTAATCACTATATACACACAAATATATGCCTTTACCAATCTACAGAGGTAGCATGTGTGCATATATGCATATCTGTACCATCTCTCTCCCTTAGAACTGATTTTAACACTATGGTACACTTCTCCTGTCATTCTTTCAATATTTATGTAACCACTATACTTTTATAACCATTCCATGTATTTATATATAACTTTTATTAAACCAGTCTACATTTATTTTTGGTGTTGTTTAAACCAGTCTACATGTATATCTGTAGGAAGATAGATGTGTAATACATTTCTTGCATGCCTGGCACGTCAGGTTCCCTCTGTGCTTTATAACATGGTTTAGCCCTCGCTGCTTTGGCTCAGTGGATAGAGCATCGGCCTGCAGAGTGAAGAGTCCAGGGTTTGATTCTGGTTAAGGGCGCATGCTGGAGTTGCAGACTCCATCCCAATGGTGTGGGGGAGGGGTGTGTGCGTGTGCAGGAGGCAGCTGATCAGTGATTCTTTCTCATTATTGATGTTTCTATCTCTCTTTCCCTTTTCCTTCCTCTATGAAATCAATAAAAATATATTTAAAAAATGTTTTATATAATACATGCTCATATCCCTTTTATATTTGAAGGTCAAATGGTCATAGGTGACATAATTTAGGTTCTTCAGCCACTCAAAGTAAGATACTGTCACTAATCCAGCATTGAAGTAGAGATCTGGAATAACCACAATGTTCCTCTCCAGGAAAATCTGATCAGCTTCTGGAGTTGTCAGTCCATTGGCACCTTCAGCAATGATCTTGGCTTTGGTTCTGGGTGAATTGGACTTGGTCAACTGCTTCTCGCTGGCAGCAGGGATCAGTATGTCACAGTCATCCTCAAAGGTGCTCCCTTCATAAAGCTTTGGCCTTGGGGTGGCCCAGGATTGATCTATGTTGCAATTGGAAGTCTTCCAGTTCTTTTGGGTCAGTACCATCTGGATTCCATATGCTCCCATTAGATTCACCAACACCAACACATTTAGCACCAAAATGATGCACATATCTCAGAGTGCAGGCCCACATTACCAAATCCCAGAACAATAAATGTTTTATCTCCAAACTCTGATGTCATCCCTAAAATGCTCATGGAAGAAACTTCACTGATGAAGTTTTCAATCCCATGGAAAACTCCCCAGCCAGTAGCAGAGATCCATCTGTCTATGGAATCCACCTGACTGATGGGCTTGCCAGTGAAGCCATGGGCATTACTACCATAGTGCCCAATGGTGCTAGCGTCGGTGTCAGCACTCCAAGGCATGTCCGGCTGGCCTGTGCTCAGGTCTGGGGCAGGCACATCACTAGCAGGACCAATAATGCCCTTCTTTACCAGCTCCATGGTGAACCTCCTTGTGATCGTTTCAATTCATGATCAGTAGTTCTTGGGATTGACCTTAACACCAGCTTTGGCACCCCCAAATGGCACATCAACCACTGCATGTTTATGTCATCAGAGAAGCCAAAGCTTTCACTTCCTCTACACTCACATCAGTGCTGTAAGGGACACCCCCCTGGCAGGGCCCGCAGTGCTGGCTGTGCTGGGCCGGGTAGCCCTCGAGGACCTCCCAGGAGCCATCACGCCAGATGGGGATGGACAAGATCAGCACCTGGTTTCAGGACTTGATGATCTCAGGATACCGCCCACCCCGTTCCAGTTCTGCTCCTCGATCTCCTGGGTCTTGAGGTCCTCCACCAGCTTGAAGAAATTGGTGTCTTTCCCAGTCAGCCGCCACCTTGCTGTAGTGCTGCTGGGAAGGCAGGGACCTGAATCACAGGTCATCGCTCCATCACTAAGCCATGCCAGCTGGGCAAGACCTTCTTATTCTCATTCCTGGTCTTGCATTGGTGCATACACTTCCATATTTGAGTTTTGTTGCTGATGAACATGTAGGCAGTTTCTGAAATAGGGCTATTAAGAATAGTGCTGTTGTAAAGGGTATGCGTTTTCTTTCCATTTACAATAGCATGGATGGACCTGGAGAGCATTATGCTAAGCGAAATAAGCCAGTCAGAGAAGGTTAAGTATCACATAATCTCACTCATTTGTGGAATATAACGAACAACATAAACTGGTGAACAAAACTAGATCCAGAGACATGGAAGCATCGAGCAGACCATCAAACCTCAGAGGGAAGACAGGGGAGGGTGTGTGTGTGTTGGGGAGTTGGGAGGGAAGAGATCAACCAAAGAACTTGCACGCATATAAGCATAACCAATGGACACAGACAATGGAGGGGGGTGAAGACTGGGGCTGGGGGGTGGGGGCAAAGTTGGGAGAGGACAATGGAGAGAAAAGGGGACATATGTAATACTTTCAATAATAAAGAATTAAAAAAAGAATAGTGCTATTAGGTAAACCTCTGTCCACCTTTCTCTTGGGTCTCCTTTTGGCAGTGAGATGCTAGTCAGAGGGAACATAGGATACACATAGATTCTCCCTGCAGAGGCCTGGCTTCTCTCCCCTTCACAGGCGTGGCATTTTCCAGTGTTTTCATGTTAACCAACCTTTCTGGTAAGTGTGAGAGGAATCACTTGTGCTTTCTTTCTTTTTTTAAAAAAAATATTTTATTGATTTTTTACAGAGAGGAAGGGAGAGGGATAGAGAATTAGAAACATCGACGGGAGAGGAACATCAATCAGCTGCCTCCTGCACACCTCCTACTGGGGATGTGCCTGCAACCAAGGTACATGCCCTTGACTGGAATCGAACCTGGGACCTTTTAGTCCTCAGGCCGACGCTCTATCCACTGAGCCAAACTGGTTAGGGCTAAATATATTTTTATTGATTTCAGAAAGGAAGGGAGAGGGAGAGGGAGACAGAAATATCAATGATGAGAGAGACTCATTGATTGGCTGTCTCCCACATACCCCACCCTGGGAATCGAGCCCACAACCTGGGCATGTGCCCTGACTAGGAATCAAACCATGACCTCCTAATTCATAGGTTGATGATCAACCACTGAGCCATGCCAGCCGGGCTCAACAGACATTTATTTCTCACAGTCCTGGAGGACAGGAACTCCAAGATCAAGGTGTCAGAAGATTTGATGTCTGGTGAGAGCCTGCTCTCAGATGGCCGCTTTCTCAATGTGTCCTCACATGATGGAAGAGGTTTCCTGATTTGTCTTTGTTGTTTTCTTGTTTGTTTTGTGGTCTCAGGAGCTTATTTGAGTGGAGCCTATTCCCCCTGCAGTGAGGATCCTCTGATGACATTCCTTGATGGCGCGTTGCGGGCATGTCCACATTCACCCAAGAGTGACCGTGTTTTCAGCAGGGCTTTTGTTAACTGTCTTTGCCCTGATCTCTGTTAAGCTGTCTGCTTCATTTGGTATTACACCCATATGTGTAATACCAGGCTGCACTAATTACTGGCTAATTACTGTATTATTTTCAACAGTGACCTGGGACATACATTGTTCATAGTCTGATCCAATTAAGTTCAGTCAAGGGTAGTGTTTGAGGACAGTTTTTGAGCAGGTGGGCTCTTAGCTGTCTCTTCTATTGGTTTTCTCAGGCAAACTAGCTAGCCTGCAGTTTCGTTAGTTGCTTTTAATTAAGAGGAGCGATTGAACTGGAACCTGAACTTCATACTCTGTTTCAAGTAAAGTCAGTTTCTTTAGCGAGAGCTTCAAAACTCTCTTTCCTTGCCCTAGCAGGCTTGGCTAGGTGGCTAGAGCACCGGCCTGTGGACTGAAGGGTCCCTGGTTCAAGTTCGGTCAATGGCACATGCCTTGGTTGCAGGTTCCATCCCAATCCTGGTCGGGGTGTGTGCAAGAGGTAACCAATTGATGTGTCCCTCGTACATCTGTGTTTCTCTCTGTCTCTCTCTCTCCCTTCCACTCTCTAACAAAAAGGAAAAACAAACAAACAAACAAACAAACAAAAAACCCCTCTCTTTTCTATTGGAAGCCTCTCCTTCTGGGCAATATCTGTGAACCCTCTGTTCAGGCAGCTGAGTTGGTGTGGTAGCTTCTGGTCTTCTCATCTTCTTTTCCTAGTTTGGGATCTCTGCCCTACCAGTGAGCTGGGGAACCAGCGATCAGGACCCCAATATTCTTGACCTGCTGCACCTGAGATGGAGCCATTATCCTATTGTTGAGAAAGGGGGTTCCTGACCACTCAGACACACTCACCAGGAATTTAGCCTCTTCAGCTTAAAGTTGGAGATGAGAAATGCTGGTGGCCCACTTCTCCTGGTGAAACATAGTAACCTTTATGTTTTTTAAAAATATATATCTTTATTGATTTCAGAGAGGAAGGGAGAGGGGGAGAGAGAGAAATATCAATGATGAGAGAGAATTATTGATTGGCTGCCTACTGCACGCCCCACACTGTGGACTGAGCCCGCAACCTGACTGGGAATCGAACTGTGACCTCCTGGTTCATAGGTTGATGTTCAACCACTGAACACACCGGCTGGGCCAGTAACCTTTTTGTGTAAGAAAAACAATCAGATGTTTTTCTTTTTTTTTTTCTTTTAATAAATATTTATTGTTCAGATTATTACAGGTGTTCCTCTTTTATTTTTCCCCATAGCTCCCCTCCACCTGATTCCCCACCCCACCCCATGCCCTTACCCCCCGCCACTGTCTTCATCTTTAGGAGTAAGATTTTTGTCCAATCTCTTCCCGCACCCCTCACACCTGCTTCCCCTGAGAATCGTCAGTCCACTCCCTTTCTATGTCCCTGATTCTATTATATTCACCAGTCCATTCTGTTCTTCAGATTTTTCATTCACTTGATTTTTATTTTTATTTTTATTTTTATTTTTATTTTATTTTATTTTTTTTAAATTTTATTTTATTTTTATTGTTTTAAGTATTACAAATAGTAGTACATATATCTCCTTTTTTTTTTCCCTTTTGATCTCCCCCCGACCTCCCCTACCCCCCAGGACATGCCTTCACCTGCCCACCCTCCCCCCCCCCCGCCCCAGTGTCTTATATCCATTGGTTGTGCTTATATGCATGCGTACAAGTCCTTCGGTTAGTCTCTTACAGCCCTCCTCGCCCAACCACCCCTGTCTTCCCAATGTAGTTTGACAGTCTGTTCAATGCTTCTTTGCCTCTGTATCTTTTTCCCACCATTTCTTTCCTTTAAAAAGTTTTGCCTTTGCAGACTGGAAATAAACATATAATAACAAAACAAGACAAAACAAAAAAATGTTTGAGTCCCAATTTCAATGTCCAACAGTTCCTTATGTGTACATGTCAGCAGTGATATCTGGATGGTGGGCACATGGTGGCAATGCAGGTCCGACCCTCTCTGGTTTGGTCCTAGGTAACCTGCAGCGGTGCACAGCTGCTGACTGCTCCCATGGCAAGGCGTTGTCAGCGTCTTCCATCTCTGGACTGTTTTTTCCTCTTGTCTTTGTGGTTGGAGCACTCCTGTCAATTCCTCTCTGTTGCAGGAATCCATCTGGTCTTGGGGTTGTTTTCTGAAAATATACAAATATATTCTCGACCACAAGTTAATAAAGGAATCATTTCTATATAATTGATTTGGGATCCTTTTTATTTTTGTTCAAACAATTTTCCTTTGTCTTATTTAGACACCATGTGTGTTTTTAATGGCCGTCTTGCTGTTAGCATTGCAAATGAACCTTAATTTGGTAAAGTAAAAATTTTCTAGATGTAATTTACTTATAGGATATTTTTCCTTACATGATATTGCCCTACTATCCCCCCCCCTTTTTTTTTTAATGGAGGTTTTTGTAAATTTTATAATGCAGTCTTGATAACTTTATTTATTTATTTATTTATTTAATTTTATTTTATTTTTATTGTTTTAAGTATTACAAATAGTAGTACATATGTCTCCTTTTTTTTCCCCCCTTTGATTTCCCCCCGACCTCCCCTACCCCCCAGGACATGCCTTCACCTGCCCACCCTCCCCCCCCCCCCGCCCCAGTGTCTTATATCCATTGGTTGTGCTTATATGCATGCGTACAAGTCCTTCGGTTGGTCTCTTACAGCCCTCCTCGCCCAACCACCCCTGTCTTCCCAATGTAGTTTGACAGTCTGTTCAATGCTTCTTTGCCTCTGTATCTTTTTCCCACCATTTCTTTCCTTTAAAAAGTTTTGCCTTTGCAGACTGGAAATAAACATATAATAACAAAACAAGACAAAACAAAAAAATGTTTGAGTCCCAATTTCAATGTCCAACAGTTCCTTATGTGTACATGTCAGCAGTGATATCTGGATGGTGGGCACATGGTGGCAATGCAGGTCCGACCCTCTCTGGTTTGGTCCTAGGTAACCTGCAGCGGTGCACAGCTGCTGACTGCTCCCATGGCAAGGCGTTGTCAGCGTCTTCCATCTCTGGACAGTTTTTTCCTCTTGTCTTCGTGGTTGGAGCACTCCTGTCAATTCCTCTCTGTTGCAGGAATCCATCTGGTCTTGGGGTTGTTTTCTGAAAATATACAAATATATTCTCGACCACAAGTTAATAAAGGAATCTTTTCTATATAATTGATTTGGGATCCTTTTTATTTTTGTTCAAATGATTTTCCTTTGTCTTATTTAGACACCATGTGTGTTTTTAATGTCCTTGCTGTTAGCATTGCAAATGAACCTTAATTTGGTAAAGTAAAAATTTTCTAGATATAATTTACTTATAGGATATTTTTCCTTACATGATATTGCCTTACTATCCCCCCCCCTTTTTTTTTTAATGGAGGTTTTTGTAAATTTTATAATGCAGTCTTGATAACTTTAAATTAAAAACTTTTTTTTTTCCCACCACACATATGACTGCTTTAGGTTCATTGCTTATTCAGGAATTTTACCATGAGATGAACTACCAATAGAAATTTTAGTTATTACTTTAAGAATAGCTTTTTGTCCAGTACTTGAATATTCACTTATTTCAATTAGCCTATTTAAATTAATCTGAAAACTCGATTACTATTTTACTGTCAAATTTAATACTCTACCAACAATCTTAGTTTACCCTGTAAATATTAGTGGGAAGGATTATTTGCATTCTTGAGTGGGCCCTGAGCATTCCAAATGCTCAGCTGAATTTAGATATAGGGCAACTGCTGTCGGCCAAGTCTCTTGTCTGTTACCTGGGTCCCGATCTGAGCTGGGCCAAGTCTCTGTCTGTCACCTGTATCTCGATGTGAGCTGGGCCGGGTCTCTTTCTGTTGCCTGGGTCCCGATCTGAGCTGGGTGTGGGAAGTACGAAGCAGCCATGGGGGTAGGAGACCTCCTTTAGAAGGGGGTGAGGGTTCAAGCCCCTGCAATGTTGGGGGGGTGAGGGTCTGTGCCCCACTTCTGTTGCCCCCCCAAGTTCTCTCCTGATGGCCCCTCTGCGACTGTGCCTGTCTTAGGTTGTTCCTTCCTTGAGGAATCTTACCCGTCTCTGGCTAACCAGCCATCCTCCGGGGCCAAGCAGGGTGGTGTGAGATTCAGTTCTGTCTCCTTGGTAGCCTATGACCCCGTGGCCTCCACACCGAGCACCTGCCTTGGGAACCCCTGGCCTGCTGGCAGGGTCCCGGTGCTGATCACATATCTCGGGGAACTCGGGTTTCTTCTCCAGGGAGGGCCCAGCTCACACAATTGGATGTGAGACAGATCCCTGGTACCAGCTCCCACGAGGCTTCAAGCTCAGCATGAACAGAAAGCTCAGGTAACAGCTGAGGGCAATTGGATTGTTAGAAGAGGGTCCCTCTTGGCACAAAGGGCAAGAGGGGCCAATATGGGATGCTCAAGTGCCTTCCCAGTGCCTTAATTCCTTCTGCAAGGGATTAAATCCTTTCATGTCCCCCCCTTTTTTTTTTTTTAAATTGCTGCCCACCATTCAAAGAATTAGTTTGTAAGTTTGTTTGGGATAATTGTAAAGTATGCTGTTGTAAAATATCTAAGATTATAATGAGATTGTAGAATAATATCATGTAAGGATATTCTTTGCCCTAGGCCCTGGCAATTCCATTTCAAACTGGCTGTCAATTTCTTTTTGTAGCTTTATATAAACTTTGTCAGGGAGGCAAAAACACAAATTACTTACTTTAGTTCCAGAGGCCAAATATTTTGACTTTCAATTACAATCCTTATGACTTTTGAAGGAAACTTCTCTTTGTTTCCTTCCAAAATAATTTTCAGTCTACAGAGAGTTTCATTTAAAAATTTTTGTCACATGAAACAATTTCTCTTAATGCCCCGCCCCCTTGTTGTCTGTGTCCATTGATTAGGTTCATATGCATGCATACACATTCACTTGATTTTTAGATTCACTTGTTGGTAGGTATGTATTTGATGTCATTTTGTTGTTCATAATTTTTATCTTTACCTTTTTCTTCTTCTTCCTCTTCTTAAAGGATACCCTTCAGCATTTTGTGTAATCCTGGTTTGGTGGTGATGAACTCCTTTAGCTTTTTCTTGTCTGTGAAGCTCTTTATCTGACCTTCAACTCTGAATGATAGCTTTGCTGGGTAGAGTAATCTTGGTTGTAGGTTCTTGCTGTTCATCACTTTGAATATTTCTTGCCACTCCCTTCTGGCCTGCATAGTTTCTGCTGAGAAATCAGCTGAAAGTCGTATGGGTACTCCCTTGTAGGTAATTAACTGTTTTTCTCTTGCTGCTTTTAATATTCTCTCTTTGTCTTTTGCCCTTGGCATTTTAATTATGATGTGTCTTGGTGTGGTCCTCTTTGGATTCCTCTTGTATGGGGTTCTGTGCGCTTCCTGAACTTGTAAGTCTATTTCTTTCACCAGGTAGGGAAAGTTTTCTGTCATTATTTCTTCTAATAGGTTTTCAATATTTTGCTCTCTCCCTTCTTCTGGCACCCCAAAAATTCGGATGTTGGTTCGCTTGAAGTTGTCCCAGAGGCTCCTTACACTATCTTCATATTTTTGGATTCTTTTTTCTTTTTGTTTTTCTGGTTGGATGTTTTTTGTTTCCACATATTTCAGATCTTTGGTTTGATTCTTGGGGTACGTTGATCTACAGTTGAGTTTCTGTATATTTATTTTAGACAGTGTATGCTTCATTTCTGACTGATCCTTTTCCATTTTTTTGGCATTCTCATTAAGGTCCTTGAAGGTCTCACTAAGCTCCTCAGAAGTGTTATCAAGTTTCTCAGCGGTTTTTAGAAGATTCTTGAGTAACCTTATACATGTGGTTCTGAACTCCATGTCATCCAGTAGTTTGCTTTCCTCCGTTTCTTTCATTCGTGACATGTTTCTTTGTTTCTGCATTTTGGCTGCTTCCCTGTGTTGATGGAGTGGCTTTGTGTGGTAGGTGACCTATAGGGGGCAGTAGCTCAGCCTCCCCAATCTCCTGATGTGGACGCTCTTGGTACACCCCTTTGTGGGCTGAGTGCAAAGTCTTGGTGCAGTTAAGCCTTAATTGCTGTTGTTACGCTGGGAGGAATTGACCTCCAGGCCAATTAGCTGTGATCACTCCCTGTGTCTATAAGGGAAGAACTGCTGCGCTGAAGACACGCTTATGGGGCAGGACTTGTTTCAGTGAGGCTTTGGTGCTCACTGAGTCTGCCTCTTGAATGTGTCACTTATGGATGTGAGGAGTTGAAATCTGGTGTCTCATACTGACCACTAGGTACACTGGCTTCTGGATCTCCAATGGGGTGCAGGTCGGCTACTGTCTGAGGCCACCCAGCAGCAGCTACAGTGAGAGCTACAGTTTTCTCCTTTTTGCTTGTGGTTTGGAGGTTTTGGAGCTGTCTGACCTGGGCTGCAAGTTTGCTAGGTTAGGCTGTGATAGGGCAGGCCTTTCTTATGCTAATTGAGCTGCTTGGAGCTTGGGTGGGTTTGTAGGGCGGGGCCTCAGGGTGTCACTAGGTTAGGGCGTGGCAAACAGCAATGGCTGCTAGTTAGCCGGCTCTGAGTCTCCAAGGGCATCCGCGAGTCCCGTGCCCCAGTGCCGTAAACAATTATTCCTGCGCGCAGCTCTGCAAGCAAGCCACCCTCTCTGGCAGACAGTCCAGCTTCTCCCCGTAGGAGTTTGGGTCCCCCGCGTCTCCCCAGAGACTGGATTTCAGAGTAATCGGGGGCTTGTCTCCATTGGGGTTGAAAAAAGCAATGCACCCAGTCGCCCGCAGCCAGCCCAGATCACGCGCCTCCGTACCTCAGCTTTTCAGCGCTCGTGCAAGTCTCAATGCTCTTTTCTCTTTCCTTCTAGTTGTAGAACTTCCACTCAGCCAGCTTTCCCGTGGTTCTGGGTGATAGACGTTTTGTCTTTTAGTTGCAGTTTAAATTGTTGTAGGAGGCAGCAGTTTAGGTGTTTACCTACGCCGCCATCTTGGATTCTCTCAGATGTTTTTCTTATTCTCACACTACTACCACACTCACAACATTTCTGACACAAGATGTGTAATTTTTCCATACACCAAGCAATTCTGTAACACCAGCTGAGTGTCCTACAATTCAATTCAGTTCTGAGCCAGCTGATATTGTATAAATACCAAGAGCAATTTACTAAACCCGCACTCCAGTGTACCTCCTTCTCACCCCCACCCACTCTCTTTCTGACTGTTCTAGGACCTGTCCCTCTTGGTAGATTCAGCCCTGGTTTTTGCTCTGGTCAGCAAATCCCGGTGAAGGGTTTTGTGTGTTTAGTGCTAATTTCCTGTGTCTTTTTTTCTACTCCATTCCCTGCATTTGCTGATTTCTAGTTTATACTCTGTAGTCTCAGTCCATGTTTGATTCCATTACATGGAAATAAAAAGTATGTTATACATACTTATGGCTTCCCCCGCTTTACTACAAGACTACAAATAAAAACCTATTTTATCCTTAAAAAAAAAAAAGCATGGTACTGGCATAAAAACAAATACATAGGTCAATGAAGTAGAATACAGGGCCCAGAAGAAAACCCATGCCTGTATCTACGACAATTAATCTACCACAAAGGAGGCAAGAATATACAGCTGATAAAGCCAGTCTCTTTAATAAACAGTGCTGGAAAAACTGGAAAGGTAAAAAATAAAGCTAGACTACTTTCTTACACCACATGAAAAATAAACTCAAAATGTATTAAAACCATAAAATTAATACCATAAAACTCCTGGAAGAGCTGCAGCTGGGAAGCTCGAGTCCGGGGCTTGTGGCCTCCAGCAGGCACTGACTCTGCTGGACGCTGGACTGTGAGCTCACCATGACCTTGGTGGTTAGGCCTGTCCTGGTGGTGGGGGCACTACAAAGCAGAAAAGAATTTGGGCCTGGGTCTCGGGCAGGGCAGGAGGTGGGAGGGCCTGCTCCCCTGCTGGGGGGTGGACATGGAGGCAAAGATGGACACCCTCGAGGAGGAGAGCTTGGCTGGCTCTCACTGCCTCTGAGGCAGAATTTGATGATGTGGTTGGGTGTTTAGAGGACACTATCCTTGACTCTCGTGGAGAAGTACTACCAGAAGTTTGAATACACAGAAGAGAATACTCACCTACACACTTTTTTTTTCATCTAGAAGCATTTATTAATGCCAAAAACTTAAATATGATTATGTGAACACAAAGGTGCATATATTACCTATGCTGAATAATGCCAAGCAACGATATATTGATGCAACAGTTGTCTTCTAGGAAAAACATAAAAACTGAGCCCAGACTGGCAAACCAAAGCAAAAATCTTATGTCCTAATAGCACAATGCTGAAAATTAATAGCAACCTTAAACACCTCTACTGTTTTCTACAAAGTTGCCAAAGTCCAACTATTTTAGAATGTTGACTTTTTTACATTAATAATAAAAACATGGTGACAAATTTCAAAAACAAACGTTGGACATTCTTTGCTCTTTTAAAATTCCAGATATTTCTTTTTTCTTTTTTAAATAAATCTTTATTGTTCAGATTATTACAGGTGTTCCTCTTTTTTTCCCCCCCCCCATAGCTCCCCTCCATCTGATTCCCCACCCCACCCCATGCCCTTCCCCCCGCCACTGTCTTCATCCATAGGAGTAAGATTTTTGTCCAATCTCTTCCCGCACCTCTCACACCTGCTTCCCCTGAGAATCGTCATTCCACTCCCTTTCTATGTCCCTGATTCTATTATATTCACCAGTCCATTCTGTTCTTCAGGTTTTTTATTCACTTGATTGTTAGATTCGCTTGTTGGTAGGTATGTATTTGATGTCATTTTGTTGTTGATAATTTTTATCTTTACCTTTTTCTTCTTCTTCCTCTTCTTAAAGAATACCCTTCAGCATTTCATGTAATCCTGGTTTGGTGGTGAACTCCTTAGCTTTTCTTGTCTGTGAAGCTCTTTATCTGACCTTCAACTCTGAATGATAGCTTTGCTGGGTAGAGTAATCTTGGTTGTAGGTTCTTGCTGTTCATCACTTTGAATATTTCTTGCCACTCCCTTCTGGCCTGCATAGTTTCTGTTGAGAAATCAGCTGACAGTCGTATGGGTACTCCCTTGTAGGTAATTAACTGTTTTTCTCTTGCTGCTTTTAATATTCTCTCTTTGTCTTTTGCCCTTGGCATTTTAATTATGATGTGTCTTGGTGTGGTCCTCTTTGGATTCCTCTTGTATGGGGTTCTGTGCGCTTCCTGAACTTGTACATCTATTTCTTTCACCAGGTAGGGAAAGTTATCTGTCATTATTTCTTCTAATAGGTTTTCAGTATTTTGCTCTCTCCCTTCTTCTGGCACCCCAAAAATTCGGATGTTGGTTTGCTTGAAGTTGTCCCAGAGGCTCCTTACACTATCTTCATATTTTTGGATTCTTTTTTCTTTTTGTTTTTCTGGTTGGATGTTTTTTGTTTCCACATATTTCAGATCTTTGGTTTGATTCTTGGGGTATGTTGATCTACAGTTGAGTTTCTGTATATTCTTTATTTCAGACAGTGTATGCTTCATTTCTGACTGATCCTTTTCCATTTTTTTGGCATTCTCATTAAGCTCCTTGAAGGTCTCATCAAGTTTCTCAGCGGTTTTAAGAAAATTCTTGAGAAACCTTATAAATGTGGTTCTGAACTCTATGTCATCCAGTAGTTTGCTTTCCTCCGTTTCTTTCATTTGTGACATGTTTCTTTGTCTCCACATTTTGGCTGCTTCCCTGTGTTGATGGAGTAGCTTTGTGTGGTAGGTGATCTATAGGGGGCAGTAGCTCAGCCTCCTCAATCACATGAGGTGGATGCTCTTGGTACACCCCTTTGTGGGCTGAGTGCAAAGTCTTGGTGTAGTTAAGCCTTAATTGCTGTTGGTACACTGGGAGGAACTTCCAGGCCAATTAGCTTTGAGCACTTGCTGTGTCTATAATGGAAGAACTGCTGCGCTGAAGACATGCTTATGGGGCAGGACTTGCTTCAGTGGGGCTTTGGTGCTCGCTAAGTCTGCCTCTTGAATGTGTCACTTATGGATGTGAGGAGTTGAAATCTGGTGTCTCATACTGACCACTAGGTACACTGGCTTCTGGATCTCCAATGGGGTGCAGGTCAGCTACTGTCTGAGGCCACCCAGCAGCAGCTACAGTGAGAGCTACAGTTTTCTCCTCTTTGCTTGTGGTTTGGAGGTTTTGGAGCTGTCTGACCTGGGCTGCAAGTTTGCTAGGTTAAGCTGTGATAAGGCAGGGCTTTCTTATGCTAAAGCCGCTGCTTGGAGCTTGGGTGGGTTTGTAGGTTGTGCAGGGCAGGGTCTCAGGGTGTCACTAGGCTAGGGCATGGCAAACAGCAATGGCTGCTAGTTAGCCAGCTCTGCGTCCCTGTCGGCATCCCCGAGTCCCGTGCCCCAGTGCCGAAACAATTATTCCTGCGCGCAGCTCTGCAAGCAAGCCATCCTCACTGGCAGACAGTCCAGCTTCTCCCCGTAAGAGTTTGGGTCCCCCGCGTCTCCCCAGAAACTGGATTTCAGGGTAATTGGGGGCTTGTCTTCCTTCGGGTTGAAAAAAGCAACGCCCGCCACCAGCCTGGATCACGCGCCTCCCTACCTCAGCTTTTCAGCGCTCGTGCACCTCTCAATGCACTTTTCTCTTTCCTTCTAGTTGTAGAACTTCCACTCAGCCAGCTTTCCCGTGGTTCTGGGTGATAGACGTTTTGTCTTTTAGTTGTAGTTTTTGAAATTGTTGTGCGAGGCAGCACTTTAGGTGTTTACCTAGGCTGCCATCTTGGATTCTCCAAAATTCCAGATATTTCAACATAATCACAGGAGTAAAAACCATTTTAAAGTTATATGCTTTATGAAGCAACAATATGTACATTTATTGCAAATTATATTAAACTAAAATGGAGCAGAAATCAAAATATAAAGTGATATAAAATCAATAATAATTTTAAATATTTTCTCAGTTTGATAAAAATCAGAAAGCAAAATTTATAAAATTGCCACATCACTTTTCATAACAGGGAGCTGCAATCTGTATATTGCAGTTTTGCAGAAAAGTAGGCAGGTGGAAAGAATCCTATATAATAAAAGCGTAGAATGCAAATTGTCCTCTCAACCAGGAGTTGTCTGGGAGTTCGACCAGGGGGCAGAGCCAGCTGGGGGAGAGGAAGGGAGGCCCTGGCCAGTGGTGTCTGTGGCAGCGGCAGCAGGAGGCCAGGTGAAAGGAGGGAGTACCCACCCAGCAGCTGGCAGCTGCTAGGGACCCTACCAGTTGCACTGGGCCTCTAGTTATACATAAAAGTTTCCAAAAGGAAAACCAAATATTTATTCTGTTCTCTTTTCCTCTAAACAATTAATTCAGTAGACTTCCATTTTTTTCTTGTGTAACATGGCAATTCCACTGATCAATTTTCAGCATCAGTGAAGGACATTCTGTTACTTCCTTTAAAAACTGAAGCATGAAAATTAAGGTGTATTATGCCTTTAAACTCCAGCTATGCAGGAACTGGAACCAAGTGTTATGCACTTTGCTTAATTATTAACCTTCTGTAAGAAAAGCTTTGGGGGAGGTAGAAGAGGTGCTTTAGCTTCTCTCTGAAGAGTGCCTGCTGTACATTTCCATCAAAGGACTTGCGATCATGTGGAAAGGAAGTGACAGTGTCTTTCAGTATTCAAGGCAGAAAGTGTGTGTTCCAAAGTTAACTTCATTTTCTGTTCAGGGACATTTTCAATTCAAGTTTTTGCAGAAGCTGGAGCCAGCTTCTGTTTAGCCTTTATTTTCTCCTTTGCAAATGAGTTTTCTTGTTACCATTGTAAGTCAATTTTTCTCTTTTTTTAAAAAAATATGTTTTTATTTCAGAGAGAGGAAGGGAGAGGGATAGAGAGAGAGAAACATCAATGATGAGAGAGAATCATTGATCGGCTGCCTCCTGCACAGCCCTTACTGGTCATGGAGCCCACAACCCAGGCATATGCCCTGACTGGGAATTGAACAGCAACCTCCTGTTCATGGCTTGATGCTCAACCACTGAGCCATGCCCACCGGGCTGGTGCTGTCTTTTTGGCTATATCTTGAAGTTGGGTCTTTTGGCATACCACTTCCAAACCCCCAGGGTTTTTCTGTCTGACTATGGCTCTCTTTCTTCCCTTGCTAAGAGGTTCACTTATATTGTTACTAGAGGCCCAATGCACAAAGATTCATGCAAGAATGGGCCTTCCTTCCCCTGGCTGCTGGCAACGCCTTCACTCCGGCCGGAGCCGCCTTTTCCCCTTTGCTCCAGCCTAGAGCCACCTTTCCACCTTTGCTGTGGCCCAGAGTCACCTTTCCACCTTCCCACGCTGCCCAGAGGCCCAGAGTGGCTGGGGTGGTGCAGAACGCCTGTGTTGTTGCCATGGCGACGACGCAAGCGTCCTGCCCCCAGCCACTTGGTGCTTGTGTATGCAAATTAACCCGGCAGTTTGTTGGGTTAATTTGCATACTCACTCCTGATTGGCTGCTGGGCGTCGTGAAGGCATGGTCAATTTGCAACTCTCTTTTATTAGTGTAGGTTTTTGGTTGTATTATCCTAAGCTTCAGATTCAGGTCAATGTCCTCTCCTGGGCTTTTGTGGGGCAGGTGGTCCTGCTTCACCTACATTCTCCTCTGTCTTTTGTTAGATATGTTTTGCACCAGTTGCTGTTACTGTTCTTTCCTTGGTCACTGCTGATATTGCCCTGAGCAGCCTGATCAGAATTAATCTCCTCATTCTGTATTGGGTCAATATTCTTTTTAAAAAAATACACTGAGTGTCCAAATTATTATGATCTCTGAATCCATAATAATCTGGTCACTCAGTGTGTGTGTGTGTGTGTGTGTGTGTGTGTGTGTGTGTGTGTGTATGTTTTAGAGGCCCGGTGCATGAATTCGTGCATGTATGGGGTCCAGCCAGCCTGGCCAGGGGGAGGGGACATGGGCGGTTGGCTTGCCTGCCTGCTGGTCAAACTCCTGGTGGAGGGGACAATTTGCATATTAGCTTTTTATTATATAGGATATACACTGAGTGGCCAGATTATTATGCATTCAGAGATCATAATAATCTGGCCAGTCAGTATATATTTTTATTGATTTCACAGAGGAAGGGAGGAGGATAGAGAGATAGAAACATCAGTGATGAGAGAAAACCATCGATTGGCTGCCTTCTGCACGCCCCCCCACTGGGGATCGAGCCCACAATCTAGGCATGTGCCCTTGGCTGGAATCAAACCTGAGACCCTTTGGTCTGCTGGCTGATGCTCTATCCACTGAGCCAAACCGGCTAGGGCCTGGGTCAATATTCTTTACAGGTGTGACAAATAATTTCCACAGGATTCTCTTCATTTTCACTAAGTCCAGTTTCTGCTGTCTCTGAACTCTGTAAACTTGATTGATTTCCAGTTGAAGGGCTCAGCTCTGAATTTACATTAATATTTCTTCCAGTCTCTGCTCCAGTGCTTCTAACACATGGCTTCCTTCCCGTTACTGATAAAGGCTTGTTTCATGCACCTAGTACTCCAGCAGGGTTTGGCTTTCCTGTAAACAGAAGTACTCTTGTCTCTTCTGAAATATAACTCTTGTCATTACATAACTCATTCCCTGTCATCATTTCATAAAGACATGACTGTTGTTTTCATCCTTTGTCATTAAAACTTCCAGCATGGGCCATAGACACATTTGGGGACCTGCTGGAACACTATCTGGGGAGAGAGACTGGCAGGCTCTGTCTTGGTGCTCCCTATACACCTATTTTTTAAAAAATATATTTTATAGATTTTTTTACAGAGAGGAAGGGAGAGAGATAGAGAGTTAGAAACATCGATGAGAGAGAAACATCGATCAGCTGCCTCCTGCACGCCCCCCACTGGGGATGTGCCCGCAACCCAGGTACATGTCCTTGACCGGAATCGAACCCGGGACCTCTCAGTCTGCAAGCCGACGCTCTATCCACTGAGCCAAACCGGTTTCGGCCCTACACACCTATTTTTAACAAATGGATTTATTTGTAGAAAAATATATTGAAGAACAGCTGCTGGAGTGGACTCAGGGTCTAACATGGCACATTCACAACTTTACAGCACCGTACAGATGAAGTGGCTGCTGACATTTTGACATGCTGCTCATGTTTACCGATTTTCTGGCTTTTAAAGAGATGTTCTGGATTACAGAGCAGAAAGAGGCCAGGGGCTGGACTTAAGAAGTGGCTTTGTGGTGACTTCACTGTGTAAATCATCCTCTCTGCCAGCGTATCAGAACCATCTGTGGCATGAAGTCACCTCCAGGCAAGGAGATTGTCCCCGCGTCCACTGCCCAGGACACTGGGGGAGGCTTCAGCTAGTGACAGAAGAAAACATCCTAGAAAGACTGACTATTCTGTAACTCTTCAAATAATGATGGGACAAAAAAAAGTGACCTGCCCCTGCTGGGACCTATTTTTTCTTGTTTAGTAACCCTTGTACCCCTCCCCAAGTGCACCTCTCAGGGACTTCTGAGTTGGTTTCCTCTGGAGCAAGCCCACATATATCCAGCTTTCCTTGGCGGGGGGGGCGGCGGGATGGGGGGGGGCGGGGGGCGGCTCCCTCAGCATACTGTTGGTGTGTCAGCGCCCACTATCGTATCCTCTTTGTCCCAGAAGGCTATGCATCAATCTTTTTGTGAACTCACAGCTTTTACATGTGTAAAATTTCAGTCCTTCAGCCTCCATGGGGTTTTTGACTGGGAGTATTTATCTGGAGTGTCACTCAAGCCAGCTCTGCCTGTCTTACTATTTCTGAAGCTTCTTTAGTACAGCTAGTCTTGGCTGTAAGAACCAACCGAGAGATATGTTCTTTATTTAAAAACTATGTGTGAAAATCAATTTCTAGCCTTACATTTGCGGTCTTTGTAGTATTTTGTCTTCCATAACCTTGGAACTTCCATGATTACCCACTTAAAGATCAAAGTATTATATGCTGTGTGCTTTTTAGTTGTTATTGGTATGAAAGTGAAAATACTTTTTATGTTGGTGCTGTCTTGCTGGGCACCAATGAATGTGTTTATGCTGGAAATAGACTTATAGCATGTTAAGTGTTTGTGCAGGTTTGCTTAAAACCTTTTCTGTATAGATCAGTTTGTCAGGTTTTCTGTTGTTGTAGGTAATTCCTTCTTCCTGTCAATGGCTTCCTACCAAGATGTTGTTCTATTGGTATAACTCAGCAGGAATAGGAGATAGCAAACAGCTTTATTGGTCATCTGTCTGCTTTGATTTAGTACATTGGCTTAATACAATGTTTGATAGAACATTACTGACCAGAAAACAGATGTCACATCTCTAGAAAAAAGAAAAAACATAGTAATTAAATTTCCAATATGTATGTAATATTTTTTTAAAGTAAAAATAAGAATCTGTATTGAGCCATAGCTAGTTTGGCTCAGTGGATAGAGAGTTCGCCTGTGGACTGAAGGTTCCAGGTTTGATTCTGGTCAAGGGCACATGCCCAGGTTTCGGACTCTATCCCCAGTGGGGGTGTGCAGGAGGCAGCCGATCAGTGATTCTCATTATTGATGTTTCTATCTCTCTTTCCTTCTCCCTTCCTCTCTGAAATCAATAAAAACATATTAAAAAAAAAGAATCTGTATTGACAAACACACACACACAAAAGAACTCCTAGAAGAAAACATAGGCAGTTAACTCTTTTTTTTTGTTTTTTTGTTTTTTTTAAATAAATCTTTATTGTTCAGATTATAACAGGTGTTCCTCTTTTATTTTTCCCCATTGCTCCCCTCCACCTGATTCCCCACCCCACCCCATGCCCTTACCCCCCGCCACTGTCTTCATCCATAGGAGTAAGATTTTTGTCCAATCTCTTCCCGCACCCCTCACACCTGCTTCCCCGGAGAATCGTCAGTCCACTCCCTTTCTATGTCCCTGATTCTATTATATTCACCAGTCCATTCTGTTCTTCAGATTTTTCATTCACTTGATTTTTAGATTCACTTGTTGGTAGGTATGTATTTGATGTCATTTTGTTGTTGATAATTTTTATCTTTACCTTTTTCTTCTTCTTCTTCCTCTTCTTAAAGAATACCCTTCAGCATTTCGTGTAATCCTGGTTTGGTGGTGATGAACTCCTTTAGCTTTTTCTTGTCTGTGAAGCTCTTTATCTGACCTTCAACTCTGAATGATAGCTTTGCTGGGTAGAGTAATCTTGGTTGTAGGTTCTTGCTGTTCATCACTTTGAATATTTCTTGCCTCTCCCTTCTGGCCTGCATAGTTTCTGCCGAGAAATCAGCTGACAGTCGTATGGGTACTCCCTTGTAGGTAATTAACTGTTTTTCTCTTGCTGCTTTTAATATTCTCTCTTTGTCTTTTGCCCTTGGCATTTTAATTATGATGTGTCTTGGTGTGGTCCTCTTTGGATTCCTCTTGTATGGGGTTCTGTGTGCTTCCTGAATTTGTAAGTCTATTTCTTTCACCAGGTAGGGAAAGTTTTCTGTCATTATTTCTTCTAATAGGTTTTCAATATTTTGCTCTCTCCCTTCTTCTGGCACCCCAAAAATTCGGATGTTGGTTTGCTTGAAGTTGTCCCAGAGGCTCCTTACACTATCTTCATATTTTTGGATTCTTTTTTCTTTTTGTTTTTCTGGTTGGATGTTTTTTGTTTCCACATATTTCAGATCTTTGGTTTGATTCTTGGGGTACGTTGATCTACAGTTGAGTTTCTGCATATTCTTTATTTCAGACAGTGTATGCTTCATTTCTGACTGATCCTTTTTCATTTTTTTGGCATTCTCATTAAGCTCCTTGAAGGTCTCATCAAGTTTCTCAGCGGTTTTAAGAAGATTCTTGAGTAACCTTATAAATGTGGTTCTGAACTCTATGTCATCCAGTAGTTTGCTTTCCTCTGTTTCTTTCATTCGTGACATGTTTCTTTGTCTCCACATTTTGGCTGCTTCCCTGTGTTGATGGAGTAGCTTTGTGTGGTAGGTGATCTATAGGGGGCAGTAGCTCAGCCTCCTCAATCACATGAGGTGGATGCTCTTGGTACACCCCTTTGTGGGCTGAGTGCAAAGTCTTCGTGTAGTTAAGCCTTAATTTCTGTTGGTACACTGGGAGGAATTGACCTCCAGGCCAATTAGCTGTGAGCACTCCCTGTGTCTATAATGGAAGAACTGCTGCGCTGAAGACACGCTTATGGGGCAGGACTTGTTTCAGTGGGGCTTTGGTGCTCACTGAGTCTGCCTCTTGAATGTGTCACTTATGGATGTGAGGAGTTGAAATCTGGTGTCTCACACTGACCACTAGGTACACTGGCTTCTGGATCTCCAATGGGGTGCAGGTCAGCTACTGTCTGAGGCCACTCAGCAGGAGCTACAGTGAGAGCTGCAGTTTTCTCCTCTTTGCTTGGGGTTTGGAGGTTTTGGGGCTGTCTGACCCAGGCTGCAAGTTTGCTAGGTTAGGCTGTGATAGGGCAGGCCCTTCTTATGCTAATTGAGCTGCTTGGAGCTTGGGTGGGTTTGTAGATTGTGCAGGGCGGAGCCTCAGGGTGTCACTAGGTTAGGGCGTGGCAAACAGCAATGGCTGCTAGTTAGCCGGCTCTGAGTCTCCAAGGGCATCTGCGAGTCCCATGCCCCAGTGCAGTAAACAATTATTCCTGCGCGCAGCTCTGCAAGCAAGCCACCCTCACTGGCAGACAGTCCAGCTTCTCTCCGTAGGAGTTTGGGGCCCCCGCGTCTCCCCAGAGACTGGATTTCAGAGTAATCGGGGGCTTGTCTCCGTTCGGGTGGAAGAAAGCAATGCACCCAGTCGCCCGCAGCCAGCCCAGATCACGCGCCTCCTTACCTCAGCTTTTCAGCACTCGTGCACATCTCAATGCTCTTTTCTCTTTCCTTCTAGTTGTAGAACTTCCACTCAGCCAGCTTTCCCGTGGTTCTGGGTGATAGACGTTTTGTCTTTTAGTTGCAGTTTAAATTGTTGTGGGAGGCAGCAGTTTAGGTGTTTACCTACGCCGCCATCTTGGATTCTCCTGTTTTTTGTTTTTGTTAATCTTCATCCAAGGGTATTTTTCCATTGATTTTTAGGGAGAGTGGAGAAGAGAGGGAAAGACAGAGAGAAGCATCAATGTGAGAGAAACACATTGATTGGTTACCTCCTGCATAAGCCTGGACCAGGGCCCGGGCCAGGGAGGAGCCTGCAACCAAGGTATGTGCCTTTGACTGGAATCAAACTTGGGACCCTTTGGTCCACAAGCTCTATCCACTGAGCCAAACCGGCTAGGGTGGCAGTTAACTCTTTCACATTGCTCTTAGCAATAATTTTTTGGATATGTCTTCTCAAGCAAGAGAAACAAAAGAAAAGAATAAAAAAATGGGACTACATCAAACTAAAAAGTTTTTGTGCAGTAAAGGAAATCATCAACAAAATGAAAGACAACTTACTGAATGGAAGAAGATATTCACCAATGATACATCTGACAGGGATTAATATCCAAAATGTATAAGGAACTTATACAGTTTAACACTATCCCACCAAAAAATCCAATTAAAAAATTGACTGAGGACTTGAATAAACATTTCTCCAAAGAGGATGGGGGAGGGGGGAGGGAGTGGAGGGAGTAAATGAGAAAAAAAGGAGGACATCTGTCATACTTTCAACAATAAAGATTAAAAAATAAATCAAATAAAGAAGAGGACATATGTAGATGCCTAATAAACCCATGAAAAGATGCTCAATGTCCCTAGTCATCATGGAAATGCAAATGAAAACTACAATGATCTATCACCATGTGTCAGAATGGCTCTCATCAATTAGTGAACAAACAACAAATATTGGGGAGGATGTGGAGAAAAGGAGACTGTCATGCACTGTTGGTGGGATTGTAAATTGGTGCAGCGAGTATGGAAAACAGTATGGAGGGTCCTCAAAAAATTAAAAATAGAACTCCCATATGACCCAGCAATTCCACTTCTGGGTATTTATTCAAAGAAATCCAAAACACTAATTTAAAAAGATATATGTACCCTTATATTCATTGCAGTATTATTTACAATAACTAAGATATAGAAGCAACCTAAGTGTCCATCAATAGATGAATGGATAAAGAAGATGTGGTATATAATGGAATATTACTTCACCATAAAAAAGAAATCTTGCCATTTGTGAAAACATGGAAGGTATTATAGAGGGTATTATGCTAAAGGACATGAGTCAGACAGAGAAAGACAAATATGTGAGATCTAAAAAAATTAATAAACCACCCTAGCTGATTTTGCTCAGTGGTTAGAGCTTCAGCCCACAGACTGAAGGGTCCTGGGTTCGATTCTGGTCAAGGGTATGTACCTTGGTTGCAGATTCCCCTGGTTGGGGTGCATGTAGGAGGCAACCAATCAATGTGTCTCTCTCACATCAGTGTTTCTCTATGTCTCTTCCTCTCCCTTCCACTCTCTCTAAAAATCAATGGAAAAATATCCTTGGGTGAGGATTAACAAACAACAACAAAATATGTAATAAACCAACAGAAAAAAACTCATAGATACAAAGAACAAATTGATTGTTGCCAGATAGGAGGGGGCTTGGGTGGAAGGGTGAACAGGTGTAAATGCCCAGTTATAAAAATAGTCAGGGGGCTCTAGCTGATGTGGCTCAGTGGATAGAGCATTGGCCTGCAGACTGAAGGGTCCCGGGTTCGATTCCAGCTAAGGGCACGTACCTAGGTTGCAGCCTCCTCCCTGTCCCAGGCCCTGGTCAAGGCTCAAGCAGGAGGCAACCAATCGATGTGTTTTCTCACATCGATGTTTCTCTGTCTTTCCCTCTCTCTGAAAATCAATGAAAAAAATATCTTTGGGTGAGGATTAAAAAAAAATATGGGAGGATATAAAGTACAGCAGAAGAAATACAGTCAATAATATTGCATGGTGTGAGATGGGTAATAGATTTAGTGAAATGATCACTTTGTAACATATAAATGTCTAATCTTTATGTTGTACACCTGAAACTAATATAATATTGTATGTCAACTGCATTTGAAAAAAAAAATAGTGTCTTGCAAAAACCAACTTCATTGGTCACCTGTCCTCCTTGAGCCCCTACTCTAAATGGTGAGTCTCCAGGAATCAGTTCAGAGCAAGCGTCTTGCAATCCCTAAAAAGTATGATTATTTCTCTTTCCCCACCGCACAGTAGTGACCCTAGCAAGCGGCTGTTGGTCCTATGGGAAAGGCTGAAAGATTAGTGATGTCGATCCTGCATTGTCTTCTGGCCTCCGTTTATTGTTTGTCGCTGTTACTTGGGTTTTATTTATTTATTTAAAAATATTTTTATTGATTTCAGAGAGGGAGGGAGAGTGAGAGAAACACCAATGATGAGAATCATTGATTGGCTGCCTCCTGCATGACCCCTACTGGGGATCGAGCTCGAAACCCAGGCATGTGCCCTTGACTGGAATCTAACCTGGGACCCTTCAGTCCTCAGGTCGATGCTCTATCCATTGAACCAAACCAGTAAGGGCTATTTCATCGGTTTTAAAGAATACGTTTCTTTGGGGAGTATGGGGGCTCAGGAGTAGCCAGAGGTAGACTATTTTTATACAATGTGGGTGTTAGTGGCCTTGCCAGGGTAAAGTGTGTTTGAAGCTTCTGTCCCTACTCTTAGCACCTCTTAGCTCCCTGTGGTGATTTCATACAGTGGTAAGAAGGGCCATCCCTCTCCCTCTGTCTTTGTCAGGGCTTAGCAAGGGGCTTTGGGGCTTTTACGGAGTCTTTGATCTGCAACTCACTTCACTGCAGCGGCCTTGCTGGCCCCGCCCCACCACACCCACCCCAGGCCTGACTGGCCAACTCAAGGCTCCCATCTGGGGGCATCACAATAGTGTCTCGTGGCCACGCCCCCCACAGCCTCGCCCAGGGAGCAGTGTTGTTATGGTGACGGTAAACAGCCCGGGCCTTTAGGAGAGAGGACCAAAGGACAGGTCCTCTCCAGGCGCAGGTGTCTGAGGAGCAGTTGAACAGTTGAGGGGCTACGATCCTGGGAAAACAGGTACTTCAAGGTCCCCCACAGCCCTCCGGGTTGGAGATCCTTCTACATACACTGGCCTCTCAGGTCCTTGACTCCTTGTCCCTGAAAACAAAGTTGTTTGTTCCCCAATAGTCATTCCTTTCCTTTTTCCCTCAAAATAATAACATTCTTGGGGCGTGCTGAGCCGAGGAGGAGCCTTCTGAGGGCCTGTTCCTTTGTCAGGAAGAGGCAGTCTGGCCCAATGCTGAGCCATAGGATGGAACCTAGGACTGTGTGTGGCCTGGGGCAGTGTTGTCCTTGGAAAATGAAGTGTGGAGTTGTGGGCCCTCCATGACCATGAGGGGAAGAAAGAGCCTCTTGGAGAAGTGGCCTTGGTGCCTTATTTATAGTGGTTGAGGGGTTGAACCTACCAACCCCGCGCTGGTAATACCATTTCAGCTGTCTCTCATCCACATCTCTTCCCCCCCATTTTAAAAAAAATTTAATAAAGTGTTATTGTTCAGATTATTACAATTGTTTCTCTTTTTTCCCCCACAGCTCCCCTCCACCCGATTCCCACCCCACCCTCTGCCCTTACCTCCCCCCACACTGTCCTCATCCATAGGTGTACGATTTTTGTCCAGTCTCTTCCCGCACCTCCACACCCCTTTCCCCCCAAGAATTGTCAGTCCACTCCCTTACTATGCTCCTGATTCTATTACATTCACCAGATTATTCTGTTTTTTTTTCTTAATTAAATCTTTATTGTTCAGATTATTACAGGTGTTTCACTTTTTTCCCCCCCATAGCTCCCCTCCACCTGATTCCCCACCCCACCCCATGCCCTTACCCCCCGCCACTGTCTTCATCCATAGGAGTAAGATTTTTGTCCAATCTCTTCCCGCACCCCTCACACTTGCTTCCCCTGAGAATCGTCAGTCCACTCCCTTTCTATGTCCCTGATTCTATTATATTCACCAGTCCATTCTGTTCAGATTTTTTATTCACTTGATTTTTAGATTCACTTGTTGGTAGGTATGTATTTGATGTCATTTTGTTGTTCATAATTTTTATCTTTACCTTTTTCTTCTTCTTCTTCTTCTTAAAGAATACCCTTCAGCATTTCATGTAATCCTGGTTTGGTGGCGATGAACTCCTTTAGCTTTTTCTTGTCTGTGAAGCTCTTTATCTGACCTTCAACTCTGAATGATAGTTTTGCTGGGTAGAGTAATCTTGGTTGTAGGTTCTTGCTGTTCATCACTTTGAATATTTCTTGCCACTCCCTTCTGGCCTGCATAGTTTCTGCCGAGAAATCAGCTGACAGTCGTATGGGTACTCCCTTGTAGGTAATTAACTGTTTTTCTCTTGCTGCTTTTAATATTCTCTCTTTGTCTTTTGCCTTTGGCATTTTAATTATGATGTGTCTTGGTGTGGTCCTCTTTGGGTTCCTCTTGTATGGGGTTCTGTGCGCTTCCTGAACTTGTAAGTCTATTTCTTTCACCAGGTAGGGAAAGTTTTCTGTCATTATTTCTTCTAATAGGTTTTCAATATTTTGCTCTCTCCCTTCTTCTGGCACCCCAAAAATTCGGATGTTGTTTCGCTTAAAGTTGTCCCAGAGGCTCCTTACATTATCTTCATATTTTTGGATTCTTTTTTCTTTTTGTTTTTCTGGTTGGATGTTTTTTGTTTCCACATATTTCAGATCTTTGGATTGATTCTTGGGGTATGTTGATCTACAGTTGAGTTTCTGTATATTCTTTATTTCAGACAGTGTATGCTTCATTTCTGACTGATCCTTTTCCATTTTTTTGGCATTCTCATTAAGGTCCTTGAAGGTCTCACTAAGCTCCTCAGAAGTGTCATCAAGTTTCTCGGCGGTTTTTAGAAGATTCTTGAGTAACCTTATAAATGTGATTCTGAACTCTATGTCATCCAGTAGTTTGCTTTCCTCTGTTTCTTTCATTCGTGACATGTTTCTTTGTTTCTGCATTTTGGCTGCTTCCCTGTGTTGATGGAGTGGCTTTGTGTGGTAGGTGACCTATAGGGGGCAGTAGCTCAGCCTCCCCAATCACCTGATGTGGACGCTCTTGGTACACCCCTTTGTGGGCTGAGTGCAAAGTCTTGGTGTAGTTAAGCCTGAATTACTGTTGGTACGCTGGGAGGAATTGACCTCCAGGCCAATCAGCTGTGAGCACTCCCTGTGTCTATAATGGAAGAAGTGCTGGGCTGAAGACACGCTTATGGGGCAGGACTTGTTTCAGTGAGGCTTTGGTGCTCACTGAGTCTGCCTCTTGAATGTGTCACTTATGGATGTGAGGAGTTGAAATCTGGTGTCTCACACTGACCACTAGGTACACTGGCTTCTGGATCTCCAATGGGGTGCAGGTCAGCTACTGTCTGAGGCCACTCAGCAGGAGCTACAGTGAGAGCTGCAGTTTTCTCCTCTTTGCTTGGGGTTTGGAGGTTTTGGAGCTGTCTGACCCGGGCTGCAAGTTTTCTGGGTTAAGCTGCGATAGGGCAGGCTTTCTTATGCTAATTGAGCTGCTTGGAGCTTGGGTGGGTTTGTAGGTTGTGTGGGGCGGGATCTCAGGGCGCCACTAGGTTAGGGCGTGGCAAACAGCAATGGCTGCTAGTAAGCCCGCTCTGTGTCCCCGACCGCGTCCTGGAGTCCTGTGCCCCAGTGCTGTAAACAATTATTCCTGCGCACAGCTCTGCAAGCAAGCCACTCTCACTGGCAGACAGTCCAGCTTCTCCCCGTAGGAGTTTGGGTCCCCCGCGTCTCCCCAGAGACTGGATTTCAGAGTAATCAGGGGCTTGTCTCCGTTCAGGTTGAAAAAAGCAACGCACCCAGTCGCCCGCCGCCAGCCCAGATCACGTGCCTCCGTACCTCAGCTTTTCAGCGCTCGTGCAAGTCTCAATGCTCTTTTCTCTTTCCTTCTAGTTGTAGAACTTCCACTCAGCCAGCTTTCCCGTGGTTCTGGGTGATAGACGTTTTGTCTTTTAGTTGCAGTTTAAATTGTGTGGGAGGCAGCAGTTTAGGTGTTTACCTACGCCGCCATCTTGGATTCCTCCTCCAGATTATTCTGTTGATCAGATTTTTTTTTATTCCCTTGATTTTTAGATTCACTTGTTGATAGATATATGTATTTGTTGTTCATAATTTTTAACTTTACCTTTTTCTTCTTCTTCCTCTTCTTAAAGAGTACCTTTCTGCATTTCATATAATACTGGTTTGGTGGTGATGAACTCCTTTAACTTTTTCTTATCTATGAAGCTCTTTATCTGCCCTTCAATTCTGAATGATAGCTTTGCTGGGTAGAGTAATCTTGGTTGTAGGTTCTTGCTATTCATCACTTTGAATATTTCTTGCCACTCCCTTCTGGCCTGCATAGTTTCTGTTGATAAATCAGCTGACAATCGTATGGGTGCTCCCTTGTAGGTAATTAACTGTTTTTCTCTTAGTGCTTTTAATATTCTCTCTTTGTCTTTTGCCCTTGGCATTTTAATTGTGATGTGTCTTGGTGTAGTCCTCTTTGGATTCCTTTTGCTTGGGGTTCTGTGTGCTTCCTGGACTTGTAAGTCTATTTCTTTCACCAGTTGGGGGAAGTTTTCGGTCATTATTTCTTCAAATAGGTTTTCAGTATCTTGCTCTCTCTCTTCCACTGGCACCCCCATAATTTGGATATTGGTACACTTGAGGTTGTCCCGGAGGCTTCTTACACTATCTTCAAATTTTTGGATTATTTTTTCTTTTTGCTTTTCCAGTTGAGTGTTTTTGCTTCTTTGTATTTCAAATATTTGACTTGATTCTTGTGGTCCTCTAGTCTGCTGTTAGGTCTCTGTATAATATTTTTTATTTCAGTCAGTGTATGTTTAATTTCTAGTTGGTCCTTTTTCATATCCTAAAGGGTCTCTTTAAATTTATTGGCCTTTTCTAGGAAATTCTTGAAAAATCTTATAACCGTGGTTTTAAACTCTATATCCATTTGTTTGCTTTCCTCCATTTCTTTCATTTGTGATCTGTTTCTTTGTCTCCGCATTTTGGCTGCTTTCCTGAGTTGGTAGAGTAGCTTTGTGTGGTAGGTGTCCTCTAGGGCCCAGTTGGCTCAGCCTCCCCAGTTACCTGAGGTGGACACTCTTGGTGCACCCCTTTGTGGACTGTGTGCACAGTCTTGTTGTAGTTAAGCCTTGATTGTTGTTGGTATCACTGGGAGGAATTGACCTCCAGGACAATTGGCTGTGAGGATCAGCTGTGTCTACGCTGGAAGAACTTCTGTGCTGGAGACACTCTTATGTGACAAGACTGGAAAAACTGCAAAAGCCTCTGTGCTCAGCTTGGATGGGGCAGAGTCTCAGGGCAGAGCAGACAGCCTTGGCTTTCCGTCAGCCCTGTCCTCTGACGCCCCTGGGTCTAAGTGCCCCTTGGTAATCGCTGCAAGCACCTCTGAGAGAAAGCCACTCCTGAGTTCCACCTGCTGCCAGACAGTCTAGTTTCTCCCCATAGGAGTCTGGGTTCCCAGAGTCTCGCCCAGAACTAGAGTTCACTGCAGTCGGGAGCTTCCGTCTCCCTCCTGCTTGAGAAAGCCAGCCACGCACTCAGCGGCCAGTCCTCTCCGCGTGCGCACGTCTCCATATCTCAGCCTTTTGCAGCTCCTCTGAGTTTCAATGTGCTTTTCTCTTTCCTTCTATTTGCAGAATTTCCACTCAGCCAGCTTTCCTGTGGTTCTGGATGGTGTCCGTTTTGTCTTTTAGTTGTAGTTTTGAAATTGTTGTGCGAGGCAGCAGTTTAGGTGTTTACCTATGCCGCCATCTTGGTTTCTACCAACTAAAGCATTTTCCCTCCCCCTTTCTTGAGCCTTTTTTCCTACCTAGGTTGGGTTGAGATTCCATGGACACCCTGAATCTCACTTTCTCTATCTGGAGAAAGTAGGCTTAACTCTTGTACTTTCCTCTTTTTCTTGACCCTCCCATCCCCCAGGTGAAGTTATTGAGGCCATGGTGTTGAGTTGTGTGTGCTGACACCCCAAACCACTGTTCCCTGGAGGCCCAGGCCTTGCCCCCTGTTTCTCTCCCATCTCCTGTGTCATCTACGTCTACATTCCATCACTTCCCACTGTTTCCACTGTCTGCTCTGAACTGCAAGAGCCCAAGAACACATTCTCCCTGTTGCTGCTCTGGATCCCAGTCAACTTTCCCCACATTTTTAATTGAAGCGTGTCACTGTGACATGGGCCCCTGGCTCCCTCCCACCTTCTCTGTTCCTTGCTCTGCTCACACTGGCTCCAGTGCAGTTCCCCAAGTGTTACAAGCTCATTGTTGCTTCAGAACTTACCTTCTCCGATCTTCATATCTAAATCTGTCCACTGGCCCCAGGCACTCCCAGGCAGGCAGAACTCCCAAGGAAGAAATGCTGCTCATGGGCATGGGACAGGGTTTAGCTTCACAGTCGTGGGTTAATTACTGATCTGGATGCTTCACTTGTCTGCAACAGTGGCATCCAGCCACTGTGGCATCATGGTAAGGGGCATGGACTTCTTGCCCCTTGACACTTGGCTTGGCAGGTGGTTTGCTTTGAAAGTCCTGTGGCTGTGATGTAGCAGAGACTTAGTCTCATGTGATTCTGTCATTGCCAGTAGAAGAACGTACCCAGGTTGCCCATTGGTCCCAGGAGACTGAGACCCACGTAGAAGACCCGAGCACACGTTGGAGTTGGGGCTGAGTCAAGCCTATTGGCTGAGGTCCAGCCACCCCACAGGTGCATGAATGTGAAACAAAATCTCATATTATACTCCACAGACTGTGTGGCTGTTTGTTGTACAGTATTCTGACAAAAGCCAACCAATATATTTTTATGGGAACTTTTTATATTTCACAAAGAGACATAATCTTTCATCTCTGAAATTGACAAAGATATATAGGGACTATAAAATATGTGTTTGGCAAGGGCTCAGGAACCATGAGTGCTAATTTGCTGCTGGTAAAAGTGCAAACTGGTAGCAGCTTATTTGTGTCAAAATTACACAAACCCAATAATTCTATCACCAAAAATTTATTCTAAGAAACAATTAAGGGCACGCACAGATACTTATTGATGGGTATTTACTGCAATGTTATTTCAAAGGGTAGTAAGATATAAATGTTAGCAGGGGATGCTATAGCTTTATAAGTCCTATAGACCTTAGAGCCCTCTGACAGAAGTGTCAGTTGTGGGGCATGCTTAGCAATGTGCCAGGCAAATGGCTCTGAGGATGACCAGGACCGCCTTCCAGCCCATTGCCCAGAGTTCACTCTCAGGCCTATGTACACGGAATAAAGTTCACCCAAGGCTGTTTGCTCACTCACCCTGCTCTGAACTGCAGGCAAAATCTGAGGCAGGAACTACCGGCAGGGAGGAGCCCAGCAAGGCTGGGAGGCTTGGGAAGGTGCAGTGGAGCAGGAACAACACAGTTCCAAGGAAGCAATAGATACACACTGCAATGCTCCCCAGGCCTGCCCCTGTACTGCTAGTGAGTGGCCTTGATGAAGCTCTTACCATGATCTCAGCTGATCTCCAGGATGGGTCTGAGATGAACATGGTCACTAAAGCTCAAAGGAAGTCTTCCTTGAGGTTTGTGAGTGAAAACCACAGGCATTCATCATGCCATGCTGGTCTATATTCTTTAGACATATGTACTCTTTTAAGGTTCAGGGGACAGGGGGAGGAGGTGCTCCTCATGATTCCATAGAAAGGAAGAGGAGAAATGCAGAGGCGCAGCCCGCTGTGGCAGAGCTGGGCGCCAACGCAGGAGTCGTTACTCAGGGTCCATGCACTCAGCCACGGCAGCCTGGACAGCTGCCGCCCCCATGGGTTTACCTCACAGGTGTCTAGCCTGGCTCAAGTGCCTTCTCTGCCTCGCTGCCTCGCCCTGGGGAGAGGAGCAGGCTGAAGGTGTGGGTAGGACAGTGGTCAGCGGTCAGCAAACCGCGGCTTGCGAGCCACAAAGGCTCTTTGGCCTCTTGAGTGTGACTCCGCGTTAGAACCACTTCTTCAAAATAGACTTGCCTAGGCTGAAAACCGACTTCTGCGCATGGGCCACGAAGTTTCAATCGCACTGTACGTGTGCGCCTGTACGTGGTGTTTTGTGGAAGAGCCACACTCAAGGGGCCAAAGAGCCGCATGTAGCTCGTGAGCCGCGGTTTGCCGACCACTGGGGTAGGTGAATTGTCCTGGCTAGCTACAGCAGGGGCGCTTCAAAATGTGAAGCTGCTGCTCCTTCTCTTTTTAAAAATATATTTTTATTCATTTCAGAGAGGAAGGGAGAGAGAGATAGAAACATCAATGATGAGAGATAATCATTGACCGCTGCCTCCTGCACGCCCCCTACTGGGGATCGAGCCTGCAACCCTAGCCTGTGCCCTTGACCAGAATCGAACCCTGGACCCCTCAGTCCACAGGCTGATGCTCTATCTACTGAGCCAAACCAGCTAGGGCTGTGAGGTCTCTTCTTGATACCAAGACTCCCTTCAGGCAGGGCTGAAGCAGAGGATGGCCCTGCAGACTTGTGTGCTTTCCTACCCTGTGGGCTGGATAAATGTGCCTGCAGGCATGAGCCCAGCCATTTATCATCTCACCGGGGGGCGGGCAGCAGGCCCCTAGGCTCTCACTGTACTGTCTGCTCATGGGGCGCGGCCTGAGGTGTGACGTCACTCCCCCTCCCATCCGGCCCCCCCCCCCCCCCCCCCCCCGCACAGTTCCACCTGCACGTCGAGGGCAATGCAGTGCCAGCGCATGAGGCAACAATGCTCCAATCTCTATGATTTCCCAAAACACACGCCAGAGCCCCAGCACAGTTGTGACGATTGCCTCGTTTCTGTTCTGAACTAAGAGCCCCAGAAGCCCTCACACAGTTCCCTGGGACAGTTGTCCGGTGATGTTAGCCACGGCTGAGGATCCTGGACCAGGAGTCTTTGTGTAGTGCCCTTGGCTGAGTACCCACTCCAGTCCTCCTCACTCGGGCTTTGAGACAGTCCTTGCTTGGACATTCAGTTTCTGTTTTTTTAGCTTAAAATGGATCTTGAGGCAAGCATGGCAGGAAAGCAGAAACCATGTGCCAAAGACAAGACTGAATGGCCTGGTTAAATTATCACGGTAACCAGCAATATCATAATGAAAAGGTGTGAACTTCTGTGAGGTCTGATATAGAACTAGGTCACAAGGACATCCCCAGGGGGCAAAAACAGCACAGACAGCAGGCAAATTGACAGCCAGGTTTTCCAAGTCACCCTGTAAAGCGATGAGCTCTAAAGCATTCACCACTATAAGATTTTATTAACACTTCGTACCTTTTACATATACAAAACTAACTTCCAAAGGCTGAGCTTTCCTTTTAGATTTCAGAGATTTTCCTACCCTATGGGCTGGATAAATAGGTCAGCAGGTCAGCAATTGGATGTTGTGCTAATGAAAAACGTGAAGCTAATTAAATATAGAGGATGGCATGTGTCAATTATTCCCAATCCCTTTGGCACATGATTGCGGGGTCAGGAGAGGGAGCAGGCTGGGGCTCTAGCTCTCCGGTAAGCACCAAGATGGGGTAGGTATAAAATCCAGTCTTGTTCCACTCCCCACTCCCCCAAGTTAGTGTCTGATCATAAGGAAGACACCACCAAAAAGACTCATCTGAGGAGGCTGGCCCCTGGCTGAGGCTGAATCCTACGCCCCCAAGAGGAACTCACAGGCAAAAGGCCATGGATAGAGTGTGTTCAAGGGCAAGCCCTTTCAGGATACACACAAATGTAGTAAGAGTACAAACAAAAGCAAGGAAATCATTAAACTTGAGGGCAAAAGTGAATGCAGGGTGTGTCAGGGGAATATGCCCATATCTGGAGCCAACAGTTTGCAACCGTGAGCTGCAGGTGCAGACTCAGGTCCACAGATGGCATCTCAGATGTGTGCTCTACTTCACAAGTTGAGGCTTTACCGATGAATGTGCTGGCCTTATTTATTAATGCTCAATGTGCCTTTTATAACCTCTCATATATGTAACATCATTTAAAAATATTTTTATTGATTTCAGAGAGGAAGGGAGAGGGAGAGAGAGAGAGAAACATCAATGATAAGAGAGAATCATTGATTGGCTACCTCCTGCAGGCCCCACACTGGGGATCGAGCCCGCAACCTGGGCATGTGCCCTGATGGGAATTGAACCATGACCTCCTGGTTCATAGGAGATGCTCAACCACTGAGCAACCCCAGTCGGGCAATGATATCATATTCTTTTAAGGTAAGAAACATGATTACATACAAAAACTTCAATCACACAGACCTTGGTTCTCCCTGACACAATGTCATGTACAAATTTGATTCAGGAAAACTCACCTTCAAGATGAGTTAAGGAAAAGGAACCAGCAAAGGATCAATTTGAAGAGACCACACACACACACACACACACACACACACACACAGTAAAGGAAACACAAATGGATGTGTAAGAAGACTGTTGCCATAAAGCACATGAAAAGCCTGACCAAACATCTTCTATCAATGACACAAGCTGATGAAGGAGTCACTGCTGCAAATGAGACCCATGTGGAGACATAAGAGCTGAGGGTCAGATGCAGGACCTCAGAGGAGATGAAGGGAGACTTGGCAGGAGGGGAAGTGCCTAACTTGGAAATGATGTCCTCTGGGAGCAGGCAGTGGGAAACGGAGAAGGGAATCACTGTTGTCTTTGATACGGCATTAGAGAAATAGTTGACTATTCAGACTATGTGATATCTAATTTTGATTTGAAACATTTACAAGGAGTTGCTCTCCTCACTCCCACCAAATGTCTGAGTCCTGAGGACAGATTCCCTGCAGGAGCGCTAAGAAGTCTGTCTGCTCACCGGCTGGGGGTGGGGAAGCCCGTTATAGCAGTGGTAGCAAACATTTTGGACCTCACAGGCCACGAAATGAATAATTTTAAATCCAGTGGACCACTAACATGATTTAAAAAAAGATACATTTGTAAAATAATGATCAGAGAACTTCCGTTTTATTAATATGAAATGCACCTATTTAATATAACATTATACTTATTTAATCCTAACAAAATCTTCAAAGATTGTTTAATTGTAACAAATTTATTAAAGTAAGTTTAATGTTTACAAAATAATTGAAGGTTAAGTATTACACATTTTTAAACATTTTTATTCAATCTTTATTGTTGTTCCTCTTTTTCCCCCCCATAGCTCCCCTCCACCAGGTTCCCACTCCACCCCCTGCCTTTACTCCCCCAACCCCCTGCACCCATAGGTGTATGATTTGTATCCAGTCTCTTCCCGCACACCCCACACACCTTTCCCCCCGAGGATTGTCAGTCCACTCCCTTACTATGCCCCTGATTTGCTTACATTCACCAGATTATTCTGTTCATCAGATTTTTTATTCACTTGATTTTTAGATTCACTTGTTGATAGATATGTATTTGTTGTTCATAATTTTTATCTTTACCTTTTTCTTCTTCTTCCTCTTCTTAAAGAATACCTTTCAGCATTTCATATAATACTGGTTTGGTGGTGATGAACTCCTTTAACTTTTTCTTATCTGTGAAGCTCTTTATCTGACCTTCAATTCTGAATGATAGCTTTGCTGAGTAGAGTAATCTTGGTTGTAGGTTCTTGCTATTCATCACTTTGAATATTTCTTGCCACTCCCTTCTGGCCTGCATAGTTTCTGTTGATAAATCAGCTGACAATCGTATGGGTGCTCCCTTGTAGGTAACTAACTGTTTTTCTCTTGGTGCTTTTAATATTCTCCCTTTGTCTTTTGCTCTTGGCATTTTAATTATGATGTGTCTTGGTGTGGTCCTCTTTGGATTCCTTTTGTTTGGGGTTCTGTGTGCTTCCTGGACTTGTAAGTCTATTTCTTTCACCAGTTGGGGGAAGTTTTCGGTCATTATTTCTTCAAATAGGTTTTCAGTATCTTGCTCTCTCTCTTCTTCTGGCACTCCCATAATTCTGATGTTGGTATGCTTGAAGTTGTCCCAGAAGCTCCTTACACTATATTCATATTTTTGGATTCTTTTTTCTTTTTGCTCTTCTGGTTGTTTTTTGCTTCTTTGTATTTCAAATATTTGACTTGATTCTTGTGATCTTCTAGTCTGTTGTTGGATCTCTGTATAATATTTTTTATTTCAGTCAGTGTATGCTTAATTTCTAGTTGGTCCTTTTTCATATCCTTGAGGGTCTCACTAAATTTATCGGCCTTTTCTAGAAAATTCTTGAAAAACCTTATAACTATGGTTTTGCATGCTATATCCAGTCATTCGCATTCCTCCATTTCTTTCATTTGTGACCTTTTTCTTTGTCTCCACATTTTGGCTGCTTCCCTGAGATGACAGAGTGGCTTTGTGTGCTAGGTGTCCTCTAGGGCCCAGTGGCTCAGCTTCCCCAGTTACTTGAGATGGACACTCTTAGTGCACCCCTTTGTGGGCTGTGTGCACAGCCTTGTTGTAGTTAAGCCTTGATTGTTGTTGGTATCACTGGGAGGAATTGACCTTCAGGCCAATTGGCTGTGAGGATCAGCTGTGTCTACAATGGGAGGACTTCTATGCTGGAGACACCCTTATGAGGTAAGACTTGCTTTAGTGGGGCTTTGGTGCTCACTGAGTCTGCTCCCTGAGTGTGTCCCTTATGGATCTGAGGAGTTGTAATCTGGATGGTCCTACTCTGACCCCTGGGTACACTGGCTCTTGGGTCTCCACGGAGGTGCTAATTTAGCCTCTGCCTGAGGCCACCCAGCAGGAGCTACAGAGAGATATGCAGATTCCTCTTCTTTGTTTGGGTTTTGGAGGTGCCCAGATGAGGCCTGGCTGTGAAGCAACACAAACTGCTGTGGGGCCTTGGGCCTTCTTTTGGATGTTCTGGGTCTCTGTGACTCAGCTGCAGTTTGTTAGTTAAGTTTAGATTTCAAAGGACCAGGCCATTCATATGCAAAAGCCTCTGTGCACAGCTTGGATGGGGTGGATTCTCAGGGTGGAGGAAACAACAATGGCTTCCCATCAGCCCTGCCCTAAGAGGCTCCCGGCTCTCAGTGTCCCTTGGTAATCACTGCAAGCACCTCTGAGAGAAAGCCACCCTTCAGTTCCGTACGCTGCCAGACAGTCCAGTTTCTCCCCGAATGAGTCTGGGTCCCCAGAGTCTTTCCTGGAACTGGAGTTCAGAGCAGTCAGGAGCTTGTGTCTCCCTGCGGATTGAAAAAGCCAGCCGTGTACTCAGTTGCCAGCGCTTTCTGTGCGCACACCTCCGTACCTCTGCACTTTACTTCTGCAGCTCCTCTGAGTCTCAGTGTACTTTTCTCTTCCCTTCTAGTTGTAGAATTTCCACTCAGTCAGCCTTCCTGTGGTTCTGGATGATGTCCGTTTTGTCTTTTAGTTGTAGTTTTGGAGTGGTTGTGTGAGGCAGCAAGTTCAGGTGTTTACCTATGCCACCATCTTGGTTTCTCCTCAGTATTACACATTTTTAGAGTGTGATATCTGCTACTATTGCATGAAATAAGTTTATGTATTTTTGGCTCCAATGACGTTACTGCAAGATGAAGAGCCATATTTATTTCAAGCCAAGACCAGTACCGAGTTTTAATTGCTGTGACAGATGAAAATGTTTTTTTGCACAAATATGTTGTTCAAAATTGAATCAAAATTTTCATTGCTTTTTCACTCAGCAATGGGTATTCACTTTTAATGGAGATCCAAAAATGGGTTCTTGATAAGGATGACTGGAACTTAACTGTGAGAGACTGTTGTCGGATGATAGATCGATGAGGCTTTCTTTTTCATTCATGCTTAAATTGCTATCTTCAATGTTTGCTGCAAATGGATCTACTATCCACATATTGCTATGTCTGGGATCTTCTTTCCTTGGGTAAAAATGAATCTGTGAGTGATTGTAGGTTCTGTTGAACAATGGTTACCACCTGCCGGTTGTCATTCTTCTCTCTCATATATTCATCAAAGTTTGAAAACATTTGCAGATCTTCTTCAGCCAACAGCATTGCCACAGTAATATTTCTTTTTGAAAAGCATCCATTTTACCTCATAGTGTGAACATGTCCTTAAGTTGTCCTTGCAAAGATATGTTTAGTTCATTTAATAGCGAAAAAATATCTGCCAGGTATGCAAACTTGGCTACCCACTCATCGTCGGAGAGAGTTCTTGTAATTTCGGATTATTTTGCTGCTGGAAAAATATTTTGACTTATTCATGCAGGGTGAACAGTCAGGTTAGTATTTTGCTCCTTGACAGCCATCTCACCTCAGCATGAAGAAGAAGGTAAGTATACTGGGAACTGATTTCTTCACAAAGTGCCTCAAATATGCGAGAATTGAGCGCTTTGTGTTGAATTTCATTTATAATTTTAATAACATCTGATAATACTTTGTGTAGCTCTGGGGACATTTTTTTTCGCCACAAGTTGCTCACAATGTATAATGCACTGTGTAGACAAAATGTCTGGGTGAACATTTTTCACCTTTGCAACAATTCTGGAAAGATGTCAGTCATGTTTGCTGCACCGTCGGTACATATCCCAATATATTTTTTCCATTCAATTCCGTGTTCCAGGAAATAACTATTAAGTGCTTCAAAAATCTCAGAACTCGTTGATCTACCTGGCAAGCTGAGCGAACAAAGTAGTTCTTCCTGTAACTTTCCTTCACACTCAACCCTCACAAAACAAAAGAGAAGTAACTTGTTACTTATGTCCATTGATTTGTCAAGTTGAATTGAATAAAATGGTGAATTTTTCACCATTTTTATAACTTGATTTTCAATATTTTCAGCCATGACTTCAATTCTGCGTTTGACAGTTTTAGCAGGCATAGGAATTGCTTTCAGTTTCCGGACAGTCTGCTTTCCCAAAACCTCTTCACAGGTTTGTAACATGCAAGGCTTAATTAATTTTTCTCCAATTGTATACGGCTTTTTATTTTTTGCTATCTGAAGTGCTATCAGATGAGAAGCCTTTAATAATGATTTATCTCCAACAGTCATTTTTGTTAGAGAAATTACTTGCTTTTGCATATTTTTATGCATTCTTTGAAAATATTCAAGTGGTTTTTTAGCTAAATCCAGGTGTTTTGATTGCAAGTGTCTTTCAAGTTTTGAAGGTTTTATGTGGCATCATTGGATAAACTCTCAGAACACACAACACAAAGCGGTCATGGATTCAGCTCACTACCAGGTTCTTGAACAAATCCAAATTTCAAGTAGTTTGAATCATATGTTCTTGATACTTTGAGTTTTTTCTTCTCTCCACCTCCAGTTCAAATGTTCTTCCTAATGGAGCCTGATGAGGACTGTGGAGACTCTTATTCATTGATCAGCTCATAGTTAAATGAAATTCACATATTACTATTGTTACTATTATCATTAGTTACATTATCTTTTGTGTAACTAAAGAAATGCAAAATATTCCTTTGCTTTTTTCCACTCATTATGGGTTTCTTTTATTCAAATCTAAAACCAAACAAGAAATGATAGTTATTTTTAAAATATATTTTATTGATTTTTTACAGAGAGGAAGGGAGAGGGATAGAGTTAGAAACATTGATCAGCTGCCTCCTACACACCTCGTAATGGGGATGTGCCACAACCAAGGTACATGCCCTTGACCGGAATCAAACCTGGGACCTTTCAGTCTGTAGGCTGACGCTCTATCCACTGAGCCAAACTGGTTAGGGCAAGAAATGATAGTTATTAAAGTCAAACTATTTGATGCCATCTACACTAATAAAAGAGAAAGATGCAAATTGACTTTACCTTCACGATGCCCACCAGCCAATCAGCAGTTAGTATGCAAATTAACCCAACAAAGATGGTGGGTTAATTTGCATACACAGGCACTGAGCAGTTGGGGGCAGGACGCAGGTGCTCCGCACTGCCCCAGCTGTTCTGGGCCTCTGGGCAGCATGGGAAGGCGGAAAGGCAGCTCCGGGCCTGAGCGAAGGCTGAAAGGTGGCTCCGGGCTGGAGCAAAGGCGGTGCTGGCGGCCAGGGGAAGGAAGGCCCCTTCTTGCACAAATCTTTGTGCATCGGGCCACTAGTTAAATATAACTGTTAAAGAAAATAGTTATATACAATACACAAATAAAGTAAAACAATTGGATGAGAATCAGTAATCGCAGAGCAGGTGGCTGCTGTAATGGTTGAAACAATACTGAAGCCGCTTGTACCTCTCTTGTTTCCCCTCTCTAGTTACTAGAAAGGGGAATTCACAAAATGTACTAGAGGTGAAAATTGTCATTCAGTCAGAATATAAGAATTTCTTGGAATATTTTTGTTTTATTATTATTTATTAGGATTAATAAAACATAAAAAATGCAAATAATGTCCAACTTTTTCTCATGTATCACCAGTGGTCTGCGGACCACCGGATGGCAACTGCTGCTGTAACTAACTGAGCTAGCTGGCCAGGACTCACCCCATCCCCACCTAATTATCACAATTTCTCTATAAACTCAGAATAGGGAAAACTTTCCTGACCATGTCTCAAAAACCAGAATATAGGGAAAATAACATAAAATCTGAATACATTAAAAACCAAGCCACCTCTGCATGGCTAAAACCACTATAAGCTAAGCAAAAATACCAATGATAAAATGGGAAAGATATTTGCAATTTATTTCCCAAGTGTTATTAATAAAGAGCTTCTAAAAAGATACAAAATGTCCAACAATCCAAACAAAAAGGGCTTAAATATGAAAAGATGATGCTCAACTTCACCCATATAAGACAAAGTAAAATTTTAAATATTATAACACTTAAAATACCTATCATATTGATAATAACACAGAATTTTGCTAACACATTTCCTTGGCAAGGTTGTAGATAATAAACAGGAACTCTCCAATAGTGTTTGTGGAAATATTAAATGGTTCAACCCTTCGGAGGGTGGGCAGGTGAAGGCATGTCCTGGGGGGTTGGGGAGGTCGGGGGGAGATCAATGGGGAAAAAAAAAAGGAGACATATGTACTACTATTTGTAATACTTAAAACAATAATAAAAAAAAAAAAGATAAAAAAAAAAATAAATGGTTCAACCCTTATGGTCAAAAGGGAAAAAGAAACCTGCAAAGGCTGTTCACTGCAGCACCACTTCTACTAGAAAAAGACTAGAAACTACCCAAAACCCATCACTAAGGATCCAGGTGATAAACTTTGGTGGATCCACTTAATGAAGTATTTATTATACTTTAAACCAAGGAAGCCAAGAACCAATTTGAAGAGCTCCCACTGGCCAAAAATTGGATAACTTTAGCCAAGAGAATAAAACCTATCGGGTAAAAATACAGACTCTGTATTAAAATTCATGAATTCATAATGGTACCAGAAAAACTGTCTTTGGCAAATGTTAGGGATTGAGTTCATTATGCTGGATATTGATAAACTAATATATAAAAACCCAGGATCTGAGGACCAACGGCTCGATCAACCGGAAGTCAGTCCTGCAGTCAGTCCTGCGGATCAGGCCTGGAGAGAGAAGCAGGGTCTGATCTGTAGCCTCCGTGGCAGCTGTTGATCAGCCCTTGCCTCTCTCTTTCTCTCTGGGCCTGGCCAGCAGCCATGCCTCTCCTTCTCTCCAGGCCTCCAAGGGGGCTGCTGATCAACCCTGCCTCTCTGATCAGACCCAGAGATAGGCCGGGAGATGCTGACTGGCATAGAAACTGACCAATCAAAACCAAATCTGGGCAAACTGTGAGGAGCCAACGGCTGCCTAGGCAGAGCTTTTGATGCTGACTGGCACAGAAACTGACCAATCAGAACCTAATCTGGGTGAATTGTGAAGGCAGAACCTAAGATGGGGGTTGAGGAGGGGTTTTAAGGGCAACAGCTGTTTGGTGTAAGGTGTAAGAAAGCGGTTCAATTTTCTAATGACCAGTTTGGCAGCATAGTGCATATGGCTGGCTATCAGTCCAGATATAAGGATTATGTATTTTTGTCTGCCAAGAGCATCTCCTCCTGCTGAAAATGGCTCCCCCCTTCCCCAATTTAAGCAATCCTATCCTATATAATCTATCTATACTACTAAAAGGGTAATATGCTAATTAGACCAGGTTGACGGGCCATCTTCCGGACGTCCGACTTCCTTCTGGACAAAGACATGGTGGTGGGGGCTGAGGCAGAGGCAGTCAGGGGTGATCAGGCCAGCAGGGGAGGGCAGTTGGGGGCAAGATCAGGCCAGCAGGGGAGGGTAGTTGGGGGCAACCAGGCTGGCAGGAGAGGGCAGTTGGGGGCGAGATCAGGCCGGCAGGGGAAGGAAGTTAGGGGTGATCAGGCAGGGAGAGGAAGTTGCGGGCGAGATAAGGCCAGCAAGGGAGAGCAGTTGGGAGCGAGATCAGGCAGGCAGGCAGAGAGGTTAGGAGTGATCAGGCAGGCAGGCAGAGGGGTTAGGGCAATCAGGCAGACAGGCAGAGGCAATTAGGGGTGAGCAGGCAAGCAGGCAGGTGAGCGGTTAGGAGCCAGCAGTCCCAGATTGCGAGAGGGATGTCTGACTGCCGGTTTAGGCCCTGTGGGATCGGGCCTAAACTGGCAGTTGGACATCCTCCAAGGGGTCCCCGATTGGAGAGGGTCTTGCCATACATGAATTGCGTGCACTGGGCCACTAGTAAGGAGTAAAAAATGTAACCACCCAGCTAGCCCAGTTGGTTAAAGCTGTCATCTCAATACTCCAAGGTTGCAGTCTGAAACCTGGTCAGGGCATATACAAGAGTCAACCGCCCTAGCTGGGGTTCAGTGGGGGTTCAGTCAGCTTGTAGACTGAAGGGTCCTAGGTTCGATTCTGGTCAAGGGCACATGCCTGGTTTGCAGGCCCAATCCCCCAGCCTGAGGAGGCAGCCAATCAATTATGAGCTGAGGCAGTTAAGGCTTGTTTACCATCACCATGGAAACCCCTGGCTGCGCGCCCTGGGCGGGGCTTCCGGGAGGGGGGGCTTCTGGGAGGCCCGGAGCACGACAGGCCCAAGTCCACAACTAGCGTTCCTTGTGCGCATGCAGCTCTTTAGGAGTCCCCACACCCGGGAGCTGCAGCCCCAGAGCCCGCGCCCTCACCTTGCTTCTGCCTGCCGGCGCGACCCCTTGGTTGCCCTATGGAACCCCATCTTTTCCAGGAGGACGCAACGCATCGTACTTCCACGACGGAACCGGAAGGACGCAGGAACCGCGGAGCGTGGTCTCCATGGCGGGCATCTGGGCATCAAGTCGCCATTGTATCGCGCCCGAAGCGGAGCCAGGGATTGGTCAGCCGGACGGGGGCGGGACCTGAAGAGGGGGCGGCGGGCCGCGGGACAGCGGGAGTTGAGGGGCAAGCTTACCCCAGCGCTGAGTCCCTGAAAATTCTGACAGGGAGAGCCCCCCAGTGAGCCCAAAGGACGCCTGGGTTGAAGACCAGCATGAGAGAAGAGAGAGAGCCGTTTCCTGCCGAGGAGGAAACTGAAAACACCGGGTGAAGGCTGCTCTGGTGGCAGAATTTAGGGGGAATTAATGGATTGCTTACGAGATTAGCTCTTGGACTAAACACTCGCAAAGCCTCCGAAGGTGACTCGGAAGCCTCGGGGAATGCGGGCCTTTCAGGTACAGAGCACCTGAGCCCACAGGCTGGCTGCAAGGACGACCCGCCTGAGGCAGTGCAACAGATGGTTCGCGATATGTTCTAGAATTAATGATTGCTACCATTTCCTGGACACTTTATAAAGAGGATAAAATCAAGGCACTCATCACAAGTTAAGCAGAAGATTATTTTAAAATCACCAGTTAAATTAAGGGAGTGCTTGGAGTAGTGTCAGATTATGACTGGCCAAGGAGAATAGAGGATAGAGGAGCACAGATTGTCAAAAGAAGTTTCCGAGAAAGAAAACATTGGAAGAATAAGGGCAGGAGTAGTCAGAGGAAGGTGACAATGAGAGGCAAAATGATAGAAAACAAGCCCTTTGAAGCAGCACCAATGCTTTACTCAAGAAGTAAGTCACCACCTGGTTTGCAGTTCTTTCAGGGACTTACAATTCTGTCAAACAGCATTTTGTGTTAAATAGTGAAAGGGGTTGTGGCACCGCCCCCCGAGCTTGATGGTTAATTGCTTTGATTGGTTTCCTTGCCTAGCAAAGGACTGCAGGCGGAGACAGGGCAGTATTGAGTACCTGCTCTTACTTGACCACTTCCTGGGCAGACCAAGCCTGCAACAAGTCCTGACTTGGATGATAGTGAGCTAGGCGGCTAGTTCTCTCCATTGTGAATTGTCAGCTTTAGCCTGATCATAAGTTTTTCTGCCCAAAAGTATGTAGATCCCTTCACTTACTGGGGCCTCAGAAGAGTCAGAAAATCATTTGGATTAAGATGTGCTGTTATATGTCAATTATAAAAATGGAAGGAAAAAAAGATGTTTGGGTACAATACAGCTTGCAGCTTCTCTGTGCCTTTCTCTTTTAGTAACTTCCATTTAAAAACTTATTGAATATTTGCACGGCCAGTGTTGCTCAGTGGTTGAGTATCACTCCTGAACCAGGAGATCACAGTTCAATTCCTGGTTAGGGCACTTGCTGGGGTTTGGGCTTGATCCCCAGTAGGGGGCATGCAGGAGGCAGCCAATCAATGGTTTTTCCTCTTATCATTGATGTTTCTATCTCCCTATCTCTAAAATCAATAAAAATATATATTATTTATTCATTAATATGTTTATTCACTTTTTAATCCTACTCAGTAAATTCTACAGCCTGTCATGCATATAGAAGAATAAAGCTACTGCCCCTCTGGGAATGATGCTTCTCTGATGGAGGGAGAATCACTTCCACAAATTCTTCTAAGCAAATGTGATTATTTCTAGATAAACAGATTGAAATAAGTAGTCAATGTTACCAAATGTTATAAAGAAATAAAAAAGAATCCGGCATATAACACATGGCATTTATATATTTAGCATTGAATTTGTAAATTAAAGGTTTATAATGTCTTTTTTCCTTCATTAATTAAGGTATTACATATGTGTCCTTATCCCATTATCCCCCCCGCCCCAACCATCCCACTCATGCCTTCACCCCCCTGGTGTCTGTGTCCATGGGTTAGGCTTATATGCATGCATACAAGTCCTTTGGTTGTTCTCTCTCCTTAACCCCACCCTCCCCTACCTTCCCTCTGAGGTTTGACGGTCTGATCGATGCTTCTCTGTCTCTGGATCTGTTTTTGTTCATCAATTTATGTTGTTCATTATATTCCATAAATGAGTGAGATCATGTGATATTTATCTTTCTCCGACTGGCTTATTTCACTTAGTATAATGCTCTCCAGTTCCATCCATGCTGTTGCAAATGGTAAGAATTTCTTCTTTTTTACCGCAGCGTAGTATTCCATTGTGTAGATATACCAAAGTTTTTAATCCACTCATCTACTGATGGGCACTTAGGCTGTTTCCAAATCTTAGCTATTGTAAATTGTGCTGCTTTGAACATAGGGGTGCATATATCCTTTCTGATTGGTGTTTTTAGTTTCTTGGGATATATTTCTAGAAGTGGGATCACTGGGTGAAATGGGAGTTCCATTTTTTTGTTTTTTGTTTTTTGAGGAAACTCCATACTGTTCTCCACAGAGACTGTACCAGTCTGCGTTCCCACCAGCAGTGCACAGGGTTCCTTTTTCTCCACATCCTCACCAGCACTTGTCATTTGTTGATTTGTTGATGATAGCCATAAAAAATATTTTTAAAAAGTTATGGAATATTAGAACATAAAGAAAGTTACAGATATTATACAAATGTAAGAGATATTGACTATGATTTTGTTTGTTTGTTTGTTTTAGAGACAAAGGGAGGGAGAGAGAAGAACCTTGATGTGAGAGAGAAACATTGATTGGCTGTCTCCCATATGTGCCTGACCAGGGATGGAACCCACAACTTGGGTATGTGCCCTGAATGGGAATTGAACCTGCCACCTTTTGGTGTATAGGATGACGCTTCAACCTACCGAACCACATCAGCCAGGGCAGCCACTGACATTTTGAGTTGACTATTTCCTTTCATTGTTTTTGGTCAAGAAAATTACAGATAAACCTGAGGTGCTTTTCAACTCTGTAAAAAACTATTATCATACAATTTTTAAGTGATAAAATATTGCAAAATTTGAGAAAAATTTTGAAGATAACATAGAGTCAGTGGGGAGTATTAAAGTTTTGTGATCTGGGAAGTAAACTGTGTGGTCCATTTACATAAATTTCTTTTTAAGAGTATCACTGTAATATATTTTGTGTGGGTAGGTGTGTGCTTTATATTTTTTAAAAATCTATTTTTATTCATTTCAAAGGGGAAAGGGCGGGGTGGGGGGAGGAAGAGGAACATCAGTGATGAGAGAGAATTACCAATTGGCTGCCTCCTGCACACCCCCTTACTGGGGATCGAGCCTGCACCCCGGCCTGTGCCCTGACCAGGAATCCAACTGTGACCTCCTGGTTTATAGATTGATGCTCAACCATTGAACCACACCAACCCCGCTGTAGTTTAAATTTACATTTCTCTGATGATTAGATACATTGAGCATTTTTTCATATGCCTATTGACCATTTGTATTTCCTTTTGGAGAAGTGTCTATTCAGGTCTTTTGCCCATTTTTTATTTTTATTATTTTTTAAAAAGTATATTTTATTGATTTTTTACAGAGAGGAAGGGAGAGGGATAGAGAGTTAGAAACATCGATCAGCTGCCTCCTGCACACTCTCCACTGGGGATGTGCCCACAACCAAGGTACATGCCCTTGACCGGAATCGAACCTGGGACCCTTCAGTCCACAGGCCGGGCACATGCTTGCTCTATCCACTGAGCCAAACCGGTTAGGGCAACTTTGCCCATTTTTTAAATAGATTGTTTTCCTGATATTGGGTTGTATGAGGTCTTTATATATTTTGGAAATTAACATTCATACTGTGGGCTCCTGTTTCATTTTTTAAATATTATTTTATTGATTTCAGGGAAGAGAAAGGGAGAGAGAAGTTGAAATATCAATGAAGAGAGAGTATCGTTGATTGGCTGCCTCCTGCATGACTCTTACTGGGGATGGAGCCGGCAACCCAAGCATGTGCCCGGACCTCTGAGCCACACAGTCCGGGCTCCCTTTTTATTTTGTTAGTAATTTCTTTTGCTGTGCAGAAGCTTTTTAGTTTGATGTAGTCCCATTTGTTTATTTTTCCTTTGTTTCCCTTGCCCTAGGAAATGTATTAGTGAAAATTCTGCTACAAGATGTCAGATTTTACTGCCCATATACACTGAGTGGCCAGATTATTATGATCTCTGAAAGCATAATAATCTGGCCACTCAGTGTATATCCAATATAATAAAAGGCTAATATGCAAATTGTCCCTTCGACCAGCAGGCAGGCCAGCCAACCGCCCATGTCCCCTCCCCCTGGCCAGACCCCACCCATGCACGAATTCATGCACCAGGCGTCTAATACACACACACACATACACACACACACTGAGTGGCCAGATTATTATGTGTTCAGAGATCCTAATAATCTGGCCATTCAGTGTATATTTTCTAGGAATTTTAAAAATACATAATTTTATTGATTTCAGAAAGGAAATGTGAGGGAGAGAGAGATAGAAACATCAATGATTGAGAGAGAATCATTGATTGGCTGCCTCCTGCATGCTCCACTTTGGGAATCAAGCCCACAACCAGGGCCTATGCACTGATTGGGAATCGAACTGTAACCTCCTGGTTCATAGGTTGAAACTCAGCCACTGAACTATGCCGGCCTGACTCTTTTAGGATTTTTATGATTCACAACTTACATTTTGAGTTTATTATTGTGTAGGGTGTAAGTTGATGGTCTAGTTGCATTTTTTAGATGTACCTGTTCAATTTTCCCAACAGCATTTATTGAAGAGACTATCTTTTAAACATTTTTTAAAAAATATTTTTATTTATTTCAGAGAGGAAGGGAGGGGGAGAGAAAGATAGAAACATCAATGATGAGAGAGTATCTCTATAAAGGCTTTACAAAACTTAGTTAAAGCTGCTTTCAAATCTCTTGTTGGATCAAAGTGATTTAGTGTGAAGTAATCCATTTAGGATTAAATTTCACAATGTGACAAGTAGAGTCAAAGAAAGTCTTCTGTGCCTCCCTTCAGAGGAGAGTTAAATTCACAGAGATAAAATGGATGGCTAACATGTCAGAAGGCTGCACTTCCTTCTGTATACAAGAAACAATCTAAAGCAGTGGTTCTCAACCTTTCTAATGCCTCGACCCTTTAATACAGTTCCTCATGTTGTGGTGACCCCCAACCATAAAATTATTTTCATTGCTACTTCATAACTGTAATTTTGCTACTGTTATGAATCATAATGTAAATATCTGTGTTTTCTGATGGCCCTTTAAGAGGAACACCTGGGACTCTAGCTATCTTCTGTCTCACTCAGCCACAATCCCTGCTGGTTTTTACAGCCAGAATTATGGGGACTTCTCTTCCTGGCACTAGAACCCTGGGCTGGGGGACCTGGTGTGGGGCTAGGACCTCCTCAATCTACAGAGGGAACCTCTGCAGCTGAGATATCCCTTTTGATTTTTAACCACCACATGTGGGTGTGAGACCAGCCCATTTCTTACCTCTGCCCCTTCTACCAGTCTCAATGTGGCTTCTTTTTTATATCCTTAGTTGTAGAACTTCTATTCAGCTAGAATTCAGGTGATTCTGAATAATGGTTGCTCTGCAAGTTAGTTGTAATTTTGATGTGGTTGTTGGAGGATGCGGAGTACCATATTTATCTACGCTGCCATCTTGACCTGAAACTCCAAGACAGTATTTTTTTTTAAAGGGTAGGATTAATAAAAAGGTGTTTATGATTTGTATTAATGATCCAATTGAGAGGGAACATGATACTGGAGTGAGAAGGGATCCTTTCTTAAGTGAGGTAATGGGCTTACCCGTCCATTGGAGGGGCAGAGTAGTACCATACCATCGCTGTAGACAGGTGGAGAGGTGGCAGTGCTAGATCTAGGGGTGTAGGGGTCACACTGTGGCTGGGACTTTTCAGACAGCAGCACTAGTGGGCGTAGTATAGCAGGATGTGGAGCAGCTCCACTGTCCATACTCACTCTTCTACCTCCAGGCTACCATTTTTACCAAGAGATGAGAAACCATAGCAATGTTGTTTTTTAAAACATATTTTATTGATTTTAGAGAAGAAAGAAGAGGGAGAGAGAGGTAGAAACATCATTGATGAGAGAGACTCATTGATTGGCTGCCTCCTGCATGTCCCCAACCCACGCATGTGCCTTTGGCTGGAATCAAACCTGGGACCCTTCAGTCTGCAGGCTGACGCTCTATCCATTGAGCCAAACCAGCTAGGGCCATAGCAATGTTTATATGGCTCACAAAGCTGCAATTCGAGCAGCTCTGGTGGGGCCTTTTCATTTCTGTCCACTCTGCCGAAGCTGGGGTAGCTTGAAAACCTAGGTGGGAATCACCTCTTGGTTCTGGTTCCTCCATTCCTCACTTCATGTCTGGCAAGTGTTGCCTGGGAGATGCAAACAGCTGGTGGTCTGGACACGGAAATCTTCAGGCATTTCTATCTCAGTGGCCTCTAAATGAGTCCCGGCATAGGAGTCCCAGGAGAGTCAGTCTTCCGTCAGCTCAGACTTTCAAGGCTCATGTCTCAAGAGAGATCCAGGACAAAGCTGTGCTGCAGAAGTGCAATTACTGAGGTCTGCCCAGGCTCAAGGACAGGAGACTTGGGCCCCACCTCTGGATGGAGGCAAGTCCATGTAACACTGTAAAAAGAGCATGTGTGGCCACTTTTGGGAAATACTGCTGCAAGAATTTTTAAATTATTGTGCAATCTAAGTCACAATCCATTTTAAAACATGCAGCTCATCCTGTTGACAAGTTCTTCCTGTATCTTTCCAAAATGCCTCTTTTTCTAATGCCATTCCCCTGCCTATCTTTTATTTTAAAAAATCCTCACCCAAGGATATTTTTCCCATTGACTTTTTAGGCAGAGTGGAAGGGAGGGAGAAGTGGGGGAGATAGACAGACAAAGAGAGAAACATTGATGTGAGAGAGACGAATGAATTGGTTGCCTCTTGCTTGCACTCTGACTGAGCTGGGGATTGAACCTGCAACCGAGGTATGTTCTAGATGCTTGGATGCAGTGGTAACAAGCCCTGCCCTCATGGAACGCAAGTGCTTGCCTCATGGGCTGTGGAGAGAATTCAACAAAACAATGCGTGGAATATAGGCACTCAGGCAGCCTGGCCAGGGGACTGCTTGGAAATGCAGGTAGTTCTTTCATCATCATCATCATCATCATCATCATCATCCAAGCTGGGGAGTTGCACTTCAAATCAGAAGTTTGACTCTTTTAGGACCAAAAATAAATAAATAAATAAATAAATAAATAAAGAGAAAAAGTGGTGGGGAAAAAAGTAAGAGCATTTCAAGCACATCTTCACTATATATATAGTCACTGTAGATATTCACCAGCATTATTTATAAAAACTTAAGAACAGTTAGGCCCTAACTCAGTGGATAGAGCATGGGCCTGCGGACTGAAAGGTCCCAGGTTCAAATCCGGTTTGCAGGCTCAATCTCCAGTAGGGGGTGTGTAGGAGGCAGATGATCAATGATTCTCTCTCATCATTGATATTTTTTTCTCTCTCTCTCCCTCCCCTTCCTCTCTGAAATCAATAAAAATATATTAAAAAATAAAAAACAGGCCGCCCTGCTGGTGTGGCTCAGTTGATTGGGTATTGTCCCGTGCATGGAAAGGTTGCTGGTTCAATTCCCAGTCAGGGCACATGCCCGGGTTATGGGCTCGATCCCTGGTAGGAAGCATGCAGGAGGCAGCGGATCAATGTTTGGCTCTCACATTGATGTTTTTCTCTTTCTCCCTCTCCCTTCCCCTCTCTCAAAAAACCAGTTAAAACTCATCAAAAGAAAAAGGACAGTTAAGTCAACCATGAAATTATCAAGGAGCAAAAAGCTGTATTCCTTCCACTCAGATCTCTGTGGCAGGGCTTCAAGTTTATCATGCCAAATATCTTTCATCATCACCGTGTGTGCTGAGGAGCGTGTCCTTTCTTGGAGACAACATTCTCATTAATGCCAGACAAACACTGCAGGCTGCTGCAGGAGTCCCAGCCTCAGTCACATCTGACCTATGGTAGTCGCCCTGCTGTGGAGAAGCCTGGGCTGGGGGCAAGGACAGAGGTAGTTCCATGTGGCTTTGCCCCAAATCCAGCCCACCCCACCTACACCGACTAACGCACCTGTGCTCTGCCTCCTGGTCCACACCATCCCACCTCCACCATGTCCACGGACCTGCACTAAGCTCCACGGACCTGCACTAAGCCTGTTACCTGCTAACACCCTGGGATAACTGGCGTGGCCTCCACTGGCACACCTGAAATGGGATATGTGACACCCCCTCCAAAATAAGGTGTTCACAAAATTTTATTATCACTGAAAGATGTGGAAGGTAAGTAATGGTACTGTTTTCACATTGAAACACAGACAAGAATGCAACACAACTTGGTTCCTCTAGGTCTTCAACCCATAATCCCAATACCTCAGCATATATTGATGAAGTCCATCCCCTGCCAGGCCTGAGCCTGTTGGGTAAAATCCCAGCTCCAAGCCGGCCACGCAGGGCCCTGCACCTGCCCACCCCTTCCCCCACCACATCACTCCCAGCACTTGTACTTCAGCCAATGTCCTCCACCCCCTGCTATTCCCAAACAGGCCCTGACTCTTCCTGCCTCTGAAACTTGGAGCATTGATCTTCCTAATTCATTATACTAAGCCTAATGGGTTCTTCAACCTTAGAGGGGAGATAGTAAGGAACCCACATATACCACTGGCCCTCTATGTGCGTACATCAGTCAGTGTAGGCTCTTAGGAGTTGCTGTAATAAATGATCCCAAATCTCAGCAGTACATGACAGCAAAGAATCACTTTTCACTCACATCAAAAGTCCATTGTAGCCCTGACTGGTTTGGCTGGAGGCAGCTGATTGATGTTTCTCTCTCATCGATGTTTCTAACTCTCTATTCTCTCCCTTCCTCTCTGTAAAAAATCAATAAAATATATTTAAAAAAAAAGTCCATTGTAAGTGAGCCTCAGCTTTGCTCACTTAGGGCCTCAGGATGAAGAAGCAGTCAGTATGTGGGACCTGCAGGTCTCCCAGATGAGGGACAAGATCGATGGGAGAAGAGCACAATGGCTCCTTATGTTATGCTTGGAAGAGGCACACGTCATTTCCACTCAGATTTCTTTGACCAAAACAAGCTACACTGTCAAGCCTGCTGTCAATAGACGGGACGCATAATCCTAACGTGTGGGCTGTGGAAGGGACGGCAGACACTGAACAGATCGAACAACCCACTACAGGGCAACTTGCCGGGCTGGGCTCCTCTTTGGCTAACACCTTTAGGCTCTGCAAGGAACTCTGCAAAGAGGCCATAGGTGGCTCTGTCTTACAGATGTAAACGGAGGCTCTGGGGTCAGGTGAGCAGCAACTCTGGGACATCTGCAGTTCTCTGTGATGAGCCCTTGGGTGCTGGCTTCTAACACGGGTTTGGAGCCAGAGTGACCTGGAGATCCCATAGGGATTCCCAGCTCTAACCAGGTTGGGCAGAGGGACATGCAATGACCCAGGGAGACAGCACACAGAGGCAAGTGGAGTTTTCCTAGAGTCTAGTCAGACTGGTCAGGGAGGGGCATGATGCCCTAGGAGGCAGCACGACTGCCCACAGGTGGGAATGGGGGTGTCCCAGGAGCATTTATAAAACTGGGTTGGAACAGCCTCCATTTCATTTACCTTACTTGAGGGGTGACGAGTGATAGGACAGTGCTGCCTTTTCCTGGCCCCCGCCCCAGATTCCCTATAGACTAATGATGTCACTAGACATTTGGGTTTGATGGGAGAGAAGTAGTTTATTTAATCAGTTTTGAAACACACACTTTTATAACCTCAACATTTCAGAAATGAGGGCACATCTCTTCATTGGCAGCCTTAAATTCCTGTTGGCCAGGTGGCAGCCCTGAACTCAACCTCACTTCCTGCACTGTCACTCCTGGTGGCTCAGCTGGGTGACCCCAGACCCTCAGTGTTTCTGTCAGCAAGCCATCGAGGGACCACTGGAGGAAGTAACTGAGTCCTGGTGCTGTGACTCTAAAACATTCTGCTGACACCTTCTGGTAAGATCAGGAAAATTTCAGCATCAAACCTTGCAGAGTGGGGATCAGCAGCATGGAAGAGAATCCAGAAAAAAAAAAATAGCAGACATTGTGCTAAAAAATGTCACATCAGTCATGCTCTTGCCAGCACAAAGGATGGCATCATGTGGAAAAACCTGGGCATCAATGTCTCAGAGTCACAAAGTGAATATCAACACCTCTCTGTTAACACACACACACACACACACACACACACACACACGCACACACACACACACACACCCTCTGCCCCAGGAAAAGGTAGCTCCCATTCCCATGACCAGCAGACTTGCATTCTCTCCTCCTCTTTCTGCCCTGGGAGGGCCTTCATGCTGATAATCCAGGAACCCACGTGAGCATCACCAAGAACCAGCAGGTGCTTCACATGTATGTCTGTCCTTTGCCTTAGACCAGTGGTTGGCAAACCACGGCTCTGTTGACTAATGAGTTTGCCGACCACTGGACTAGACCAAATGTTACCGTGTAGTTGGAAGCTGTGAGGATTAGGCAATTGTGGCATATTGTGTGCAAAGAGGTAAAGGGTAGTATATGACAGTGGTCGACAAACTCATCTGTCAACAGAGCCTAAGACCACTGCCTTAGACCAAATCAAGTCCTTTATAGCTAGAATTTGTTATTTTCTAAATGCACAAATAATACATGAAAATGTTCTGTTATTTAGAACAATGAAACTGCTCTCTCCTATGGCCACAAACTCCCTGCTGCCAAGCCCGAGGCCCTCCCCACCGGTGATGTGGTAATGGTTTAGCATATGTAACCCTCCAGACAGTTTTTTGTTTAATTTGCTTTTGTGTGATTTGGGTTTCATCTGTGAGTTAACACAAATGGTATTCTAAAAATAAACAATATCGTATACACGCTTTTGCTATATGCTTTCTCTATTTAATAATATAATCTTGGGAGAACTTGACATATTAATGCATATAAGATGATTTCATTTCTAAACTGCTGAAGAGTGATCATTTATTTACACTTTTCCATATTTAAAAAGTATATATATTTTTATTGATTTCAGAGAGCAAGGTAGAGGTAGAGAGAGATAGAAACATCAGTGATGAGAGAGAATCATTGATCAGCTGCCTCCTGCTCGCCCCTACTGTGAATCAAGCCCACAACCCAGCATGTGCCCTTGACCAGAATCAAACCCGGGACTCTTCAGTCCGCAGGCCAACGCTCTACCCACTGAGCCAAACCAGGTATGGCTACACTTTTTCATTTTGATAGACCTTTGGGTTGTTTATTTTATTTTTTATAGAGGTATTGCTGTTATAAACAATCCTATATAATATAAAGCTAATATGCAAATAGACCGAACGGCGGAACAACTGGTTGCTATGATGTTTGCTGACCACCAGGGGGTGTGCATGGAAGATGGTGGGCATCGGCCACAGCGGGATGGTGGAGCAGGGGGGGTCCCAGACCAAGGGGTGCGCGCCAGTCGCTGCCATTGGGGTGAGCCTCTGGTGGTTACTGAAAATTCTTTGCTCCCGTGCACTGTGGTCCTGCCCAGTGCTTGTACCTGCTGCTGGCGCTGGAGCCACTGTTCACACCCACTGCTGGTGCCCAGTGCTGGCCCTGATTGCTTGGTGCCATCAGCAGGGTGTGAGTGGTGGCTGCCAGCCCCAATCACCCCTCAGGGCTTCTCCACCTCCCCCTGCTCCTGAGGGGTGATAGGAACAGCAGCTGCTGCTCATACTGGCTGACAGCACTGGGCCCAATCACTAGGTGGCTGTGGAAGTGGGGCTGCCAGCAGACAGGGGACCAGAGCTGCAGCGGGAGGGGCTGGGCGGGGGTGGGGGGGTGGAGGATGGGCTGAGACCCGCCCCTGTGCCTACCGAAGCCTCACAGCCCACAGTTCCTTTCAAGGTGCATGAATTCATGCACTGGGCCTGTAGTGCCAAATAAAATTATGTAGGTTTTAGGTGCACAATTTTATAATACATCATCTGTATATTGTATTGTGTGTTCACTACCCCAAGTCAAATCTCCGTCGATCACAATTAACCTCTACCCATTCCCTTTCTGTCTGGTAATCACCATACTATTGTCTGTCCATGAGGTTTTTTGTTGTTGCTTAATCCCTTAACTTCCTGGCAACCTCTCTCCCCTCTGATAGCAGTCAGCAGTGGTTCTCAACCTTTCTAATGCCGTGACCCTTTAATACAGTTCCTCATGTTGTGGTGACCCCCAACCATAAAATTATTTTGGTTGGTACTTCATAACTGTAATTTTGCTACTATTATGATTCATAATGTAAAGATCTGTGTTTTCCGATGGTCTTAGACTCTACAGCAGGTAGCAGGGTCGCCTAAGACCATCAAAAAACACAGATATTTACATTACGATTCATTAACAGTAGCAAAATTGCAGTTATGAAGTAATAACAAAAATAATTTTATGGTTGGGGGTCACCACAACATGAGGAACTTTATTAAAGGGTCGTGGCATTAGAAAGGTTGAGAACCACTTAGTCAGTTGAATGCTTTTTCTGCCCTATTGATATGATCATGTGATTTTTTGTCTTTCAATTTGTTTATGTGATGTATTACGTTTATTGATTTGTGAATATTGTACCAGCCTTGCATTCCTGGAATAAATCCCACTTGGTCATGATGTATGATCTTTTTAATATATTGCTGGATCTGTTTTGCTAATATTTTGTTGAGGATTTTAGCATCTATGTTCATCAGGGATCTTGGACTGTAATTCTCTTTCTTTGTAGTGTCTTTATCCGGTTTTGGAATAAGGATAATGCTGGCCTCATAAAAAGTGCTTGGAAGTATTCTTTCCTTTTTTTTTTTTTTAAGTTTGAGGAGTATAGATATTCTTCTTTGAATGTTTGATAAAAGAACCCAGTGAAGCTGCCTGGATCCAGGCTTTTGTTTGCTGGAATTTTTTTTTTTTTATTACTGCTTCTATTTCATCAATTGTTATTGGCCTATTCAGGTTTTGTGATTCTTCCTGATTCAGTTTTGGGGGATAGTATTTTTTTAGGAATTTATCCATGTCATCCACATTGTCCAGCTTGTTGGCATAGTATTTTCTTACAATTCTTTGTATTTCTGTGGTGTCAGTGATTACTTCTCCGCTTTTGCTTATGATTTTATTTATTTGGGTCCTCTTTTTTTGTTTCTTCATGAGTCTGGCTAACGGTTCATCCATCTTGTTTATTCTTTCAAAGAACCAGCTTTTGGTTTCATTGATCTTTTGTATTTTTTTTTTTTTTTTTTTTGTGTGTGTGTGTGTGTCTATGTCATTTATTTCTGCTCTAATCTTTATTGTTTTCTTCCTTCTACTTTCTCTGGGATTTTCTTGTTCTCTTTCCAGTTCTTTAAGTTGTAGGATTAAATAGTTTATTGTTGATTTTTCTTATTTTTTTGAGGAAGGCCTGTATTTTTATGAACTTCCCTCTCAGGACTGCTTTTGCTGTATCCCAGAGATTTTGGGTGGTTTTGTGTTCATTTACATTTATTTCCAAGAAGTTTTTGATTTCTTTCTTGATCTCATTGGTAACTCATTCATTGTTTAATAACATGCTATTTAGCCTCCATGTGTTTGAATGTTTTGGGGTGTTTTTATTGTAGTTGATATCTAATTTCATTCCTCTGTAATCTGAGAAGATGCTTCATATGATTTCAATATTCTTGAACTTGTAGAGACTTGTTTTGTATCTTAACATGTAGTCTATCTTTGTGAATGATCCATGTGCCCACTGAGAAGAATGTATATTCTTCAGCTTTGGGGTGAAATGTTCTGTAAATGTCAATTAAATCATTCTGATCCAGTGTGTCCTTTAGAGTCACTGTTTCCTTGCTAAGTTTTTGTCTGGAAGATTTATCCAGTGAAGTCAGTGGGGTATTAAAGTCCCCTACTATGACTATATTATCGATCTCTCTCTTAAAGTCCTCTGGAAATTAAAAAAAAATATTTAGGTGCTCCTATGTTGGGCTAATATATGTTTACCAGGATTATATCCTCTTGTTGGATCAATCCCTTTAGTATTATGTAGTGACCTTTGTTGTCGCTTGCAATGGCCTTCATTTTGAATTCTATTTTGTCAGGTATGAGTATTATTACTCCAACTTTTTTTTCTTTTCCATTTGCATGCAAAAAAATTTTTCCATCCCTTCGCTCTCATCCTATGTGTGTCTTTTGTTCTGAGATGAGTCTGTTATAGGCAGCATATAGTTGGGTCATGTTTTCATATCCATTCAGCTACCATATGCCTTTTGATGGGAGCATTTAATCCATTTACATTTAAGGTTATTATTGATGTGCACTTATTTATTGCCATTTTAATTAGTATGCCTAGGTTTCTCTCTCTATTTTCTTCTTCTCATTATAGCAGTCCTCTTAGCATTTCTTGTAATGCTGGCTTGGTGGTGGTATACTCCTTTAGCCTTTTTTTTTGGCTGGGAAGCTCTTTATTTGACCATCTATTTTGAATGACAGCCTTGCTAGATATAGTAATCTTGGCTTAAGATCATTGCTTTCCATTATCTTGAGTACTTCATGCCATTCTCTTCTGGCCTATACAGTTTCTGATGAGTAATCAGGTGTCATCCTTATGGGAGCTCCTTTGTAGGTAACAATTTGCTTTTCTCTTGCTGCCTTTAAGATTCTCTCTTTGTCTTTAATTTTTGGCATTTTAATTATGATGTGCTTGGGTGTGGGCCTTTTTGGGTCCTTCTTGCTTGGGACTCTCTGTGGCTCCTGAACTGGTGTGACTTTTTCTTTCCTCACATTAGGGAAGTTTTCTGTCATTATTTCTTCATACACGTTCTCTATCCCTTGCTCCTTTACTTCACTTTCTGGTACTCCTGTTATGAGAATGTTATTATATTTCATATTGTCCCACAGCTCCTTTAAGCTGTCTTCCTGTTTGTTTGTTTTTTAAAATTGTTTTTTCTTTTTGGTTCTCTGATTAAATGATTTTTCTACCCTGTCTTCTAATTCACTGATCCAATCCTCAGCTTCCCCTAATCTGCTCTGTATTCCTTCCAATGTGTTCTTTATTAGTGCTAGGTCATTCTTCATTTCTGACTGGTCATTTTTCATAGCTACATTTTCTCATGCTGTTGGGCATCCTTGGAATCATTATTCTGAATTCTATACCTGATAAATTTCTTATATCCATTTCATTTAGCTCTTCTTCTGGAGAATTCTCTTGTTCTTTCATTTGGGGCTTGTTGTGTTTTTTTTTTGTCTTGCCATTTTGACTGCATGTTTGGGTTTGTGTCTATGTGTTAGGTAGATCTGCTACAATTCCTAGTCTCTGGTGAAGAACAATGTCAAACATGGTTTGTGACTGGTCCTGAGTACTGTATGGAGTTATAAGCAATCCACAGCTTGTGGCTTTCTCTTCAGGGGTGGGTGTCTTTGGAAAGGATCAAGATGTGCACCAACTTCTGTTTTTCCTAACCCTGGGTCCAGAAGAAGATCAGACAAAGACTCAAAGTCTCCAGAGATCTGCCTCTGCCTGCAGTTTTATTGTTATTCTCAGTCTTAATTAGCCTCATGCTATTGACTACAGCAAGGCATAAATTCCACAGGTTGGGGTGAGAGGTTTTTCCAATAAGGTGGGACAATTGCTTCCTCCTCAGGCAAAAGCTGCCTGGTTGTTAAAGGTCTTCTGGAGAAAGATGTCTTTTGCAGTATGACGGAATGACTCAACACAGGAAACCAGAATAGCTGCCTTCCAAGCTCTCACTACAGAGCCCCAACACTGGATTCTCCTCACACAGCTCTGTTCTCCTTGTGTTCTCACAAGGAGAGTGGCTGCACACAAACTTTTGTGCCTTGGCCCTTTAAGAGGGTGCCTGCATTTTCAGCCATCTCTCCCTGGCAGAGAGCAAATCTGCTGCTTTTCACATCTAGATGTTATGTGGGCACCTTTCTCAGTTCTGGTGCTCAGTTTGGGGTTTTGAGCCCAGAGTTCTCACTGGGAACCCCCCCCAGAGCTGAAACATTCTTCAGGAACTTCAGCTGCTACTGTCTGTGGGAGCCCAGCCAGCCCTCTCATGTCTCTGCACTTTATACCAGTCTCTATGTGGTCTCTGTTTTCTGTGCTTGGTTATCAGGGTTCTCTCTAGCTAGTATTCAGTTGATTATTCAGAATGGTTTTTCTGTTTTTTACTTGTAATTCCAGTTTGGTTCTGGGAGAGTGTCAGTGTAGCTTCCACTTACTCTGCTGCCATTTTGGAACTCCAGAACTTAATTCTTAAGGCTTTGACTGGAATGTCATATTTAAGAGAGACATGCATAGACTCAGATATGATTAGAAAGCTTTAAAGAATCAAGATTGTCTGTGGAAGCCAATAAAAGCCCTCTCTGAGAAAACAGCCTGATATCTTGCTAACTTCTTCATAGCAGTCTTTCCAGGTATAGAACAAAAGTTGCTTCCTGGGAGATGCAAAGAAAGCACTTAAAAATACATGGAGAAACTTGACAAGAGAGGCATTAACTCCAAGTCTACAGGCATTGCAGGTGAAGTCTGATGGCGAGTATGTGGCTTAGCTTCTTAGCCTTGAGAGGCCTTTTTAAGTTCAATCTTAAGATTCCTTATGAAGAAGTTCAGCAAAGCAGATTTAAAAGAGCCTATGTGGTTAATTACTATTATTTTTTCTAAATTTTTATTTATTGTTTAAAGTATTACATATGTCTCCTTTTTCCCTGATTGACACCCCCCCTCCACCACCACTCCCACCCTCCTCCCATCCCCAGTTAATTACTCTTCTTGCTGGACTTATAATTAGGCCACGTTTATTGAACTGACTTATTTTGCAAATAAATTAATCTTAATTTGGTAAAGAAGGATGTAATTTTTATTATTTTAAAAATATTTTTATTTTTATTGATTTCAGAGAGGAAGGGAGAGGGAGAGAGAGATAGAAACATCAATGATGGGGAAGAATCATTGATCAGCTGCCTCCTGCACTCCCCCTACTGGGAATACAGCCCACAACCCAGGCATGTGCCCTTAACTGGAATCAAACCTGGAATCCTTCCGTCCACAGGCCGACACTCTATCCACTGAGCCAAACCAGCTAGGGCTAGATGGGTGTAATTT